>CM036764.1:31606449-32256449 GCA_020796225.1 Arion vulgaris
TATAAAGATTGCATTTATAATCTGTCTTTTAGTCTCTACTGAAATTGTTGGATTTCACATTTGTTGGAACAGAATCCTGTCAAAGAGCAAAAATAACAATCACCCAAGCCCCAGAACAACGTAAGACAAAAACAGAAAACCACGACACTGGGCAACAACCCGATAACATTGTCACGACAAAAGAAGAAGTTTTGATAACAAAACTTAAAAATTTGATTTGAATTTAAATTGATATTCCTTGTACACAAATGTTGCATCAACTTGTGAACATTTACAAAACTTCATATATTTATGAACATTTATAAGACTATTTATGAAGTGAACACAAAAACCCGTTCTAGAAATATCTTCCTATTCTGTCGCTGTGAGACAAAACAAGATTAGAGAAAGAAGACAAATAGTGCAACTCCCCCTCCCCCACTCGTTTACCGCTGCGCATGCATTAATGACCTAGTTTAATGGTTGACTGAACATGCTATGATATGAATACATGCTTTAACCAACTTAACAAACTCAGAACTAGGTTAAGATCGCACGTACAGATTTCAAAATGGTTGCGTTGACTTACAATTTCTGCAGAAGTAAGGACCACAACACGTCACCGTGTGTCGCACGTGTAAGAAAATACCAGCATAACACCGTATTTACGAACCAGTATAGATGATGACTTGAAAATGATAACTTTAATTTCTAATATAAAAATTGTATATATCTCATTAATATAGATGGAGACTGCAGTAAAACTATGTGTTTCGCCATTGTATATATTTCATTACATTTTACAGAAGAAAAGTATTAAAGAAACTCATCTTAGCATGATAAGAAATAGATGAAACAAAATTCAGTAATAACAAATTACTTTCTCTTTCTTCCTTCTTTTTATAATCCTGTTTTGCATCACAGCGTCAAGATACGAAAAGATTTTAAGAAAAGGCTATTGTGTACTGCCTCTGTTATTTATGTGGTCTATATTTTTACGTGGACCACATTTTGCGATGTTTCCACTATATCGGAGTAGTATTGCCCTGTCTGCTGGTATTATGCTTATGTGTCTGAACAATTTAATTTGTTTCCTGATTAAGTTCAGTACTGATGTTGTACCCACTTTTTGCCTGATGTCTACATTTCTATACGGGTCTCCTCTTTCATACTTCCAGCATTCTGCTTAGACATCTCATCTCTGTCGTGACTAGTTTTTTTTCCTCTATCGTTTTATATCAGCGTCCAGGTTTGATATTGATATCATATGTTGGGTGAAAGGGCGTGTTGTAAATGCTCTTTTAGTGTTCGCGGTAACATGCTTGCATTTAACAGTTGGAGCCATTTGCCATGTGATTTGATTTGCTTTATTGCATCTATGTTGGTTTTCTGAAGTTATTCTTTTATTTGCTGAAGAAATACTCCCCCTATATGTAAGTATATGTATATTGTAACAAATAAAGATACAAGGACTCCATCTAAAAAAAAGGTTTGCAACGACTGTTCGAAAAACAGTTTGGGTTCTGTGTGACAAACAGCAAAGGAGGTCGGGATGTATTTAAGTCACAAACTAGGTCGCTATTATATCTATAATGTTGCCACGAAACTAGAACTCGGTGAAAATAAAACACAGTTTGCAGTTTCATGCATCGTATTTGTTTAATCATGGTAAAGACACTTTTCTTAGTGCGACATTTATCTTAGTACAACATTGAGTCATTGTAACATTTCTTGCTACAGGATTAGTTTCTTTTGTCTAGATTAAGTAACATGTCCACATCGAAGGTTGGCTACAGTAGGTATATAACATTATCTTACTTTGGTGGTATATTCGGACATAGTTACTTGCTCACAGATTTTGATATTTCAATTTCTTCATGACAAATTATAATGAATACAAATCAAGGTTACCCACTTGTTCTCAGTTTATCTTCTAGAATGTTGTTTCAGCAGTATCGTTGTACTTTACGTGCCCCAAATTTGTGTTTGCTGTTATCACCCTAAAATATTATCTATCAATCTCTATTGTATGTAGCATTTAAAAACAGACAATTATTATTTGCATTCACATCTCAAAGTAATTAACAACAGTACATCACAGTTCGTTAATAAAAGAGGTTCCTGAAATATGTGCTATTGTTTTATATTAAGAACTATGAAATAGCAAGATGAGAGAAGTTATGGTAGTCTAAAATTGTACAAAAAATCATATGCTTTTCTGTTGGGAAGAAAATCAAATCGATGACTTGCACACGAGTGGCGATAACTTCGTGCAAGAGGCATACATGTTTTTGCCTTATGCAATTCCACAACGTAAAAACTGGTACAGTTAGTCGCTGGACGCTGTTGGGGATAATGCGAAGGAGATCGGAGCACTTATGGACATGTCCGGAGTGCAATAAAGATATTTCAAACTGAAACTGAAACACGCAGAAACTGAAACAAAGAACTGTAATAACAACTCTCATCATCATCATCAGGTGCCGTCTCCACATTGAAGGTTGGCTGCAATGAATCTCCAGCACCCTCTGTCTTTCGCCTTGGTGTTGCACACTGCCAGACTGTAACCTGTCCATTTCTTAAAGTTTCCTCCCACTTATCTCTCGGTCTTCCTCTTGCTCTTCTCCCCTCAACTTTCCCTCTAGTAAATGTTTTATCATGGTGTCATGTCTTTTTATGTGCTCAAAATACTTTATTTGTATGAATTTTATTTCACTTAATAATTGTTTCTTCATGCCTAGTTTTCCTAAAACTTGTTTATTTGTCTGTTTTTCTGTCCATGAAACTCTGCCTATTCTTCTATATATCCACATCTCAAATGCATCAATTCTGTCTTCTAACTGTTTGTTCATTGTCCATGTTTCCGATCCATACATTAATATAGAATAAATATAACATTTGATCATGCTCCTTTTTAGCCTGTTTGTAATTTGTTTGGACGTCAGTAACCTTCTCATACTATTGAAATTATCCCTGGCCATTCCTATTCTCTTTTTAATTTATGTAATACATCTGGCATCATCTGTTATCATCTGACAAAGATATAAGAAACGTTTTACTTGATGTAGTAATTCTCCATGTATTTTTATATTCATTTTAGGTTTCTCCATTTTCTTGTTGATTACCATAGTATTTGTTTTCTGTCTAATCCATATTCCTTGCTAGTTCTGTCCAATTGGTCTACTAGTTCTTGTAATTCTTGTTCACTTTCTGCTACCAATACTGTGCCATCTGCATATTTTAAGTTGTTTATTATTTTCCCATTGATCTTGAGTGCTGGCATTCCCTCTAGTTGTTTGAAGATTTTCTCTGTGTAGATGTTAAATAGGCTTTGTGACAGAATGCATTCTTGTCTCACTCCTCTCTTTATGTCTATGTATGGAGACTAGCTATTTTCATATTTTATTATTGCTGTCTGTTCCCAGTATATGTTGCTTATTAGTCTGATATCATGCCCATCTGGGCCTATTTCTTGTAGACATATGATTAGCTTTTCATGTTGGACTCTGTCAAAAGCTTTGCTATAATCAATGAAACACAAGAAGATACTTTTTTACACTTCTATATACTTGTCAGCTAGTAGTCTTATACTAAGTATTGCCTCTCGTGTTCCTCTGTTCTTTCTAAAGCCAAACTGTTCTTCTTCTACCTCTAAGTCTATCATGTTTTTAATTCTTTCATGTATGATCTTGAGTAGTTCTTTTGTTATGTGACAACTCTGGTAACATCAAATTATAGATGTAGAATAGAAATGATGCAGTAACTGCAGTCCGTAGCTGGAAACTGCTGGGGAAAAGTCAGTACTTAGATTCTTCTTCATTGATTCAGCAACGTTTAGACTCGTCTTCTAGCCTAATGCTCTGCAGTGGTATATGTCAGCATTTGTAAGTTGCTGTTTTGTTCCTTATGTTTCATTTATCTGGCCTTGCAAGAAAATCATTTTAACATCATCTACAACTTTGCACATAAAGAAGGGGTAGATATCGATTTCATGATGATGAGCACATAGTTGGCACTCTGGAGTGTGTTGTCATGACATTTTTTTAATGTGAATATTAAATGGTATCTGTTAGGTTTGAAGTCGAAAATTGGTACTCTTATATCTTCTTGTAAGAAGATTGCTTTTGTCACTAGAGTTCGGGTTGGCCACGTGTCTGTAGATTTTTCTTTCAGTGTCTCCCATGGCCCATTTGTTGAGTCAAATTTCTTTATTTGTTGTTTTTATCGTTTGCTTTGCTGTATGGAGAGTTGTTGCTGTGATTGGTTGTTATTGTGTTGACCCCTTCGTCTGCTTTATTATTGTCAGGTGTGTATGAATGTTCAGGAATCCATTGCTTAGTTACTGTGATGTCAAGGTATGAAAAAGTCGGTCAATATCTAGAGCTAGATGGGAGAGTTCAGATTTACAATGTCCACCATCTTCTAGAGCCTGAAGGGCAGACATTGAATCCGTAAAGATAATTATATTTTGGTTCCTTTGATGGAAAGAGATGAAAAACGGTTTTCATATGGTATAAAACTGCCTGTAATGCATACAGTTCATCGTCATAATTGGAACATACCTCCTGCAGCGCCATACCTAAATACAGTTGTAACATAAAGTTCGTATCTGGAACACAGATGTGACTTATGAATATCGAACAGAAGTCAGTGAAGAGGAACAGCTGCATCACTATGTTTCAGTGGATACAAGAATTCTTATTAACATTAGAGACATGTTTGTTTGAGTTATTATGTATATGTGTCAATTAAACTGTCTGAATGTTCACATACAACGTTTTCTAATGGCTTTATGTTGTGTTTACATTAAATAGTGCAGAAATAAATGCAGAAAATACGCGTAGTATGCAGAAAAAGGGCATGCGTCTTATCGTCTAAGGTGCAAGAAATTATATGATAGAAGTGGGCAAATCAGAGGCTATAAGAACTTGTTCCGTCTTCAAATGGTGATCCTGATAACAATCTGCATCAATGCAGTCTGGTTAAATAAAAAGATATTGTTACGCAAGCCTGGTCGGTCTAACCAGAGCCAACTATAAACTTATGGGCCTTCGGACTCAGGTAAGAATTATGGGAAATCAGACCACAACTACACCACGTGACCTCGAATTCCAATATTGGTGTATATAGACGAATTCATTTTAAAACAACACAAAATGCTAAATCGAAGTTATATTATGCATCAAGTTAAGTTTAACAATAAGGAATATCAATATTACGAATATTTTTCGCCAATAAATAACCATAGATTCACAGAATTGAGTAAAATTGCAACAATGCGTGCAGTGCTCTATTAAACATCTGTATTTTCCAGCCCCCTTTTCTGATCTAGGTCAGGAATCCCCGGTCAGTTGTTTGGCCTAGTTATCTCGAGTTGGCTGTGGTCTAACACATTGTCGCTCTGGAGTTTATGTATCCGGTCAAAAGGAATAGTCATTACAGTCATTATAAACTACTACACAAAATAACAATCACCTTGTTCAGGGAGTGTGAAAAAAAAAAGAAGAATGTGTGTGCATGTATATGAGTGTTGAACTCTAGACTAAGGGTGAGGTAAACCCCCTAGAAACCTCTCTCAGACCAAGTCATCCAATAGATGCTGCAGATGTTGGGCATCGATGAATGGGCAAGTCCTACTCCCCATCAATACTTGTCTTGGAAGCACTCCCAGACTAAAACAAAAACAACAAAGCGCATGTTATTCTACAAATTTCCGATATCTTACGAAAACTGGTAGGATATGCAGACAAAAAGTATGGACTTAGAAGATTTCATAACTCTCTCGACCGAAGGCAGTACATGCCAAGTCCTAACAGGTATGGATATTCAGCAACAGAGAGGGTCATATACACATATTACAGTTTTTTTTTGTTTTTTTCCGATCCAGAAGCACTTGAGCTGAAAGCTCTTCGGCTGTGGCATGACCTGCGAACACCGTAAATCTGGGGAACCTGTAGTTTTTCTGCCAGTTCGCGAGATGAACTTACAGAGGACTATGCACCCGTAGTCTAACGAGCTACGAACACGTTGGGCACGCGGGCATCATACAGTTAATGAATATACTTAAACCCTTACAAAACAGACTGACAGACAATAAAAAAGGAACCCTTTTTTTCATACCTCGAGGTATACTGGGGAATACAGTGTATTTTCCATTGACCGTCGACACACGATGGGTGATGTGGTCTTCCCGTGCTTTTACTAGTACCCAATTGAGGCTGGGTTGACAAGAGAGCCGTTACGGTCTAAAAACTATTCCACCCCTACTGTGGAATTGAACCTGACCACTAGCCTAAGAAGCGAGTTCACTAGTTCATAGTTCATGGTTCATAAGTACGGTTCCAACTTCACTGCAACGGGTCACCCCATAATTGCTCCGTTCCTGTGCAAATGAAAATCACACGAAATGCTAACAAATGTGAAATGTTTCCTGTGTTCACTAACAACTACACTACTGCGGCTCAAACAGACTAATACTAGTACGGAATAATATTTCCATTCATGAATGTTAACTATGCATGTAAATAAGAGAGTATATAAGTACGGAGACACGATGAAACAAATAAACTCTCGTATTGCTGTAACAGCTAGTGCCTTCACTAAATTAACGAATATCTGGCAATCTCAAGACCTTAGTTGCCCTATGTGCCGCCTTTGGCACGAAAGGAACAAACTAACTAACTATAAGTATGGTTTTGTGAAATGAGTTGATGGTGTCACTAACTACACCAAACATTCAGGATCCTTTGTATTACCTTGGACACGCATGATGAGCTGAAGAACTGTAATGTTGGTCACACTATTCTCATTGAGAAGACTCATAATATAGCACATCTCCAACAAATGACGTGTTATCTTGGTTGCTAATCTTCGTGCCATAATGTTTATTCGATAATACCGTGTTACAATCTTGTTTTATTTTTGAAACCAAAGACATACGATGAGTTATGTTCTCTTAGGCCAAAAACTTTTTTCGGATGTGCCTGTCCTACATTAGTAGGGGCTTAACGGGGGCGCAAAGTTCTAACCGTTCTTGACAAAGACTGTTTATTATCACAATAAGAATGATAAAAATAGTCGAGAAGAATGTACGCAAACAAACAAACAAACAAACAAACAGTTAAGTGGTCAACATGGCGCCGGCCTCCTTTACTTCCCAGTGTTTCTCTAGAACCGAACTGAGGTTAAGTCGACCTGACAGCCGCTACAGTAACAAAAAACGTATCCTCACTTTGGAATTTGATACTGGGACAACAACTATAAAATCAAGTGTACTAACCACTACACTATCGCAACGCACTCTCTGTCTATCTTGTACGTAATGGATGCGATGTCTCTAGATGACCTCTAGCCAGCACCCTACATGAACTTGTTTGGAACAAAACAATATTTATGACACATATGATAAATGAAACAAATAGGCATCAACATGTTTGTTTGCTCAAGGTGTCAAAACAAACTTAGAAGTATTATAAAGTACAAAGTATGTATATGCTAGAATCTTCTCTTTCTTTCTTTCTTTCTTTCTCATATCTTGTTTTGATTCGTAGCGAAAGGATCAGAAAAAGATTTATAGAACGGAATTTTGGATTTGTGATGTACATGGTGTCTTTCACTCTCTCTGTTATTTCTGTGGTCCAACTTTTTGCGTGGACGACCTTTCGTGGTGTATCCACTTTATCGGAGTTGCATTGCCCTCTGAGGCGCCTTGTTTGTTGGTAATCTGCTTATGTGTCAGAACAATTTCTTCTTCTTCTTTGCGTTAGATTTCGTAAGCTCGTCTAAACCATGAGATGGATTGCCTCTATGAAGCTGCATGTAAATTGGAGTTCCTCGAGACTTCCCCATAGCTTGCTCTGTAAGCTTCATTCATGAGGTCATGTTTCGTTTCCTTGGTGTATGTATGATGTACACGACTGCAGGAAAAATATTAATTAATATTTTGTTTCTCGATGAAGCTCAGTACTGGTGTTGTACCCACTTTCTTTCTGGTGTCTTCATTTTTAAACTCCATCTCCTTTTGATACTCTCAACATTCTGCGTAGATACTTTATCTCTGTCGTTACTAGTTTTCTTCTATCGTTTGATATCAACGTTCAGGTTTTACACCGATAGCATAATATCATACGAAAGATCGTGTTGCACAATGTTCTTTTAGTGGTGTTGGTGACATGCTTGCAATTCAACATTGGTGCCATTTGCCGTATGATTTCTCTCTCTCGACCACTGCCCAGTCCGATGTACCAGATTTCCCCATAAATTCTATTCATATGGAAATCTGATTCATGCACTTTAGCATTGGTGTGTTTTACATCACATCTTCAGCACCATTTGAAGCTCTGGTGCTTATCCTTCATCGATGTGTCCGATTTCAGCCAGCGTTTACTCGGTTCGCTCTCCGTTCTGTAGCCATCTGGTGTTTTTACGGTGTGGGGTAGCTAGTCCCACGCCCAACCTCCATAGCCGCCTCTTACGACATGCATGGCAGGTAACAGTAGTTATATTCTTTACACCCCAATTTTGGGCCCGCTCGGGCGATATCCTGTGTAGACTTGAATATATATATTTTCGTTATCACCATCAGTGTTCATCGTAATTCAGGCGAGTCTTACACCTACTTCAGAGTTACTTGTAAGTTGCAGCCATATGTTCCAGTGGAAAAGAAAAGGAGTACAAAAAAGAAGTTTGGGAATACAAAAGTTACATATGTGCACAGTGTCACAAAAATATATTATCGCATGTGATGTCTGTACGATACAACAAGATACAGAGTCCAGATTTAAAACACTTGAAGCACTTGATCTATTTTACTGTTGTATAAGAGGTCAGAGTTCTGTCAGTGATTACATTTTTTGTATGATAAGCTGTGCCATCTTGACATTGTTATCTTAGGCTCTAGGCTCTTGTCCTGTATTTGAATTTGTCAAGTTCTGCTAAGAATAAACAAGTGGTGCTATACAGTATGTATTACTTAAATGTATTACGTAGTACATATATATACATATCTGATGTGCAAATATTAATATATATTATGTGTAAGAGTACGTATATATACATATATATACATATATGATGTAGAAACTTAGAGTCAAGCGTCAATTCGGCGCCCGAGTGGTTACCGGGGCCCAAATTGGGGCGTAAAGAATAGAACCACTGTTACCTGCCACTCATGTCGTAAAAAGCTACAAAGGAGGTTGGGCGTGGAGCTAGCTACCCCACACCGTAAAAAGCACTAGATGGCTACAGAACGGAGAGCGAACCGAGTAAACGCTGGCTGAAACCGGACACGTCGCCGAAATATAAGCACCAGAGCCCCAAATGGTGCTGAAGATGTGACGTAAAACACACCAATGCTAAGGCTGCATGAATCAGATTTCCACATGAGTAGAATTTATGAGGAGATCTGGTACATCGGTCTGGGCGGTGATCGATAGAGAGAGAGAGAGAGAAGCGACAATTCGATCTCCCTGGGTGAAATGCCACTTTCAGAGGTTGAATTATACACATATTTTGGCAGCAATGTAAAACTTGCAGTCAGGATTAAGTTTTCATTTGTTATTATGTTTTGTTAATGTTACTATTAGTTTTCCTCTATTATTATTATTGGTATTATTATTGCAAATGCCACATGGCGCTCACGCATCTACATTCATTCATAGGCGTTCATAGGTGGGGGAGGAGGGGGCCACACCCTGGAAAATTGATTTTTGATAAAACAGTTTTATGCAAATCAGGCCCTCTCCATTTGCGCGTAGTTAAATACATTTTTAACAAATGTTCATTTGGCCCCTCCCTGGAAAAACGTTTTGTGGCGTCCATGTCGTCATTCATTAGTCAGATGCGTCCCAATATATGAAAACGTTGGATAGTACTGGCCTAAATGGTCCGGAATTACATTAGAACCAGAGCAGACACAAATAGCATATGGGTTATTTTGTTTGTTCGTTATGTAGAAAATTAATCTAAAGCCCTTTATTTGTAATATCAGAGCATGTAGGCCAACAAACATGAACAATAAGAATTAGCTCCTTTCGAAGAATCATGTTTAGGTATTTCTGGTTAAATACTTCAACGTAGACGGGGATTGACCAGGTAAATGTGATTGGTCGGTCGATCACTGGTTTTACCTGAGGCGCTAAAACGTTTCCGCGCTCATCGTATATGTAAATATGATCAACAAACTAACGGTTTGATTGTGTACACGTAGAGCACAGTGCGTTGGCCTAAAATTAGCATAAATATATAGTAACGTCATAATTTTATCAGCTGTCTTTATGTGTCACTGGAGTCAATATCTCAAAGATATGGGTGTTGTGTACCTTTCTTGGTATTTCCTAACGTAGGTGTACCCATGTTACCACAGTCTTGAGCAATATTTGATTGACGAGTAAGATGACCTCAGAGATAACTTTTACCATATCCTGAACACGTCTTCGATCGGCTTTAACGTCAATGATAGTGCATTATAACAATTGTAGGTGTTGTCTTTTGTTCTGGAATTGACGTTTAGTTTTAGTGAGTCGCCGGATCATCCCCGCACATCGAACCAATTAGTCTATAATTGATATTATCTCCTCCTCAGTATGTATCTCAGTGTGTGGCGACTAACGACACCGGTTCTTTATTGGTTTACTATTCTTCTATGTCTAACAGTATAGTGCTCTTATCTAGCTACACCACATTTGTCTTAGTATTCTTGCAGTATGGGTATGGTTATAGATTCAAAACTATTTACACGTCCTCTCTCTCCCTTAGGGAATTCAGAATATCAGCCTGGTCCATTGCTCACCTGTTTTTGACAGCAGCCACACCTGCAAGAATATCGGCGCGTTCGTTTCCCCTTACACCTGCATGCCCTTGCGCAAAAATAAAACTGCTTTTTGTCAGCCTAGATCTCTTCCTCGACTCCAACCATTGTCTCCGAACCCACAGTTTCAATTTTTCTTGAATAAATTTATGTACTAAGTTTGACTTAGTTGCTATTGTTGTTGGGTTAAAGGTCAAGTTCTCTTGTAGAGTGAGGTCTGCAGCGTTCAAAAATGAGTTTTTGTTTAGGTGTGGCTATATTAGAGTGTCGACGTACTCCACTTGTTATTTCGCTAGATTCAAACATACAAGAGTTCAAAGTCTAGAAAAATCGACTTCCTATTCAAACCAGTTGAAAGGGAGGACCAACTTTTCGAGTTGATGGTCAATTCGAAATCAGCACCAGAAACTGTGTGAAGACTAGACTTGCAATTTTAGTAAATCTTAAAGAAGACTGTAATTGAGAGAGGGAATGGAGGGAGAGATACCGAGCAGCCTGTGTGAATTGAAGCGAATCTACAATTAACAGGCGTTAATTTTTAGTTTCTTTATGTAATTTACAAGTAAATTACGAATTTTTCATTCCAATATTGTCTCAATTCAAACATATGCCAGCGAGAGTTGGAAAATAACTGAATATATAGAAAAGTAACATAAATGAATTTTAAAATAGATGTTTGCAAAAAGAAATGAATATAACATGTGAATTAAGGAGATGTGATAAAGTCAGAGAAATGTCTAGTGAACCCTAGTATCAACTGTTTTTTGTTGTTGCTAATGAGAAAATGAAGATATGTTGGGCATACTCTGAGAAGAAATGATCAAAAGATTAAATAGCAAGCATTGAAGTGGGGGACAAATGGTTTAAGAAAGAAAGAACGCCCTAGAAAAAGCTTATAAAGAACATTTTAGAGAGAGGCGAAAAATAGAGATATGCCGAACTCAGTTCCATATTGAATGAGTTGTCCAGGACAGAACGGTATGAAGAAATTGCTTCCAGATCCCGTGTAACGCTAGTCGTATGTGACGAATACCGTACATTTTCATATTTATGTCTCTTAGTATCAAAGTCAAAAGTCTTTTTGATTACAGCAGGGCGTATTGGACATTAAAATATAGAACGAAAAAAATGTCCTCATTCTTTAACGGTTATTAGATGACATGTGAAGATATCTCAGAAGATACGATTTTATCTATCTAGTTGAAGATATCTTCAAGATGATCGCTACCTAGTTGAGTATCTTTCAGAAGATGACCGCTTACCTAGTTTGAAGATATCTTTCAGAAGATGACCGCTACCTAGTTTGAAGATATCTTTCAGAAGATGACCTCTATCTAGTTTGAAGATATCTTTCAGAAGATGACCGCTATCTAGTTTGAAGATATCTTTCAGAAGATGACCTCTATCTAGTTTGAAGATATCTTTCAGAAGATGACCGCTATCTAGTTTGAAGATATCTTTCAGAAGATGACCTCTATCTAGTTTGAAGATATCTTTCAGAAGATGACCGCTATCTAGTTTGAAGATATCTTTCAGAAGATGACCGACTTTTATCTATCTAGTTTGAAGATATGTCTTTCGAAGATGACCTCAACAATTGAAATTCTTCGAGAACTCTTCTAAAGTTTCTTATGCGGTTTTCTGTCTGTGTACCTATTTTCATAGATGACCCATAGTTAAGATATCTCAGAAGATGACCGACGTTCATCTATCTAGTTTGAAAATACCAGTTGTTCATTTGCGTCCGGTTATTTCAGTATTAGACATTCTTTAATCCCAACGAATTCGCAAATTCTTCTGAGACATCTTCTCCAAAGTTTCTTATGCGGTTTTCTGTCTGTGTACCTATTGTTCATATCGTTGATCCATAAAGTAATACCGAACGCTCAGCTGCTTTGTATATATTGATCTTAGTCTATGTCCGGTAAGCTGTTGATCTCCATTGTTGTCCAATAATCTGAATGTTGAAGCTGCCATTCCAGTTCCTGCGTTGATTTATTTTCCTACCTACCCGTCTATGATTACATAATTGCCCAAATATCTGTAGCGCGTACTACATTTATCTTTTCTGTGTATCTCTACCATAATCTCTTCTGTGTTGTTTTTCTTTTTATTCTCATTATCTTGCTTGTATTAGTATTAATTTATAGACTCACTGGTTTGGGCAATCGACTTAACTCTGTTTATATGCCTCGGTAGCCCGCTTGTCCATCGTGTTCGTAGCGCATTGGAAGACACGCCCCTGTGAGTGCGGTTCAATTCCGCGGGCTGGCAGAAAGGCTACAGGTTCCCCAGATTTACGGTGTTCGTGGCAATGAACCGAAGGGTTACGATGTCCATGGCACCGAGCCGAAGACTGAAAGCTCAAGTGTTTCTGGGTAGGGGAAAAAAGTGCGTCGGTAGCGCAGTAGGTAGTGCGCATGTTTCATAATCTTTAGCCTTACT
Organism: Arion vulgaris; assembly: GCA_020796225.1. Taxonomy (NCBI): domain Eukaryota; kingdom Metazoa; phylum Mollusca; class Gastropoda; order Stylommatophora; family Arionidae; genus Arion; species Arion vulgaris. The sequence continues at coordinate 31,619,681 of CM036764.1, forward strand.
ATGTTTGTTTTTTCCTGTGTGCCCTTAGTGTTTGCTAACATTACTATGTCGTCCGCGAAGTCAATGTCTTCAAGTCTTTTCGTTAGTCCTCACATAATTCCTCTACCACCACTTTCATTTGTCTTTTTTCATCACCCATTCAATAACACACAAATTCGTTTTCAGTAACATCAAGGAGTACGGCAAGGATAGTGTTTTATCACCTCTCCTCTTCATTATATACATGGATAGTATCACCAAAATAGACGAAACATCAAGAGAGTAGACTAACAAAATGAACTGCTCTTTGCTGACGACCAGTGTCTATTCCATAATAATATTGAACAGCTTCAAGAACAAATAAACTTACTCAACAATAGCTGCCTCAAATACAACATGAAGATCAACATTCAAAAGGCAGAAGTCGTGACTATAAAAGGAGAACATAAAGATATCAATATACAAATAAATGACCAAACGCTAAAGCAGGTGAGAGAATTCAAATACCTCGAAAGTATCTTCACATCTGATAGTAGACTGGACAGAGAGATCGAAACTAGAATCCAGCAAGCCAACAACATTACATTCCAACTTACCTCAATCTTGAAACACCTAGCAATTCCAGTAGAGACTAAAAGACAGATTATAAATTTAATCTTTATACCAACACTGTGCTTCCAGTCCAAACATGAGCACTGACAAAAGAACAAGAAAGGAAGATTACCACATGTGAAATGAGATATTGAGGAAAGCAGTAAATAAAACAAGAAGAGACCATATAGAAATGAGGAAATTAGAAGAACAGTCGGAACAACACCTGCTATTAGATTTAATGAAAAACAGAGACTCAAATGGTTTGGCCACTTGGTGAGAATGAACCCGAATACACCAGTTGCAAGAGCGTACAACCTGAAAATGGAATCATCAAGAGGAAAGGGCAGACCAAGAAAAGATGGGTTGATGGAGTTACAGACATCTTAAAACTCCACAATACCACAGCATATCAAGCGACCGAGCGTGCATTATCCCGGAAACTGATCATCAGTTAAACCTGCTACGCCTGGCGTCAAAAAAAGCAGAAAAGTACAACAGAAGACAGAAAGAAAAACGATTTAATAACAACCAGGATATATATAAAATAAAAATGCATAATATTAACAAAAATGTCAAATGACTACATCTGACAAGGTTTATGCTAAGAGTCAGCTTGGTACAGTGAAGAAAGCAGAAATCAACTTAATGTATAGGTTTTTCCCGTGATGTCACTGTGACGAATAAATTTCAATTTGTTTGTCCCTTTTACGTGTTTTTTTTTTTAGTATTGTCTTGTATGAAATACAAATGTTAATCCTGCAACTAGTGTAATACGTCCGTTTTCAACGTGACATTTGCGGCACCGGGTTTGCGTTCCCCTTCGCTTCTTACTGACTTGGACAGTTTATATGCATCAAGTTACAATAGCCACCAAAATGGAGGTGTAGTAGTATCTTCGACAGCATTTCTGCCATCTGTGTGGTGTGTGTGTGTAAAACGCGCGCGTGTGTGTGTGTAAGAATCAATTGATATTTTATTCAAATAGTTGAATACAATATTTTGAACACAAAAAGTTCAACGCGTGAAAACTGTTCCGTAAAAAACAAGTTTTTAAGATGAGTGTCCCAGAGGAAAACATCGCTATAAGGTGGGATTGCACCACGAAATTGACAAATGTCGTGTACCACAATTGCAGAGAAAGCATAACATTATTTGTGGTACGTTCTTTCGTTGTGGTGACGGCAAATGCTCTGACCTTATGTTTACCCGACATGTGTATTCATTTACGTGGGACACAACATGTTTACCTAACATGCTTAACTTAGTTTGAAAAAGTCCAACTAACACGCTTAACGGCCGTGTCCTTAAACTAGCCGTATCGGCCTGACCGAATTCCGCGTGTAAAGGTGTAACTACGTGAGGCCTGTTTGTGCAACGCAGCTGGTAGAGAACAGAAAAGACCGCGCAAGATAACGCGTGAAGCGGTTTATAGAACTACGCCTATAGCATTGCAGTAACAAAGAGAGGCGATGATTCACGCCGCAACCACAGCCTTCAATCAGCTGTTCGCTGCATGGGTAGTCCTTGTCCTGTGAGGCTCGTACGGTTTTCTGAAATCCGGGTAGTAATATTTTCGAAATTTAATTTTTAGTAAGTAAAAATATTTAAACCCAACATATATAAATACGCTCTTCCTATATTTTATAAATATATATAAATAAAAATGACACATGTTTTGCCATAGGAAAGCTAAACGTGTAATGTAATTTCATAAACCTAATTTTTAACGGTTTTGTATCCTTTCGATTCTGGCCAAGGACCTTACATGAACTTGTTTTCGTCAACTAACTGGGTCAACACGTGAACAGTGAATGTTTCTTGGCCCCCTATATAGACCAGCTCATTTGTTTGGCGGTTATCAGACTCGAACTCTAATTCGCAAGGAGCAGACACTAAGAGAGCGAGGATTATAAGACAACGTGATATAAATAATCGGATACATTTATTACAGCCTTAGAACATCTACCAGATTACTTTTGGTAAGTTCATGTGAGGACATATATTTTAACTTTCAAGTATTGTTAATTGTATGTGAACCAGTTAACGTTTAATTTTGACGATTTTTAACTGAAGATAATTCCCGGACTCTTGTGTAGAGTAACTTGTAAGTAGGTTAGATGTTGTAAAACCGGTATATTTTAAAATATCTAGTGTAAAATTAAGATACTTAACATACTTTAATACAAACAATTATAATAAACGAAGTTTAGCATAAGTTTACAAAAACTCTTCGTGATCTGGCTTGCTGATTCAGCTAAGAATTGGTCATTGTTGTTATATGTTCATAATGATAATGATTGTTGTGTGCACTCACGGCACTGTCTCTTATTTTGCAAAGTTTTGTATTTAAAGAACATGAGTTGAGAAAAGTGAAGACAAGTATAATGTTTATGGTTAAGTGAACAAAGCAATGTTTGCGCAGTAACTTGTCGATTGTTCGGATTGTTATCAATCTGCTACAATGATTGATTATAAATATATTTTGTTACTAAAACCTGTGAAACTCGGATGTTGGGTTTTCTTGTAATAATTATGAACATATTTCTATAATATCGTTCAGAGAAGAGATGCCGTGAAAGGAGTTCAGCGATATCAATTTGCCGGCACACAAACAACTAGGTGACCTGAAATAGCTATCTCACAGCTGTTTGTTGTACGCTATCTGCACGTACAAACCAAGGTCATTGTGCGCCCGCTCCGGTCGTTAGTTTTGTTCAGAGATCCACTCGTTTCTCATTGGCTGGTGGGTGACCTTGCATTAGTTAACCGATTTTAATCGGGATTAAGACTTGTAGAGATTTTGTATTTCGGTTTCAACAACATGCTGTCCAGTCGTGATAAATGTCAAGTTTTTTTGCTTTCTTCTATGCACACATGACTCCTAATTATATCGCCTCGAAGAGAAAAGCATATTTTTCGGACATTCACAATGTCCAGCGATTGTTACTCTAACTTGGTTGGTTGTACAGAATGATGACTGGTGCATGAATGTTGTTCTTTTGAAGTCAAATTATGTCTAGCTCCTAAACACCACCACAGTTCCCTAATTAGCATTATTTTAATTAGCCAAAATAAATTAATGTATACAATTATTGTAATATTTCTTTGATCAGACATTGTAATTGTTACTGTATAATAAATTAATGTGGGGTTGTGTTACGTCATATAATTGTTGGGATTTGAACCTTTCTTCTTTTGGTGTAGCTTCCCTGCTTCAGATATAGCAAATACATTGGTCATGTTTTAATATTCCAAATAAAGAATTAAGAACTTTAATATATATCCTTTTCTAGGCCAGCGTTCATTAAATAAATTATAACTGACAGCCATGTGTCACGACACTGATCAAGGTCGTCAGAGGTTATTGACAATTGGGAAAAACAAGAATGTAGTAGCTAACTGGTATTCATATCTGGTTACATTATTAAAAGCTGGTCATTTGTTAATCTTATTTCTGGTCCCATTTATGTCTCCAAGAGTAATAATTTATAGGCTACCTAATAACTTCATAGTATCTTGATACTTCCAGTTGATAAATCTGACCAAATAGAAAGTAGCCAGTAGTGTGTAAAAGGATACATTATTTATATTAGTGTGTAGTTTGAAAAACCAGATAGGTATACCATTTATTCTTAATTACACATTATTTGTTCACAGATATTCAACAAATATGATGAAAACTAACCTTAACGAAATGGAGGCACTCAGAAAGTTGGGTGGTGACCCCATTGTCCAGTCATCAGATTACCAAGTCCAGTCTTCACATATTCATTCCTCAACCATTGGTGAGGCCAATTCATCAATGCCAGTACCAGAGACTCCATCAAGTGGCTTAACAGTCAAGGTAAATATGTTAGAAATGTTAGTCTAGAATTGTTTTATTTCATTTGTAACTTAACTGCTTCTTTTCTCAAACTTTAACTCTAAGTACAAAAAGCCACCTGACAAACTGTTCTGGCAGTAATAATTTGGCAATCCATCTCACTTCTAAGATATTAAAATGAAAAACAGTATATTCCACAAGATTCATTAAAACTCTTACTCTCAGCATCAGAATTAGAAGGAATTTCTCAGTCAGTGCATTTCAAGTGTTAATACATTATTGTTGTTTAAATGTATTCTCTACTTTAAGCAAATTAGTGTAAGCTATTAATGAATCATTGAAATAAATTTATTTACAAACCGTTTTATCTTTTTATTTCATAGGTCAACTATGTTGGTGCAAATTTTGATGAACGTCAGACAAGAAGAAAGTTTACACCAAAGTTCCCAGGCAATGAGATTGCAGGAACCATTCACTCAGTTGGCAGCAGTCTTCCAAATTCAAATTACACAGTTGGTGACAAAGTCATAATAATTCCAGATGAAGCCATCATCAACACAGGCTATACAGAGTACATCCCTATTGAAGATCCATCAAATGTCATTCAGGTTCCCAACAGTGTACCTCTTGAAGTGGCAGCCATGTTGCCAGGAGGAGCACTCACAGCCTACGCTGCTGTTAGCTGTGCAAGGCACCACATAGAAAAACTTCTCAAAGTTAAATGTAAGTTTTAAGATTGTGACAAATTATCACTTGTTTAATTTTCCATTTTTGAGTTGTATTTCATTAAGTTAATCAGATCCATTGTTCTCTCCTGTTGCTGTTATAGTATCTATTTTACTATTCTCTCTTCCCTCTGTTCTACTATTCTCTCTTCCCTCTACTCTCCTCTCTATTTTACTATTCTCTCCTCTCTATTTTACTATTCTCTCCTCTATTTTACTATTCTCTCCTCTCTCTATTTTACTATTCTCTAAAATAATAGTCTGGTTATCCCTTTTCCAATTAAAAAAAGATTTAATATCATTATAGCCAATGTTACCTATATTATCATTGTAGTCAATGCTATCCCAGCACTGGTTCATAAATGGTTGTACTATCTATTTTCAGCTTGTATCAATGTGTTGATTGTTGGTGCTGGCGGTTTGGGCCTGTGGACTATCAAGTTGGCTAAATACCTTTTGGACAATGACTGCAGCAGTGTCCGATATTTTGGCTGACAACAGCATTGATAAACTGCTTACAGCACAAGATCATGGCTGTTATGACATCATCCACTGGAATGAAGAGGATCATGAACAATATATTCACGAGCGCACACTCGATTCATGTAGAGGAGGTGTTGATGTGATTATTGACTATGTTGGTTCCCACAGAAGCATGCAGAGATCACTCAAAGTTCTAAACAGAGTAAGTGTCATATGTGTGATATAGTTAAGTTACAAATGCCATTTCATTGAGTATAGTTACATCACTTGTGGGCAAAATGGTGCAGAAAAATGGGGACAAGAATTTAGTTAATACATGAGTGATTAAGTAGCGACTTTGGAAGTAATGACGTTGGTGATGTGTGGTGATTAAGCAGTAATTTTAATGATTAAATAATCTAAATATAAAAAAAAATTGTGTGAGTGATTAGGTGATTACGCTTGATAATTATCAACATTTTACTGCTTTGTTATTGCTCCTGGTCTAGTTGCTTATCGGCCTATTTTTTTTGTTATTGTTTCAGGAGGGTGTAATCTTGGTAGGCGGCAATTCTACATCAGAAACCAACATTTCTTTGAACGCACTTGCAGCAAAACAACAGAGTATTGTTGGCATACCTAAAGGAAATGTTAATCAATTGATTGAACTACTCAATGCAGTTGCTGATAAACAAGTAAGTTGATATTCAACAGAAAATGATTTCAACAAGAATTTTAACTAAGAATAGAATATTTAGTACGGGTCTGTTAATTCACCAAAAATGTTGATAGGGATAAGCTGCAGTGCCTAACCCTATTTTAAAACAGATGTTCAGGTTAATTAGCAGAGTACAGAATATTTTTTTTTTAAAGTATTGTTTGTTATAGTATGAATCCTCCGTTTTGTGAGATCATCTTTTTTTTTCCCGATCCAGAAGCACTTGAGCTTTTCAGCTCTTCGGCTCGGTGCCATGGACATCGTAACCCTTCGGTTCGGTGCCACGAACACCGTAAATCTGGGGAATCTGTGGCTATTTCTGCCATCCCGCGGAATTTAACCCGCACACACAGAGGGATAGTCACCCGTAGTCCAACGTGCTACGAACACACTGGGCAGACGGGCTGAGATCATCTTTAAGAACTGTGCAGTTATTTTTTAGGAAATTTAAGATATTGATTACATTGTGAAGATCTATGCAGTTTTTACAAAAGGTGGAAAGCTAATATGGCTGATGTCATCAAAGGAAACAATTAGTCTGTCGATTTTGCAAAAGAGGGAAAGCTAAAATGGCTGTTGTAGAGGGGGAAAAAAAATTAATAAAACATTGCCATAGATAATGAGCAGCAGCCGTATCTTCGTAACTTCTGTGTATGTAGCTTCTGTGTAAGTGCTCCAACACTTTGAACTAGCTGAAAGGGGTTGAATACCTATGGGGCACACTGAGTGCACAGATTTGATATTTTCCAGTTTCACAATGATTTCTCCCGATTGGCTAAATTATGGACAGAGAGGTGATTGGTGGCAAATATACTGGAAAATCCTCTGTACCATTAAAAAAAATGTATCGGCAGAATTGATACTAAAGCTACAAGTTTAGGATAGATTCGATTGCTGATATCTCTCAGTGAAGTTTCTCAAAGAAGTTGGGTATTATTTGTATCGTTTGTTTATTAGTTTCTACATATATTGACATTCTTATCTGAGCAACTTTATTTATGTGTGTTTTGTATTTTCTCTTTTCAGTTGGAAGTTCCACAATACAAAGTAGCCCCTGTGGAAGATGCAATGCAAATATATGAAGATTTAGCTGAATGCAGATTAACAGGCAGGGTAGTTTTCAAATATGGGTCACAGTCCAGTGAACAAGAAGTAGACAATCATTGAATCTTCTATATATGAAGTTTATAGTCTTCATTTCCACAACCACCCATCAAGAACAATATCAAATATGATCCCGATGTATTCATCAGACCGGAGAAGCTGAAGTGCCTAACAGATCACTGAAGACGGAAGGGAACAAGTTGCTGTGCTATGAATGTAGCTGACTAGAATCTGTTTATCATACTTCACATCAACGAAAGGAAATAGCTGTGATGTTTTCCAGTTGATATTCCTTGTTGAATAGTGTTAAACATTTCATGGTCTGAGTCGTCATCATCAAGTTACTTTTGGTGTTGCTATTTGTGTGAATACTGATGGTAGACAACCATACAACATTTGTGTTCAGCTCACGACGACTGCATAAAATGGCCTATCCATAAACTGTGATGATATGTTAATTAATAAATATGATACATATTTTGAATGTATGTGTGTGGCTGTTATATTGTCAATGACTACTTGAAAGGGAAGCATGCTGTACCATGAGCTTCTATCAAAATACTCATCATATCCCAGGTACTGTCTGTTAAATGGCGTAGAGATGTAACTTGATCGATAATTTTATTACATTTTTGCCTTGTGGTTGTTTTTCTTTGGTGGGGAAAAATTAAGGATTTTTATTTTAACTTCAAAAGTTTAAAGTCACAGATAGTTAAACAGTCATGCGGCTGTGAGGGAGTTGTTAAAATAAAAAGTAAATTTTGATTTCTATTGTAGAGTTGATCTATAATTTACTGGTCAAAGTGTCAGTTCTCGTGATAGAGTTGCTTTTACCTTCGGACGCATTTATATTGCAGTGTAAACTGAACTAACAAGTATTGCTGCTTTACACCATCTTAAAATATAAACAGATCCAGTATATCGGCTCAGAAGGGTGCAAGGGTTAAGAAACAAGTGTAGTGTCATTTGATTTTAAAATATTGTTAGCTGTCACATAAATTGACTGATAATTTGAAAGAGAATGCAAATGTTAGAAATAATATGCACTTAGTTCTAATCAAAAGTAGATCCCTCATAATGGGAGATTACTGCCTATGCACACACAACCAAGGGCATTAAATGTTGTTCATGTTTTTTGAATATTCTGCATGTGTGTTAGCTAGCAAAAAAAATTCCATTTGTTTTGTTTATTAATAGGTCTGATGTGAATTCTTTGTACACATTTTTATTGTGTACATTTGGTGCCATATTTTATATAAGTTTGAGTAGTGTTTGGTCATAGATATTCTTGAATGACTTTATAGCAATTTGGTGAATGATGACAATATTTACATTGTTAGCCTTGTGTGTGTGTGATGCTATGATTGTTACCAAGAGATTTGAACTCCAGATGACCATGTTTGCATTGTTAGACTTGTGTGTGTGATGCTATGAATGTTAACCAAGAGGTTTGATCTCCAGATGAATGGTATGAGCATGTGGTGCTGAACCACTTCCGGTTGTAAATAGTTTTAGAAAAATGAGTTGCTGCATATGTTGTAAAATGAAACTATGAATGAAATGCTGTTTGCTATGAACATGCCATGTTTATTTGTAAAAATAAATGCATTTTATGTTGAAATTTAGTAGCAACATTGTCTTGTTACATTTATTTTCTTTCTTAACTCTCTGCCTGCAGTCTCTCTCTGCCTGCAGTCTGAGTAAATGTGTTGAAATTTGGTGTGCAACTGTAGCTTGCCTAAAAGCACTTCACAAGTTGGCATAAACTTAACCTTGGATTGGGGTTTTAAATACACAAAAACTCTAAAAGTGCAGTAGACAGGAATTTATCATACAATGTAATCTGAGGACCTTGTTCAGCTCTTCTTTGTTCATGTGCAAAATTAAGGGCAGTATTATGATCTTGAAGCAGTCTTTTTTTTTTCTCATCCTGTTTTGCCTCACAGCGTCAGGATAAGAGACTTGTAGAACAGGCTTTTGTGTGCACTTCATAAACATTGGTTTTTCACCACCTCAAGTCCACCTTTTGTGTCCACAACCTTTTTTTTTTTATATCCACTGTATCAGAGTAACATTGCTCTTTGTGGTGCACTATTGGTAATCTGCTTATGTGGCTAAACCACACAAAGGCCCATTTATAAATCTCTTCTTGACCTGACGCTGTGAAGCAAAACAGGATTGGAGAAAAAAATGAAAAGATACGAAATTTCAAGAACCCCAAGGAAGCAACTGAGTCAATGTATATGGTAAATAAATATACAGTAAATAAGTTAAGGTTTAGTTGACTGTGCTCTTTAAAACGCTGGTTTGTGGAGATGGGCAACAAATGCCGTAACAAAAAAAAGGTTTGGTGTTCGAATCCTGTCTTTAGTAAATTGTTTTGTATGAAGGCACTAAATACTAGTTTACTGTCTATTTACCTTCTAATCTGAGGGACTCTAGAGACGATATGTAGCAAGCGAATAATGATGCAAGCAGCTCATTTAAGCAATTGTTACTAGAATCTGATGCAGAAAAACGAGTTTTTACGTGTTTCACCATTGCTACATAGTTTTACTGCAGTCTTCCCTATATCAGAAAAACTACGAAGAGATAGGAACAGGACAGTGGTCAACACCGCCAAATAGCAGAAGTGCAGGCTAGAGAACCGGACATATTTGACCATTCAGATGACATCATCGTCAAATAGCTTGACCTGAGCAAAACTTTGTCACCCTAACAGCCCTTCGGAATTTCTCTCTCATATGCCAGATGTCCCGCCTCTGCAGCCGTCATGCTCAGATGATATCAGACGGGAAAAGGAAATACCTGGAAGAGTAATATGGTTATATAGAAATAGATCAAGGACACACGAAGCCACAATGTGTCGTCCGTTTGGAATTAATGACGACTGCAGTCTTTAACAAATAATCAGCAGAAAACACAGTTCAGCGATTTGCATTCACATTCGTTGTATCGTCTCTTCCACCATTTACTTCTTTATAGAAGTGTTAGGGTGAAACGTAGTGATCTTGTGTGTGCTTGTTTCAATGCACTTTTAAAGCTGATATTCATGGTATTCGTTGTATACCGACGACATACTTCGAGAATTTGAAAGGGCTTTTAAATATGTATAAATTGATAAGCGACCTGAGAAATACATTTGTTAAGCATCTACATCTAGCTTTGAAGTGACCAGGCTGATTTCTTGGAACAATATGGCAATATTATTCCTGAAGAATTGAACAAACCAAGAGCTACTAAATGGCAGATTCTGCTCGTCTATTGTGCAAACGAATCTTAGACTACAACCTAATAGCATGGTGGATACCTTCGATCGCCGTCCGCTTTGCCAGACTACAGCTCACAAGCTGTTTCCTGTGCACGAAGAGGAGGAGGGTCTTTTTCAGAACCAGCTCCCTGGCGCTGCCTAGTCATCTTATTTTATTGCGCTTGTGGTACCAGAAAAAAGAAAAAATCCATATATCTTTCAGGAAAATACGACATTTTTGTCCACCTTTTGCTTGTGTTCTCTGCACTTTTCTTGTAGCTTCATCGGGACGAAGATCGGTATCTAAAGTCGACCTTTTTGCACGCAACCTACACATTGACAAGCAAAATTTAACTGCTCAACTATATTTCAAACAAACTAGTTGTTTTATTTGTTATTGTATATTTTTGTTTGAGGTAGAAATGAGGCGTTGTTTGCAAATCTCGAGCGATGATGATCACTGTTAATACAGTAGATAATACAAGTTTACTTGGGTTTCTAACCTCCAGAGGCTCACGTTGATCTACCGCTCTGGACATGCGGGTGTTCGCGGCAATGGGAGAGCGATCAGGCTTGCATTGACAGCATCAATTGTCGACTTCGTCCGTGTAGTGCCGGGGCCCGCAAGGGCTGCAAAGAATAGTACCACTGTAACCTACAATGCATGTCATAAGAGGCGACTGATGTAGGCCCTAGGAAGCTACCTAATAAATAAAAAGCGCAGAAATTGGATGTGCTGGCCTACTTGTAGGCGCATAACTGGCACAACATACACTCGCTCTTCGGCTCAGATCACATACAAATCACACAAAGTGGTTAACAAGTGGTCAATATGGAGGGTTGAAGAAGAACTGTCGACTTTAGGATAACTAATGGGTGGGGGGTGGAGAAGATACTCTTCGATCTCTTTGCGAACTCCGGTTGGATGATGACACTAAAACTGATGTTAAATTTATTAAGCGATTTCAGTTTAGAATTACACATTGTACAAAAAGAGATGGATGCCTGATGGGCGTAGAGAGAGAGACCAGCGATCCACAGTAGCCATCAGCATGCATACCCTCTGACATCTGTTTGGGGAGACTGAACACCTATGGGTCTGTCCGGAGTGCGTATTTCTTCAGTTCAGTTCAGTTCAGTAACTAATAATAACCTGGGTCGAGTCAGTTTATGATGAGTAAAAGATCGATGATGAGACTGAAGCTGGACTGGAAGCTCTTAGAGGATCGTTGAGAAACCGAAGCTGGCCTGGAAGTTCTTAGACAATGTGGGCAAGGAATGTTTGTAATTGTTGAATGTTGTATATAGCTGAAATGAGATAAAGTGTATACCTCATCAAACAGAAAACTACATCCCAAAACTTAATACTAAGTACACCACACAAGCACAGATGTAACCGACTTATGAAATGATAGCTAACTGTGATTAATAAAATAGGTCACCTTAGCTAACAGCCTTCCAGGTTGCTACATTTAAACAAATGGTTTTTTTATAATATATTTAAAAAAAAATATAAATATCACTCGGTATTTTAAAAAACTATTTTTAATACTTTACACATGATATATTGCGAGTGCACATAGATCGTGCACTGTTGTGTGCATGTATGTACACATAATATCCAGATAAGACACACATGAAGATGGGAGTGAAAGATCAGGACATGACAGAAATGTATTAGAAGACAGGTGTCTAGCCAGCTAGTCATAGAAACACGGTGGTTAATGTACTTGTTTTCTAAACTGGTGTTCTCGTTCGAAATTCGAGTAATTTTTTGCCAACCACAAACCACTCAGGTCGACCCTGTCGCTTTGGTACCAGAGAAAAACTGAAATAGAAGGGGAACAAAGTTGTGGTTAAGCATTTGCCTTGCGTTCCGATGGACATGGGTTCGAATCCAGGCCACGCCGTTCTATTTACGAGTGCATTTTTTTTCCAGAGACTCCAATGATTGTTGCCGGAGCTACCGAGTTCGTGCAATACTCTCGGCAGGTTACGTGCTATTTCTGCGGAGAGAGCTAGAGCCTAGAGGGACCGAGCCATATGAGGTAAATTCCAGTGCAATGAAGTTAATCCCTCGGCTTTAGACTATGAAATATTGACGGCCGCCGTGATATTGACCGTATAACAGCATGTGGCGTTAGTCCCAGCAAATATACGGGGTTAACACTCTATTCCCCAATATACAATACGGTATACACATGAATTCTTCTTCTACCTGCGAGACGTAAACAATATGTATGACCTTCGACTAAGCACATATGAGTCTGTCCTAAGTGTTATGATGTCCCCTAAATAACCAATAAAATCGGTGGACGGAACAAATTCCATGAACGTGTGTTCAAATATGTTTTACTATGAAATCCATGATTAATGTTCACGAAGTCTTCCAGCTGTTACCATTCAAACCAGTGGCGGCTCGTGGTCATTTTTGGTGGTGGGGCCAGACACAAATTTCGGAAAAATCATGGTTTTTAGGCTATGTTTATATTTTAGTATTTACTAATATTTGTCTATTCCGCGAAGTTATTCCCTCTTTACTATAATGATTTGACGCCGCATGCGCAAATAACAAACGGGATAACGTTGCGCCAGGGTAAGTGAGCTTACACTGATCAAGACCCTACTCCACCTCCTCGTGGTGACCCTGGAAATAGACAAAAGATCATGTCTGGCTAAGTGGGTAAGGATCGAGAGAGAGCTACTCTGGTATAGGTAATAAAGCAAACGCAGACACGCCTCTTGGGTCCTAAATACTAGTGAATGCACGCATCTTCTGCCGATGTTTAATGAAAAAGTTGCATAAATGCAAAGCAAATGTAAGAAGTAACAACGTACGAGTCGCGTGTAAGCATATACTCTCATCCTGAATCAATGGTCAACCATAATTGACAGCTCTCATTGCAAGAAAGCCGGGCACTCTCCCCCACTCACTATAGGCAAAATGGTGAAATTTCTAAGTCATAATTCCTGGGGTTCAACAACAACTAAAATATATACCATATAACTAAGGTACAAAAGAGATCCCTACAACCTACCGTTGACCACAGTCCTTCACCATGAAATAGAAAACAATAAAAACAAAAAAACTGCTTTTCTTCACTGACAGTTAACCACGATTTTTACTAAACCACTTATTATTGAAAGTAATCTTTTTCTTGCCATCTTGTTGCACATATACAAAGCTATTTGGCTGATGTGCACCTAGCCGTTTAATTTCAAGCTTTTCTTCTATCTTTAACGAAGGAAACGGATTTCGTAATAAATAATCTACTTGGTTCATTTTGAATTTCGAGTAAGCCACAACTTCAAAAGTAGGTCACAGCTTGTAAATCGCAAACGAGTGTACGTTGTAGAAGACATATGTATATTGAATACGAAACGGACGATTACAATAATAGTTAGTTACATATTTCTATTAATGCATATCCTTTTCTACTATTTTATATATAATTTGTGATTCAATCGATAATTATACAAAGTACTATTTAATCAAGAGTCGTCGTTTAACTGTTAATTGGTTGATTGCGTAGGAATTTAGCTTCCGGTGAATAAAATGACAAATTGTTTTGGCAATTATTATTAAAGGTAGCAGTCAAAGGTCAGAGGTCGCAATGTTACATCGTCAGTAGAGAATTTTAAAACGACCCGTTAAAACATAGTGCGCTGATATACACGTCAAGTATATAGAGAGAAGCTGAATTTGCGACCGTATATAATAGTTTTTAAATAATAATATTTATATATTATTATGATTGTTATATTATTATGATATAATATTTATATTTTAGTGTAAAATATTCAACTCTCAAAGCTAATCAGTGTCAAGTTAACAATAATAATTACGAACAAAATTTTAAAAAAATAATAAGTACACGTTAATTATATTTGGTTTGGTATGCCTGTTCTTACTGGCCCCTAGTGACCATGGGTGTATACTAATTGGAGGAAAAATATGTTGAATTTTAGATTTCAGAATGTGTGTGATATTTTAGCGCTATATATCAACTTTCAAAGCTAATCAGTATCCTGTTGAAAGTAATAATTATAAACAAATAATGTCTGAAATAATAAGTACACGTTACTCAATATTTTTGGTGGGGCCTGGCCCTTAATGACGAGCCGCCCCTGATTCAAACTATTCTTTGATGTTTCATTTCTAACATATGACAGCCCCAACTTTAAACTGTCTGATTCAATTATATTCCCCGTGTATCGATTTGTGTTGAATAGGGCCTGTAATTAATTTCTCCACACCGACCTATCCTGGGCAACTCGCTCAATCTCCTCGATGGAAATGAGTTCGATATTTCCGGCTTCTCTCATTGAAGTTCTTTTCAGAATTTCACTAGGGCATCATTTCATTCTTGAACCATTTACCTCCCACATCCTGCGTTGTGATTCTTTGATCATTTCTACTCAGAAGAGTATGTCCAACATATCTCCACCTTCTCTTTCTTATAATAGTTATAAACATGGCATGTGGTTGGACTACAAGCTTCCTGATCATTTCTACTCAGAAGAGTGTGTCCAACATATCTCCACCTTCTCTTTCTTATAATAGTTGTAAACATGGCATGTTGTTGGACTACAAGCTTCCTGATCATTTCTAC
This sequence comes from Arion vulgaris, assembly GCA_020796225.1. NCBI lineage: Eukaryota > Metazoa > Mollusca > Gastropoda > Stylommatophora > Arionidae > Arion > Arion vulgaris. Next base: position 31,634,949 of record CM036764.1, read on the forward strand.
TCAGAAGAGTGTGTCCAACATATCTCCACCTTCTCTTTCTTATAATAGTTGTAAACATGGCATGTTGTTGGACTACAAGCTTCCTGATCATTTCTACTCAGAAGAGTGTGTCCAACATATCTCCACCTTCTCTTTCTTATAATAGTTGTAAACATGGCATGTTGTTGGACTACAAGCCTCCTGATCATTTCTACTCAGAAGAGTGTGTCCAACATATCTCCACCTTCTCTTTCTTATAATAGTTATAAACATGGCATGTGGTTGGACTACAAGCTTCCTGATCATTTCTACTCAGAAGAGTGTGTCCAACATATCTCCACCTTCTCTTTCTTATAATAGTTATAAACATGGCATGTGGTTGGACTACAAGCTTCCTGATCATTTCTACTCAGAAGAGTGTGTCCAACATATCTCCACCTTCTCTTTCTTATAATAGTTATAAACATGGCATGTGGTTGGACTACAAGCTTCCTGATCATTTCTACTCAGAAGAGTGTGTCCAACATATCTCCACCTTCTCTTTCTTATAATAGTTGTAAACATGGCATGTTGTTGGACTACAAGCTTCCTGATCATTTCTACTCAGAAGAGTGTGTCCAACATATCTCCACCTTCTCTTTCTTATAATAGTTGTAAACATGGCATGTTGTTGGACTACAAGCTTCCTGATCATTTCTACTCAGAAGAGTGTGTCCAACATATCTCCACCTTCTCTTTCTTATAATAGTTATAAACATGGCATGTGGTTGGACTACAAGCTTCCTGATCATTTCTACTCAGAAGAGTGTGTCCAACATATCTCCACCTTCTCTTTCTTATAATAGTTGTAAACATGGCATGTGGTTGGACTACAAGCTTCCTGATCATTTCTACTCAGAAGAGTGTGTTAACATATCTCCACCTTCTCTTCTTATAATAGTTGTAAACATGGCATGTTGTTGGACTACAAGCTTCCTGATCATTTCTACTCAGAAGAGTGTGTCCAACATATCTCCACCTTCTCTTTCTTATAATAGTTATAAACATGGCATGTGGTTGGACTACAAGCTTCCTGATCATTTCTACTCAGAAGAGTATGTCCAACATATCTCCACCTTCTCTTTCTTATAATAGTTGTAAACATGGCATGTGGTTGGACTACAAGCTTCCTGATCCTTTACTTGGAGATCTGAGTTACAAGTACCTCTGAAGTCGGAGTAAGACTCGCCTGAATGGCAAGGGATACTGCTAAGGAAATCTAGCCTTCATGCAAAAATCAGTCAGAGGTGCCATTTTAGACGCACTGACTACATCTGAATTCATAGCGGTGAACAGAAAATAAAATAAAATAACAGTTGTTACCAGTGGTTGACCAGACATTTCTCCGTTTTCATCACTTCTCTTGAATTTGTCTACGTTTAAAAGCGAAGGATTGACTTCATTGCACCGGATTTTACCCCATATGGCTCGGTCCCTCTGAGCAGAAATGGCACGCCACCTGCCGAGAGTACTGCACAAAGCACGAACTCAGTAGCTCCAGCAACAATCCTAGGGTCTCTGGAAAAAACTGCACTCACGAACAGAAGGCCACGACCTTCGACTCGAAGGCAAAGGGCTTAACCACAGAGGTCTACGTTTATCTTCCTGTGTGTTGCGGGGCTCGCAAGGGGAGCAAAGAATAGTTTCACTGTGATTTACACGGCATGTCATAAGAGGCAACTGAGGTAGGGTTCTAGGGAAGCTACCCTAGCAAATAAAATGTATCGCAGAAATCGGATGTACTGGCCTACTTGTAAGTGCATAACGTTCAATCCCTCTTAGGTTTGGATCACAGACAACTCCCAAATGAGTGGTTAACAAGTGGTCGATATGGAACGCTCTAAAGAAGAGGTCTGCTTTCATCACTTCTCCTGAATTAGTCCTATTTTATGTAAATTATTTTACGCTGACATCTACAGGGTGTTCAACATAAAAGCAACCTATGAATGGAGCTAATCTGGCATATATGTATGGAAATGTCAAGGAAGTGTAATTGTAGTGCGGGAAGGGGCGATGAACAAATGTGACGTAGGACGAGCTAGTCAGAACCAGTTTAAATAGTAAATAAACACAACACGATAGGTTATATGGCAACTTTCGATTTGTCAATGGGGCTGCAATTATCTTGAACACCCTGTATTTTCAATGCATTACACTTACTTTCTATATCTGTACACATTAACACACACATCAACTCCCCCTTATAAATCTGTATTCTTTATTTCTGTTCCAAGTGACAGTTAATCAAAGTGAATATTATATTCATGCCAACAACAATATTATAAACCCCATAATAATTGTATTTTTTAAAAAAGTACAATTAATAGGTGGCATACTTTGTAGTAAAAATTGACATTACAAAAATAACTGAGTGAACCATTAAATTGATCAGTTCAACAGCAAATCAAATGTCATGCTTATAGCTAGAAAATTTGCAAACAAAATTCTGAGAAGCAAATAAATATATAATGAGCATTATATTCTAATATTCACACAAATTAAAAAGCATTAAAAAATTGAATAGATCTGACGTCTATTTAGCGTATATGCTTATTGGTGCTAGGTTCTATAGATTCAATATGCATGAGATAAGCCCTATACATATGAGTTAGATTACATACATCTAAGTTAATAAGTCTCATACCACAGCCAACTCTAGATAACTAGGCCAGACAACTGACCGAGGGTTCCCTGACCTAGATCAGAAAGGCGGGCTGGAAATTACAGATGTTTGATAGAACACTGCACACTTTTTTGCAATTTTACTCAATTCTGTGAGTCTATGGTTATTTATTGGTGAAAATATTCATAATATTGATATTCCTTATTATTATGTTAAACTTAACTTGTTGCAATATAACCTCAATTTAGCATTTTGTGTTGATTTAAAAATGAATTCGTCTACATACACCAATACTGGAATGCGAGGTCACGTGGTGTAGTTGTGGTCTGATTTCCCATAATTCTGACCTGAGTCCGAAGGCCCATAAGTTTATAGTTGGCTCTGCTCATACACACAAGCTAGGACTGATATATAAAAGCTAGGTCTCATACATGGGATCCAGGCATCATACATATGAGCTAGGTCCCATACATGGGATTTAAGTCTCACACATGGGACCCAGGCCTCATACATAGGAGTTAGGTCTCATACACAGATGCTAAATTTCACAGAATGAGCTAGGTCTCATACATAGGACCTATATCCCATATGTAGAAGCTAGGTCCCATACACATATGCTAGACTTCACACAGATGAGCTAGGTCCCATACATAGGAGCTAGATCCCATATGTAGGAGCTAGGTCTCATACATAGAAGCTAGGTCCCATACATAGGTGATAGACCTCACACAGATGAGCTATATACCATACACATATGCTAGACCTCACACAGAAAAGCTAGGTACCATGTCTCTTTGAGCTACAGAAAATCAACTGTACCAGGAAACAAGCACCACCCACTGGTGCATGAATCAAACTGACTTAATGAGCTTTGTCAATGTTAATCGGAAACCAGATGCTCAAATACTCATGTGTTTGCAACAACAACAAAAACACATTTTGATTAAGTAACAGCAAAAACAAATTTTAATAGCATATGAGCCACAACCAAATTCTAAGTACACATTTCATTATCAAAATGTTCAGAAATAGAAAGATGAAATATCTACAAGTGTGATATATTACAAAGTGTGATATATTACAATGTGTGATAAAGGAAGAGAAATTTTCTGTAACACAATAATTATACTATATCTATCTCCAAATCCTGCTGATTTTCTGGTTAAATACTGTAACAAATGAGGAACTTTTGAAACAAGCAGACTGTGCATCTCTGGAGATCATCATTAAAAGACGAAAATGGTTTGGACATGTATGTTGTATGCCAGTAAGGGCATTGGCTAGGAAAAGCTCTCAGATAGGCAGCGGATGGGAAGAGAAGGCCTGGACATCCAAAGGAAACATGGAGAACTGTGGATAGTGAATTGAAGGAGTCTGGTCTGATGTGGAACAGTAACTGTGGAAGTCTCTTGTGGAAGCCTTATGAGTCAATCGGGACACGAAGAGGATATAGATAGAATAGATATCTAGCTCCAAAGAATGTTACACTATTGCGTACACAACCAACCTTATAAAACCCTGTGGCAGATCCGTAGGTGCCCAGTCTCCTCAGCAAACACGGATGGTTATGTATGCTTATTGTGGCTCGCTGGATAAATATATACCTCATTCTATCCCATCGATGCCCAATACTATTTGTGCAATGTTCTTCTTCTTCATCTTCTGCTATGTGACTACGGTATGCATGCTTGAGGTCTTCACTGGTCCCTCATAGTTTGTTCTGTAGGGTTGTTCCTGTTGGCCAGATTATCATTCTCAGGCTGTTCAGGCTGGGGCAGTCTTGCAAGATGTGCTCCACAGGTGTAGGCAACCAGCTCCCTGAGGCCCATTCTACGGAGGTGTGCTCTGAGATGCGGTGTCTCATTATGATCCCTTTGATCACATATAAATTTAATGATCATATGCGGTATCCTCATCTAACAGGCTGCAGCTAAACAACTTTGTTGCTTCTATCTATCTCCAATACCTCAACTATATGTGCCTTATTACCACAAACACTGCCTGTCTAGAACAGTTTTTTTAAAAAGAGAAAGTTAGAACCTGTTTACATATCATGTGGTATATTGGATTTACAGCTCATATTTGTCTTTGATCAACCACACAGGGGGTCTCTATGGCACAGTGGCTAAGATGTTTGCCTGTGGTTCTGAAGGTTGTGGGTTCAAATCCAGACAGAGTCACATGTAATTTTTGTCATGAGATCACTACGATTGTTGCTGGAGCTACCAAGTTCATGCTTTGAGCAACACTCTCTGAAGATGGCGTGCAATTTCTACAAACAGGGACAGAGCCATCAGAGGAATCAAGGTGCTAATCAATGAAGCCAACTTCACCTTGAGACCCTTTTTAGACACGATGGGTGATGAGGTCAACATTCCGCTGGCTGCCTTTATGTTTCAGTGAGTCCAGGACAGTAGATCAATGTAAGACCCTGGAGGTTGAAAGCATATAGCAGTTATCCTAACTGGTGAATCTCTGCCTCCAAGGGGGTTTGCTAAATGATTTCTAGTAGCTACAGAATAATTTTGATTATATATAAATCAGCAAGAATATGCTTGGAGTTAATATTCTGTTTAGGCAATGCTCATCACTTTCCGTTTTCATGGTCAGAATGAGAGCGTTAGCTATTGTTGTGTACCTCTGTGGACAAAATATTGCAGACTCGATGGAATTTACAACTTTGGCCCCATTCTTGTATACTGGAGAGTCAAGGGAAGCTACTCCTATAAACTTTTATTAAAAGCAATTGTGTGTTCCTGAATTCTTACTTTGGTTTGACTTATAAGATAATTAAGAGATTATGTGAGGCTGGCTAAAGATACATGGCTTGAGAGATTATGTGAGGCTGGCTAAAGATGCACAGTTTGAGAGATTATGTGAGGCTGGCTAAAGAAACATGGCTTGAGATTCTATGAGGCTGGCTAAAGATATCTCACATTTGACAAAAAAATAGAAATATAATATTTGACTTGGTCTTACTTGCTAACAGTGAATCATAACAGGATCAGTTCTATCCCTCTCTACAAATTCCTACTTTTCTCCAGTCTTAAATAATAAAACATATATTCAATTATTCAAACAAAAATTGAATCAATCTTTTTTTAAAATTTTGTCATCACACTGTTACCGAGTTGTTGCGGTTTTATTTTTGTCTTCCGCTGCTCTAGTGGCCAGTGACAGTTATTTTTTATTATCAAAAGGACTTCACCATGCCACCTAACCATCTTTTTCATGGTCCTCCTCTGACCTTTTTTCCGGATGCTAGAAGACTGTACACAGTGCAGTATGGTTGTATTATTAAGTGGTGGAACCACTTCCCTCCCTGTTTCTCAATGCAACCCAAGCAAAGCTGCATTAACAAAAATTAATAATAGAAACAATAAAAATATGCCAAAAATACAATCTAACAAGTCTACCACTATCATAGATATATAGTTTCATATAGACTTGTGGGTAAGAACCGGACAGAAACCCACGATGACCGAGGTCAAGAGGAGAAAATGGTGATGGGTCGGGCATACCCTACTGAAGACATAGTCGAGTGTCACTAGACAAGCACTAAAGTGGAACACGCAAGGAAAACGGAAAAAGAGGATGCCCTAAACAGACCTGGAGACGAAATCTTCTTGAGGAACTGAAATGTGCTCATTTCTCCTGGGAGGCCATAAAGAAGACAGCTAGAGACCGAGAAGAGTGGCGAACAACTGTTGAGCCCCTATGTTCCACGAGGAGCAGAGAGGAATAAGTCAAGACTATCATAAATAAATAATATTTATTCAAAAGTTAGCCTATATATAAATAAGTAATAATAACGCTTGGGATTTCAATAATGCTGAGGTTAGGCACTGATCTCTCACTATAAATTTCCTATTTATTTCATCGCTGGAACATTTCATAAACAAAATATTTTGCAATTATCCCTGATTGAAGACATGGATGGTCAAAATACCTAGTCATAATGAAGACAGACAATAGACTTGGGAGACCTCAGGTACACATTGTTCATGTAAAATAGATTCTGTGAATGATCAAAAAGCAAAATGAGTAGGGAAAAATAATTGATATATTAACTAACAAAATGACATCCTGGACATTAGTTGATGCACTAGTTTGTGCACTGCCGATGAGACCTTCCTGTGTAAGAGAGCACACGGAGCCTCTTTCAAGAACCCCAGAGGAAGCAACGGAAGTAACGAATATGATCAACAAATAAGCAAGGAACAGGTATTAAGAGCTTCGAAAAACAAATAGACAGACACGGGACTCAACCACTTACCCTGTGTAAGAGAGATAATATCAAAGCAAATACAACTATTCAGAAAATGCAATGATCATGATACTTTCAACTAACAAGAAAAAAAAAAGACTGTGATCTTGTTTGTATGAAACAGTTTTATAAACAATCAATTTGTATAAACAATACAGTGGCACACATAAAGCAATGAACATGCAATATAAAGAACCAAACAAGTAATCATTCACATGTAAAAATGTACAAAATTACAACTGTACAAACAATGTTTTTTTAAAAAAGCTTATGTGCTGAATATTGTTAAATAAAAATATTTTGTTCACAGTATCTAGTTTTATATATGTTTTAATACATATTGTCTCTTTTAATTAATAGTTTTACTTATTCCTCTCCGCTTCTCATGGACCATAGGACCTCAACAGTTGTTTGCCACTTTTCCTGGTCTCTGGCTGTTTTCTTTATGCCTCCCAGGATAGTCAACCACCCATTAAGCGGGTTCCACTCAAGTGCTTGTCTAGTGAAACTCGACTGAGTCTTCAGTAGGGTATGCCCAACCAATTGCCATCTTCTCCTCTTAACCTCAGTCATCTTGGGTTCCTATCCTGTTCTTATCCACAGGTCTGTGTTTGCAGCTCTATCATACTATCCGTCAGAGAATACGGCAAAGATATCTATTGACAAAACTTTGAATCTTATTTGAACTAGCCTGTGCCACTGCAGAAAGGCGGACATCACGGCAGAGCACCTACTGCAAGACTGCCCCCTGCTAGCAGGACTGAGAAACGAAACCTGGCCGGAAAATACTGAGCTTAATGAGAAGCTGTACGGAGGGATGGAGTCCCTAAAAGCAACAGCAGAATTTATGAGGAAATCTGGTACAGTCTAGGCGGTGATCACGAGAGAATCTTATTTGTATTTAACTTGACTCACTATGTAGCAACACAGAATTCACATATGAGCTGAAACAAAAACAAACTGTTTAATAGTTTTACTATGTATTCAGACTAAATCACTCTTGGGGGGTTTATATATACTTTTACTCGCCCAAGTGGTTACCGGCCCAAATTTGGGGTGTAAAGAATAGAACCACTGTTACCTACCACACATGTCGTAAGAGGCAAGTAAGGAGATTTGGCTGAAATCAGATGCACATGTCCTAAATGTGTAGAAGTCTATGTGTTTAGGGGCCTACCAAACCAATGTGCAACGATACACGTTCTTGATCACAAAGATCAAACATATCACAAAGAGTGATTAAAATTGGTAAAGAACGAACGCAAAGAAGAGAATATACTTTTACGAACTCTACCCCAATATTCATTAATATTGTGCATGTTTCATGTATAGTTTTAAATTCTCGCTATAAATTCAGGCATAACCTTGTATGCAGCTTGACTGATTTTTGCGTGAAGGCCTGTTTTCCTTATTATCAGTGTCCACCACCATACAGGCATGCATTCTCCAACTTCAGAGGTTAAAAAAAAACAGCTATAGACAAGAGAAAGTTTGATCAGTTTTTAAACATATCTAAAAAAAGGGCTAGAGGCGAAAGAATGACTTCATGGCACTGCGTTTGTTTTTTTACCTTGATGGTTCAGTTCCTCTTTGCAGAAATGTTATGGTATCTGCCGAGTATTACACAAACTTTGTAACTCCAGCAATTATCCTAAGAGATCTCTAACAAAAAAATGCACTATGAATCAAAAGACTGTCCAAATTTGAACCAACAACCTTCAGAACACAAGACTTTCAGAGCTCAGCCTTATAGTCACAATGACATCCCAAAAATATCAAGAGGCAGTATGCAAATATTTGTACAATATGTCACAAATAGAAACTTTATCAACCCAAGTATCATTATATATTAATAAGATTAAACATATAGAATAGATTAAATATGACAACAATCCTTCCTTCCGTTCGCTAGAAATATGGTCTATATATTCAATGTTGTCTCTTGTATAAACTTCACTGTCTTTTGTAGCTCACACAGAGGTCCGTGTAGTTTTTTATCGTGTGTTGTTTCATTAGGCCAGTGAGTTTGTCTCAGTATATCATATCCGGGGCAGTCTTGAAGTATGTGCTATGCAGTCTGATGTGCCTGTCCACGTGTACATGTGGCTGAATTGCCAATCTTGTCCTGTTCTAAGGTGACAACATCCCAAAAAATGATTCATGTACCTTAAATGACAATAATTATGTTATTTGAACTGAACTACTCAGTTCTAACTTGGCAAACATCTTGCTGTCTTGTTCTAAACAAGGACGCTTCTTCAATTAACTAATCATTCTCAATCCGTAACTGGATCAGTAATTCCTTGAGACACATATAATCATCAAAAGTTACAAATAACTATTACAATGACAATCACACATAAAATAAAGCCATCAGTATTAAGTATTAACAACACAATGATTCGCTTCACTCCTTAGGAGGCATAGGTTCGCAACCAAGGTCTTCCAAGCCCTCCTATCCAATGCCATCTTTTCCAGATCACTCTCTCCCCATTTTCTTGCATTCTGTTTCCAACTACCGCCTCCAAGTGTTCCTGGTCTTCCTTATGATACAAAACTAAATAAAATGATATATACCTAAAATAGAATTCAAAAGTCAGTTTAAACAAAGCAGTTCTGATACAAGTCTATAAATAAATATCAGTCAATTAAAAATGTCCGCAACAAGATGTGAATACAAAAATAACAATAAAAAGTTAACATAAAACAATATTGAAAAGTAATATAACTATTTCAAGACATTTTTCTTTATATAAGGAACAAAAGGAATTCTCAAACAGTATTGACAGTAAAATTATCAAGAATAAGATTATTGGAAAATAACGTCCGTGTGGTGCCGAGGCCCGCAAGGGAAGCAAAGAATAGTACCACTGCGACCTACAAGACGTTGTAAGAGGCAACTGATGTAAGACCTAGGGAAGCTACAATAGCAAATAAAAAGCATCAAAGAAATTGGATGTACTGGCCTACTTGTAGGCACATAACTGGCACAATTAATAGTCGCTCTTAGGCTCAGTTTACATACAAATCACACAGAGTGGTCAATATGAAGCGTTTGAAGAAGCTTGAAAAAAAATGTATGCAATCGGGGCACTGTGTGATTTTTGGGTTAGCGAAGAATAATATCACTGTTTCCTCTTGCATGTCATAAAATGTGAATAAGAAGGGTCGGTTGTGGGGCCTGTGATTCCCCACTGCAAGAAAACAATGGCTATATAAATAGAACAAAGCCAAACTGCTCACAAAGATATGGACGCCGCAGTGGAGAAAGGTACAAGATCAACTTGAGTGAAAATTTGTGGTCGCTGCCTGCTATACCTTTGGCCGCAATGAGGAAGTGTGATGATGCACTTAGGGAGTACCCGTAGGTGCTCTGTACCTTTTAGCTAGCCTAAAGTGTCAGCAACAAAGTAACTAACACAGTAGCTTTGGCGACAATTCAAAATTTCCCGCCCACCAAACCAGAGATCTGTGGTACCCATTTTCAACAGGGTGACTGCAGAACCAACTATACAGTGTTGAACATTGTTCATTACTGTTCAAATCCAGCTTACTGTCAATAAACTATACAGACTTCCTAATGAACTCCTCTCTAGTCTGTGATGCCCTGGTGCTTACGATAACAAATGCACATAATTCATCTCTGTTCTTCGCCTTCCTCTGTATTGTGTTCTGATTGTGACTCATTTCTTTCAGTTTTTATTCTACTGTTCTTCTCCAGGTCGTTTTGGGTCTTCAACTTTTGTTCACCTTTGGTGTCAATCTCAGTCGTCCGGTTTTCCTGACAGAGTTAGTCTCCGAGCGTATAACATGCTCTATTTAAAAGTATTTCTTTTGGATGATGGTACTCATATTCTCTTGCTGACACTGTGCACGCAGTTCTTCGTTAGAGATAGTATTTGATCAGAACAAGCGACAATCTTTCGTAGAAGTTGTATGCAGAGTTTGGACATTTATTTCGTTATTCTCCATCATTCTGATCCGCACAGTAAAGCTGATAGTCCACAGCTGCTGTGTTTATTCCTTCCTTCCTTTCGCTCGCTTGAAATATGTCTATATATTCAATGTTGTCTCTTGTATGAACTTCACTGTCTTTTGTGTCTCACACAGAGGTCCGTGTAGTTTTATGTCAAGTGTTGTTTCGTTAGGCCGCTGTGTTTATTAATCTTTGTTCTGCAGCTGAATTGGGCTGTTTTCCCTGACCATCTTTTTCCTAATGAATAGAATGAGGAAAAAAGTTCACGGAAAATATATAAAAAAAAAAAAATAGTTTGTGGATTGCGAAGGTTGTGGGTTCAAATCCAGACTGCGACGTTCTGTTCACAAGTGTATTTTTTTCAGAGACCCCTAGGATTGTTGCCAGAGCTACGGAGTTCGTGCAATACTCTAGGCAGATGGCGTGCCATTTCTGCAGAGAGGGACTGAGCCATATGGGGTAAAACCCGGTGCAATGAAGTCAATCCTTCGGCTTTAGACTCTTCAGTTAAGTTCTTTTATAAAAGAATAGAAAGAATACTTCCATGAAGAAGCTTGGATGCACAAATTACTGGATGAAACGTCAAAGATCGTAAGCAGTTAAAATTTCCATTGGCATGTCATGAGAACAAGAATTTTAAAATACATTGTGATACTGGGGAAAACAGAGAAAGATTAAAATGTCAGTGAACACAGCATGGCATAATTACAAGGTTATGGGTTAGAGAACTAGGATAATAACAAGTAGCAGGGACCAGAAGTTGTAAAAACTCATAACAACCCTATTTCACAATTAATGATTACAACATGTTAGAAACTTAGAACTATTTCCATGAAAACTTGAAATATTAAACTTGTTTTGATTTGTTTGCTAGTACAAACCATGGTCCCCGGCAATATAAGACCAACTAGCTCAAACGGGAAAACAATAAATTCACTTTAGTAGGGGCTGGTTTTTAGAAGTGTTTGATAGAACACTGTAAGGTTTCCTGAAATTTTACAATGGCGAAACACGTAATAACAAAGTACTGTAGTTTTACAAAAGATTTTTTTGAACTGTCATAATATTTTTGTCAAAGTCTATATGTGGTGTTCTGTGACATTCGTCACTTTTGTTGTATTGTTATTGATAAAGGCCTTTTGGTGAAATGTTGCTGTGTATTGTCAAAGTTTTTGTAAAACTACAGTACTTTGTTATTACGTGTTTCGCCATTCTACATAGTTTTACTGCAGTCTCCATCTATATTGAAATTTTACACAATTCTTCGAGTCTATTCTTAATGAAAAATGTTAATAATACTGATATTCCTTATTGTTAAACTTAATTTGTGACATAATATAACATTGATTTAGCATGTTGTGTTAAACTTAATTTGTGACATAATATAACATTGAATTAGCATGTTGTGTTAAACTTAATTTGTGACATAATATAACATTGAATTAGCATGTTGTGTTAAACTTAATTTGTGACATAATATAACATTGATTTAGCATGTTGTGTTAAACTTAATTTGTGACATAATATAACATTGAATTAGCATGTTGTGATGTTTTTCAAATGAATTTCTCTTTATCTAACAATACTGGATTGGGGTCTGATTTCCTAGAATTTTTACCTGAGCTCGCTGGCCTTATATTATCGGAGGCCACATACAAACACAAGAATATGTTGCTGGCATATCATTCAAATCTGGTAATGCTAGAGAGTAATGGAAGACTAATAAATGCAAAAAGACACATGACATAGACATCTTGCAATCAACATTTCAAGTTTGGACATGCTGTCTGCAGAGCACACTAACTGAAAACAGTGTCTGAACATTTAGCAACAACATATAATCAATTTGTATTTGGTATAAAAAAAAGAACATTTCTAATAAGTATTTGTATTTTTGGACAAATCTGATCTAAAACAAAAACCCTTATATACCAGGCATGTGTCCTCAGTATACTTCTTTATGTAGGTTAAAAAATGGCCCACATGCTCACATCAGAAGTGTCTAATGACAACATTTTGGCCATATCCTTTAAAGGACGTCACTGTCAAACACAGTAAATGAGTCCCTGATTTTCTAGGCACCACTTATACGTCCAGAAGTTAGCCATATGGGGTGCCTCTGTGGCATAGAGGTTAAGTGTTCGCCTCTCATGCCAAAGGTTAGCTCCTCGTGAGCCATCTGAATATTTGTCCCTGTGTAGGTGAGATTGAGTTCCAGGTCTTACAGAAGACTGGCGATAAAACGTAGGTCCTGTGTACAATTTGAGCACAAAAGAGTCATTGGCAGTAAAACAAAAATTGAGAAGAGCAGGTTGGAAAGCCGCTGCCTAGACAAACTTCCGTAGAAAAAGATATAAAATAAAATTCCTGCAAAATATCTTTACCCCCTCCAAATTACATTGAGACCTCGCTGGTGCTATGGAGTTTGTGCACTGCAGCTGAGATCTTCCTGTGTAAGAAAGAGATTGGAGCACACATGGTTACTCATCGAAGTACAATGATGACAGTCCTACGAATCAATCAATCAATCCAGTTTGCCATTGCTTTCTGAACAGTGAGGTCAACCTGCTGCCTTGCAGGTCGGCTGGGGACAACCAAAGGCTGACGGAGAGCGAACCCAGTAAACGCTGGCTAAAATCGGACACATCGCCAAAGGATAAGCTCCAAATGGTGCTGAAGATGTGACGTAAAACACACCCATGTAAGGCTTAGATTTCCACAAGAATGAAATTTATGGGGAAATCTGGTACATCAGTCTAAGGGTGATCGCGAGAAGAACAGTGGGGTCTATTTTTACAGTCGTAAAAATCTATGGAAACAGATTTGCTTCCAAACTGTCTGCAGTGGAGTTTGGACATGTGATATGGACGAGTCTCAGACACTAGAACGAGTGTGAGAATTAGGAGTTAAGTTTGAACATGTCGGACCGTGTCGTCTTTGTGGTAGAGAGAGAAGGTATACTAATCAACTTTTCATGGGTACTGTGAGCAAGTGGTCTTTGCTCCTCTGCTACATTGGAATGCCCAATGTGCCATGACGGTGATCCCATAACATAGCACAGAATAGATGCAAAAAATAGACTGTCATGGCCACAATATGAGACAAAATTTTAAGACCATCCTTCCTTGGTGACAATATGATACAAAATTGTAGACTGTCTTGGCTTTGTCGCAATGAGACAAAAATGTCTGCTGGAGAAAATATTATAGGGCAATATTCAAAGGTCAAGAATGATGCATTTAAAGATGCCCTCATTGTGCAGACATGTCAGGACAATGAGATTCAGACTTCTGCTGAGCAAAATAGAGCTGCCAGAGACAAAATAATGGAGAAATATAACCAGATGACTACCACCAGTTTTCGTATTGCATAACCTGATGATGATGAATGCTAGAAAAAGGCTACTAGACAATGTAATTTTAATAAAAGAAATAAATTCTAAATTTGTGATTCAATGTTCATTCAGATCCCATCTAGGAAAACTGTTCTAAATAAACCTAAAAAGCTGTCGTTACTGCCTGTAATTCCACTTTTACTCAGTGCAAGACAGGGAGGACATATACCTGTGGAATTTAATGTTGGTGCGAAACTGTTCACGGTAGGATTTTTCTTTATGCCCATGACAGAAAAAACACTCCTTGGCTTTACTGGGGATTGAATGTGCTCTAATCCATTTGGTCAGACACTCCGCCAGGAAAGCTGTTAACAATTTATATTTTACTCTTCCATAATAATCAACAAGTGTTTGGATGACTGCTATTTAGTGGTATCTGCCAGTTTGAGTAAATATAAACATTACTAGTCTGTTTAAATATTTCTATTTACTGACAACAATGTTTCAAACATAAAATTTTACTCTCGGAGGATGTAGTATATTCAGGTTAGCTTACTCTGTACAGTTTCAATACTTCATGCTCTTCTCTAGCATATACCATATAAACAATTCCTACATGCTCTTCTCTGGCATATACCATATGAATAATTTCTTCATGCTTTTCTCTGGCATATACCATATGAATAATTTCTTCATACTCTTCTCTGGCATATACCAAAATAAAACAATTTCTACATGCTCTTTTCTAGCATATACCATATAAACAATTTCTACATGCTCTTTTCTAGCATATTTCAAAATAAACAATTTCTACATGCTATTCTCTGGCATATACCACAATAAACAAACATCAATAATGCGGGTAAAATTAAACTGAGATCAGGTAAAATTATAACATTGAAGTTTGTTTACCTTAAACCAGTCGATACACATAAGTACAATTAATTGTACAAGCTGGTACATTTAACAAAATACCATGCACAATGCTGTAACATATAAGTGATGGAAAGAAGGCAGAATATGGTTAAAACTACCAACTAAATGAAACAACTGTCAGCAAATTAGTAAAAATGAATGATCCGTTTCTCTTTCTTTATCCTTCACCCCTAGAGTCATAGGTCCGCAATCAAAGGTTTTCCAAGCCTTTTATCCAAGGCCCTCTTTCCAGATCTCTCTATTTTCTTGCATTCAGTTTCCAACTCCCACCTCCAGGTGCTCCTGGGTCTTCCTTACTCTATTAACCTGGGAGTTCCATCAAAGGGCATGTTTCGTGATGCTGTCACAAAGTCTCCTCAGTGTGTGTCCTATCTATCGTCACTTTCTGCCCCTTTTTTCTTGTTCCACCTGCTGTTGTCTCGCTCTATCCAACAATTCTTTTTGCGATCTTGTCATAGCATCGCAGATGGAGTATCCTGCGCAGACATCTATTGATGAACGTCTGCAACTTTTTGGTGTTCCCCTTAGTTGTTCGGCGAGCTACGAATTTCCCTAGTTGTTTCTGTGTAGGGTAGCTAACCACACGGCCAACCTACTCAGTCATTTCTTACGACATGAGTTGCAGATAACGGTGGTTCTATTTTTTAAGCCACCGATTCGAGCCCTGGTAACCAACCACTCAGGCGTTTATCCATTTCACTTGTAAAGAATAATTACAAAATTATGAAGCTATATTAATGAAAACTGTTATAGCAAGTACAAAAACATTAATATTGACACAATGGAAATTTCTTTATGAAGACTTTACATTATTGTGTTATTGTTTTTTATATTTATTCAACATTGTCCATGCCATTTATTTTGACATCTAATGACTTTTCAGCAATTGTTTGAAGTTTGGTTTTTCCAGGAAGTATAAATGAGCTACCACTGTCATCTGATTCAAAGACATCATCAGCATCATAGTTAAGCAGGCGACGTTGAGGTTTGTATACTTGAGGCAAGAAACACAGGTGTCTTGTGTGAGGATTAGTGGTCGGAGGGTCCAGAACGGACTGCAGATCTGTATCTGAAGATGTTGGCCCAAGTAGAGGTGGGTGGGCAGCATACTCTTCTTTAGTGCAAAAGCTGCGATCTGTATTTCCAGGCCGTGTGTCCGTAACAAGTCTGATGGCTCTAATGACAACATAACCTGAATCTGCATCATCTGATAGACACAACGATCAAATAGTTTAAAATCATGGAGTATTTGTCTAAGAATCAACCAATGTAATTATATGTAGTATGGTCTAAGAATCAACCAATGTAATTGTATGTAGCATTGGTCCAAGAATCAGAAAACGTAATTATATGTAGTAATGGTCGAAGAATCAACCAACATAATTATATGTAGTATTGGTCTAAGAATCAACCAACGTAATTATATATAGTATGGTCTAAGAATCAACCAAAGTAATTATATGTAGTATTGATCTAAGAATCAACCAATGTAATTATATGTAGTATTGATCTAAGAAACAAACAACATAATTATATGTAGTATTGATCTAAGAATCAACCAACTTATAAAGTGACCTATACTACCAAATGACTACCAAATAAGCACTGCTGACATCTGTCACTTATCTATGACAACATGTGTCATGAGACATCATGAGGAGTTGTGGTTTTCTATCTTTGGACAGATGAGTTGTGCATGTAGCTGTTAGTCCATGTTGTTGTCGGATCTCTATGATGATACTGATCCATCAGATTCTTGGTCTTTCTCATGCCTTGAGGCTGTGTTGTTGATTGTTAAAGATATATGATGGTAATAGGCCTGGTTCCATTCTCATTAGATGAACTCTTCTTCTCTTCCACCATTTACTTCTTTGTAGAAGTGTTGGGGTGAAACGAGTGATCTTGTGTGCTTGTTTTAAGGCACTTTGTAAGCTGATATTCATGTTCGTAAGGCTGTTCTCGATGCCGTCGCCCATCTTTGCGTGGTCCTCTTGCTTTGTACTCATTATACTTTTTCGGTGTGGCTCTCTGTAGAAGCGATACCAGGGCAACAAATATCAGATGAACAAACCAATTTAATTTTTGTTTTTTAATTTGTTGGATGCATTGTGTGGTTGCAACAATATTTCTGATGTTATCATTTTTACTCTATCCAATCTTGTAACATTGACAGCTTTTCTTACACAATTAATTTCACATGTTGTGATCTTTCTCTCTTTGGTTTTAGCTAATGACCATGTTTGAGACTGATAACTGAGAGCTTCTGTCACAACATTTTCATAACGCTATAGGACAAACTACAGACTTAACACGTGTAACCACAGAGCAGAAACTTCAATACACAGGTTTTTGATACTGCATGGAAGAAAGTCAATAAAGGAATTTTAATTGACAGCGCTATAGAAAGAAAGTAGTAGAAGTCTATGACTGACTGCAATAATCGGCATCACACAGAGACCAAATAATTATTGCAAACAATTATTACACAAACTTAGTTACGTCAAGCTGTGTATAGTCTTTAATAATATATTAGGCTGAAAACTTTGGTTTCGGATGCACCTGTCCTACACTAGTAGAGGCCTAATGGGGGCGACACATTCTAACCGTTCTTGGCAAAGACTTTATATATCACAATAAGAATGATCACAATGGTTGAGAAGAACGATAGAAACAAACAATAATGTATACTTTGAACTGTAGTGATATCAAACATAGATGAAAAAACCCACCCATATCTCCATCATCAGGCTGCTTAATAACTGTTGCCCTCTGTAATTTCAGGCAAGCTAGAAGAACTACAACAGTTGCCACAATGATAAGCACACTCAGAAGACCAATGAGCGCAAAAGCTAGTGTTTTCCAGTATTCCCTGTCTTCCTTCTCTATAGTTGTGGGATTTTCCATTTCTTCGTTATGTGATTTTGCTCTCGCCGGTGCTCTGTTTTTCTTTTTGCTGACATTAAGAGTGTAGTAATAATTTTCATCGAATAAATCATCTCCTGGACTTTGATATGATAATTCATTGCCAACATCTGGAAAGTCATTGAATTTGAATGGACCACATTTCAGATCTGCATACTTTGTGCAAGGATGTTTGATGATTTGATTAGTTGGACAAGTAGAGCATTTCTTGCATCGGTTATCTATAAGGCTGTAGAAATGTCCATCCTGGCATAAATCAGTTCTTAAGCTCAAGCTTAAGATCAACTGAGAAGCAAATACAACCACTAAAACACACAGTGAGTAAAGTCGGACGACCATGATGAAATCAATCTGTTGTCTTGCTCTCTCTGAGTGCAGGGACAATATACCTTGCAAACACCTGAAAATATTACATATTTGTACAAACTGAAATAAATATAATAAATATTAGTAGAAGCAATGTATTCAAAGAAATACAATCAAAAATGGTGAATTCACTATAAACAGAAAGACAATGGTAAGTAACTAAAAAGGCATAGA
This sequence comes from Arion vulgaris, assembly GCA_020796225.1. NCBI lineage: Eukaryota > Metazoa > Mollusca > Gastropoda > Stylommatophora > Arionidae > Arion > Arion vulgaris. The sequence continues at coordinate 31,653,565 of CM036764.1, forward strand.
AGAGGAGATGACATTTCTAAAAAAAAAAGGCATAAGTTCAAGTTCTTTTTGGTCATCTCTTCCCTCTTTTTCCCTCTGGTGTCCAAGTGATGGATGTTCTTGCAGGCATCTAAGGATTCATTCAGACATGCCTCAGCCATTTCATATCCCTTTTATAAGTGTCCTAAAGAGCCTTGCAACGTTATCTACGCCATTATTTGTAGAAGTTGTTATAGAGTTTATGTAGATGAAACTGGCAAAAAGGTTAGTGATCATTTCGGCCAACATTTATGTGATATACGCAAACACTGTGTGACCTCTATAGTCACTCATTTCAATAACCCTGATCTTTTGAGAGCTCATGACATCCAGGCCAGTAATTTAATCATGTTACTATAATGAACTTGCTCTATAAAAATCATTTGATATTTTTATATGGTACCTTGGCGACCTCAAGGACTTAACGCACTACATGCCTAAGCTTTTTGATATTGTCTCTTCTCATGCTTCATTATATATATGTATATATTATCATCAAATAGCTTGTCCTGAGCAGTACCCTGTCAGACCAAATTTCACCTGGTATGTCTTGCCTTGCGTTAGTTCTTTAGACTACATGTAAAGCCTTGTAGAAAACGTCTATGATGTTGACCACATTAAGCAGTTGAGTTTTATTGAGTATAATAAAAAATCATGTAATATAGTAGTTAGACACATTCTGTAGGCTGCAACTGAACAGTTTCACCGGTGTATTTTTTCAGGAGTTATCTAGAATTGTTGCTGGAGCTACGAAGTTCGTGCAATACTCACCACAGAGGAAGAAAATATTTTATTATTATAATCATGGTGCCAACTGACTGTCACCACTCAGTCCACTCACACTGACTAACTTGACTCTACTGTGTCAGCCACAAATTCAAATTCAGGTCAGTACTTTAAAAATACCAACATTCAACAACATAGTATCTGTATAGATAGACTCTATAAGTAGAGTATCAGTGTTGAGTGTATGGCATGGTAAGTATGACTATCTGTGACTGTGATAGGGCATCTGAGTCAAGAGTTTCGAGTGAATTGAATTATTGACAATTGCTTAACAATAACATTATATGCATAATGCAACATTCGTTATCTAATCACGTATTCGTATTTATGGTTCATTAGAACTAATTAATTTCAACTTTGTCTCTCACAACAATTATCAATGTTTTCGAATTTCAATTTAACTTATTTATTATTAATCTTCTACTTCTTGATTGCAATCAAAAGAAAAAAAATTCATAATAAAATTAATTTTAACATTGCATCGATATAATAATAACTGCATACTGACTGCACAAAATAAAACAACAGTTTCATTACTAAGATTAAGTGAGCAATATATGAAATAAAAAGATCAGGTGCTGAGATACCAGAATATAATGACATTTATCTGTAAACCACTTCTTTCGTTCTAAAAGCGTCAGTTCTTTTGTTGATGGCAGTCGCCATTTTCCGCCTACACATTCAGTCAGATATTCGTAACTTTTCTAACCAAAAGACGAAACAGTTCGAGCCAAAGATAATATATATTTGTGTAGCAATTTTCAATGCACGAGGGATACTAAAAACATAATATTATGATATATCAAAGCAACATCAGTTTTCAAAATCTAAATATATGAAATTCAGTTATAATGTTTTAAAAGTAAATTGCGTATTTTAAATTACAATGTTGTATCAATCCTATCATATGCCAGCGTGAATTGAAAAAGGGTTAGTAAGTACTCGTGCATACAGAGGGACAGATGTAGGAAGTGATCATAATTTATGCATAGGTAAATTGAAACTGAAATTAAAAATTCACCATACTAAAAAGAACAACTGCGAATAGACAATCAGAGGCTACAAAATAAAGAAGTAAAAGAGGAATATCAGCTCGAACTTAAGAATAGGTTCACGAAAGACAAAAGACAGAAAACCCTGGATAAGCGATGACACCTGGACATGTATTGAAGAAAGATGAAACTAGCGATATTTAATACTAATGATGCAACAGATAAAATCCAAGCTAAAGAGGAATATGGACTAAAAGACAAGGAAGTGAAAAGAGCGGCTAGAAGAGATAAAAGAGCATATGTCAATCGACTGGCTGAAGAAGGGAAAAGGCAGCTAAGACTGGAAACAGTAAAATGCTATACAATACACTAAAACAACTTATTGGAACTTTTGTTTCAAAGGGTGGCCCAATCAAGAGCAAAGATGGTAAAGTTCTAACATCAGAAACCGAGCAGAAGAAAAGATGGGCAGAACATTTTGAAGAAATATTAAATAGACCTGATCCACCAGTACTACTCACGTTTGACGAAGAGGCAAGAAACAGCTCCTACCAATTAACGAAGAAATGATAAGTGTAGCTGAGGTCAAGGAGGTAATCCATTCCTTGATAAACAATAAGGCAACGGGTGATGAGAACATTACTGCAGAAATACTCAAAGCGGCTGATGATACAACTATTAGCCAGGTGCAAAAACTATTTAATAAAGTATGGGAAGAAGAAACTGTCCCAGATAAATGGAAAAAGGGAATAATTGTTAAGATCCCCAAAAGGTGATCTCAAAGATTGCAACAACTGAGAGGGATCACCCTATTATCTGTAATGACCAAGACTTTCTGCAAAATCATTCTTAATAGAATCAAAGGAGCAGTGGACACAACCCTGAGAGAAGAACAAGCTGGTGTTAGAACTGGGAGAAGCTGTTGAGACCAAATAATTACCCTACGACTAATTTTGGAGGAACATATTGAGAAGCAACAACCACTTATACTAAATTTCATCGATTTAAAAAAAACCTTGGATAGTCTACACAGAATCTCTGTGGAATATTCTGAGATGCTATGGAATACCAGACAAAATAATAAACATTATTAAGAGCCTCTATGATGGTTCACAGTGTGCAGTTCGCACTGATGGTGGACACAGCGACTGGTTTATGGTTGAAACCGGAGTAAAGCAAGGCTGTATTCTATCTCCGCTATTGTTTGGAGTGGCCATTGACTGGGTGATGCGAAAATGTTGCAGGGCGAAACTGGCATCGATTGGGTAGAAAATAGTCAACTAGAAGATTTGGATTTTGCAGATGATATTGCCTTGTTAAGTAGAAACAACCAAGATATGCAAAGAAAAACAGACAACTTGTCATCTATAGCATCGAAAGTTGGACTGCAGATAAGCTATGAAAAACAAATATAATGAAGACACCTATGGCAAGTAATGCAGATATCACACTGGAATCTAAAATGATAAAAATAACAGAGCAGTTCACCTATTTAGCAACTTTGATTGCACAGGAAATGTTTAAAAGAAATTATGATACGAATTGGCAAAGCAACATCAGCTTTTAAAAGTCTAAATAAAATATGGAACTGCAAATTATATAGTTTTAAAACTAAATTACGAATTTTCAATTCAAATGTTGTATGAATCCTAACATATGCCAGCGAGAGTTGGAAAATTACTAAAGATATAGAAAACAAGTTAAATGCATTTGGAAATAGATGTCTGCGAAAAATAATGAATATAAAATGGAACGAATTCAGGAGAAGTGATGAAATCAGAGACATGTCTGGTCAACCACTAGTGACAACTGTTATAAGAAAGAGAAGATAGAGATATGTTGGACACACCTTGAGAAGAAATGATCAACGCATATCAAAGCAGTCATTGAAGTGAGATGCAAAGGGTTCAAGAAAGAGAGGTCGACCTAGGAGACCCTAAAACGAACTTTGCTGAGAGAGGCAGGAAATATCGGTCTCAGTTCCATGGAGGAGATTGAGCGAATTGCCCAGGATAGAGCGGTATGGAGAAATTACTTGCAGGCCCCATGTAACGTATAGCGGTACGAGAGGAATTATTAAGTACTATAGAGAAAGTTGAGTTGAATACATTACTGAAATAGATGTCTACGAAAACTAATGAGCATTCTTGGCAATCTACCAACTAATTCAATTGTACTAATAAAATTGTACTAATTCAGTAGAGCTGATGAAATAAGAGAAATATCTGGTCAACCACTAGTAACAATCTAATGAAATTCTTTTCTTATCAAAGTATGCCCAACATATCTTAATGTTCTCTGTTTTAATTAACAGTTGTTACTTCTTTTGTCGTCACACTGCTACCGGGTTGTTGCCCAGTGTGGTGGTTTTCTGTTTTTGTCTTTCGCTGTTCTGGTGGCTTGGGTGATTGTTATTTTTGCTCTTTGACAGTATTCTGCTATGCCAGCTAACCATCTTTTTCGTGGTCTTCCTCTCATCTTCTTTCCTGATGTTCTGTTGTAGAAGACTTTGTGTACTGTGGAATTTGGATGCGTTCTTACTAAGTGACCAAACCACTTCATTCTTTGTTTCTCATTGTAATTCAAGCAAGGTTCTGTGCCAACTTATTTTCTTATGCTGATGTTGGTGACTCTGTCTTTTCTGGTGTCGTTGGTAACTTTTCACAGGCATTTCAGAGACACTTTAAGAATGTCTTTAAAGCGTTTTTTCCGTCAATCAGCAGAGCGTCTGCCCCCTTCAAGTTCGTCATACATCCTGTTTTGGGATGCGCTTATCAGGCATTCGAGCAACGTGACCGGTCCATCTCACTTGTGCGTTCTGCAACAGGGTGTTGACGCTTGTGATCTTTGCTTTTGTGAGGACTTCGCTGTCTGAAATTTTAACATGCCAGTTTATTTTTAGTATTCTGCGTAGACAGCTTGTGTGGAAGTGGTTTAGTTTTCTTGCGTGTCTGCTATACACTGTCCATGTCTCGCTTGCGTACATCAGCGTGGTTAGCACTATGGCCTGGTAAACTTTCTGCTTTGTGGCTACGCTTATCCCCTTTCGCTCCCACACAGTGACACGTAGCCTTCCAAACGCAGCACTGGCTTTGGATTTCCTATTGTTGACCTCAGAATCTATGTTTGCTGATCTGGATAGGATGCTGCCGAGATAGGCAAAGTTGTCCGCTGGCAGGACACGCTGGTGTTTAATGTTGATGACGGGATCGTAGTACTGCTCTCTAGGGGCGGGCTTGGCCTGTCTGCCCAGCGTGTTCGTAGCGCGTTGGACTACTGGTGACTATCCCTCTGTGCGGGTTCAATTCCGCGGGATGGCAGAAAAAGCCACAGATTCCCCAGATTTACGGTGTTCGTGGCACCGAACCGAAAGGTTACGATGTCCATGGCACCGAGCCGAAGAGCTAAAAGCTCAAGTGCTTCTGGATCGGAAAAAGGGCGGCTGGAACATGACCTCTGTTTTCTTGGTGTTAATGGTAAGGCCAAACTTATCACAGGCCATTGAGAACTTGTCCATGTAAGTCTGCATATCTTCCTCGGAGTTGGTAGCGAGGGCTCAGTCGTCAGCAAACAACAGATTTGAGATAGTTGATCATCATTACTGCACGTCGAACTAATTAGTTAATAAGCGCTCCGATCTCCAAATCAGTATGTCTCTCAGCGTGTAGCGAATAACAACCCTGGTTCTTTGTTGGTTTACTATTCTTCTTTGGCTACCAGCATACTGTTCGTCTAGCTACACCACACTTGACTTGGAATGTTTGCAGTCTGGTATTGTAGATTCACCACTATTACTTGAATCATCTACACGTCCTCTCTCCTTATGGAATTTATCATATCAGCCTCATCCATTGCTCGCCCGGTTTGTACAGCAGCCATACCTGCAAGCCTATCGGCGCGTTCATTTCCTCTTACACCTGCATGCCCCGGAACAAAACTAAAACGGATTTTTGTCAGCTTAGACCTCCCCAGCGACTCCATCCATTGTCTCCGAGTCCATCCTGTATCAATCTCCCTGGGCGTAATTATTGAGTCACTAAGAAAACATGCATGGATAAAAGTATGTGATTCCAGTCAGACCATCACTTTAGTTACTGCCATGATTTCCATAGTGAGACTGCTCGTAGTCACGGCAAAACCTCCACTGTCTTCCTTCACAACATCTCCTTCGACTTGAACAGTGAAAGCCCATAATGTATAATGTTTAAATGGTCTTTGCGAGAAAAAATATGTTAACGCAACATTTTAAAAGAAAAAAATGCAACACATAATCTGCTTTTGAAACGGCGGAGCACATTTATATGAAAGTTATATATCAGAACTCTGACAATTGAATATTGTTCTTATTTAGAACAGATTGTTTGTGAACATTCACTAACAGATGCCACAGCCAGCGTCCGTTGTTCTGTCCTGTTATGTAATGTGCCGCTGACAGCTCCATGCTTTTTGTCCTTCCCATTCTGTTGGCGTGACATAAAATACATTCATATATCTACAAAATGACATGTCATTCATAACGTTGTGTTCAAAATAACAGTTACAAAATATAAGAAGAAGAAAACTCCATCTTAGTTGTGAAAACACCATCACATGTGGTGTGAAAACTCCATCTTAGGTGTGAAAACTCCATCACATGTGGTGTGAAAACTCCATCTTAGGTATGAAAAATCCATCACATGTGGTGTGAAAACTCCATCTTAGGTGTGAAAACACCATCACATGTGGTGTGAAAACTCCATCTTAGGTGTGAAAACTCCATCACATGTGGTGTGAAAACTCCATCTTAGGTATGAAAACTCCATCACGTGTAGTGTGAAAACTCCATCTTAGATGTGAAAACTCCATCACATGTGGTGTGAAAACTCCATCTTAGATGTGAAAACTCCATCACATGTGGTGTGAAAACTCCATCTTAGGTATGAAAACTCCATCACATGTGGTGTGAAAACTCCATCTTAGGTGTGAAAACTCCATCACATGTGGTGTGAAAACTCCATCTTAGGTATGAAAACTCCATCACGTGTGGTGTGAAAACTCCATCTTAGATGTGAAAACTCCATCACATGTGGTGTGAAAACTCCATCTTAGGTATGAAAACTCCATCACATGTGGTGTGAAAACTCCATCTTAGATGTGAAAATTCCATCACGTGTGGTGTGAAAACTCCATCTTAGATGTGAAAATTCCATCACATGTGGTGTGAAAACTCCATCTTAGGTATGAAAACTCCATCACATGTGGTGTGAAAACTCCATCTTAGGTATGAAAACTCCATCACATGTGGTGTGAAAACTCCATCTTAGGTATGAAAACTCCATCACGTGTGGTGTGAAAACTCCATCTTAGATGTGAAAACTCCATCACATGTGGTGTGAAAACTCCATCTTAGGTATGAAAACTCCATCACATGTGGTGTGAAAACTCCATCTTAGATGTGAAAATTCCATCACGTGTGGTGTGAAAACTCCATCTTAGATGTGAAAATTCCATCACATGTGGTGTGAAAACTCCATCTTAGGTATGAAAACTCCATCACATGTGGTGTGAAAACTCCATCTTAGGTGTGAAAACTCCATCACATGTGGTGTGAAAACTCCATCTTAGGTATGAAAACTCCATCACGTGTGATGTGAAAACTCCATCTTAGATGTGAAAACTCCATCACATGTGGTGTGAAAACTCCATCTTAGATGTGAAAACTCCATCACGTGTGGTGTGAAAACTCCATCTTAGATGTGAAAACTCCATCACATGTGGTGTGAAAACTCCATCTTAGATGTGAAAACTCCATCACATGTGGTGTGAAAACTCCATCTTAGATGTGAAAACTCCATCACATGTGGTGTGAAAACTCCATCTTAGATGTGAAAACTCCATCACGTGTGGTGTGAAAACTCCATCTTAGATGTGAAAACTCCATCACATGTGGTGTGAAAACTCCATCTTAGATGTGAAAACTCCACCACATGTGGTGTGAAAACTCCATCTTAGATGTGAAAACTCCATCACATGTGGTGTGAAAACTCCATCTTAGATGTGAAAACTCCATCACATGTGGTGTGAAAAAGAGATCAAAATTTAATTCGGCTGTAGTCTTTTTCAATACGGTAGTGCATGTATTTACGATTCTATGGATAGACACAAATGAGTGCAATGCATTTCGGCAAATGTGCAGTGTATTTATGCTTACGGCTGGTCTGCCTCGTTCATTAGCGAAAGTTTCTTTCTCGTCATGTATCTGAATTTTGACATGTCTCGCTGGTTATGAAAATCTTTTTCACGTTCTGTTTCTGATAGTAGACATATCAAGCTGGTTATGGAAGTCATTTTCACGTTCTTTATCTGATGGTAGACATACCAAGCTGGTTATTGAAGTCATTTTCACGTTCTTTATCTGATAGTAGACATATCAAGCTGGTTATGGAAGTCATTTTCACATTCTTTATCTGATGGTAGACATACTAAGCTGGTTATGGAAGTCATTTTCACATTCTTTATCTGATGGTAGACATACCAAGCTGGTTATGGAAGTCTTTTTCACGTTCTTTATCTGATGGTAGATATACCAAGCTGGTTATGGAAGTCTTTTTCACGTTCTTTATCTGATGGTAGATATACCAAGCTGGTTATGGAAGTCTTTTCACTTCTTTATCTGATGGTAGATATACCAAGCTGGTTATGGAAGTCTTTTCAGTTCTTTATCTGATGGTAGACATACCAAGCTGGTTATGGAAGTCATTTTCACATTCTTTATCTGATGGTAGATATACCAAGCTGGTTATGGAAGTCTTTTTCACATTCTTTATCTGATGGTAGATATACCAAGCTGGTTATGGAAGTCGTTTTCACGTTCTTTATCTGATGGTAGCATTACTGTTTATGGAAGTCATTTTCACGTTCTTTATCTGATGGTAGTATACCAGCTGGTTATGGAAGTCATTTTCACAGTTCTTTATCTGATGGTAGAATACCAAGCTGGTTATGAAGTCTTTTACATTCTTTATCTGATGGTAGAATACCAAGCTGGTTATGGAAGTCTTTTTCACGTTCTTTATCTGATGGTAGACATATAACTGGTTATGGAAGTCATTTTTCACGTTCTTTATCTGATGGTAGACATACCAAGCTGGTTATGTAAGTCATTTTCACGTTCTTTATCTGATGGTAGAATACCAAGCTGGTTATGGAAGTCTTTTCACTTCTTTATCTGATGGTAGATATACCAAGCTGGTTATGGAAGTCATTTTCACATTCTTTATCTGATGGTAGAAAACCAGCTGGTTATGGAAGTCTTTTCACTCTTTATCTGATGGTAGACATACCAAGCTGGTTATGGAAGTCTTTTTCACGTTCTTTATCTGATGGTAGACATACAAAGCTGGTTATGGAAGTCTTTTCACGTTCTTTATCTGATGGTAGATATCCAAGCTGGTTATGGAAGTCTTTTCACTTCTTTATCTGATGGTAGACATACAGCTGGTTATGAAGTCTTTTCACGTTCTTTATCTGATGGTAGATATACCAAGCTGGTTATGGAAGTCTTTTCACTTCTTTATCTGATGGTAGAATACCAAGCTGGTTATGGAAGTCTTTTCCATTCTTTATCTGATGGTAGAATACCAAGCTGGTTATGAAGTCTTTTCAGTTCTTTATCTGATGGTAGATATACAAGCTGTTATGAAGTCTTTTCACATTCTTTATCTGATGGTAGAATACCAGCTGGTTATGATCTTTTCACGTTCTTTATCTGATGGTAGCATACCAAGCTGGTTATGGAAGTCTTTTCACGTTCTTTATCTGATGGTAGACATACCAAGCTGGTTATGGAAGTCATTTTCACGTTCTTTATCTGATGGTAGACATACCAGGCTGGTTATGGAAGTCATTTTCACGTTCTTTATCTGATGGTAGACATACCAAGCTGGTTATGGAAGTCTTTTCACTTCTTTATCTATGGTAGACATACCAAGCTGGTTATGGAAGTCATTTTCACATTCTTTATCTGATGGAGCATACAAGCTGGTTATGAAGTCTTTCACGTTCTTTATCTGATGTAGAATACCAGTGGTTATGGAAGTCTTTTCTTCTTTATCTGATGGTAGATACCAGCTGTTATGAAGTCTTTCATTCTTTATCTGATGGTAGATACCTGGTTATGAAGTCTTTTCATTCTTTATCATAGCTATGGTTATGTTTTCACTTCTTTATCTGTGGTGAATACAAGCTGGTTATGAAGTCTTTTTCACTTCTTTATCTGATGGTAGAATACCGTGGTTTGGTCTTTCATTCTTTATCTGATAGATACGTGGTTATGAGTCTTTTCTTCTTATCTGATGGTAGAATACCGCTGGTTGAAGCTTTCACTTCTTTATCTGATGGTAGATATACCGCTGGTTATAGTCTTTCACATTCTTTATCTGATGGTAGAATACAGTGTTATGAAGTCTTTTCACGTTCTTTATCTGATGGTAGCATACCAAGCTGGTTATGAAGCTCACGTTCTTTATCTGATGGTAGCATACCGCTGGTTATGGAAGTCTTTTTCACGTTCTTTATCTGATGGTAGAATACCAAGCTGGTTATGGAAGTCTTTACGTTTTTATCTGATGGTAGACATACCAGCTGGTTATGAAGTCTTTTTCACGTTCTTTTCTGATGGTACATCAGCTGGTTTGGTCTTTTCATTCTTTTCTGATGGTGAATAGCTGGTTATGAAGTCTTTTCTTCTTTATCTGATGGTTTCAGCTGTTTAGTTTTCACTTCTTTATGTGTAACATAGCTGGATAAGTCTTTTCGTCTTATCTGATGTCTACAGCTGGTTTGGAATTTCCGTTCTATGATGAGCATACCTTTAGGAAGTTTACGTCTTTATCATGGTGTCGTGGTTATGGCTACACTTCTTTACGATGTAGAAAGTGTTAGTTTTACTTTTTCTGATGTGATTATTGCTTTCTTTTTATTGTGGCTATACATTAGGTCTTTTCATTTATTGATGGAGATAAAGTATGAGCCACTTCTTTATCTGATGGTAGAATACTAAGCTGGTTATGGAAGTCTTTTCACGTTCTTTATCTGATGGTAGACATACAGCTGGTTATGGAAGTCTTTTCACGTTCTTTATCTGATGGTAGAATACCAAGCTGGTTATGGGAAATCTTTCACATTCTTTATCTGATGGTAGATCTTATACCACTGTTATGGAAAAGCGTTTTCATTCTTTATCTGATGGTAGACATACCAAGCTGGTTATGGAAGTCTTTTTCACGTTCTTTATCTGATGGTAGATATACCAAGCTGGTTATGGAAGTCATTTTCACATTCTTTATCTGATGGTAGATATACCAAGCTGGTTATGGAAGTCTTTTTCACGTTCTTTATCTGATGGTAGATATACCAAGCTGGTTATGGAAGTCTTTTTCACGTTCTTTATCTGATGGTAGACATACCAAGCTGGTTATGGAAGTCATTTTCACATTCTTTATCTGATGGTAGACATACCAAGCTGGTTATGGAAGTCATTTTCACGTTCTTTATCTGATGGTAGACATACCAAGCTGGTTATGAAGTCTTTTCACATTCTTTATCTGATGGTAGCATACCAGCTGGTTATGGAAGTCATTTTCACGTTCTTTATCTGATGGTAGACATACCAAGCTGGTTATGTAAGTCATTTTCACGTTCTTTATCTGATGGTAGATATACCAAGCTGGTTATTGAAGTCATTTTCACATTCTTTATCTGATGGTAGTATCCAAGCTGGTTATGGGAAGTCTTTTCACTTCTTTATCTGATGGTAGATATTCAAGCTGGTTATGAAAGTCTATTTTCACATTCTTTATCTGATGGTAGCATTACTCAGCTGGTTTGAAGCATTTCTACATTCTTTATCGATGGTAGACATGACAAGCTGGTATGGAAGTCTTTTCAGTTTTATCTGATGGTGATTACCTACATGCTCGTATGAAGTCTTTCACATTCTTTTCTGATGGAAGCATACCTGGAAGATGGCTTATGAAGTCTTTCACGATCTCTTTATCTGATGTAGATGTACCAGCTGTTATGAAGCATTTTCACTTCTTTATCTGATGGTAGATATACCGCTGGTTATGAAGTCTTTTTCTATTTTTATCTATGTAATTACACACTGGTTATGAAGTCATTTTCACGTTCTTTATTGATTAGACATACTAAGCTGGTTATGAAGTCATTTCACGTTCTTTATTGGATGATGACATGATCATGGACTGAAAGTTATCCAAGTACCAGTTCACGTTCTTATCTATGAGTAGATACCACTGGATTTAAGTCTTTTTGACTTCCTTTATCTATGGTAGACATACCAAGCTGGTCTACCTGAAGCATTTTCACTGTTCTTTATCTGATGGTAGGCATACCAGGCTGGTTATGGAAGTCATTTTCACGTTCTTTATCTGATGGTAGACATACCAGGCTGGTTATTGAAGTCTTTTTTCACGTTCTGTTTCTGATGGTTAGCATGCGAAGCTGGTTATGCGGAAGTCGTTTTCACGTTCTGTGTCTGATGGTTGACATGTTAAGCTGGTTATGAAAGTCTATTTCCTATCCTGAGTCTGATGGCTTTTCAGCCTGCTCTTCTCGATTTTGAACTACTAAAAGTTCTTTTATGTGCTCAACATGGAGGACTGGACCTACGTTCTATCGTTCGTCTCCGATATGACTAGGAACTCGATCTCACCTACACTGACATCAGAGATCTCTGGAAAATATCCGATGGCTCCATGAGTGAAAGAGCCCAGTACCTTTGGAACAAGAAGCGAGCACGTAACCCCTAGACCACAGACACCCCCTTTATCCATCGTGTGCTGGTGGTCAATGAAATTTACGGGCCTAACACCGTATTCCTCAATATAACGCATGTTATGGGGGAAAAAAAGTTTCTTTAGTTTACTTGACATATATATTCATGATCGTGAACATTTGTATAAATATAATGAAACTTCCCCCTTCTTTTATTAGTATGTCGGCTCATATTACACATTACGGTCGTGTTTCATTAGGTATTGTGAGTGGAACATGATACAAATGGAAACCGATAATGAAAAGAACCACACGACCATAAAGGAATAAGGTACATTTAACAGAAGTAATATAATACAATTATGTGAATTTCATGATGTGCGTTGTAGGTTGAATAAATGAACATACTCATCATCATTAAATAGCTTGTCCTGAGCAGAGCTTTGCCACCCCAGCAGTCCTCCGGAATTTCTCTCTCTCACTCAGGCCAGATGTCCTACCTCTGAAGCCATCATGGTCAAACCATCAGTTATATCCTGAATTCATCTTCTCCGTGGTCTTCCTATTCTTCTCTTTACCACACTGCTACTATAAAATATGAAATTTTGCACATTTGTAATTTATCTACACAGATGAATCAAATATAAATAATTATTGAAGACTGGTAAGAAAGAATTGAAATGAAATTTTTTTCCTCTAAACGTTGCAACAAATTGTATTTCCCCCCTGAAATATTGTCTCGTATCTTACAACGACGTGCTTCAGTTTTAACTCTGACAGTTTGTTTTATTTGTCGACAACGGAAAAAGAACATGGTGTTGGGTTGGCTGATTTGTCTGTAGAGAGTAAAACATGGTGTTGGGTTGGCTGATTTGTCTGTAGAGAGTAAAACATGGTGTTGGGTTGGCTGATTTGTCTGTAGAGAGTAAAACATGGTGTTGGTTTGGCTGCTTTGTCCTGTATAGAGTAAAACATGGTGTTGGGTTGGCTGCTTTGTCCTGTATAGAGTAAAACATGGTGTTGGGTTGGCTGCTTTGTCATGTAGAGAGTAAAACATGGTGTTGGGTTGGCTGATTTGTCTGTAGAGAGTAAAACATGGTGTTGGGTTGGCTGATTGTCCTGTAGAGAGTAAAACATGGTGTTAGTTGGCTGCTTTATCTGTAGAGAGTAAAGCATGGTGTTGGGTTGGCTGATTTATTCTGTAGAGAGTAAAACATGGTGTTGGGTTGGCTGATTTGTCTGTAGAGAGTAAAACATGGTGTTGGTTGGCTGATTTGTCTGTAGAGAGTAAAACATGGTGTTGGTTTGGCTGCTTTATCTGTAGAGAGTAAAGCATGGTGTTGGGTTGGCTGATTTATTCTGTAGAGAGTAAAACATGGTGTTGGGTTGGCTGCTTTATCTGTAGAGAGTAAAGCATGGTGTTGGGTTGGCTGATTTATTCTGTAGAGAGTAAAACATGGTGTTGAGGTTGGTGATTTGTCTGTAGAGAGTAAAACATGGTGTTTGGGTTGGCAGCCTTGTTCTGTAGAGAGTAAAACATGGTGTTGGGTTGGCAGCCTTGTCCTGTAGAGAGTAAAACAGGTTGTTGGGTTGGCTGTCATGTTATGTAGAGAGTAAAACAGGGTGTTGGGTTGGCAGCCTTGTTCTGTAGAGAGTAAAACATGGTGTTGGGTTGGCTGATTTGTTCTGTAGAGAGTAAAACATGGTGTTGGGTTGGCTGCTTTGTCCTGTAGAGAGTAAAACAGGGCGTTTGGTTGGCTACCATGCCCTGTAGAGAAAAAACAGGGTGTTGTGTTGACTACCTTGTCTGTAGAGAAAAAACAAGGTTCTGTATTGGCTACCTTGCCTGCAGAGAGTAAAACAGAATGTTAGGTTGGCTACTATGCCCTGCAGAGAGAAAAAAACATTGGCCATACGAACATTTTTGTTTTATTTTTCCATTATATCTCAGTGAAGTGATATCGGGAAAGGGGATGGGGTGTAAGGATCTTCTGTGCTTCTTCTCTTATGCACTTTGTATGCTGGTATTCATTTCGTCAAAACTATCACTCCATCTGTAATTTTCATATTGCTCTGTATTCATTTTATGTTTTCAATGTGTCTCTCTGTAGTAGACGACACCAGGACATTCTTGACCAGGTGATTAAACAATTTAATCTGTTGTTCTTTTATGAATTTAATGACTGATTTCATTCGCAGTCTATTCCTAATTTCTTCATTTTAAATTGTAATCTTTTATTAATACTTCTGCAGTTCTTTTAATATTTTCCTGCCAAATAGCGATGACAATAAAAATAATAAGAAAAATGTACAACCAGCAACCATGTCAGAGGAAGGTCCTCATGCAAGCAGGCATTTGAAGTAACTTCAGAAAAACCGTAAAGATCGCAAACTACCGACTTCATTTACATTTACCAGTAACATTTATAGAGTTGTTACTTTAAATATTATAAGCTAAATGAACAAGGACATTCTGCACAAGTAGCAGGATACACAACAGCATAGACATATTAGAAGTATGGGAAACGAGATAGAAATAAATAGAAATAATTAAGTGAAACACAAGAAAAATATGGGGAAGCGGGTTACCAAAATTACAAAACCGCGGTATGACTTGGTTTTTTTAAAATATAAAACTTGGTGCCGACACCAGGACACAAGAGGAAGAAGCATACCATCATGAACGTCCACGTACGTTTTCCCCAGGGGGAGGGAGGGTGAGGTGGGAAGGGAAGGGGCAAAATAGAAAACAAAATTAGTTGGTAGTTTAATACGCGGAAATAGATAAGACCAGATTTGCATAAAACTGTTTTATCAAAAATCCATTTTCCAAAGAGTGGCACTAGCCCCCACCCTTTCCTTTCCTCGCCAGTGGCCGCTCGCCATTAAGGGCCAGTGGGGTCGGACCCCACCAAAAATAATGTATAACGTGTATTTTTTATTTTATAAATAAAAATATAGCAACCAAAAACCATGATTTATCCGGAAAAAATGTCTGGCCCCACCAACAAAAATGATCACGAGCCGCCACTGCCCCTTGCCTTAACGCATGGATGCCCATGCATACCATAACGAAGTAGCACTAGCAGAACACAGAAATAGCTCATATAACGGTAAGATATATGCCCAAGAATGATATCAGTATCATTCAGAAGAATCAAAAATGGAATAAAGTAAATGTCAACCAATATTATGCATCAACGAATGAGATAGAAGAATATGGAAAAATAAGAATCTTACATAATATTACAATAGAGAGAAAAGAACATTAACTTTCTAATAGGAGGCATAAACGTAAAGAAAGGATTGGATAACAGAAGATTTGGAGAGGTCATGGTGAAACAGGAACTCTGAATGAAAAAAAAACACCTAATTATACATTTCTGCTCTTCAGTCCAATTGGTTATAGGAATCAGTAGCTATCTATTTTCACTTTCATTAGTATGTGATGTTCTTGGGGCTTAAGGCAGCAACAAAAGCACATAATTCTTCTTTGTTCTTGGCCGTCCTCTTTATTGCATTCTAGCTGTGATTCATTTCTGTCAGTTCCTGTTTTACTTTTCTCCCCCAGATCGCTTTAAATCTTTCACGTTTTCGTTTATCCTCTGGTGTTTATCTCACTGTAGTTTTTATGAGTTTTATGACAGCCAGTTCCTATTTATATCCATCGTCTCTTTTGGATGATGTGTTCATATTCTCTTTCCGCCCGTGTGGTGTCGGGGCTCGCAAGGGGAGCAAATGATAGTACCACTGCTACCTACAAGGCTGATGTAAGAGGCGATTGAGGTAGGGGTCTAGGGAAGCTATCCTAGTAAATAAAAGCGTTGCAGAAATCTGATGTGATTTGCTTGCCTACTTGTAGGCGCATAACTGGCACAATGTACAATCGCTCTTAGACTCAGATCACATACAGATCACACAGAGTGGTTAACAAGTGGTTGATATGGAGCGTTCGAAGAAGATATTCTCTTACTAACACCAAGTGTATAATCAGTTCTTGGTTGTTATAAATAAGTTTTGGCCCGAACAAGTGTACGATCTTTCGCAGACAAGTTGTATGGATAGTGGAAGGTTTGAGCATATCTGAAGGAAGCATGTTCCCACATAAAAGACTATACAAGGCATCATAGATATCACCAGTTTATGAAACAGAAAACTAGACTGATCATAAACTGTATAAAGAAAACATAGATCATCATTGCTAGACGTGATGTTACATATTAGAACATACGTGGCAACAGATCGCCGTCGGTTTAGTAAAATAAAGTTGAAACTTTGATATGACATGTATTAAGAAGATATCATAGTATAACAATATGAACCGTGTTCTGGAATACAATGGGTAAAAACAAATAAAGAAAGACCAAACAAACCTATGAAGAGAAAAGATGGGATAGGATATTTTAGTGATACGAAAGATGTGGAAAGATTTGGAAAACATGGCTCAGGACAGAAACGAAAAGTTGATGTTTATTGGAAATCTGTGTCTCAAACTAGAGCCGTAGATGCCATTACAGGAACACGACACTGCAACAATGTTATTTAGATATAATAATCAGTTACTAATCTAGCATACGATAGCGCAAATTCACAAACTCACTATTTCTAAAATATGTGGAATGTGTATCGCAAATTCACAATCTCACTATTTCTAAAATATGTGGAATATGTGTCGCAAATTCACAAACTCATAATGTATAAAAATAGGTGGGTTGCAAACTAAAATTAGGACTGCAAACATTTGTGAATGTCAAGTAAGTGGGAAAAAAACACTTAAAAGAATTCGCTTTCATACCGTGCGGCATATGGATCAAAATTGTAGAATACATTGTAGGCGTGTAAACTTTTTGACAGCTTCGTCTTCTTCAATCATTCAGCGACATGTGGGCTCTTGTCTCCCGGTTTCAATGTTATGTAGTTGTATATGCATGTATTTTTTAGTTGTTCTTTTGCTCCATACAATATGTTTCATTTGTCTGGCCTTGAAGGAAGACGGATCAAACTGACATCATCCAGTACTTGGTACCTGAAGAGTTGGTGGTGAACGGTTTCCTAATGATGTACACACAGCTGGCACCCTGGAGTGTGTTGTGGTTGAATGTGGTGTTATTTGTTGGGTTCGGAGTCGAAAACGTGTGTTCTGATCTCTTTTTTGTAAAGTAATTGATATCATTGGGGTTTGGGTTGGCTATGTGTCTGTAAGGAGACCTAAGGAGACCATGAAACGAACTTTGCTGAGAGAGGCAGGAAATATCGGTCTCAGTTCCATGGAGGAGATTGAGCGAGTTGCCCAGGATAGAGCGGTATGGAGAAATTACTTGCAGGCCCTATGTAACGTATAACGGTACGAGAGGAATTATTATGTGTCTGTAAACCTCTCTTCCTGTGTCTCACACGACCCATTTATTCAGCCAAATTTCTTCATTTGTTGTTTTTAACTTCTTGATCAATGAGTACTGGTGATGTGGTAAACACCATTCCAGCCCACTTTACTTTCAATAGCTATTCTGTTACACAATGTCAAACCATTTGCGGTAGAAAAAAATTATGACTTCAACAATGAATCGAACCGTGACTTCCCGACTATGAAGACAGTTCACTGATCACTATGCTGCTGCTGCTCTGTCAAGCAAAGTACCTGTTTATAATGTATGACTGATTTATTTCCCTTATTAGAACTGTTTACTTCCTGTGTCCCTTGACCGTATCAGACAGAACGTTGTTAAAACCAGATAAATCAAGATTGTGGTCATGACCTTCAGATGTGGCTATGAAGCTTTTCAAAGTTGTTTATCATATTTTTAATGTGAAAATAATATTCAGATATTAAATTATATTTAGTTGTATTCAGGACAAAATATCCCATGAAACTAAGTTACAAACAGAAAATTGTATACAGTCTATGGTCTATTTGCTACCTATTAGGTGAACTGTTCTGTTATTTTTCTCATTTTAGATTCCAGGGTGATATCTGCATTACATGCCATAGGTGTCATTTCAAGACCGCATCGGGCTCACTAGTCATCTACGCACACACAGACAAACATTACGCAACTACATTTCCTTGGATGAAAATGTGTGTGGTCATCATCATCCGTGATGGATGAGCATCATTATATTTGTTTTTTCATAGCTTATCTGCAGTCCAACTTTTGATGCTATAGATGACAAGTTGTCTATTTTTCGTTGCATATCTTGGTTGTTTTTACATAACAGGGCAATAACATCTGCAGAATCCGCATCTTCTAGTTGAATATTTTATACCCAATCGATGCCAGTTTCGCCCCTGCAACATATTTGCATCACCTAGTCAACGGTCACTCCAAACAATAGCGGAGATAGTATACAGCCTTGCTTTACTCTAGTTTCAACCATAAACCAGTCGCTGTGTCCACCATCGTAGTCATTGCATCAAAATATTCCAAACGTCACATATCTTCGTTGAACTTGTTCGTAACATGTATTTAACGACATCATTACCTTTCTGTTTTGCATGAACAGAGCAACAACCTGTTTCTCGCTTGTTAAAGTTATTTAAAACAGCATAACTGATAACGTGTTTCTTATGAAGCCTTGAACTTTAAATGGCGTGTCCACGCCACATTTCTGTTTTCAATTTCAGTTTAAGACACAAATTGTGCCAAAAAACTCTCACCACCCAAAGTAAATAGGATATCTTGGCAGCTGTGAAGTGCAGATTTGGACGAGTCAAGATTCTCGGTACGGCAAATTTTTTTTTCATGTGTTAGACACGTAGTACATAGATGTTTGTGTTGAAGAGCTCAAAGTTTATTGTTGCAAAGCTGTTAAAAATTATTTTTTTTAAACATAGGCTTTTCAGATCTTAGGAAATGAAATGCATGCCAATTCACATTTCTATTTGCTAGTATGCAGTAGGTGGAAGAGCCAATTCCTTTCCTCACTTGTGGAACGTTGTCTGGAAATGAATCCACAAACATTCGATAATCGAACGCTCTATGCACTTGGCAAGTTGGTTTTATATCGAATCTAATACGTGGTTTTTAATTAGTATTATATCGTTGTAATACTATTTCGAAACAAATGCTTATATTTTTTAAACAGCATAAAATGGCAGGTTATAAACGACAAAATATTCCGCTAATTTTGCCCCTGCTTTTGTATATATTCATTTAATTGCTGTTCCGCGCAATTTAACCCACGATTAATACTTGTGATTTGTGGGCGTGTCTGTTCGCGCGAGCTTGTGATCCCCTGGTTCACTGGTCCCCTGAATATCATTCTAAAGTTTGTCACAGTACAAACTATTAATTATACAACCAACCAGGTAAATAAAGGATTCTCTTTGAGCCCAAACATACATGAACATCTCTAGTTAACGGGAATCGCAGTCAATCCGCCGTGTCTGTGCCTAGTGCTTGCCCACGAACACTGGACTTAATCATCCATTCTCGCTGGTCGCGTTAACTGCGAAATTAATATCGCTTGTAATTATATTCTCTGCCGGACTATCCACACAAAAATCAAACCAATCGACTTGCTTAGAGCATTGCTGTTCTAATGTGATATATGATAAATATGTAACGAAGTATTACATGGAACCATTTTAATTTAGTTTTCTTCATCGTGTAAGTATGAATGGTTTCACATTTGCTTTCTTTCTCAATGTTTCTATCATTCAATCGACCGGACTTTTCCTATCCTTTACTCTTTCTCTCATAAATTGTTTCTTTCTTGCACTATTTCTATCACTCCTTTTCTCTTTCTCACACTTTTTCTCATATACACGCATACTCTCTCACTTTCTCTCTCTCTAAAACATTTTACTTCTCTCCCTGGCTTTCTTCCTCTTTTGTATCATTTCAGTCCTATCTCACTCATTCCCTCTAACATCCCCCTCCCAAACACTCTTGGAATAGCAATTAACTTTTTTTTTTAAATGTTAATTTACTCACTTTTTCAATTTTATTGTTACATTCCTCAATTTAATTTTTCTTGTACGAATTGATTCTTTAGTTGTGACATGGCTTTCCAACGTATTCAGAAGGACATACCAGCTTGTATTTATTCATTTCTGCAGGGCAGCTGTCCAAATTGCTGAATATTACTGATTATTGCTGATTATTACTTATAACTAATTATTTCCTATTTGACCTTATCTTAAATTTGTATTCATATTAGTTTAACTCTTTCCGCACCATGAATGTTACAAAGTTCTGACTGCAATTATTTTATGACACTTTAGTTTTTGTTACTCAAGTGTTCTGTAGTTATGTGATTTGCAGTAGGTATCACCTTAATATGTTCCATTCAGTATACTATTTATATATACATTTGTTTTCAGTTATTAGTTATACGAGGACTGTCATCATATCACTCCGGACATGTCAATAGATACTCTGATCCCCGCCTCAACAAATGGGCAGAAGCGTCCAGCGACCATATATGCCAATTCGATGTTGATTAATCAATCTTTTTTGTGTGTACATATTTGGTATTTCGTTCGTTTCGGGCTGAACCAATATCGACACCCATCTCTCTCAGTTTGGTGAGCGATTGAGATTCACAACCCTGAAACTCCCCTGTTCGGAAAGACTCGCAATAAGTTAAGAGTGTAATTTTGGTCTATTGCAGTGGGAGTCACCATGAAAGATAGACTTCGAAATGAGGACATCAAAAGCAGAGTGGGCATAACTTCACACACCGAAAACATTGAAAGATAACAAATTCAGTGGTTTTGGACATTTACTGAGAATAGAATACAACCCGCCATCAATAACAGCATACAATAAAAAAGAGATCAGGTACCAGAGCCAAGGGAAGACCAAGAAAAAGATGGATAGACAATATCAATAACACACTAAATAAACAAGGATATAACACAACAAGAGCAACTCATCTGACCATGGAACACAAATTAAAGCTCCCACCCCTACGCTTAACGGCAAGAGTGGACAACTAATTCCATCATCCACCTGGGGCCAGACAATAGAAAACGCTATAACGGAATTGTCTTCTTAGACAGTGCTATCCCTTCCTCTTCTCCCCCCCCACCCCCGCCTTCCCCATCCCCATCACCAGAACTTAGATGCAGAATTGAAGATAGAGTAACAAAGGATTCTCATTGTTTTTAATAGCACACAAAATACAATGTAGATATATTACTTTAAAATGTATAAAAACCTGGCAACTGTCATGAAAACGTTGACTTTATAGGAAACATAGGAACCTGATACATAAATAATATATTAAAAACAACTGACTGATCCCTGTTAATGACCAGTAGAAGGTTAGGGAATAAAAAGTGTCTGGAACAATGGATACAAGAAGCTGTGTCTTCCACCTTTTTTTTGCAAGTCCCGATATTTGTTTAAGATTACGTTACATGACACGCTACTTCATACATTTCCAGACGTCAACTTGAACAATATCTGTATACTTCTTCTTCTTTGCGTTCGTTCTTTACGACCAATTTTAATCACTCTTTGTGATATGTTTGATCTTTGCCAAGAACGTGTATACGTTGCACACTGGTTTGGTAGGCCCTAAACGCATAAGACTTCTACACGTTTAGGACACATGCATCCGATTTCAGCCAAACCTCCTTAGTCGCCTCTTACGACATGCGTGGCAGGTAACAATGATTCTATTCTTTACACCCCAAATTTGGGCCCCGGTAATCACTCAGGCAATATCTGTATACGAAACTGTGGTTAATAAAAAGATATACGTATCTCTTGAATTGATATGGTACTGGGCAAATAGCGATCAGATGTTTTTCAAGTGATCCCTGATCTCATCTGATCTCAATGTAGGTATGATGATGTATTAGTTGTGTCGGAGACGGACGACAAAGCATATGTCCCATGTTCAAGTTGAGCAGGTAAAAGAAACCGTTGGCAGTTGAAAATCGAAGAGTGGATGCAAAACCACTGCTTTGGTGAAATTCATTTCAAAAGATTTAAATTCTTACAAAATTGTCACCATCTTAAAAATTATTTTGGTGGGCCCTCGCTGGTGGACCATTGCAGGTATCACGTAGTCCGTACACTGCCGCTGAGATTTTCCCTGTGTAAGAAAGAGATCGGAGACAATATGGTTATTCACAGAAATTCAATGACGATCGTCGTATCAATCAAGAAATCATGCAATAGTCACACTCACTGGAAGTTCATATGAGATAGTATTTTATCTTTAGGTTGTTAAACTGATCGTACCCCAGTATCCTGACACGTGCACTGTCTCACAGTTTTTGGTATGTGCTGATCCATTGAGCTAGTAATTAATGTACATCCCAACTTACAAATCATAAGCTTTGTATTCATATATTACTTAATATAAAAAATATGTGTGATTTCCTATCATTTATATCCTTCCTTTCTTTCGTTCGCTTGGAATTTGTTTATATATTCAATGATGTCTCTTGTATGAACTTCACTGTCTTTTGTAGCTTCACACAGAGGTCCGTGTAGTTTTCTGTCGAGTGTTGTTTCGTTAGGCCAGTGAATTGCCTCAGTGTATCATATTCGGAGCAGTCTTGAAGTATGTGCTCTGCAGTTGGTATGCCTGCCACATGTACACATGGCTGAATTGCCAATCTTGAATTTTGTATACATATGACTGCGGAGTCGATTGTGTCCTGTTCTAAGGCGCAGAATAACAACTTGTTCCAATCTGCTCATATTTTAGTAATCGTCTTGTGTTGGTATTTGTGGCTTTCTCATTGATTTAATCATCCTTTTCTTTTGGTGCTATCATTTATATTAGAACTATTATCACACCACTCCGGGCATGTCCACAGTTGCTTCGATCACCGCCTCAACAAATCCAGTAGCTTCCATCAGCTTAACGCGCTAGTTCGATGTTGATTAATCAATCTTTTTGCATATTTGGTATGTCGTCATTCCGAAGCTGCACCAATACGGACAACCATCTCTCTCAATCTGGCCAGTCCCTGAGATTCACAAACTTGTAACTCCTCGGTTTAGAAATAGTAAGTTAAGAATGTCATTTCGGTCTCTTGAAGTGTCCTTTGATATCGTAGCCATGCTAGTCAATATATCAATTCGTTCATTACCCTTGATTCTGGCGAGACCAGGGATGAACATTAAAGTGAGTTTTCTTATCCCTGTCTGTGCCATCACTTCCCCCCAGTTTCGTCTCACCATTCCTGTTTCAACTTTACAAATCATACTCACGGAGTCACTGAGTATGTAAACGCGAAAACAGTTATGGGATGACAACACCATCCCCGCCTCTGTAACCGCCGCACTTCCATTAAAAAAAAAAAAAATTCCGATCCAGAAGCACTTGAGTTTCAGCTCTTCGGCTCGGTGCCATGGACATCGTAACCCTTCGGTTCGGTGCCACGAACACCGTGAATCTGGGGAACCTGGGGTTTTCTGTCAGCCCGTGGAACTGAACCCGCACACACAGAGAGCTAGTCACCCGCAGTCCAACGCGCTACAAACACGCTGGGCAGGCGGGCCCGCACTTCCATTACCAAATTACTTGTGGTTGTTGTGTATGCCCCACTGGTCTCTCTTATTATGTTTCCTTATTATATTTATTATATATATATTATTTATGCACCGTATTGTAAATCTTTGTTATAGTGATATATGCTAGCTTTGTGCAACGTGTACAGAAAACATACTCAAAAGTGATGCTAAATGGGATTTCCCAAGTTACATCACGGTTAACTATTTTACACTTCTGTACGGAAACAAAAACATTGTACAGCTGCACCAGTTTACACCATCCCATGCACAGCGTGCAGTAACATTTTGGCAGAATATTATATAGTATGAAACACTGCTCGATATCTTATTGTGCCACAAATTAAAGCTTATATAAACATGTATGTAATTGGATATGTTGAAAGTAAAACCAGTTATCAGACATTCATTGTATATATATATATATATTTATATATATCTATATATATATAAATCTATCCTGAGTTAAAGTTTGAAATGTTTGAAATGTTTGAAATGTTTGAAATGTTTGAAAAGTTTGAAATGTTTGAAAAGTTTGAAATGTTTGAAATGTTTGAAATGTTTGAAAAGTTTGAAATGTTTGAAAAGTCTGAAATGTTTGAAAAGTTTGAAATGTTTGAAAAGTTTGAAATGTTTGAAATGTTTGAAAAGTTTGAAATGTTTGAAATGTTTGAAATGTTTGAAATGTTTGAAACTGTTGGGCTTAATGGTCCGAATACATTAACGTAGTGGTTCTCATACTTTTTTGAAGTCAGGGCACACTTGAAGTCTTACCTAAAATCATAAGCGCCCTATACACAACAACTTAATAAATAAGATGCGAAAACACAGAAATAACTGGAAAATGATACATGCCCTTATTCATTATTTAATTTCTGCCTATAAGAAGCATAGGTCTGATGTTTCTAGGCAATTTTTTTTATCCCGGTGTCCGCTGGCACTACGTTGTCGATCCCTGATGTAGGATTCCTAGGGGCATCTAGGAATGTCACCGGGCACACCCTTTGAGAACCAATGTGTTAACGAATTGATAGAATAGATATTGACACAACCATTTCGTTGTTTACTCCTACTGTTACGTCTATTCATTCTGTAATCGCACTAATAGAACGAAGAAATGGATTACTATTAGAACAGCAGCTCATCCATAAAGAAGGGGAGTGTATTTTCTTCAAGTCTCTCCTTGCCGAAATTCGGCTATAATTATACAGAGTTTACATTGTTGCTGTTGTTGTTCTTGAGAGTTTCTGAGCTGCTCGTTCTTACGCAACAATTGTCAAGTACTGTTATTTGCTATAGTAACATTCTCTGGTTATTGTTCCATTTTCCTGACATTCAACAGAAGGTTGAAATGGAGGTCATGAGTATCAGGTTGTTTCCAGGATATTACAATTCGGCTTTAAGTTTATCTAAAAGACTTTCATTTTTTTGGTTTTCAGTCAGGCAGACAGAAAGAGGGCAGCGTACTGAGCATTCCCCGTCATCCTTGAGGGTTTCAAAATCTGTAAGGTTACAAATATATGCTCTAGATCTGGGTTTTTTTTTCTCCAAAGGCTTATCACTTTCTACACAGTTGCATCTTAGCTCAGCCTATTAGTTCTGAATGAATAGGTTTTTGAATTTCTTTGTACACTGTGTCAGATGGGAGTGATTCAAAAGCTGGGAGTAATCCCAAAGCACACGCTATTCATCCACTGCATTGTTTGCCACGTTGGGTTCTCAACTTGGTGTAGGACAAGGACAATTGTAAAATTTGGTCTTTCTGCTGTTACTTGATCTTTAAATCTCAAAACTCCAGTTTGTCAGTTTTCAGAATGTACCCTACACTGACTTGAGTGTCTTCGTTATCAGTTACACCTGAAATGTGTTTTCTTCTTCGAATGCTCTATATCGACCACTTGTTAACCACTACGTGTGATTAGTATGTGATCTGAGCCTAAGAGTGATTGTACGTTGTGCTAGTTATGCACCTACAAGTAGGACAGCACATTCGATTTCTGCGATGATTTTTATTTACTAGGGTAGCTGTCCTAGGTCCTACATCAGTCGCCTCTTACGACATGTCTTATAGGTCGCAGTGGTACTATTCATTGCTTTCCTTGCCAGCCCGGCACCACACGGAGAACCCTGAGATTTCTACATGAGCAATGTTAGTAGATATACATAATTAGTTAGAGATGGCTTGTTAACCCACTTCGCTCTGCTAAACCGATATATCGGCTAGTGGTATTTATTAAGATGACTTACCCGCCTGCCCAGCGTGTTTGTAACGCGTTGGACGACGGGTGACAAGCACCCTGTGAGTGCGGTTCAATTCTGCGAACTGGCAGAAAAGCCACAGATTCTCCAGATTTACGGTGTTCGTGGCACCGAACCGAAAGATTACGATGCTCATGGCACCGAACCGAAGAGCTGAAAGCTCAAGAGCTTTTGGATCGAAAAAAAGACATACATAATTAGTTAGAGATGGCTTGTTAACCTACTTCTCTCAGCTAAACCAATATATCGGCTAGTGATATTTATTAAGATGACTTAAGAAAACCAGTATACTTGCTAATTAGTGTACATTTAAAATAAATGCGTCAGGAGGTCAAAAACATTACAGAGTGACAGGGTACTTCATCCTCATCATCAAATAGATTGTCCTGAGCAGAACTTTGCCACCTTAACGTGTGGGTGATAGCTATGGAAACACCTCAGAGACACCTCTGATATGTGTCCACATCAGATGCGGCTCATTTTGATAACCAAACACAAAATTGCTATATGTCTCTTGTCTGTGTCTTTATCCTTCTACTGGCAGTAGTCGTTTTTCTCTTGAGAATCGACTCACCCATTAAATAACTGTGATTAAGTCTAATAATTTGAATATTCTACGCAAGATGAACTATGACTTTATTGTTTAGTTGTAGTATCTCACTACTTTCTTTTTAACATGCTTTCTCCAATCTTCTTGATGTCACATTTTCTTCCTTCTTGTTCAGCGTTTTCTCACTTTGATGTTATATTATCTTCTAATGTCCTTGCTTTACGACGTTTTCTTTTGTTCGCACTACTGCTTCTATGTTGATACTTGAAATCATAGGATTGTTGCTGGAGCTACGGAGTTCGTGCTTTATGCAACACTCTCGGAAGATGTCGTGTTTTTGTGGTTTTTTCGATCCAGAAGCACTTGAGCTTTCAGCTTTTCGACTCGGTGCCATGGACATCGTAACCCTTCGGTTTCGGTGCCACGAACACCGTAAATCTGGAGAACCTGTGGCTTTTCTGCCAGCTGCGGAATTGAACCGCACTCATAGGGGGCTTCTCACCAGTTGTCCAACGCGCTACGAAGACGCTGGGCAGGCGGGCGTCGTGTTCTTTCTGCCGACAGGGACGGAGCAATGTGTGGAAAACCCGTTGCAATGAAGCCAATCCTTCGCCGTTAGACCCTTTAGAGTTACCATTTAATAAATGATTTTTCATTTAGTATTTCTCTCCTTTAATTTTCCTCTGTATTCTTTTTTTTTGGTCAACTTTAGTAGCTTTTTTGTGTCACTTATTTCTAGTAACTTGTATTTTCCATTCACTCATTTTTAATGTATGAATGTTTATATACCCATCCCCCACCTACTGTTTCTTATCTTTACTGTTCGTCTGGCACAACAAGATTCTGTTACAAGCAGTCTAGATGTCTCAGTTACATTTCAATGTGTGTCTTACTGTGTTCTTTAGTTGACGTCTCCGGTCATTCAAAACACTGTGACCCGGTATGGCAACGATCGATCACAGTTGCCTTTAGTCATATTGTTGTTTAGCTCAAGTGGAAAGTTTTCTGAAATCACAACGCTCACGTTTCGTGACTCTTTCATTCTACTATCGTTAGATTTTTAAATTTTTTTTTTCCGATCCAGAAGCACTGGAGCTTTTCAGCTCTTCGGCTCGGTGCCTTGGACATCGTAACCCTTCGGTTCGGTGCCACGAACACCGTAAATCTGGGGAATCTGTGCATTTTTCTGCCATCCCGCGGAATTGAACCCGCACACACAGAGGATAGTCACCCGTAGTCCAACGCGCTACGAACACGCTGGGCAGACGGGCAACTATCCTAGATAAAGACAGTGGGCTCTCTGTGGCTAAGTGGTTAAACTCTTGCCTTCGAGTCCGGACCGCGCTGTTCTGTTCACGAGTGCATTTTCCCCAAGAGATTTTGCCGGAGCTACGGGGTTCGTGCTTTGTGCAATGCTCTCGGCAGGTGGCATGCTATTTCTGCGGAGAGGACCGAGCCAATGGGGTAAACCCGGTGCAATGAAGTCAATCCTTCGGCTTAGAAACCTTTTCTTTGATAGAGACAAATTTATTTTTAAAACACAACTTGCGAAAGTAAGGTTACATTATATACATCACATTATATACATCATAAATTACATTTAACGTTTAGGAATATCAGTATTATTAACACTTTTCATCAATAAATAACCATGGACTCATATAATTGTCTGAAATTGTAATACATTTAACATTGTTCTATCAAGCGTAAATAAAAGTTAGCCAAGATCAACAGGAATATTCGATTTTCAGACTGAGCTGACGACCTTATGTTACATAGGGCTAAGGCTCGGCTTAGTCGTCCTCATATAAGGTTGTACTATATTATCCTCTCATCCTCATATTAGAGTTGGCTGTGTCTCTCATCTACTATGGTGCAACCTTATATAAGGACGACTAAGCCGCTATATCTAAGCCTCTCATCTAAAATCTTTACTTGGATCCTCCGACAGAAGTGAATTCTTATTTTTTATGTTTATTGGCCTAAACACACTGATATAACCAAAACAAAAGTTCGTCTTTAGGTTGAAAGATACGTGCCTCGGATTAAAGACGCTTTAATCCCCTACTTAACAAACAAACCTCTCATATTTCTTATTCTTATTTATTAGATTGTTTTGTTTGATCTGTTGTACAACGATGAAAGATTACTGATCAAAGGTTGGTTTAGAGGTTGCTTTTTCCTCCGTATTTATGTTATTAAAACATCAATCAATCAAGTGCCATGTCTGCCGGCGTAGGCGATCATGTCTCTCCACAACTCTCTTTGCTTGGTGCATGTAATCAGTTCTGACGTCGATATTTTGTCGAACCATGATGTCAGGCCATCCAACATCTTCTCCTCTGTCTTCCACGATCTCTCCTTCCTGAATTTTACCTGTAGTCACCAAATGTTCTAAACCTTCTCTTCGCATTATTAAAACATACATTATATTTTTCAGTATTTATAATACTTAATTCCAGGATAATACCAGTGGAGAAAGAGCTAAGCAAGTGACGCTGGTGATGGATAAGACATACAATGAGAAAGCCGATTGGAAACATGGCAAAACAGGCACTGTTTTGGAACCGGCAGGGAAAAAGGAGTAGGGAAAGGCCTAGACAGACCTGGAGAAGAACGTTGGAGGCTGATATTAAAAGGATAGGTAAAACATGGAAAGAATTGGAATGGAGGACAAGAGAGAGTAAGAACTGGAAGAAGTTTGTTGAAGACTTGTGCTACTTTGGGAGTTGAAAGGTGAAGAAGAAGAATAATTCCAGGCTAACCAAAGCCGCTTCGTTATTTAAATATTAGATTGTCTCTAGTTTTAATTTAGAATCAGACTTTCAGCTGTACAATTGTAATGAACGCCGTGCATTGACTCAACAATTTGCACTCTGGACTGGTGTATTACTTAGGAGATTTCTGCAACTTGAGAGAAAACGTTTTCAAGGCAGAAATTTTAAATTGAAAGTCTTGCGACTTTTTCTGTTTTACTTTCACTTTCGCAATGATGGTTTATGCATCTAGTTAGACATCACGCCCGACTAGTTACCGGGGCCCAAATCAGGGGTGTAAAGAATAGAAACACTGATACCTGTCACACGTGTCGTAAGAGGTAACTAAAAGCCTAGATAGCTATAGAAACCACAGCAATGAAATGCATAGCTGCCACTAGGAAGAAGCTGACCCCACGCACAGAAGGATCTTAGCGACCTTCAATACGAAGGAAATCACCTTGATCTCACTGCAGGCTCTTTAACGACTCGTCAAGCGACCCTTCCGAAATACGAAAGAAATCACCTTTGATCTCACTTGTTCAGTGCTTTTAACGACTCGTCAAGGACCAGGTGAAATCCGAAAGGAAATGACTGCAAGAAAAGGGGAAAGAGGAGAAAGATCTGGAAAAGATGGCATTGGGTAGAAGGGCTTGGAAAACTTTGGTTACGGACTTATATCTCCCTCGAGGGGAAGGATGTAGATGAAGAAGTCAGACACCAATGATATTCTTGAACACGGTTGGTTGAACAAAAACCAGCAAATATTCTTGAATTTCTTAATCAGCGTCCAGTTTGCCCGCGCTTTGAGTGAACGATGGCAACTTCTCCGAGATAACATGTCTAACATTGTCTGTTATCAGTTATCTGAGAATATGATCAGTCGTTATCACCCCTAAGCTCAAAGCATTCGTCTTTCCACAAGGACATCTCCAATCTGTAACGTGATACATTCATAGTTTTTTTTATGTTTCTAGATTTGACAGCCACACTGCAGCATTGCAACGGGGTTTTTTTTACAGTCATTCTCATGGTTCGTACACAGTAAAAAAAAAAAAATAACAATCCCAACAATAACATGTACATTTAAATTACAGTAAAGAAAAAAACACGATTTCATCATGATGCTGTATCTATTTTTCCCCCTGATCTCTTCATTCAGTGTCAGTTTGTAATATTTTAACTGCATATGTGCTCCGATCACCTTCGATCATCTCCAACAGCTTTCAGCGACTAACCGTACAAGTTCGATTTTTATTGATGATCCTACTCATATACATGTTTTGCTGTCCTTTTCTGGCCCTCCAATCTCAATCCCAGCTCGTGCATTCTAGCAGTTGACGTGGATTGGTTTAAATCAGCGTTTACCAAAGTGGGCGGTACCGATCCCCAGTGGGCGCTGAAGCGTTCTAGGAGGGAATAGTGGGTTCAGAAGAATTTGAAGGGATGGAAAGGGGGGTTTCAGACGATTAGGGTCGGTGGTTCCTTAAAGAAGAAATAAATAATATATATTTTAAAATAAATTATTTTCGTGATTTTGCGATTGAATAATTATCAAAAATTTTTAATTCATCTTATGCCCGTCTTACACGATCCATTTTTCATCAATTTTCTATTTCATGCATATAATCATTTGAAAATTAATCATGTATGACAGAAATATATATCAATTTTCTATGTCAAAGAGAAAATAGAGCATGTATATATGTGGGGGGCGCGTTGGCAAACTGTTATAGTGTGGAGGGCGTTATAAAGTTTATGTTGTGCAAAGTGAGCGGTGGGCCGAAAAAGTTTGGAAATCTCTGATTTAAATGAAAATCCTCTTTGCAGCCATACTCTATGAGAGCGTTCAGAATGTCAGCTCTATCTATTGGCTGGCCCCCTGATATGGTATCAGAGCCAACCAGCCTGTCTGCTCTTTAAATCTATATATACTTTACAAAAATAAATGATTCTTAAATCAGTATGGAATTCAACTCTTCATCAATTAGGTTTATGTTTATCTGTCTTGTTATCTCTTGATTATCATCTAAGTGCATTATCTTTGTCTTATTATCTCTTGATTATCATCTAAGTGCATTATCTCTGTCTTGTTATCTCTTGATTATCATCTAAGTGCATTATCTCTGTCTTGTTATCTCTTGATTATCATCTAAGTGCATTATCTCTGTCTTGTTATCTCTTGATTATCATCTAAGTGCATTATCTCTGTCTTGTTATCTCTTGATTATCATCTAAGTGCATTATCTCTGTCTTGTTATCTCTTGATTATCATCTAAGTGCATTATCTCTGTCTTGTTATCTCTTGATTATCATCTAAGTGCATTATCTTTGTCTTGTTATCTCTTGATTATCATCTAAGTGCATTATCTCTGTCTTGTTATCTCTTGATTATCATCTAAGTGCATTATCTTTGTCTTGTTATCTCTTGATTATCATCTAAGTGCATTATCTCTGTCTTGTTATCTCTTGATTATCATCTAAGTGCATTATCTCTGTCTTGTTATCTCTTGATTATCATCTAAGTGCATTATCTCTGTCTTGTTATCTCTTGATTATCATCTAAGTGCATTATCTCTGTCTTGTTATCTCTTGATTATCATCTAAGTGCATTATCTCTGTCTTGTTATCTCTTGATTATCATCTAAGTGCATTATCTCTGTCTTGTTATCTCTTGATTATCATCTAAGTGCATTATCTCTGTCTTGTTATCTCTTGATTATCATCTAAGTGCATTATCTCTGTCTTGTTATCTCTTGATTATCATCTAAGTGCATTATCTCTGTCTAGTTATCTCTTGATTATCATCTAAGTGCATTATCTCTGTCTTGTTATCTCTTGATCATCATCTAAGTGCATTATCTCTGTCTTGTTATCTCTTGATCATCATCTAAGTGCATTATCTCTGTCTTGTTATCTCTTGATTATCATCTAAGTGCATTATCTCTGTCTTGTTATCTCTTGATTATCATCTAAGTGCATTATCTCTGTCTTGTTATCTCTTGATTATCATCTAAGTGCATTATCTCTGTCTTGTTATCTCTTGATTATCATCTAAGTGCATTATCTCTGTCTTGTTATCTCTTGATTATCATCTAAGTGCATTATCTCTGTCTTGTTATCTCTTGATTATCATCTAAGTGCATTATCTCTGTCTTGTTATCTCTTGATTATCATCTAAGTGCATTATCTCTGTCTTGTTATCTCTTGATTATCATCTAAGTGCATTATCTCTGTCTTGTTATCTCTTGATTATCATCTAAGTGCATTATCTTTGTCTTGTTATCTCTTGATTATCATCTAAGTGCATTATCTCTGTCTTGTTATCTCTTGATTATCATCTAAGTGCATTATCTTTGTCTTGTTATCTCTTGATTATCATCTAAGTGCATTATCTCTGTCTTGTTATCTCTTGATTATCATCTAAGTGCATTATCTCTGTCTTGTTATCTCTTGATTATCATCTAAGTGCATTATCTCTGTCTTGTTATCTCTTGATTATCATCTAAGTGCATTATCTCTGTCTTGTTATCTCTTGATTATCATCTAAGTGCATTATCTCTGTCTTGTTATCTCTTGATTATCATCTAAGTGCATTATCTCTGTCTTGTTATCTCTTGATTATCATCTAAGTGCATTATCTCTGTCTTGTTATCTCTTGATCATCATCTAAGTGCATTATCTCTGTCTTGTTATCTCTTGATCATCATCTAAGTGCATTATCTCTGTCTTGTTATCTCTTGATTATCATCTAAGTGCATTATCTCTGTCTTGTTATCTCTTGATTATCATCTAAGTGCATTATCTTTGTCTTGTTATCTCTTGATTATCATCTAAGTGCATTATCTTTGTCTTGTTATCTCTTGATTATCATCTAAGTGCATTATCTCTGTCTTGTTATCTCTTGATTATCATCTAAGTGCATTATCTCTGTCTTGTTATCTCTTGATTATCATCTAAGTGCATTATCTTTGTCTTGTTATCTCTTGATTATCATCTAAGTGCATTATCTCTGTCTTGTTATCTCTTGATTATCATCTAAGTGCATTATCTTTGTCTTGTTATCTCTTGATTATCATCTAAGTGCATTATCTCTGTCTTGTTATCTCTTGATTATCATCTAAGTGCATTATCTCTGTCTTGTTATCTCTTGATTATCATCTAAGTGCATTATCTCTGTCTTGTTATCTCTTGATTATCATCTAAGTGCATTATCTCTGTCTTGTTATCTCTTGATTATCATCTAAGTGCATTATCTCTGTCTTGTTATCTCTTGATTATCATCTAAGTGCATTATCTTTGTCTTGTTATCTCTTGATTATCATCTAAGTGCATTATCTCTGTCTTGTTATCTCTTGATTATCATCTAAGTGCATTATATTTGTCTTGTTATCTCTTGATTATCATCTAAGTGCATTATCTCTGTCTTGTTATCTCTTGATTATCATCTAAGTGCATTATCTCTGTCTTGTTATCTCTTGATTATCATCTAAGTGCATTATCTCTGTCTTGTTATCTCTTGATTATCATCTAAGTGCATTATCTCTGTCTTGTTATCTCTTGATTATCATCTAAGTGCATTATCTTTGCCTTGCGTTCCGAAGATTGTGGATTCGAATCTGGACTACGCTGTCCTGTTCACGAGTGCATTATGTTTTACAAAGAACCCGAGAAAGCTCCTTAGTTCGTTCTTTTGTAATACTCTCATCAAGTGGCGTGCCATTTCTGCGGGGAGGGACCGAGTCATATAGGCCAAACCCAGGTGCAATGAAGTAAATCTTTCGTCTTTAGAACCTTACGATTACAGGTTCTTTTTTGTCTTATTTTCTCTGAGTATAACAGAAAAGTAAATGTGTATTGTTCTTGTTCTCTCTGAGTATAACAGAAAAGTACATGTCTGTTGTTCTTATTCTCTCTGAGTATAACAGAAAAGTATATGTTTATTGTTCTTGTTCTCTCTGAGTATAACAGAAAAGTACATGTCTGTTGTTCTTGTTCTCTCTGAGTATAACAGAAAAGTATATGTTTGTTGTTCTTGTTCTCTCTGAGTATAACAGAAAAGTACATTAAGTTTGTATTGATACACGTTGCTTCTCGTAAAAAATATCAAGACGCAATGTTTTTGAACTGGTGGCATATTCAGATCATTCTCATACGCAGTATAATAAACTTATGCATTTTCTCTTTTGAGTGAGATCCTTATTGATAAGTATTTCAGTAGTAAATACATTGAGTGATTATGTCACTATGTGAAGTTCAGGACTAAAGATGTTTAGAATCAATTGAAAGAAATTAAACGATATTTTTGTATAACGTATTCACATAAAGTCAACATTTACTCTATACTATTCAACTTCGCTGCATTATAAATAGATTTAAATGGTAATCCTATAGCGGGTATGGACTGTGTGAAACTGAAGGCTTCTAAGTACTATACAGTATCATTTGGTAAACATCTTTGTTCAATAGATCAGTACGTCTCTCTCTCACATATATATATATATATACACACGCACATACATACATATATATATATATCTTAAGCTGAGTCGAACACAGAGAGACAAATATATACATTTATGACCCTCGTCGGCGCTATGGAGTTCGTGCTCTGCAGCTGAGATCTCCATGTGTAAGAAAGAGAACGAAACACACATGGTTACTCACCGAAGTACAATGGTGACGGTCTTATCTTTCAATGAATGAATACATATATATATATATAGCTGGGTCAAACACAGAGACACACTCAGACACGCCACACACACACAATATATATGTATTTGTGTGTGTGTGTGTGTACTCGACCCAGCATAATATAAATATATCTGTGTGTATGTGTGTGCGTGTGTGTGTCTCTCTATATATATATTAAGCTGGGTCGAACACGTACACACACACACACAGAGAGAGAGAGAGAGAGAGAGATAGATAGAGAGAGAGAGATAGATAGAAAGAGAGAGGGAGAGAGACGTCACGCAATATATATATATAAATTAAGTTGGGTCGAACTGAACGTGCTTGAGGTGGAAAGCGAGCACCGTATCTTTAAAATGCTGAGACGTACACTATGTCTTCTTAACCTCGCCTGACCTCATATTTTAATTAAGTGCATAACTTATAGAAAGGTAGCCATTGATAATATGTAACTATGTTTTGAGATACTAGTCTCACAGTAGAATCTCCAGCTTGATAATTTAGACTAAGTACATATAGAGAGGGTTGTTGAAGATGTGGCCGGACGACCAAAGGACAAGTGGACTATCAGTACTCTGAAGATAATATCGTTTTGACCCTTATATTTTTACAGGAGGCTCTTTTATATAAAATAAGATACGTACTTGAAAGTTAAAGAGGTACAATCACGTTTGTATCATGTTGTGGCAACCTAAATATTTAAAAAAAATTATCTTCGTGTCCTGCGAATACCGGCGTAGGCGATCATGGTTCTCCACAACATCAATAAATATAGCGCTTATGGTTATCCTTCGTATTATCTTTCTTCTGCTTTATGAGATTAAAAGTTAATTGCATATTCTTTACAGGACTTTACAAATCAACCCCAGCTTTTTAACGCTGTTTGTGATTTCTCTAGGCATTATTACGTTCATTAGTTTTCCCATTGCTTTCTGAACGGGTGGTGCCATTGTTCTTTGTAATAATCACGCGAACAATTTGCAACCAAATTGTCCACAGCGTGATTCGAACTCAGAGCGTCGGGGTTAATAGACCGAGTCATTATCCTCTAAGCCACAGACGCCACTCTATGAGATTGTATTCTTGATATTATTATTATTTGATTAAAGCAATCAGAAAGTAACCAATACTAATACAGTCATAATTCTCATCATCATCATCATTATCATCATCATCATCATCATCATCATCATCATTATCAAATAGCAGCTCGTGTTTTGCCCGGGCTCTCAAGGGGAGCAAA
Organism: Arion vulgaris; assembly: GCA_020796225.1. Classification (NCBI taxonomy): domain Eukaryota; kingdom Metazoa; phylum Mollusca; class Gastropoda; order Stylommatophora; family Arionidae; genus Arion; species Arion vulgaris. Next base: position 31,690,119 of record CM036764.1, read on the forward strand.
GAATAGTAGCACTGCGACCTACAAGGCGTGTTGTAAGAGGTGAGTGAAATAGGGGCCTAGGGAAGATACCCTAATAAATAAAAAGCGTCGCAGAAATCGGATGTGCTGACCTACTTGTGGGCGCATAACTGGCACAACGTACAATCGGTCTTAGGCTCGAATCACATAAAATCACAAAAGGAGGGAGGGGTTAATAAGTAGTCGACATAACGGCCCTAATTTGTCATATTTTCATTTTATGGTCGCTAGGAACTTGTTGTTTCACTCTATATGTTGTGTGTTGTGTGTTGTGTGTTGTGCAAGAAGTGAAATTCTTCACCTCTTTTGTATCCTTTACTTGATAAAGGCCTTTTGGTCGAAACGTTGCTGTGTATTGTTATTGTTTGTGTATTTGGTAAAACTACAGTACTTTGTTTTTACGTGTCTCTTCATTGGTTCACAGTTTTACTGCAGTCTTCCCCTATATCGATATCGACATGTATACACAATTCATGATTAGCAATTCTGTCATGAACGTGTACATGTGGACAGATATCCCAAACGGTAGACGATATATTTCAAGACTGAGCGGAATATGATATACTGAAGCACGGACCTAGTGAGACCATATTGGAATGTAAACTATATGAACCTTTGTGTGAGCACAGCCAACTATAAACTCATACGGTCAGAGTACTCAGCCAGAACCAACTATAATCTTATGGGTCTTCTGACTCAGGTAAGAATTATGGAAAATCAGACCATAACTACACCACGTGACCTCGCATTTCAGTAATGGTGTATATAAACGAATTCATTTTAAAATCAACACAAATGCTAAATCGAAGTTATATTATGCAACAAGTTAAGTTTAACAATAAGGAATATCAATATGAATATTTTTAACCAATAAATAACCATAGACTCATAGAAGTGAGTCAAATTGCAAAAAAAGCTTGCAGTGTTCTATCAAACATATATATTTCAGCCCTGCTCTGATCTAGGTCAGGGATTTCCCAATCAGTTGTCTGACCTAGTTATCTAGAGTTGGCTGTGACTCAGCCCAATATTAGAGTTGGCTGTGGTGTGAGATACAAAATGCAGTGACGTTTATACAAGACGTGACGAATTAGCGTAATACATAAGCTTTCGCTTGTCCACTCGGACACAATAGGGCTGAGGGTTCAATCCTCACTCAACGTTCCACACGTGAGGAAAGGAACTGCCCTCCTACCTCATGTACAGTAGTGAATAAAAATGTGAAGTGACTTCACACCATAAGGTCTGAAAATGCTGCGGGAAATTAAATTTTGTATTTAATATTTTTCAATTTATACAAGAGACAAATCTGCCCAGCGTGTTCGCAGTGCGTTGGGCGACGGGTGACAAGCCCTTGTGAGTGCAGTTCAATTCTGTGGGCTGCGATAAAAGCCACAGGTTCTCCAGATTCACGGTGTTCGTGGCACAGAACCAAAGGGTTACGATGTCCATGGCACTAAGCCGAAGAGCTGAAAGCTCAAGTGCTTCCGAATCGAAAAACGAAGGTTTACTTCATTGCACCGTGTTACCCATATGATCCGATTCCTCCCCGGGACGCCACCTGACGAGAGTATTGCACAAAGCGCAAACTTTGGAGCTCATTCAACAATCGTAAGGATCTCCCGGAAAAAAAATCCACACGTGAACCAAACAATGTGGTCCTGATCAGAGCCGGATTAGCATAGTACCGAAGTAGCAAATGCTACGGGTCCATTGCTTTGGGGGCCGCCTCTGGAGCTAAGTTGTCACTAGTCATAAACAAGGAACCAAGTTTGGGAGGTGGGTAATAATTTCCCTTTCATTTTTTTTTTTGAGGTTAGGGCCAAGGTCATGTTTACTCAATTTCGGACTTAATTGGGCGGTCACACTGAGCTCATTAACAACGTAACAGTTTTTTACTTTTTTGTATAGGAGTGTCTCTTGTGTGCACACGCTTCTAATAAACGAAAACTTGAAAGCTTGAACAAAAGAACAATTAAATTTGACTCATAACCCAGTTCAAGTCTCTGTTCGTTCAGTAGTTTTTGCGCGAAACTTAGTTTAAAATAAATGCAAGTGGGCGTATGAAATATTGTTCTAAGACATGAGCAGATCTGGGCACTCCTAAATAAATTTCATGTCATTCACGTTTTTGTGAGAAACTGTTTTGCACTCGACTAGATGTCCCAGAAAATAATGCGAGGAAGGGCCAAATGATTAAACAGAAAACTTGGACACACTTGAAGGAGCCGCAACAAGAAGCCGCAACACAGAGCTGCATAATTTTACAGAGAAGCACACAAACGGACACAGAGAGTAATTTGTATTTGTTCTGCTAACTTTGAATGTATTTAAATCCTCCCATCTTGTTATTTTATTATTATTTTATTTTACATAGCTAATTTTATGTTTCAGTGAGAAATTAATTTTAAAAAATAGTTTCTATCATTTTCGTTTTCAATGAATTCAAATGTTTTAAATCAGAGTTATAGTCATGTTAAGTGGTTAAATTACGAAGCACTGGAAGATACAGGTTCAAAACTCCGACTTTGAAGAGACTGTCGGACACCAGGTGGTCTTCCAGAGCTGATGCGACAAAAGCACTTTATGTGGTTTTACCATTATCAAACAAGTTTTGGATGACATCTCAAATAACATGGATCAAAAGGTAGAGTGTCGTAATCAAGCGTATGGGCTAGTTTTGGAGATGAGTAAGTTGAAAACGGGAATAGTTAGCATTTTATGGAACGGAATTCTAGAACGCTGTCAAGCGTCTAGCGCTTCATTACAGTCACCTGATCAAGACCTTAACACGGGATATGCTCTTTATGAATCGTTACACGGGTACGTTCAAGCAATGCGGCCTACATTTTCAGATATTGAGGCCAAAGCCAAAATCCTGACTCACTGTCAAGAATATCAGCAACAAACTTCACGACGACGCAAGCGAAATACTAAGTACGACGATTTTAGTGGCTCTACTACGCTCGATGAAGTTGTAGAAAATCAAACACCCAAACAAAAATTTGAAAGTCAGGTGTTTATTGTCATAATTGATAATGTACTCTCTGCCTTAGCTAAACGCATGGAAGCGTACCATAGAGTGACTGATGTATTTGGAAGTATATGTTTATTGTTCTTGTTCTCTCTGAGTATAACAGAAAAGTACATGTCTGTTGTTCTTGTTCTCTCTGAGTATAACAGAAAAGTACATGTTTATTGTTCTTGTTCTCTCTGAGTATAACAGAAAAGTATATGTTTATTGTTCTTGTTCTCTCTAAGTATAACAGAAAAGTATATGTTTATTGTTCTTGTTCTCTCTGAGTATAACAGAAAAGTACATGTCTGTTGTTCTTGTTCTCTCTGAGTATAACAGAAAAGTATATGTTTATTGTTCTTGTTCTCTCTGAGTATAACAGAAAAGTACATGTTTATTGTTCTTGTTCTCTCTGAGTATAACAGAAAAGTACATGTTTATTGTTCTTGTTCTCTCTGAGTATAACAGAAAAGTACATGTTTATTGTTCTTGTTCTCTCTGAGTATAACAGAAAAGTATATGTTTATTGTTCTTGTTCTCTCTGAGTATAACAGAAAAGTACATGTTTATTGTTCTTGTTCTCTCTGAGTATAACAGAAAAGTATATGTTTATTGTTCTTGTTCTCTCTAAGTATAATAGAAAAGTACATGTTTATTGTTCTTGTTCTCTCTGAGTATAACAGAAAAGTATATGTTTATTGTTCTTGTTCTCTCTGAGTATAACAGAAAAGTATATGTTTATTGTTCTTGTTCTCTCTAAGTATAACAGAAAAGTATATGTTTGTCGTTCTTGTTCTCTCTGAGTATAACAGAAAAGTATATGTTTGTTGTTCTTGTTCTCTCTGAGTATAACAGAAAAGTACATTAAGTTTGTATTGATACACGCTGCTTCTCGTAAAAAATATCAAGACGCAATGTTTTTGAACTGGTGGCATATTCAGATCATTCTCATACGCAGTATAATAAACTTATGCATTTTCTCTTTTGAGTGAGATCCTTATTGACAAGTATTTCAGTAGTAAATACATTGAGTGATTATGTCACTATGTGAAGTTCAGGACTAAAGATGTTTAGAATCAATTGAAAGAAATTAAATGATATTTTTGTATAACGTATTCACATAAAGTCAACATTTACTCTATACTATTCAACTTCGCTGCATTATAAATAGATTTAAATGGTAATCCTATAGCGGGTATGGACTGTGTGAAACTGAAGGCTTCTAAGTACTATACAGTATCATTTGGTAAACATCTTTGTTCAATAGATCAGTACGTCTCTCTCTCACATATATATATATATATATATCTTAAGCTGAGTCGAACACAGAGAGACAAATATATACATTTATGACCTCGTCGCGCTATGGGGTTCGTGCACTGCAGCTGAGATCTCCATGTGTAAGAAAGAGATCGAAGCACACATGGTTACTCGCCGAAGTGTAAGAAAGAGATCGAAGCACACATGGTTACTCGCCGAAGTACAATGGTGACGGTCTTATCAATCAATCAATGAATACACATATATATATATGTATAAAGCTAGGTCAAACACAGAGATACACTCAGACACGCACACACACACACATATATATATATATGTATAAAGCTAGGTCAAACACAGAGATACACTCAGACACGCACGCACACACACACACATATATATATATGTATAAAGCTAGGTCAAACACAGAGATACACTCAGACACGCACACACACACACATATATATATATATGTATAAAGCTAGGTCAAACACAGAGATACACTCAGACACGCACGCACACACACACACATATATATATATGTATAAAGCTAGGTCAAACACAGAGATACACTCAGACACGCACGCACACACACACACATATATATATATGTATAAAGCTAGGTCAAACACAGAGATACACTCAGATACGCACCACACACACACACATATATATATATGTATAAAGCTAGGTCAAACACAGAGATACACTCAGACACGCACACACACACATATATATATATATGTATAAAGCTAGGTCAAACACAGAGATACACTCAGACACGCACACACACACATATATATATATATGTATAAAGCTAGGTCAAACACAGAGATACACTCAGACACGCACACACACACATATATATATATATGTATAAAGCTAGGTCAAACACAGAGATACACTCAGACACGCACGACGACACACACACACATATATATATATATATATAAGCTAGGTCAAACACAGAGATACACTCAGACACGCAGCACACACACACATATATATATATGTATAAAGCTAGATCAAACACAGAGATACACTCAGACACGCACACACACATATATATATATATATGTATAAAGCTAGGTCAAACACAGAGATACACTCAGACACGCACACACACACACATATACACACATATATATATATATGAGTGTGTGTGTCGTGTGTGTACGACCAGCATAATATAAATATATATGTGTGCATGTGTGTCTCTATATATATATTAAGCTGGGTCGAACACGTACACACGCAGAGAGAGAGAGAGAGATAGATAGAGAGAGAGAGAGATAGATAGAGAGAGAGAGATAGATAGATAGATAGATAGAGAGAGAGAGAGATAGATAGAGATAGATAGATAGAGAGAGAGAGACGTACACGCTATATATATATATTAAGCTGGGTCGAACACGTACACACACACACAGAGAGAGAGAGAGAGAGAGAGATAGAGAGAGAAGATAGATAGAAAGAGAGAGAGAGAGAGACGTACACGCATATATATATAAATTAGTTGGGTCGAACTGAACGTGCTTGAGGTGGAAAGGAGCACCGTATCTTTAAAATGCTGAGACGTACACTATGTCTTCTTAACCTCGCCTGACCTCATATTTTAATTAAGTGCATAACTTATAGAAAGGTAGCCATTGATAATATGTAACTATGTTTTGAGATACTAGTCTCAAAGTAGAATCTCCAGCTTGATAATTTAGACTAAGTACATATAGAGAGGGTTGTTGAAGATGTGGCCGGACGACCAAAGGACAAGTGGACTATCAGTACTCTGAAGATAATATCGTTTTGACCCTTATATTTTTACAGGAGGCTCTTTTATATAAAATAAGATACGTACTTGAAAGTTAAAGAGGTACAATCACGTTTGTATCATGTTGTGGCAACCTAAATATTTAAAAAAAATTATCTTCGTGTCCTGCGCATACCGGCGTAGGCGATCATGGTTCTCCACAACATCAATAAATATAGCGCTTATGGTTATCCTTCGTATTATCTTTCTTCTGCTTTATGAGATTAAAAGTTAATTGCATATTCTTTACAGGACTTTACGAATCAACCCCAGCTTTTTAACGCTGTTTGTGATTTCTCTAGGCATTATTACGTTCATTAGTTTTCCCATTGCTTTCTGAACGGGTGGTGCCATTGTTCTTTTGTAATAATCCACGCGAACAATTTGCAACCAAATTGTCCACAGCGTGATTCGAACTCAGAGCGTCGGGGTTAATAGACCGAGTCATTATCCTCTAAGCCACAGACGCCACTCTATGAGATTGTATTCTTGATATTATTATTATTTGATTAAAGCAATCAGAAAGTAACCAATACTAATACAGTCATAATTCTCATCATCATCATCATTATCATCATCATCATCATCATCATCATCATCATCATCATCATCATCATCATTATCAAATAGCAGCTCGTGTTTTGCCCGGGCTCTCAAGGGGAGCAAAGAATAGTAGCACTGCGACCTACAAGGCGTGTTGTAAGAGGTGAGTGAAATAGGGGCCTAGGGAAGATACCCTAATAAATAAAAAGCGTCGCAGAAATCGGATGTGCTGACCTACTTGTGGGCGCATAACTGGCACAACGTACAATCGGTCTTAGGCTCGAATCACATAAAAATCACAAAAAGGAGGGGAGGGGGTTAATAAGTAGTCGACATAACGGCCCTAATTTGTCATATTTTCATTTTATGGTCGCTAGGAACTTGTTGTTTCACTCTATATGTTGTGTGTTGTGTGTTGTGTGTTGTGCAAGAAGTGAAATTCTTCACCTCTTTTGTATCCTTTACTTGATAAAGGCCTTTTGGTCGAAACGTTGCTGTGTATTGTTATTGTTTGTGTATTTGGTAAAACTACAGTACTTTGTTTTTACGTGTCTCTTCATTGGTTCACAGTTTTACTGTAGTCTTCCCCTATATCGATATCAACATGTATACACAATTCATGATTAGCAATTCTGTCATGAACGTGTACATGTGGACAGATATCCCAAACGGTAGACGATATATTTCAAGACTGAGCGGAATATGATATACTGAAGCACGGACCTAGTGAGACCATATTGGAATGTAAACTATATGAACCTTTGTGTGAGCACAGCCAACTATAAACTCATACGGTCAGAGTACTCAGCCAGAACCAACTATAATCTTATGGGTCTTCTGACTCAGGTAAGAATTATGGAAAATCAGACCATAACTACACCACGTGACCTCGCATTTCAGTAATGGTGTATATAGACGAATTCATTTTAAAATCAACACAAATGCTAAATCGAAGTTATATTATGCAACAAGTTAAGTTTAACAATAAGGAATATCAATATGAATATTTTTAACCAATAAATAACCATAGACTCATAGAAGTGAGTCAAATTGCAAAAAAAGCTTGCAGTGTTCTATCAAACATATATAATTTCCAGCCCCTTGCTCTGATATAGGTCAGGGATTTCCCAATCAGTTGTCTGACCTAGTTATCTAGAGTTGGCTGTGACTCAGCCCAATATTAGAGTTGGCTGTGGTGTGAGATACAAAATGCAGTGACGTTTATACAAGACGTGACGAATTAGCGTAATACATAAGCTTTCGCTTGTCCACTCGGACACAATAGGGCTGGGTTCAATCCTCACTCAACGTTCCACACGTGAGGAAAGGAACTGCCCTCCTACCTCATGTACAGTAGTGAATAAAAATGTGAAGTGACTTCACACCATAAGGTCTGAAAATGCTGCGGGGAAAATTTAAATTTTGTATTTAATATTTTTCAATTTATACAAGAGACAAATCTGCCCAGCGTGTTCGCAGTGCGTTGGACGACGGGTGACAAGCCCCTGTGAGTGCAGTTCAATTCTGTGGGCTGCGATAAAAGCCACAGGTTCTCCAGATTCACGGTGTTCGTGGCAACGAACCGAAGGGTTACGATATCCATGGCACCGAGCCGAAGAGCTGAAAGCTCATGTGCTTCGAATCGAAAAACAAGGTTTACCATTGCACGTGTTACCCATATGATCCGATTCCTCCGGACGCCACTGACAGAGTATTGCACAAAGCGCAAACTTTGAGCCATTCAACAATCGTAAGGATCTCCGGAAAAAATTACACGTAATAACAATGTGGTCCGAATGAATCCAGGACTCTAGAACTCAAGCGACGTCTTGCTCACTTCGCAGAATGCTTCAGGGGAAGAGAAATATACATTTACTGGTCATACGGCATTTCTTATCAGTTTGTGTGCTTTGATAGTGTGCTCAGATCCGACAGCTACAGTTATTTGAGCATGACAGATAACTTTATTTACGCAAGTGTTACCTTCAATTTAAGGGGGTCATGTCACGTCAATACTTACTCCCATTATTTGATGGATTATTTCCTTGAGAACATGTATTTGTTCAACATATACAAAACATAGTGGCGTCTAAGCGAGTGGTAATGACTTCTGATCATAAGCCAAGGTACCTGGTTCAAACTCCTCTGTGAGCAATTTGACAAATTTTCGCGTGGGTTTTACTAACGGTTAAAATAGATGGAATGGCAAGCTACTGAACGCGTAAGCGTGCCTGATAATTGACAAACTGTTTACTGTCGTCGATGGCAAGAGAACATTAAGGATATAACCCCATCAACACGGACCTCTGTATGAGCTATCAAATACAGTTTATACAAGAGATAACATTGAATATATAGACAATATTTCAAGTGAACGAAAGGAAGGATACAAGAGATAACATTGAATATATAGACAATATTTCAAGTGAACGAAAGGAAGGATACAAGAGATAACATTGAATATATAGACAATATTTCAAGTGAACGAAAGGAAGGATACAAGAGATAACATTGAAAACATAGACAATATTTCAAGTGAACGAAAGGAAGGAAATATACAAGAGATTACATTGAATATACAGACACTATTTCAAGCGAACGAAAGGAAGGAAGGATACAAAAGACAACATTGAATATACAGACAATATTTCAAGCGAACGAAAGGAAGGAATGATACAAAAGACAACATTGAATACATAGACAATATTTCAAGCGAACGAAAGGTAGGAAGGATACAAGAGACAACATTGAATACATAGACAATATTTCAAGCGAACGAAATGAAGAAATGATATGACCCAATTTTCATACAAATGTAATATTTTTAAAATGGCGAAGTTTCCATTAAGAGAACGTAAAACGCAAACAAATACACATCATTATCAAGGTGCGTATCCTTTATAGGACGTTGCTCTCTTTGCAGCACATCTGAAATTCACTCTGTCTCTTGCCAGTTTACCCACTTCGTCGATGGTCATATTCATGGTTTCTTTAATATCTTATATCCATCTTCTTCTTGGTCTGCCTCTGCATCTTGGGACACTGCCCTCTAGTATTGTTCTTTCCAAGCCATCGTGAAGCTTGATGTGACCAAAGTATGTAATTTTTCTGTATAATATGTTGTTTATCAGCCAATTCTCTTTAACATTTAGTTCTTTCAGGACATCAGTGTTCTTTCTTTAAAACATATACATATCTGTGTAAACATATACACAGACACATAATTTTTCTCTTATTAATTAGTACATTTGTTTTTGCTTTAGCAAGTTTAGCTGTTGTTGTATTGATTATTGGTTACTAAGTCGACGTTATTATACTACGGGCAAACCCATAGGTGCTCAGTCTCCATCAGTAGATGTTGAAGAATAGGCATGCTCGTGGTTCCTGTGGCATGCTGGTAAAACACACGCTTTGCTATGCCCCGTCGGACATCTAGATTTACTTGCACAACGGGTAACTCCAAACTCATGAAATCGCTAGATCGATTCAACATCTATTTCAGTGTCTTCATCCAACAGGCAGCCGCGAAAAGACAGAAGAACATCCTCATATTCATCTTCAACTACTCGACAATCAATGCCGTTGATGGACTACATGTCCGCTCTCTTATTACTTCAAACACCCGCAAGCCCAGGACAGTAGATCCAACCGCAGGCCCAGTACTCTAGGATTTAATCTTCTGTAAAATAAACAAATACGTAAGACAAAAGTCAGGAATAATAAACCAAAGCTGACCAAAACCCTACATCTCCTTCAGAAAGAGTGGTTATTGTAACAGGTTGCACAAGTGCAGTTTGGTTAATCAAACATCCCTAAAATTCAAGAAAATCTGGTCTCAGAATGTGTCAAGCGAAACGCTCAGATATCGCACGCTCACCGCGAACTATGGCACAACGCAACATAAGACCTCTTCAGGACGAACAAAGAAGAAGGAAAATAGTGGTATGGGAATTAACGAGACCATTCATGTTCAATGTGATCAAATGTTGTCTATACAGAGTTTGCAAGGTATACACTCCATGGGTCCGCATTACTTACTATTTAACTATAATCACTGTGACAGTAATGAATGATATCATGTCTCTACAAAATACGTTATTACAATCAGGGGTGGCTCGTCATTAAAGGCCAGTGAGGCCTGGCCCCACCAATAATCGAAAGGGGGAAACTTCTCGGAATAGACAAATAATAGTAAATACTCCAAAACCATGATTTTTCCGAAAATTTGTGTCTGGCCCCACCAAGAAAAATGACTACGAGCCGCCACTGATTACAATTATCATTTATCAGTTCCTAGAGTTTTTATTACTAATATTATTACTGCTACTATCATTGGCAAAGAGCCTGATCACTCCTAATGCTACAAGAGCAATATCCCACCAGCATATGGACACGCGTGTTTACAGATGGCTCAGCTATAGATGCTATCAGAAAGGGAGGCAGCGGAATCTCAAGTCTCCTGAAGCATAACGCATCAACAAACATCCTACAACCAGATATATCTTAAGCAAGCCAGCTTAGTTCATTCCAGGTCTTTCCAGCCTTATTTCTTTCTCTGTCTATAATTCGTCTTCATATCTCTCTAGGTCGTCTCCGGATTCAATTGCAAAACCACATGTAAGTGTCTGGTTTTCTGCATTTTTATACTGTTAACATTACTGTTACTATTATTATTACATTCCTCTTGTAACTTTACATGTTACATAATGCTTTCAAGCAATTTCTGCATACCGCTCTATCCTGGGCAAATCATTCAATAAAGCTCTTATATGAAATTGAGCTCGACACTTCTTGCCTCTCTCAGTAAAGTTTGTTTTAGGGTTTCCCTAGAGCGTCCTTATTTTTCTTGAACCCTTTGCTTCCCACTTATATTCTATTACTCAGTATTTTTCCACCCCTTGTCTGTCTGCCGTCTGATTTTCCCAAATGTATATTCAATGTTCCAACATTGTACACCATATAGTGTAACAATTTCAGTAATAATTACATTTGCTTTTTCTCTACGACACACATACGAAAATCCACTCATGTCATGTCAGGTACGAGAAATATCTTACTGCAGTTTTCTTTTTGATAAGATCAAATGACACATTTTAAGCAAGGACACTCGACACATGTCTCGGTTTGTACCTGACGTTACTTTTGATACAAACACCGATCGATTTTTCCTAATCTTTTATTGCAACTAGAATTAATGACATAAATTACGCATATTAATAATATATATATATTCCAATATTGAAAGGTGTCCATAAATGAATGCATTACTCGTTAAGACTCATATATCTTACATATGACCAATCATATTTGATAACATGCTACAATCTCAAGGGGCTACTGACGAAGGATTGACTTTATTGCACCGGGTTTCTCTCTCTCGCTTCACGTCCAGACCGATGTACCAGATTTCTCGATAAATTCTATTCATGTGGAAATCTGATTCATGCAGCCTTAGCATTGGTGTGTTTTACGTCACATCTTCAGCACCATTTGGAGCTCTGGTGCTTGTCACTCGGCGATGTGTCCGGTTTCAGCCAGCGTTTACTCGGTTCGCTCTCCGTTCTGTAGCCATCTAGTGTTTTTTACGGTGTGGGGTAGCTAGCCCCACGTTCAACTTCCTTAATCGCCTCTTACGACATGCGTGGCAGGTAACAGTGTTTCCATTCTTTACACCCCAATTTGGGCCCCGCTAACAACTCGGGCGGCACCGGGTTTGATCCCATTTGGCTCGTCACTCTTCACGAAATGGCCCACCACCTGCTGAAAGTATTGCACAAGCAGGAACTCTGTAGCTCTACAACATTCCTAGGAATCGCTGAAAAAATATTTTTGTAGAAATGCTTTTTTCTTTGTGATCGCTATTTTGATGATTATACCGTTAGACGTGTTCTTATGATGAAGTCGACTGTTGTCTGAAGCTCATCTCTAGTACCATGTAGTTTTGATGATTATACCGTTAGACGCGTTCTTATGATGAAGTCGACTGTTGTCTGAAGCTCATCTCTAGTGCCATGTAGTTTTGATGATTATACCGTTAGACGCGTTCTTATGATGAAGTCGACTGTTGTCTGAAGCTCATCTCTAGTGCCATGTAGTTTTGATGATTATACCGTTAGACGTGTTCTTATGATGAAGTCGACTGTTGTCTGAAGCTCATCTCTAGTGCCATGTAGTTTTGATGATTATACCGTTAGACGTGTTCTTATGAGGGAAGTCGACTGCTTGTCTGAAGCTCATCTCTAGTGCCATGTAGTTTTGATGATTATACCGTTAGACGCGTTTTATGATGAAGTCGACTGTTGTCTGAAGCTCATCTCTAGTGCCATGTAGTTTTGATGATTATACCGTTAGACGCGTTCTTATGATGAAGTCGACTGTTGTCTGAAGCTCATCTCTAGTGCCATGTAGTTTTGATGATTATACCGTTAGACGCGTTCTTATGATGAAGTCGACTGTTGTCTGAAGCTCATCTCTAGTGCCATGTAGTTTTGAATGTAGTGTTGTAGGGCCAGCATTCCTTTCTAGGGAGGACATACAGGGGACAGTCTTGCAGGACATGTTCTGTGGTTTATCAGCGGTGTCACAGGGGCACAGAGGGGATGGGGACAATCATAGTCTGTGTAGGTGTTTGTTCAGTCTGTTATGACCTATCCTGAGTCGGAAGATGATAGTCTGTCCTTGTCTGTAAAGTGTGTGGTAGTCATCATTGGATGGTTTAAGTTCTTTTCTTATGTCCACGATAGCTATTTTTTTCAAAGTATGTGATTTCATAATCTTTTTGTTCGCATTCTGCTCCCTTTTTAGCAAGTTTGTCTGCCTTCTTGTTACCTAGCACCCCACAGTGTGATGGTAGTCACTGGAGTGTAACTTTTTTGTTGGTAGAAATCTTGTGGAGCTCTTTTCTCAGGGATGGATAGTTACTCTGTAGGGCTTGCAACACAGATAGTGCATCTGTGAAAAACACCACTTGTTGGCAGTCAGAGTTGGAATTATTGATCAGTAGAAATGTTGTGTCATCTACATATTCTAAGTTTTATAGAGTGTAGAACACTGTTTATCTTATTCATGTGTGCATGTTTATAAATATATATCAGGCCTGTGCAATTAGCTTTTTATATGACTCAGAAACATGAACAATTTACTCAAGACATGAGAGGAGAATTAATATCTTTCAGTTGTGCAGTCTCTTCAAGATTACGAACATCAGATGGCGTGACAAAATAACTAACTCTGAAATACTGCAATGTGCTCCATTCATGGGAATACTCAGTAGTAGTAGACTAAGTCAGGGCAAAGGTAAGCTCTGTAGCTAGGTAAGCATCTGTAGCTAGTAGCATCTGTAGCTTAAGGTAAGCATCTGTAGCTTAAGGTAAGCATCTGTAGCTTAAGGTAAGCATCTGTAGCTTAAGGTAAGCGTCTGTAGCTTAAGGTAAGGCGGCTTAAGGTAGGTCTGCTTAAATAGGTCTGTAGCTTAAGGTAAGCGTCTGTAGCTTAAGGTAAGCGTCTGTAGTTTAAAGTAAGCGTCTGTAGCTTAAGGTAAGCATCTGTAGTTTAAGGTAAGCGTCTGTAGCTTAAGGTAAGCATCTGTAGTTTAAGGTAAGCATCTGTAGCTTAAGGTAAGCATCTGTAGCTTAAGGTAAGCATCTGTAGTTTAAGGTAAGCATCTATAGTTTAAGGTAAGCGTCTGTGCTTAAGGTAGTCTGTAGCAAGGTAAGCATCTGTAGTTTAAGGTAAGCATCTGTAGTTTAAGGTAAGCGTCTGTAGCTTAAGTAAGCATCTGTGCTTAAGGTAAGCGTCTGTAGTTTAAGGTAAGCGTCTGTAGTTTAAGTAAGCTCTGTAGTTTAAGGTAAGCGTCTGTAGCTTAAGCGATAGTGAAGCTTGATCACAAACCAAACGTACGTGGTTCAAACTCTACGATAAGCAAGTTTGGAAGCAAATTAGTTCCCTTGGATTTTTACGAACGATAAAAATAGACCTCACCTTTCAGAAAGAAATGGCAAACTACTGAATGTATAAGTGGTGCCTAGAACATCGATGACTTGATTACTGTTGTTGAAGGCGAAGTCTGTAAAGAATATGCCACGATTTTCATTTTCAGTAGACTAAGATTGCTAGAATATATATGAGAAGAATGGATAATAACCGCATATCCCAACAGGTGCAGTTCGGAAGGGAAGAGACTGTAAGGCAAACCACTTTTCAGATACAAGAATATCTGTAAGGCCTCAATGAAGAATTTTTCTATCGGTTCCAACAGATGGAAATAAACTAACTGAGGACAGAGATAAATTGAAATCAATGTTACGCAAAAAAAACCACTTCAGAATGAGCTTGAAGGCAGAAAAAAACGAGCTCAAACTTGTATGTCGTCACGGTTACACTCTTGCCAAATAATCGTCTGTAAAGACTGAAATGTACATCGTGGCATATTCTTTACAGGACTTAGCCATCAACAACAGTAAACGAGTCGTAGATTTCCTAGGCACCACTTATACGTTCAGTAGTTTGTAATTGTTTTCTGAAAGGCGAGGTCTATTTTTATCGTTCGTAAAAATCCATGGGAACGAATTTGCATCCAAACTTGCCCGCCGCGGAGTTTGAGCCAGGTACGATTAGGTTGTGATCGAGCTTACTATCGCTTCAGCTACAGACTCCCACCTGTAAAGACTACAAAAGCCAAATACGCTATCACGGATTAATGGTAAAACGACACACACAAAAAAAGAAATAAACTACAGGTGAAACACGTACTCACATTGTACAATCTACGAGAAGGTTGTTGAAATAAATTGACTTTGTAGGATACTTAACAAATAAATTGACTTTGTAGGATACTTAACAAATAAGTTGACTGTGTGGTAAGTAACATAAATCCCTCAGAAGGTTGTTGACCTCTCGAACTCGGACCCATTTCTCCCCAAATTTCCTTAATAAACGTAATAGAACACAAGAGAAGATCTATTTGTGGGTGCTTGTCTCTAAACCACGTTTTTTTTCATAGTCTAGCCGTCATAGACATACTTGTTTACTATACCCAAAATAAATACGTCTCCTGTATTGTTTTACACCTGTTTCAGGTAAATTGTAATCGTCTAATATAATGACTATGCGTTATTTCAGATGCAGTAAAATCAAAGACGAGATATAAACAATATATTCGTGTATAATCAACGCCACTTCTCATTTTTGTGATTCGTATACCACCGCCCCACCCTCCCATCCCCACTCCCCACCTGCAGTGTACTCCTTTGATAGATATCTGGGGTATTTGTGACTCAGTGATTACGCCATTGCATTGCGGTTCGAGGGTCCTTGGTTCAAACCCACGCCGTTTTTTCACAAAGACATTTTTTTCAGTGTACCCTATGGTTGTTGCTGGAATTACGGAGTTCTGCTTTGAACAATGCTTTCGGCAGGTGGCGTGCCACTTCTGTGGAGAGGGACAGAGCTATATGGGATAAAACTCGGTGTAATGAAGCCAATCCTTCTGTTTTAGACCCCCTTAGTCATAAACTACATGAATGACATAGAAACAATTCTTCTGAAGGACTATTCATTAATAGTACACAAAAGATGGACGTAACATTCTTCTTTTTGTGTTGATCGCTTTAGTATAATCGCTTATAAACCACACTTTGTGATGTCTGTGTAATTTATTCTTATAGGCACAAGCTCGTACAAGCTCGTTAAGTATTATCGATGTAAGAAAGACTGCATTAAAACTATGTAGCAATTGTAGGGAAGACTGCACTAAAACTATGTAGTAATGGTAGGGAAGACTGCATTAAAACTATGTAGTAATGGTAGGGAAGACTGCACTAAAACAATGTAGCAATGATAGGGAAGTAAAAAGTAAAAAAGTAAAGGAACCCTTTCATACCTCGTGGTATATAGGTCAATACAGTGTTAGGCCTGTATTTTCATTGACCGTCGGCACACGATGGGTGATGTGGTCAGCATCACGCTGGTCGCCTTTACTTTCCCAGAGCATGTCTGGTACCCAGTTGAGGCTGGGTCGACCTGAGAGCCGTCGAGGTCGGGAAAAATTCCACGCTCATTGCGGGAGCTGAACCCAGACCGCCATCCTTGAGAAGCGAGTTCACTAACAACTACGCTACAGCGGCTCTCCATGGTAGGAAAGACTGCAGTAAAAATGTGTAGCAATGGTGGCCACCTTGCTTCATTCTACTCCAGTGGTAGAATTGGTCAGAATGTCTGAGAAGGAAGTCATGGTCAGTGAATGATCATGGTGTACTACATGCCTTGCCATATTCTCTACACTACACAGTGCCCGTTGAACCAACTATATGTGTATTCGCATATGCAGCCGGAACCTCATTTATGTGTTACACGACTCGCAACCCAACTTTAATTACCCTTTGTGTGGAGTCACCGACAGCTAAGTCGATATCATGTTGCGCTAGTAGCCACGTGCTGGGGAAATTTCAGGGTTTGATTCTAGCTTGGACCAGACATTCTTGGTGTACACAAGGTTAGCGGTTGGACTATAGAGCACTTTGGTCTTTTACTTGGGCATCTAAATTACAAGTACCTCGAAGTCGTAGTAAGGTTTTCCTGAATGACTAGTGACACTGGTTATAAGTAATTCTTGGTTAGCAGTTGGTCTACATTCAACTTTGGTTCTTTACTTGGGCATCTAAATTACAAGTACCTCGAAGTCGTAGTAAGGTTTTCCTGAAGGACCAGTGACACTGGTTATAAATAATTCTTGGTTAGCAGTTGGTCTACATTTAACTTTGATCATTTATTTGGACATCTACGCTACAAGTACCTCTGAATTCGGAGTAATGTTCGCTTAAATGGGGAGTGACACTGGTTATAAGTAAAGCAATACTTCACACAAACATCAGTCATGGGCGCTGTATTAGGCGTCATAACTACGTATGAAATCATAGCAATCGAAAAAAACACACACAAAACTCGTTGTCATTCTTATATTTTTAGGATACCTCAGCACATCTTCTTTCGATTTTGTTTTTGCTAAAAGTCAAGTCATCTTTGTATATTTACATTTGTAACTGTCTTTTGGCTATATACATTTCTCACGGTGAAACAACCATTTGGCATTTATTTAGTAACTTGAAGAATTTGAGTTAGGGAACAGAATTGAATCTCTTGAATAAGGAATGCTCTATACCACTAAAAGTATTTGGTAAACTTCGAGAATGTTCTCTTAACTGCGAGTCAGAAACGCATATATTTTAATAGATTTCAGATTGAGTACACCGGGTCTTATGTCTCTACCTGTTGGTAGCGGGGTAAATATGTATTGTGATACCTACAATAGCTCAGGTGTGATGAAAGGTATAATCAATCATTGTTTTAGACATACACCTGACACCCACCTTGTGATCGGAGTTAATGTAAGTACAACTATACATTCTCGATAGAAATGAAATTTCATATAAAAATCATAGACGATTCTTAAGTTAGTATTTGAGGGAATTCTTCTATCTTCTTCGAACACTCCATATCGACCACTTGTTGACCACTGTGATGTGTATGTGATCTGAGCTTAAGAGCGATTGTGCGTTGTGCCAGATATACTCCTATAAGTAGCCCAGCACATCCGATTGCTGTGATGCTTTTATTTACTAGGGTAGCTTCTCTAGTTCCTACATCAGTCGCATCTTACGACATGCCTTGTAGGTTGCCGTGTTATTATCCTTTGCTTCCCTTGCGGGTCCCGGTATCACACGAACGATGTGTTGGTCACTAACTGTGGTATCGGGCCGTGTCCAAGAAAGAAGAAGAAGAAGCTAGATATTACCGACTGAAAGAACTTGTATCCATCGTTACATTGATAGCCAGCTTAATCATTCTCCAACTGACATGCAGCTTCATAGAGGCACCCCTTCTAATGGTTTACTCGAGAATACTGCTTCTTCGAACGCTTCATGTCGACCACTTGTTAACCATTCTTTGCGATTTGTATGTTTTCCGAACCTTAGAGAGATTGTACGTTGTGCCAGTTATGCGCCTATAAGTAGCCCAGCACATCCGATTTCTCAACGCTCTTTATTTACTAGGGTAGCTTCCCCAGGCCTCTACCTCAGTCGCAGTGTAAATTGCAGTGTTACTATTCTTTGCTCCCATTGAGATCCCTGGCAACACACAGGCGAAACGAGCATACGAAACCGATCTCAAAGAAGATACTTCTACAGTTTATCTGTGATTGGATATCTTTTATTGACAGGCGACGGCATGTGTTTAGTTAATCAAACCAGTCGTCTGTATCGTATGTGTGTGTGTGCACTTAGTTAAGTCGACCACAAAGTTAAGCTATAGGTTTGTGTTCAGCTTGTTCAGGAAATGTTCGGTTTCCCAAGTAAGTCCGAGATTATATATACTTAATTGTATTTTTTACTTCCGTTTCCGTCTGTATACCGAGACCGCACATGTGCCGTTTAATATGCGCACAATGTGGCAGATCCAGTATTATGCTCGTGATGACTTTTCAACACATAGTACATCGTAATAATGATGTTACACACTGTTCTGCATTGAAAGTAAGTAACCAGTGCTCGTTTATATATTTTATTATAAATAAATAATTTCTTCTTGGAATCTAATACCTACTTTTACTGTTAATTTTAATACCATTTCTACTAGCCACTGCCCATTCAAGCGGTCAAACCTCTCGTAAATAGAAAACTATAGTAGACTTGTAGACAAACACTGGATATGAAAGATTTATGAAAAAAAATATGTTACGTATCTTACGAAATTATAATATTATTATCCTCGAGACATACTATGGACTATAACAAACTTGTTCAGCGCAAGAAATGATTACATAATCAGGAACTGATTATACGACTTAGCTAAATGTAATAGTAAGTTTACGTCCAAGTTTAAGCCCAAGGTCACGTTATCACCCGTCAACATGGACGCGTAATCAACTTATCACGCTCAAAATAGGAACCAGCACATATATGCACTACCCGATTGCCAAGCTGGTCTATTATATTTCGGGTTCCATACATTATATGGTCCCAAACTCTATCAGACTGCTCATGGTGACGTGTAATCCATGTCATCACCTTGTGGTGCCAGTTTCAGTTATCAGATTATAGAGCCAAGAGAAAACCAAGAAAAAGGATGGATAGACAATATCAAAACTATACTAAATAAACACGGATATAATGCAACAAGTGCGTCTTATCTGGCCCTGAAACGCAAATTAAAGCTTCCATCCCTACGCTTAACGACAAGAGTGGACAACCAACTCCATCATCCACCTGGTGAAAGACAATAAATAATAGTTCCATTTCTGGTGTACTAAGTAAATTAAGCGCACGAAAAATGAATTGCTGAGAGCTCTGTTTGCTCAAACAAATTCATAATTCTCTCATTGGATGTCATGCGGCTGTACACGCCAATAATAATCTGGGAGAGTGAATATTTCAATTAGTTCAGTAAAAATATGAGATCTAGCTTTGAAATATATTGATTTAATGACTAGGATGATTTCACTAGTATACGACATAAACAGAAACAGAATATTTATACCAAATAAGATTTATACTTTAGAAATAAAAATATAGTTTTTTTCTAACTGACGACCGCAATCTTTAACAGAATTAATTACAATTTGAAACAGATCATAACAATATGTCATTTTTAGAGTTTCGCAAATTGTGTAAGAAACACTGAAACACCCAAAATGAAATAGATCAGCTAAGAAACTGTATGGCGCACTTTCTTGAAATGTAATTTTGGCGACTCACCGGTCTGTTAGCCCTAATAGAAACATCAGAAGCATAGTAAATATAGATTTTATTTAGTAGTTTATCTTTTGGAGCAATGGATTCAAACACCAAATGTACAGGGGCTCAAATTAAAGTACAATGAGCTCATGGACTCACCCAATTAGTTATCATCGCTGGTTCAGCATATGGTCCCTCTTCTCATTGATTAACAATGCCTTGATGATTGCCTACTCGTCTCGCAGTTTTCATTCAGTTTGTTTAGCACTTTGTCTTTTCCTTTAGTATTCCTTTCTCACTGTCTCCCATATATAGCTACTACTGTATGGGGACTCCAGCCAATTTGTATATTTTCTACTCTTTCCCGCTTCCTCTTTATGCTCACTATCTCACAATTCTCATGTTCTAGTTAACATCGTTACCACCCCAAGTGCTGTTATGTTATGCGATCGACGGCATGGCACATTGAGCATTCTTCCGCTACAGCAGCCATCCCAAAGTCAGTTTGCTCACAGTACCCATGAAAAGTTGATGAGTATATCTTTTCTCTCTCTACCACGAAGACGACACTGTCTGGCATGTCCAAACTTAACTCCTAATTCTTGCACTCATTCCAGTGTCTGAGACTCGCCCATATCACATAAATGAAGCGTACCGCATTGCTGACATCAGCTCTGTCCATACTTCTTCCCGCTTGAGTCCGGTCATTGTCTGCAAGAAAGTAAGCATGTTCGTTGCTCTGGACTCCAGCATGTCCAGATGTGTACAGCCTAGTCAGTGTCTTGAGATGTGATCTACGAATACTGTCCACCCATTTCGCGCGCACACTTCCAGATTCAATTCTTTGAAGCATAGTCATCGAGTCTGATATGATTTATTTTTTTTTCCGATCCAGAAGCACTTGAGCTTATTAGCTCTTCGGCTCGGTGCCATGGACATCGTAACCCTTCGGTTCGGTGCTACGAACACCGTAAATCTGGGGAATCTGTGGCTTTCTCTGCCATCCCGCGGAATTGAACCCGCACACACAGAGGGATAGTCACCCGTAGTCCAACGCGCTACGAACACGCTGGGCAGACGGGCTGTCTGATATGATAAACGTATGGCCTGCTGCTCAGCCACCCACGATAGAGCACTTAAGGCAGCGGTGATCTCCATATTCATGCTAGATCTTGTTGTCTCGAAAGCGCTGCAGTCCTCATAAAGTGTGCTGCCGTTTCGTTGTAGTGAATACGTTCACGATGATCTGGTTCCGAGTTTATGCTCACTATCTCACAATTCTCATGTTCTCGTTAACACCGTTACCACTCCGAGTGTTGTGTTGTTATCCTTGATTAGGGAATATTGGTCGAAACGTCAGTTTTGTGTTAATATATTTTATGTCTTCGCTGTCGTAAAACTGTTATTTATTTGTTTCTGTTCATATCGGGTAACAGATACCCATACTACGTCTGAAGTCAGCAATCCATACGTAGTTTTATTATCAGCTCTGAAAACAAGTATGTAAACTTTTGAAGTCATTGTCAATATACATCATCATCGATATAGGAAAAGACTGCAGTAAAACTATGTAAAATGGCGAAACACGTAATAACAAAGTACTGTAGTTTTACAAAACACAAAAACAATGACAATACACAGCAATGTTTCGACCAAAGGGCCTTTATCAAGCAAACGATACAACAAGAGTGCCGAATTTCACAGCAGACTACATATAGACTACGACAGAAACATTTCAACGGTCCTAAAATGAAAATGAAAAATGAAAATGAAAATGATTTTCATTTTAGGACCGTTGAAATGCTTCTGTCGTAGTCTATATGTAGTTTGTTGTGAAATTCATCACTCGTGTTGAATCGTTTGCTTGATAAAGGCCTTTGGTCGAAACGTTGCTGTGTATTGTCATTGTTTTTGTATGTTGTAAAACTACAGTACCTTGTTATTACTTGTTTCTTCAATATAGATCAAGGAACGTGTCCTTTAAATAACTCTCTCTTTCATCACAGTCCGCCTGAAAAACTCTTGCTCTCTAGCAAGTTCTCCCGCCTCCACCAGTTCCCTTTCGTCAGATACGTTGATGGTTTCTTTGATGTCATGTTGCCACCAGCGTCTTGGTAGTCTACTGTCTCTTATTTCGGAAATCATGCCCTCCAATACTGTTATTTTCAAACAACTGTAAAGTTTAATGTGACCAAACTATTTCACTTTCCTGAATGTTGTTTATGCTCCGATGTTCGTCGATTTTCTTGTCTTGTAGGATGTCTATACTATTTTCTCTGTTCTCGTCCAGGGCGTTTTAAAATCTTTTTTGCAGCACATTGTTTGAAAAATTGTATTTCGCTCTTTAATGCTTGTGTTATGGTCCATGGCCGCCAATTACTACGCTTCATTGACACCTGTAAGCGTGATCTAACTTCATGAAGTATAGAAAAATAAAAATGGAAACGGTTTGTCAAAGACAGGCACGCATGGCGAGCATTAGTGAGGGGCCTCTCAAAAAGAAAGAAGAAAAACACCATCACATATGGAGGCAAAAGAGAGCGCAGAAGGCAGAGAGAACATTCTATGTTTTAGATCCAGTCTCCAGTTTCTCCTGCAGCAACCGTGGCAAGGTTGCCTCTCCAGAATAGGCCATTACAGCCACAAGAGACGTGATTCAGCACAGAACAAACTCTGTGACGGAAAACCTGTTATCTCCTTAGACAAAGAGGCCAATGAAGATGATGGTCCATGGTTCACATCCATGTGTTGCTTCAGAAAAAAAAATGTGTGTCCTCAAAAGTATTAATTTTGTTTATTGGCTTGTGTTATGCCCTAGTTTCTTCATACTAGCCACCCTCTGAAAAAAACCACGGCCAGTCTCATTCTGACTTATTTTTTACAATCTTCGTTCTTGTTGATTACAGAGCGAAACACAAAGAAACAAAATAATGTAGTTTTACAAAATACAAAGGCAATAACAATACCTACCAACGTTTCGATTAAAAGGTCTTTATCAAGCAAAGGACTTATTGTTTATCTTCTTTTTCCACTTCTAGTTTTTTACATTTGTTTCGTTATTTGTTTTTAGTTACATATTTTACAAAAATGTCATATCCTCATGCAATATGTCATAGTTATATTGTGTATATCATATCTTCAGAAATCTTGATTGCGTGCAAGTGTCTATACAACTCATGTTACATACTTCTAACCTAGACTCCTACAATAACCATTTACTAACTATCATTACTGCTTGTAATACCGCTTTTTTGGGGCGGTGTGGGACAGGAGGGACATGCGCCTGTGGAATTTAATGGTCGCATGGCTAATACAGTCGTCGCGAAACTGTTCATGTTAGAATGTTTTCTTTATGCCCTAGACAGAAAAAACTTATTGGCCTTACCGTGGGTTGAACCCTGGTCTCTTGCATAGGAGCCACGCTCTAATCCATTTGATCAAACGCTTCACCAATTTACTAACTTCCTCGTGAATATTTTCACTACTTTTCGACTATTTCTTTTCATTCAGCACATGATTGTTATCATAGATTACTTAGGCGACATACTGAACCCACAAATCTGAGCTGGTCAGAGCGGAACATAGGTGTCGTTGTCCTAAACTGCCATAGATTATATACTAACTTATCTCTACGATTATTTCAGAGTTGTTAATCATTTTACTTTGTGTTGTATTTTGTGCTTCTTGACGACGCTATCTTGAAAAGTTAATGTATTTGTGTTGCTTATTATATCTCATTGTTGGTGCGTTTCCTTCATAGATTCGTTCAAGACTTTGTATCTGAATACTATCTATTATTTATTTGGGCGTCTCAATGACAAAGGAGAGCTTTCTGAATAAATAGTATATAAAATTTTAATGTACGTTTCAGTTATTTTCCAGTAATTGAAATATACGTTACTTTTGTATCAAATACTCGTTACTTGAATGAAGACGTATTGGTCTGCCCGAGTGCTATGATATCCTTTCAGTATCTAATAACCAATAACCAAGTCTTCTATCAGCTGTTTCTCTACAAATTTGGATACAGTGTAGACAAACTCATTATTCGATAAATCATATATGTAAATTAAAATAAGTACTCGTTTGCCAACCAAGGTATATTCCATGAAATATGATGCTAAAATCAGTATTTATCTTTGTAACAGCACATCATGAATAATGTGGTCAACATCATGTCAGCAGCTTTAGTTTTCCAGTGATTTCAAGTTATCTATGAGACGTGAGAGTCGCTGCGGTCGAAACCAAAGTTAAATCCAACTGGAGATTTGAACCTGAGACCACACACCTAATGCACTAACAACTACACTATAGCGGCTATATTAAAATATATATATATATATATATATATATATATCATATATATATATATATATATATATATATACGACTGCTGTAATGTGTGCTTTCACTGATTTTTACTAAATTACTAGACTTGATTCCGTTGTAACAAAGTCGTACGTTTATTTGTAAATTAAGTGCAATTTCAGTCTATTGAATTTGTCATCATGTTGCTGGTCTTTACTAGATGTTCGTTCTATAGCTCATTAACTGTTCTTCTTTCTATAGTTATGATTCTTGTTGCTAAGTTTTGGGGGCGCAATAATTTTGTTCCAATTTCACTTCTTGAATGTATAACGATAACTTTCTCAGCTGTCAGAAAAGATAGAAATTCATTTGCAGTGGATTCCGTATCACTGTAACCTTGCGGCAGTGAGAGTGCCAATGTCTTGGCTAAGGAAGTCAGTACCAAAGAGTAAATTTACTAACCACTGTCCTTTCTGGAGGTCAAAACTCTCATACAGAGACAATCTGTAGTAGACTAGAAAACAAACACTGGATATAGTAATGGAAAAGACTCCATCAAAGACCTAAGAACAGACCAGGTCATTATCCAAACCATTTCGGTTACGTATAGGACACTGCATACTCAACAAACACATACATACACTATGAATAAATCAAACAGCCCTCTGTGAGTGTCAGCAGGTGGGACAGACATCGGAGCATGCCCTGCAAGACTGCCCTATATGAGCTGAGAATCAACATGTGGCCTCACCCAGTCGACCTAACAACTAAGCTTTGGGAAAACCTGACAGACCTGAAGCTGACTGCTCAATTTGTGATCCACAGTAAACTAAGCGCATGGCCGTAGATAGCTGAAGAAAAAGAAGAATAAAAATGTATAACATTTCTTTTGACATTGAAGAGAAACATACACTTATTCCGTTATCAACATGTCATTGTCAGGCAAAAACTATCGATTGGATTTTTATAGTTGATAATATCACGTATGACCAACGTGTAGAAATTCTTTTGTGTGTTATTTTATCAGTGTGTATTTTGTTTATCACAGTGAAGTGATTGGGGGATTCCGCCCAAGTACAAAAACCTTGTCTTAAATTGGTTTAGATTTTACATCTACAGGGTGTTCCAAAAATCGTGTTACCCCTATAAAGTTTCATTTATTAAAATTGTTCATACCATAAATGGCTACATACACAGTTCTGACCACATTTGTTTTGGAGCACTAACAATTTTAAACAAACCTCCCCCACCCACAAAGTTGTGTGTGTGTTTGCATTAGGTATCGCAGTAACATATATTAATAAATATTCTATTTATATTACTTTTTATAGCTGCGATAAAACTAGAAAAAATAGCATAAATAGAAAGAAAGTGATTTATATGAATTGTCACTATAGTCGCTGGTTGTGTGATTGGCTCACATTTGTACGCCTCTCCGGTGGTTACTAATGTGAGCTGAGTTAATACAGTACGAGAATGCTAGGGTGCAACAAGGTCATGTTCTGCTAGCCATTAAGGTTACATATTATTCAAAACCTGACGAGGTCATGTTCTATTTCTATTTCAGAGAAATATTTATTTTTCATGAAAACTGACAAAGTGCTCTTCAATATCACGAACAGTGGTCTTTAAACTTCATCTTTGCCCGCGTGCTCAGCGTGTTCGTAAGCGCGTTGGACTGCGGGTGACTAGTCCTCTGTAAGTGCGGGTTCAACTCCGCTGAGTGGCAGAAGAGCTACAGGTTCCCCAGATTTACGGTGTTCGTGGCACCGAACCGAAGTGTTACGATGTCCATGACACCGAGCCGAAGAGCTTTCAGCTCAAGTGCTTCTGGATCGAGAAAAAACCAAAAAAACTTCATCTTTTGCCCCCTGCCCCGCGTATTCGTAGCGCGTTGGACTGCGGGTGACTAGTCCTCTGTGTGTGCGGGTTCAATTCCACTGACTGGCAGAAAAGCCACAGGTTCCCCAGATTCAAGGTGTTTGTGACACCGAACCGAAGGGTTACTATGTCCATGGCACCGACCGAAGAGCTGAAAGCTCAAGTGCTTCTGGATCGGGGAAAAAAATTAAATTTCATCTTTTAAATTTCGTTAGCGGACCTTCTAACCATGAGATAGATGTAACGAACGTAAGTTATGTCTTTCTCCTTCTGTTCTCTAATCCTAGTTTGCCTCACAGCGTCAGGATAAGAAGAGATTTATAGAACAGGCTTTTGTGTGCCTTTCATCGCCTCTGTGATTATATTGGGTCACTGGTCACTGGATAAGTTTATAATCTGAATAAATTTAATTTGTCAATTGTTATTTTAGCCGATTTTGAGGGGACGGTGCATATTTCTTTAATATGGTCAATTTCGCACTGTTTGGGACTTTAAAATTTCAGAAATGATACAATTTCGTAGATCTATTGAAATTAATAAAGTTAGAGATATACGGTTGGAGAATGATAAGAAAAGAAAATTGAAGGTATGAAACATGGAGACAGAGGGGGAAAGATTAGTTATTAGGCTTGACGACAAGGGTCGGAGGAGTGTAAAGGCGATTGATGAGGAAACTAAAGAGGAACGACTTGGAAGATCAGTGGAAAAGGATAACAAATGTAACTTTAAAAGTGTTGAAACTATGTAACGTATAACGGTATGAGAGGAATTATTATTATAATTATTCCTGCAGAAATGTATAGCTTTCTTTATAGCGTTAAAATTAACTAATTTGTTTTTAAAATATGTACATTCCATGATCGCCTACGCCAGCCGGCACGGCACCTGATGATGATGATATTCCCTACCCTTTTCAGTCAGGCCAGTACACTAGGCTATTAAGCATGCTTAACAGTAAATTGGGGGAGTGTTGCGAACGGAATTATAATTTTCGAAATGGGAACAAAATATTTCAACTTATCAAAGACACATAAAATATTTCGGCTTATCAAAGATACACAAAATATTTCGGCTTATCAAAGACACACAAAATATTTCAACTTATCAAAGACACACAAAATATTTCGGCTTATCAAAGACACACAAAATATTTCGGCTTATCAAAGACACACAAAATATTTCGACTTATCAAAGACACACAAAATATTTCGGCTTATCAAAGACACACAAAATATTTCAACTTATCAAAGACACACAAAATATTTCGGCTTATCAAAGACACAAAATATTTCGGCTTATCAAAGACACACAAAATATTTCGGCTTATCAAAGACACACAAAATATTTCAACTTATCAAAGACACACAAAATATTTCGGCTTATCAAAGACTCACAAAATATTTCGGCTTATCAAAGACACAAAAAATATTTCAACTTATCAAAGACACACAAAATATTTCGGCTTATCAAAGACACACAAAATATTTCGGCTTATCAAAGAAAAACAAAATATTTTTCAACTTATCAAAGCAAACAATAATTTCTTTATCAAAGATAACAAAATATTTCAACTTATCAAAGGACACACAAAAATATTTCGATCTTATCAAAGACTCACAAAAATTATCGGCTATCAAGACAACAAAATATTTCGATTTATCAAAGAAAACAAAAAAATATTGGCTTATCAGAAGAGTTTCACAAAATGTTTCGGCTTATCAAAGACTACAAAATATTTCGACTTATCAAAGACACACAAAATATTTCGACTTATCAAAGACACAAAATATTTCGACTTATCAAAGACACATAAAATAAACTTAGTTTTCCATTTTTTATCATTCATGCAAACAATAATTTCTTTAAAAATATTTTTGGTAAAATATAATGATTGATTCATTGATAGGACCATCATCATTGCACTTCGCTGAGTTACCATATGTGCTCCGATCTCTTTCTTACACTTCGCTGAGTTACCATATGTGCTCCGATCTCTTTCTTACAGGGGAAGATCTCAGCGGCAGATCACGAACTCAGTAGCAACGGCGAGGCCCCCAAAAAAAAAAAATATAATGAAATATGCAATTAATAATTTTAAAAGTAAAGGAAGCTGTGTTCATGCCATGAAGTGTTTTGTCCCTTACGGTGTTAGGCCCGTATCTTTCTTTGACCTACCGCGCAAGGTTGGGTGACGTGTACAACATCACGTCAGCCATCTTTACTTCCTTGTGTTTCTCTGGTACTCAAAAGAAGCTGCGTCGAACCTGAGAGACGTTAAGGACGGAAACCTTTCACACGTCAATCTCATACAAAGCTGGGTATTTAATCTGGTAAAAATAAAACTAAAACAACCATTGTTTCAACTAATTAACTTTAATCAAGGTAAAGAAAACACAGACAGACACTCATAAAAACAAGTATGGTTGTTAATGAAAGGACGTTACTGCATTGTTGACAGCATGGAGTAGACTGCTACCTTTTGTCACCTACTGCAATTTGAAAATCTTTCAGCAAATAAAGAGTGAGGGAAAATGTCGGAGATTTATATTTGGCACTCGTTACTATATATCGATAAAAAATTGTTTGCATAATATTGGAAAATACAGAGTAACTTGACTGAGGGCGTAATATTCGTAATGTAGCCAACATTAATCCGCCTAGCTATCTCTCTCTTTCTGCCTTTTTAACCCGGATTGGGGCATAGGCCCCAACCAACTCATGCCAAGTCTTCCTATCTCTAGCTATCTCCTGCAGATTCCTCCAGCTCTTCTTTATATTGTTGATCTCTGCATCCAAATCCAGTCTCCATGTATTTCTTGGTCTCCCCTTTTTCGCTGTTTCTGTGGACTCCAGGAAAGGACCCTCCTTATTAAATTCCCCACTCAGGTTTTCCCAAAATGTGTCCTATCCAGCGCCAGCGTCTTTTTTTTAACCTCTTGGTTCACTACAATCCCCCTAGCTAGATCATCTACTTATTTTTCTCATTGTCCATTGCATCTCATTCAGATTTTGGGTGGATATGTAAGGATAATCTGTGCGTCTTGTTTAATGCGCTTTGTAAGTTTATATTCATTTCTCTAACTCATTTTTTCTTGATTCCGTCACTCCATCATTTGCCTGATCTTCTTCTTCCTTTACGTACTTTATATATATTTTAAGCGGCGCTCTGTGGGTGGTAGATGATACCAGGTCATTCTTGTCAGATGACCAACCCATTTAATATGCTTTATTTAATGAATTAAATGTCTGATTTTATTCGTTAAGTTAAGTTAAGGAATACTTTCATGCCTCGTGGTATATAGGTCAATACAGTGTTAGGCCTGTATTTTTCATTGACCGTCGGCACACGATGGGTGATGTGGTCAGCATCACGCCGGCCGCCTTTACTTTCCCAGAGCATGTCTGGTACCCAGTTGAGGCTGGGTCGACCTGACAGCCGTCGCGGTCGGGAAAAATTCCACGTTTTATTCGTAGTCTTCTTCTATTTTGTTTCTCATTTCAAGTTGTTATATTCCATTGTTAATTCTGTCACGTTTCTGCGACATCTGATCTCTGTTAACAAGTTAAGCTACAAAGGCCGTCAAAAATGCGAAATAGAATTGTTTTAGGTGCATAGTCATTTCGTGACATAGTACGAAGCGTACACGAGACTTCCGTTATATAAATCGTTTCTTATCCTGACGCTATGAAGCAAAGTGGAATTAGAAAAAGACGAAATAATAAGTTATACCATTATATATTGATAGTCCAAGTATTCAGATCGTTTGTGACACTCGTGCAGTGGATTCTATGTTACAACTGGTGTGCATTGATGTTGATTCTAATATATGCTATTGAAGACAAGACTTGTCTTTCCTAATTGTCAACACACTCATTATTTATCGCAAAGTCCTATATTCAATGTATCATATCTACATTTAATGTCTATCATAAGAATAGTAGGTCAAGGACAATAAATATCACTCTAGATATGTCGGATTGATTAATGATTGATTAATTTTTAATGGTTTCAAAGACGAAAGATTGATTTAATCGCACCGGGTTTTCTACTCCTCTCTCTCTCTTTAGCCTGTTACGCCCCTGGCGTTTAGGGCAGCAACAAACGTACACCATTCTTCCCTGTTCATGGCCTTCCTCTGTATTGTGTTCCAGCTATGATTCATTTCCTTCAGCTCTTGCTCTATCGTTCTCCTCCAGGTTGTCTTGGGTCTTCCACGCTTTCGCCTACCCTCTGGAGTCCATCTCAGTGCAGTTTTCGTGTCGGAGCCAGTCTCCATGCGCATCACATGTCCAATCCATCTCCAGCGTCGTCTTCGGATGATAGTGCCCATATTCTCTTGTTGGCATCGTGCAAGCAATTCTTGATTCGAGATAGTAGTCGGCCAGTACACGCGTAAGATTTTTCGCAGACAAGTTGTATGAAAGGCGGAGAGTCTGGACATATCCTGTTCTGTCATTCTCCAGCATTCCGATCCGTACAGCAAAGTTGACAGCACACAGCTGTTATAGATACTAGCCTTGGTTCTGATGCTGTATTGGGCAGATTTCCGGCGGTCTGAAGGGTCATGAATGCACTGCGTGCTTTACTCAGTCTGTTTTTAATGTCAGATCCAGCGCCTCCTTCATTGCTAATAACACTTCCAAGGTATGTGAAAGTGGTTGTATCTCGGAGGGTTTTACCTTCTAGTTTGACTGGTGCTGGGGTTGCTATGTTCAGAGTCATTACTTCAGTTTTCTTCTGATTTATTTTCAGCCCAACCATCTCACTATATTGGTTAAGGCGGCAGGTCTTTTCCTGGATATCTCTATGTGTATGAGATAGGAGTGCGATGTCATCTGCAAAATCTAGGTCTTCCAGAGTGGTTGTGAGCGTCCATCTAATACCTCTTGCCTTATCTTCCGTTGTTTTACGCATCACCCAATCTATGACAGTGTTGAATAATAGGGCTGACATAACACATCCTTGTCGCACGCCTGTTTTTACTTCAAACTTTAGTTCTGAAGTTTCAACACTGCATGCAAACTTGCTGTAGCAGCTTTTATAATATTTATAAAACACAGTGGGATTCCATACCATCTTAAGATACGCAATAGACTTTCGCGGTGTATGCTATCAAAAGCCTTTTCAAAATCTACAAAGTTGATATAGAGGGGTTTTCTACTATAGTTCGGTAATTTTCCTTAGAAATGGCTCTTCAATTGACGAGAGTATTTCACCAAACAGAAGCTCTGTATCTCCAGCAACAATTCTAGGAATCTTTGGGAAGCAAAATGTGCTCTTGAATCAAACAACGATTTCAGGTTCGAATTAACGACTTTCAGAACGCAAGACAAACATAGACTTTCTGTTTTTTTATTTGCTCATTATTAGTATGATTATTGCTGTACGGTGCGGAAACGTGGCGAGTCACCAAGATAAATTCAAATAAGATTCAGACCTTTGTCAACGGATGTCTTCGGTGGACTCGCAGACTGAGATGGTATGACAGAGTTGTAAACACAGACCTGTGAATAAGAACCGGGCAGGAACCCATAATCACCCAGGTCAAAAGAAGAAAATACCGATGGGTTGGATATAGCCTACGAAAGACAAAGTCAAGTGTCACTAGACAAGCACATGAGTAGAACCCGCAAGGAAAACGAAAAGAGGATGCCTAAACAGACGAAGAGACGGAGTCTTCTGGAGGAACTGAAGAGTGTTTGACTATCCTGGGAGATCATAAAGAAAACAACAAGAGACCGAGAAAAGTGGCAAACAACTGTTGAGGCCCTATGCTCCACATGGATCACCAGGAAAGATAAACTACGAAACGAAAACATTTGAAGCAGAGTAGTCATAACTTCATTCACCGAATACATTGAAAGACAACAAATGCAGTGGTTTTGACATTTAATGAGACTGGAATGCAACCAACCACAAATAACAGCATATAATAAAAAGAGATCAGGTAAAAGATTCAAGGGAAAACCACGAAAAAGATGGACAGACAATATCAAGACCACACTAAAAAAAATACGGATATCTCTCTCTCTCACGATCACTGCCCTAGACCGATGTACCAGATTTCCCATAAATTCTATTCATGTGGAAATCTGATTCATGCAGCCTTAGCATTGGTGTGTTTTATGTCACATCTTCAGCACCATTTGGAGCTCTGGTGCTTATCCTTCGGTGATGTGTCCGGTTTCAGCCAGCGTTTACTCGGTTCGCTCTCCATCCTGTAGCCGCATAGTGTTTTTTTACAGTGTGGGGTAGCTAGCCCCACTCCCGACCTTCCTAGTCGCCTCTTGCGAGATGCGTGGCAGGTAACAGTGGTTCTATTCTTTACACTCCAATTTGGGCCCCGGTAACCACTCGGGCGAAACACGGATATAACACAACAAGGGCGACTCATCTGGCCCTGGAACGGAAAGTAAATCTCCTACCAATGAGTTAACGTCAAGAGTGGACAACCAATTCCATCATCTACCTGAGGAAAGACAA
Source organism: Arion vulgaris (assembly GCA_020796225.1). Lineage (NCBI taxonomy): Eukaryota > Metazoa > Mollusca > Gastropoda > Stylommatophora > Arionidae > Arion > Arion vulgaris. Next base: position 31,723,169 of record CM036764.1, read on the forward strand.
TAGACAAATAGATAAGAACAAAAGAAAACAAGCAAACAAAAAGTAGAAGTTTTACTCTAAAGCAAGAGTATTTCCATGTGCAAATGGTGTCTTATTGGGTAATATTTATGCACGCTCTGTGGTTGAAAAAAAAACCCCAACTCAGAATTGCATTGACTAGTCCTGGTGATAAGTAAAATTAAGTTTTCCGTCGTCTTTTCAGACTTTAAGGTATGAAGTGTCTGTCACTTAACATTTCTAGGCCCTAGTGTGCAGGAGGTAAGAGGACCAATTTGTTTCCTCACATGTGGAACGTTGAGTGTGGGATTGAACTCACACCCCTCTTGTGTCCGAGTCGATTGGCGAACACTTACGCGTTACGCTAATCCGTCCTATAGTCATGATAATAGCGAAACACGTAAAAACAAGGTACTGTAGTGTTACAAAAACAATAACAGTACTATTGTTATTGTATCTGTATTTTGTACAACTACAGTACTTTGTTTTTACTTATTTCTACATAGTTTTACTGCAGTCTCGCATTAAATCGATAGTCTTGATAATTTATGAAAATCTTAGCATATCCTTTGCAGAACGTAGCTATCAACCACAGTAAATGAGTAGTTGATTTTCTAGGCACCACTTATACGTTCTGTAGTTTGCCATTGCTTTCTGAACGGTGAAGTCTATTTTTACCTTTCGTAAAAATCCCACGAAAACGAATTTTCTTCCAAACTTGCCCGCCGCGGAGTTTGAACCAGGTATGCTTGGGTTATGATCGAGCTTACTACCGCTTAAGCTACAGACGCTCACAATAGATCCTGATAATAGATAACAGAAACATGAAGCTTTCTGATGAATGGCGTACATTGTAAAGTCTTAGTGATTCAGGTTCAGGACATGATGGTTCTCTTGTATTGAACATGTGGACACTTATCCAGTGTAGTAGAACTTGACATGACTAGCAGGTAATCTGGTGGTAGGGAAAGTGCACAGTGCACGATATATTGGCTATTTTATCATTGAGCAACTTCACTGCTCCGTGTTTACCCATAGAACTCGGTCACTCTCCGCAGAAATGGCATGCCATCTGTCCAGAGTATATCACAAAGCACACACTTAGTAGCTATGTCAACAACATAAGGGATCTCCGAGAAATAAACATGAACAGAATGACAGAGCTCAAATTGAAATCTGCGACCTTCTAAACGCAATGTAAACGCTTAAACGGTTCATCACAAAGAACCCTAGCAGGTATGTATCATCAAAATAACTAAAAATAGTTTGAAATAGAACTGATAAGGAAACAAAGATCAGGATACTAAGAGCATGCATATTCCCAGTGGCAACGTTTAGTGTGAACATCGACATTTAACAAGGCAGTAGAAAATATATATGTAGTTTTAATATAACTGTTACAGAATAGTTATCCATATAGACAGGAAAGGACAAATAGATATATCCATAACGAACTCAAAATACAAATAGCTGCTGATGCTACAAATAAGAATGAAAAATTGTAGCATTTGACATATAAAAGAAACAGGGTTGAGAAGACCATTATGGAAGAAGGCAAGAGGAGAAGAGGAAGACCAGAAGAGATAGAATCAGGATGTAACTAATGATTTGAACATACGGCTGCAGAGGCAGGACATTCGGCCTATACTAAGAGAAATTCCGAAAGACTGTTAAGGTGACAAAATCGGTGCCACGCCAGACATAAATCTAGTGGTTCTTATCCGTGGATGCCAGTGACAAAGTTCCTTTAAAATTATTCCCTTTCCTGAAAAAGGAAGTGGAATCATATTCTGTCAAAATCTTGAAATTGTATTATCTGTTCTGCAAGCCTCAAATGGAATTATCTTCGAACGCTTCATGTGCACCACGTGCTAAACCTCTCGTTGTGATTGCTTTGATCTGAGCCTAGGAGCGATTGTACTTTATGTCCGATTATGCACTACAAGTACTAGCATCATCGCGTTTCTGCCAGCTTTTTATTTACTAAGATAGCTTCCTAGGCCCCTACCAAGTAAAGGATCAGAGTTCCTTTATAGTCTAACCAGGTGCCGTGTGACATCGACAGTTTTGGCCCAAGTTGGCCTCAAAACGGAATTCCAGTTCAGGTTTCTAGCTCAGCGTATTATCATCAACTTTGTTATCACGACCTCAATTAAGCAACATTATATTTACTGCTTGGAGGTCAAGTGGTGGAACTACTATTTTACTTATAAGGACACAGGCTAAAGTAAACCCACAAATCTCAGTTTGGTTATTTTCATTGTCGAGGTTTAGAAATATATAACTATAACAGAGAACTTCAACACAGTCTGTACTTCCTTTCTTATAAAATCACGTAGAATTATCTGACGAGAGAGCCAGCTATCCTTTATCCCTCATCATCAGTCGACGTCACAAAGCACAAAGGCGGCAACAAACGGTTTGGATTCAACTCAATCGTTGCTATTTTGTTCCCTTCATATCTAGAAACTAGTCCTAGTCTTCATAAGCAGTTGAAGTTATTGTGTTCCCTTCATATCTAGAAACTAATCATAGTCTTCATAAGCAGTTGAAGTTATTGTGTTCCCTTCATATCTAGAAACTAGTCCTAGTCTTCATAAGCAGTTGAAGTTATTGTGTTCCCTTCATATCTAGAAACTAGTCCTAGTCTTCATAAGCAGTTGAAGTTATTTTGTTCCCTTCATATCTAGAAACTAGTCCTAGTCTTCATAAGCAGTTGAAGTTATTTTGTTCCTTCATATCTAGAAACTAGTCCTAGTCTTCATAAGCAGTTGAAGTTATTGTGTTTCCTTCATACCTAGAAACTAGTCCTAGTCTTCATAAGCAGTTGAAGTTATTGTGTTCCTTCATATCTAGAAACTAGTCCTAGTCTTCATAAGCAGTTGAAGTTATTGTGTTCCCTTCATATCTAGAAACTAGTCATAGTCTTCATAAGCAGTTGAAGTTATTGTGTTCCCTTCATATCTAGAAACTAGTCCTAGTCTTCATAAGCAGTTGAAGTTATTTTGTTCCTTCATATCTAGAAACTAGTCCTAGTCTTCATAAGCAGTTGAAGTTATTGTGTTTCCTTCATATCTAGAAACTAGTCCTAGTCTTCATAAGCAGTTGAAGTTATTGTGTTTCCTTCATATCTAGAAACTAGTCATAGTCTTCATAAGCAGTTGAAGTTATTGTGTTCCCTTCATATCTAGAAACTAGTCCTAGTCTTCATAAGCAGTTGAAGTTATTGTGTTTCCTTCATACCTAGAAACTAGTCCTAGTCTTCATAAGCAGTTGAAGTTATTTTGTTTCCTTCATAATTAGAAACTAGTCCTAGTCTTCATAAGCAGTTGAAGTTATTGTGTTCACTTCATATCTAGAAACTAATCATAGTCTTCATAAGCAGTTGAAGTTATTGTGTTTCCTTCATATCTAGAAACTAGTCATAGTCTTCATAAGCAGTTGAAGTTATTTTGTTCCCTTCATATCTAGAAACTAGTCATAGTCTTCATAAGCAGTTGAAGTTATTGTGTTCCCTTCATATCTAGAAACTAGTCCTAGTCTTCATAAGCAGTTGAAGTTATTGTGTTTCCTTCATATCTAGAAACTAGTCATAGTCTTCATAAGCAGTTGAAGTTATTGTGTTCCCTTCATATCTAGAAACTAGTCCTAGTCTTCATAAGCAGTTGAAGTTATTGTGTTCCCTTCATATCTAGAAACTAGTCCTAGTCTTCATAAGCAGTTGAAGTTATTGTGTCCCCTTCATATCTAGAAACTAGTCCTAGTCTTCATAAGCAGTTGAAGTTATTGTGTTCCCTTCATATCTAGAAACTAGTCCTAGTCTTCATAAGCAGTTGAAGTTATTGTGTTCCCTTCATATCTAGAAACTAGTCCTAGTCTTCATAAGCAGTTGAAGTTATTGTGTTCCCTTCATATCTAGAAACTAGTCCTAGTCTTCATAAGCAGTTGAAGTTATTGTGTTCCTTCATATCTAGAAACTAGTCCTAGTCTTCATAAGCAGTTGAAGTTATTGTGTTCCCTTCATATCTAGAAACTAGTCCTAGTCTTCATAAGCAGTTGAAGTTATTGTGTTCCCTTCATATCTAGAAACTAGTCCTAGTCTTCATAAGCAGTTGAAGTTATTGTGTTCCCTTCATATCTAGAAACTAGTCCTAGTCTTCATAAGCAGTTGAAGTTATTGTGTTCACTTCATATCTAGAAACTAATCATAGTCTTCATAAGCAGTTGAAGTTATTGTGTTCCCTTCATATCTAGAAACTAGTCCTAGTCTTCATAAGCAGTTGAAGTTATTGTGTTCCTTCATATCTAGAAACTAGTCCTAGTCTTCATAAGCAGTTGAAGTTATTGTGTTTCCTTCATACCTAGAAACTAGTCCTAGTCTTCATAAGCAGTTGAAGTTATTGTGTTCCTTCATATCTAGAAACTAGTCCTAGTCTTCATAAGCAGTTGAAGTTATTTTGTTCCCTTCATACCTAGAAACTAGTCCTAGTCTTCATAAGCAGTTGAAGTTATTGTGTTTCCTTCATACCTAGAAACTAGTCCTAGTCTTCATAAGCAGTTGAAGTTATTGTGTTTCCTTCATATCTAGAAACTAGTCCTAGTCTTCATAAGCAGTTGAAGTTATTGTGTTTCCTTCATATCTAGAAACTAGTCCTAGTCTTCATAAGCAGTTGAAGTTATTGTATTCCCTTCATATCTAGAAACTAGTCATAGTCTTCATAAGCAGTTGAAGTTATTTTCCTTCATACCTAGAAACTAGTCCTAGTCTTCATAAGCAGTTGAAGTTATTTTGTTCCCTTCATACCTAGAAACTAGTCATAGTCTTCATAAGCAGTTGAAGTTATTTTGTTCCTTCATATCTAGAAACTAGTCCTAGTCTTCATAAGCAGTTGAAGTTATTTTCCTTCATACCTAGAAACTAGTCCTAGTCTTCATAAGCAGTTGAAGTTATTTTGTTCCTTCATATCTAGAAACTAGTCCTAGTCTTCATAAGCAGTTGAAGTTATTTTGTTTCCTTCATATCTAGAAACTAGTCATAGTCTTCATAAGCAGTTGAAGTTATTTTGTTCCCTTCATACCTAGAAACTAGTCCTAGTCTTCATAAGCAGTTGAAGTTATTTTCCTTCATACCTAGAAACTAGTCCTAGTCTTCATAAGCAGTTGAAGTTATTGTGTTCCCTTCATACCTAGAAACTAGTCATAGTCTTCATAAGCAGTTGAAGTTATTTTGTTCCCTTCATACCTAGAAACTAGTCCTAGTCTTCATAAGCAGTTGAAGTTATTGTGTTCCCTTCATATATAGAAACTAGTCCTAGTCTTCATAAGCAGTTGAAGTTATTGTGTTTCCTTCATATCTAGAAACTAGTCATAGTCTTCATAAGCAGTTGAAGTTATTTTGTTCCCTTCATATCTAGAAACTAGTCATAGTCTTCATAAGCAGTTGAAGTTATTGTGTTCCCTTCATACCTAGAAACTAGTCCTAGTCTTCATAAGCAGTTGAAGTTTTTCTGTCTTTGTTTCTGTATCTGGTTTTTTTCTTCTTATTATTACAATGTGGGGTCACTAGAACCACTTTGAACCCCTCTCCTCCCATCCCACCTGGAAGCATTTTACGACATGTCACATTTGATTCTTCTATTCCTGGAAACCACGGTGGTTTGGGGAGGGGGTTGAGAAGAGGGATGGTCCGTTTTGTCCTATCTTAAAATCCATGATTTAACCGAATACATGCTATAACCTCTTTCTTTTCTCTATTCCTGCTTTGCATCACAGCGTTAGGATAAGAAGAGATTTCTCGAACGGGTTTTTGTGTGCGCTTCATAAATAGTGCTTTTCACTGTTACTGTTATGTCTGAAGTTCGCTTTTTGCCTGGACGAACTTTTGCTTTGTTTCTATTGCATCGGAGTAGCATTGCTCTTGGAGGTGTTTGTCTGATGATAATTTTCTTATGTGTTCGAACAATTTCATTTGTTGTTTCTTGATAGAGTTCAGTATTTACCCACCATTAGACACGTAGAAACATCAGTCATCTCTTCTGATTAGTATACTTCATCGTTTGATGTCAGCGTCTATGTTTGGTTATCATCAAGGTGCGTATCCTTTACAGGACGTTGCTCTCTTTGCAGCATATCTGAAATTCACTGTCTCTTGCCAGTTCATCCACTTCGTCGATGGTCATGTTCATGGTTTCTTTAATATCTTGTAGCCATCTTCTGATAGCAAATAATGTTATGTGAAAGCTTGTGTTGAACAGTGCTCTTTTAGTGTTCATGGTGACATGCCTTCATTTCAAATTGGAGTCATTTGTCCTATGATTTGATTTGCTTTATTGTATCTTTGTTGGATTTCGTTAGTTATTCTTCCATTCACTGAGAAAAAAATGTTCCTAGATATGTCTTTGTAAGTCTTTGACTAGCTTTAATTGATATTTGTTGAGAGATATTGGTAGTGTTTTCCTTTCTAGCGAATGCCATTACTTCTGTTTTGCCAATGTTTATTCTGATAACGCTTAAAACGAAGGTAATTTATTTATGCAGGTAGTTTACTTGAACTTGCTAAGGCAGGTAAACAATAAACAAAAGTAGGGTATGACAAAGTTTAAAAAATAACATATCGGCCAGCAATGAAATATATAGTCAGTAAATATTTACTTATAAAAACACTGATATGTTTAATCCAATTGCATGACTAACGATGACTGCTTAAGTAAGTAAATGGAACCCTTTCATACCTCGTGGTATATAGGTCAATACAGTGTTAGGCCTGTACTTTTCATTGACCGTCGGCACACGATGGGTGATGTGGTCAGCATCACGCCGGCCGCCTTTACTTTCCCAGAGCATGTCTGGTACCCAGTTGAGGCTGGGTCGACCTGAGAGCCGTCGCGGTCGGGAAAAATTCCACGCGCATTGCGGGAGCTGAACCCAGACCACCAGCCTTGCGAAGCGAGTTCACTAACAACTACGCTACAGCGGCTCTGATGACTGCTTAAACAAACAAAAAGAAAACGATCCCTCGTTTTTTGGAAGATTTTTCTTATAGTTTCTCAACATCTTGCACGACAACCAAGAGTGTTATTGTAGATACATTCCATATTACAAGATTGATTCTACATTAGTAGATATTATTAGCATAAGATGTGTGACGTGTTCTAATTTAGTACAAACCTCCAGGGAAGCAACCGGAGCAATGAATATGAACAATAAATAGACAATGTACAAGTATTAGGATCTTCCGAAAAACAAATTACCAAACACAGGATTCGAACCTCTTACCCTTATTTCTTACGGCACCCATTGCCTAGCCTAGCAATACGAGTGCTCTTACGAACACAGCAAGTAAGTCATTAAAATGGCTTTACTGAGGAGTGTCTTTCACAAACGCTTTGTTTCGCTAGACATAGAATAATCAGGTAAGGTTCGATTGAGCAGTGTTTGCACAAACAAATACATTAAGCTTATTGTGCTTATATATTTGAGACGAGACAATAGCATAATACACACATGCATAACACACGTATAACATACATGCAAACATCATTCAACGTAGCTTCAAGTTTATTCTAAGATGAGAATTTTTTCTTCTCCGATCCAGAAGCACTTGAGCTTTCAGCTCCCAGCTCGATACCATGGACATCGTAAGCTTTCAGTTCGGTGCCACGAACACCGTAAATCTGGAGAACCTGTGCTTTTCTGCCAGCCTGGGAATTGAACCGCACTCACAGGGAGCTGTACCCTCGTCCAAAACCTACGAACACGCTGGACAGGGGGCATAAGATGAGATAAGGACTCGAACGCACACAAGAGCCTATGAAACTTTTCTTAATCTGTCTCTGGAGGAGAAAACAAGGTTATAGAGAGAGAGAGAGAACGAGAGAGAGAGAGAGTGAGAGAGAAATGGAGAGAAGAACAGAGAGAGAGGAGAGAAAAGAGAGAGAGAGAAGAGAGAAGAGAGAGAGAAAGAGAGAAGAAGAGAGAGAGAAGAGAGAACAGAGAGAGGAGAGTGAGAGAGAAGAGGAGAGAGAAGAGAGAGAGAGAGGAGAGAGAGAGAGAGAGAGAGAACAGAGAGAGAGAGAAGGAAGAGAGAAGAGAGAGAGAGAGAACAGAGAGAGAAGAGAGAGAGAAGGAGAGAGAGAAGAGAGAGAGAAGAGAGAGAGAGAGAGAGAGAGAGAGAGAGAGAGAGAGAAGAGAGAGAAATGAAAAGAGAACAGAGAGAGAGAGAGAGAGAAGAGGAAGAGAGAATGAGAGTGAACAGAGAGAGAAGAGAGAGAGAAGAGAGAAGAACAGAGAGGAAGAGAGAGAAGAGAGAGGAACAGAGAGAGAAGAGAGAGAGAAGAGAAACAGAGAGAGAAGAGAGAGAGAAGAGAGAGAAAGAGAGGAAGAGAGAGACAGAGAGAGAGAGAGAAAGAGAGAGAAAGAGAGAGAGAAAGAGAGAGAGAAGAGAGAGAGAAAGAGAGAGAAGAAGAGAGAGAGAGAGAGAAGAGAGAGAGGTGATAGAGAAGTGAGAGAGAAGAGCGAGAAGAGAGAGAGAAGAGAGAGAAGAAGAGAAAGAGAGAACAGAGAGAACAGAGAGAATAGAGAGAGAGAGAAAGAGAGGAACAGAGAGGAAAGTATCTAAAGACAAATGATTAACTTCATTACACCGGGTTTTCCCATATGGCTGCGCCTCTGTCGACATAGATTGCACGCTATCTGCTGAGAATGTGGCACAAAGCATTTCCAACTTCGCAGCTCCAACAACAATCCTAGGAATCTCATGAAAAAAATTGCACACGTGGCTCTGTCCGGATTCTCTCCCTCGCGCTCACCTAAAAGACCGATGTACCAGATCTCTCCATAAATTCATTCATGTGGAAATCTGATTCATGCAACCTTAGCATGGGTGGGTTTCGTTACATCTTCAGTGCCATTTGGAGCTCTGGGGCTTATCCTTCGGCGATGTGTCCGGATTCAGCCAGCGTTTACTGAGTTTGCTCTCCGTTAGCCTTTGGCTGTCCCCAGCCGATCTGCAGGGCAGCAGGTTGACTTCTACACATTTAGGACACGTACATCCGATTTCAGTCAAACCTCCTTAGTCGCCTCTTACGACAAGCGTGGTAGGTAACAGTGGTTCTATTCTTTACACCCCAAATTTGGGCCCTGGTAACCACTCGGGCGTGTCCAGATTCGAACCCACAATATTGAGAACGACAGGCAAACATCGTAACCACTTTACCATAGAGACCCTCCCAAAATTCCATAGAGAGGGTTAGGTTAGTTAATGTTCTAAACGGTTCGTGTGTATTTCTTTGCAGGTGTTGTTAATATATTACCCCACTCACTACGAAACTTTTTTTTATTTACCTCTGGATGCAGTTATATTGTAATATATACTGAACGAGCCAGTATACTGTCTTTGTGTCACCTTAAACAATACTGCGATACAGTATATCGGTTCAGAAAGGTGAATAGGTTAACGCCCTTTTCGACTTCACTATGCAAATATACTATCATTTGATATAGTGACTGAAAATGAAAATCGGGACATATCCTTGACAGGACGTAGCCATCAACAACAGTAAATGAGTCATCGATTTTCTAGGTACCGCTTATACATTCAGTAGTTTGCTAATGCTTTCTGTGTTTTACAGTTTCGAAAATGCCACGCGAACACATTTGATTCCAAACTGCCTGCCGCTTAGTTTGAACCAGGTACACTTGGGTTGTAATCGACTTCCTACCGCTTAAGCTACATACGCCCACATATATGACTAATACAGGATATATATTATTTATGGTTATCTTAAAGAGTTTCTGTATAAAATATTTCTAGTGAGATCATGATGTATGTGTTAAACGTGTCGTGTTAAATATTTCACTTTTGGAATTAGAAAAAATATCCGGGGTATAGATAAGATATCTCTCTTATCTTAGTCTCATTGGCAAATAATTTCAGCACTGTCCAATGTTTTTTGACCTGCTGGGTTAAAGTCTGATTTCATTACTTGCTTCAGTCCATTGAATAAGTAAGATTTAAGTGATATTTTTTAAAATTGTGGCATATACAGGACTTAGCCATCAATCCCAGTAAATGAGCAGTCGATATTATATGCATCACTTATACGTTCAGTAGTTTGCCATTGCTTTCTGAACGGTGAGGTCTGTTTTTACCGTTCGTAAAATCCAAGGAACTCTCTCTCGATCGTTCTTCACGGCTAATTTTATCATTCTTTTTGTGATATATAATTGGTTCTTTGACAAGAGCTCGTTGATCTACATTGAACGATTATGCGCGCATGGTGACTAGGCCCGCCCACCCGGTTTCAGTCAGCTTTTGATTTACTAGGTTGAGCTTTCCCTAGGGTACGATCCTTTCTGCCGACTATTTCGGCCCGGATCTTTGCCTTTTCGATCAACTGTGCCGTATAGTTGGGCTTTGTGATCTACGCCAAACAGTGAGTTACTACTGTTATGCTCTTTCTGACTGTGAGGTCGTTCCGGATTAGGAACATTTCACGGGACTTATAAGCTTGTCCTCGGACGGTGTCTTACTCGTATAAAACACCGTGTAAAGTATCGGTCTTCGCCAATGCTCGAATCCGGACATCCTGTCAGATCTTTGCATTGTCGACCTTACTTTACTGCACACTTTGAGTTTGTTCCGGAGTAGAAACATTTTCAACCTTTACGTGGCGCGTGTCGGTACTTGGCAATTTGCAGTTTCTACTTCGCATTTTCCCTAGCCTCGGGAAACACCGGACTGGTGCCAAGCACGAATAATGTAGAGGGTCGTTTCAATTGGCGCTAGCAACGCAACTGAGATTTTGCTCGCCACCTCATCCACCCCAGTTCTTCCGGGGATGTTAGTTGTGACTGCAACCGTACCTTGCCCAGCTGTCCCAAGGTTGGCAGTTCCGTTAGCATCACCCGCCTCAGTTCTTCCGGGGATGTTTTAGTTGTTATTGCAACAGTACATTGTACGGTTTTCCCAGGGTGGGCAGTTTCATTATGCACTAAAAACGCAACTTTATGTTTTGCGCTCGGCCAACCTTGCCCAGTAGATGTATCTGCGCCAGGCCACCGATACTGAGTCAGCTGCAATCTTCCCTCGTACCGACACGAAGGTAGACTTTTATTCGTTACGCATCTATCTTATTTGTTTTTGCCCCGCAGCTGGCAATGTTTGCCCCCTCCTCAGGACTTCGAGTTTCGCCCTATGTGGGCTCACGCTTCATCCCTGGATGCACCTCTCATCCTTTCATGTTCTCTTGTACACTAATCTCCCCATTGGCAGAGAAACTGGTAATTGTGGCCAGACCATGAACTTACACTTCGAGCTTGTGTATGGAGTCTCTTGCTCCGGAGATGGCAATTTGTGTTCAGCCCTTACTCCGGAGGAGTAGGGATTTTATCAGAGACGTTTCTCTGCTGTTTCTTATTGTTCGGAAACTTGGGCAATATTTTGTTGGACATCGGCCAGGAGATTCGTGCATTTTGTTCGTATGGACCTGCATTGCTTTTCCGTACTTGCACTGCTACCACTACCAGTAGTTCTTCCCGATCCATGCCCCCATTAGCCAGACCGGAACCAGAGTCTGTTTCCAGTGTCACCGCGTGGAGGTAGGGGACAGGGTCTTGGTAAGTGCCCCTTCACTAACCCTGGCGCATGTTGCCGCCATGCACCTTTGATCCCAACCAAGGGAACTAATTTGCTTTCAAACTTGACGCCGCCGGAGTTTGAACCAGTACTGGATTGTATAAAGTGATATATGTGATATATGTATATGTGATATATGATATGTGACATATGTGACATTGTGATATATTGATATATGTGACATATGTGACATATGTGACATATGTGACATATGTGACATATGTGATATATGTGATATATGTGATAAAGTGATATATGTGATTTATGTGATATATGTGATATATGTGATATATGTGATTTATGTGATAAGTATATATGTTATAATGTGATATATGTGATATATGTGATATATGGATATATGAATATGATATATTGATATGTGATAAGTGATATAGTATATATATTATATAAAAGAGAAGTAGAGAGACATTGAATAAGTGATAGATAGTATATATGTGATATATATATATATATATATATTATATATATAGTGGAACGTCTGGTCGAATGGATTAGAGCGCTAGATCACCTTCATGAGTTTCTTCTTCCGTGGCCATAAGAATATTTTTTTTTTAAATGACCGTTGTAATCTCTTTGTCAAAGTCTATATGTAGTGTGCTGTGAAATTCGTCAGTCCCGCTGTATCGTTTGCTTGATAAAGGCCTTTTGGTCGAAACGTTGTTGTGTATTGTCAATGTTTTTGTATTTTGTAAAACTATCATCTATATTGATATAATTTTTACCGCAGCCCGCTGGCCGTATTGTTATCGGAGGCTATGACAAAGTCAACCTGAGCATCCTTTGCATGCGTAAAACTCTCGCATTAACTGGGAATCCGATTGCGAACTTCCATTCATGAAACAAGTGCACCAACCATTGAACTATCTTCTGGTGCCAAGTAATGTACGAGACGGGTTGTTGACATCTGCAAAGCGACCCCATCTCAACATAATTATTAATTAGCCGGATAATATTATAAATGTGTACATGTCCAATTTTCATTTCTGTTCATACAGGTCTTTCTAGGACTCATATTTTATATCTTCGGAGAGTGAAGTTATGAAGTCTTAATTTCCATGGTTTTTATGTGTCCTAATACTGACTGCAAGAAATAGTCTTCCTAACACTGACCGTAAGAAATAGTCGTCCTAAAACTGACCGCAAGGAATCGACGCCCTAACACTGACCGTAAGAAATTGTTGTCCTAACACTGACCTCAAGAAATAGTCGTTCTAACATTGACCGCAAGAAATGGTCTTCCTAACACTGACCTCAAGAAATGGTCTTCCTAACACTGACCGCAAGAAATAGTCTTCCTAACACTGACCGCAAGAAATTGTCGTCCTAACACTGACCGCAAGAAATGGTCTTCCTAACACTGACCGCAAGAAATTGTCGTCCTAACACTGACCTCAAGAGATCGATGTCCAAACACTGACCGCATGAAATCGTCGTCCTAACACTGACCGCAAGGAATCGACGTCCTAATACTGACCGCAAGAAATCGACGTCCTAACAATGACCGCAAGGAATCGACGTCCTAATACTGACCACAAGGAATCGACGTCCTAACACTGATCGCAAGCAGTCGATGTCCTAACACTGATGGCAAGAAACTGATGTAGAGAATCATTCTCTGTACTTTGCTGGCAAGATTTACCCTCCCCCACCCCCACCCCCACCCTTCTCCCAACGAGTCTTACTGGAGATATCAACATGTCAAGCGGCGATGAACCCACCACCATTTACACTGGATGACGTGCTCTACCAAAAGTTTCTGTAGTATTAATTCTTCAACGATAGTCTAACGCTTAATCCTTGTTGACTCCGGGGGTCTGTTTGTTCTGAGATGTACGAAAATCAACAAATCTGAGGTAGTCAGACTGGATCAGATCAGATCTGGAGAAAATCGTTAGGGTGGCTGCGGTAATACTGAGAAATAGGCGATAGAGATGTAATACTGTATATACCAGTCTTTGCTCTATCGCCTTTGTTCTGAGACAGATGTTCACCATTAGCTAGCGCCGTGTTAGTAGAACAAGAAGCAACGGATCCAATAATTGAACCAACCAGGAAGTTTCGGTTGCAAATATTTCTCATTTCTAAGATAAAAACTTTTGTAACCTTATCTCTCGCGACATTTGAAAAAAAAAAGAAAGGAAATAGTGAGTCGATTCAAACATAAATGTCGCCTAGCATGAAGAAAATAATTGGAAAATAGTGAATCAAATCAAACATAAATGTCGCCTAGCATGAAGAAAATAATTGGAAAATAGTGAATCAAATCAAACATAAATGTCGCCTAGCATAAAGAAATAATTGGAAAATAGTGAATCAAATCAAACATAAATGTCGCCTAGCATGAAGAAAATAATTGGAAAATAGTGAATCAAATCAAACATAAATGTCGCCTAGCATAAAGAAATAATTGGAAAATAGTGAATCAAATCAAACATAAATGTCGCCTAGCATGAAGAAATAATTGGAAAATAGTGAATCAAATCAAACATAAATGTCGCCTAGCATAAAGAAATAATTGGAAAATAGTGAATCAAATCAAACATAAATGTCGCCTAGCATGAAGAAAATAATTGGAAAATAGTGAATCAAATCAAACATAAATGTCGCCTAGCATAAAGAAATAATTGGAAAATAGTGAATCAAATCAAACATAAATGTCGCCTAGCATAAAGAAATAATTGGAAAATAGTGAATCAAATCAAACATAAATGTCGCCTAGCATGAAGAAAATAATTGGAAAATAGTGAATCAAATCAAACATAAATGTCGCCTAGCATAAAGAAATAATTGGAAAATAGTGAATCAAATCAAACATAAATGTCGCCTAGCATGAAGAAAAAATTGGAAAGGAATAAGAGCATCAATGAAAACGCTGTAGCAATTAAATTATAACTAAGTTAGCGTAATATGCAATAAAAGCAAAGTAGGTTTTTGTATGCTAAATATAAGCAACAAAGAAAAGAATTTTAATCAAGTTCATATGATATACGACCACTGCTCTCTTCCAAAAACAAAAACAATTTTTTTTTTTTTAAATTAAAAAAAAAGTTAAAAAACCCCTTTGATGTAAGACTCGTCATGCTGTGGTTCACAAATGTATGATAAATATCTATTTAAAGCAACATCTCGGTTGCGTTGAACTTTGAAGGTATTGAGATTTACATTCGAGCAGCATATCTGTGACGCGGTGACACGGTGCACGACTCTTTCTCCGTAAATACTCGGTTTACTAACCGTATACTGTATATACTGTGGAGTTGGGATGCATTTTTATTAAGGGGCAGTGCTAGCAGGGAATACCGAAAAAATGTGATTCTTAAATTTCAAGACGTACTTGGTATCTATTTAAAGGTTAACGAATTGTTAACACATTTCTTTTTAAATTTTTAGAATTGTTTAAATAGTTTCCAAGTTATGATACCTCAGAGATCATAATATCTTCTTCGTATGAATGGTTTTCGATTTTGTTCGAAAATTAACAATTCATGATAATTTTTACATCATAACTTTGTCCAATATTAACCAATCAGCATGTAATTTTGCAAGTGTGTTTACATTAGAACTGTCTAGCGTATACTAAGGGCATTCCAATATCTTAATTACATTCAGTTTTGTGTTTTTTCACATTAGATAATTTTAAAACCATAAAAAGATAATTTTCAGGTGGCCATAAAACAAAATCTATTGAAGATATTCTTTTTTCCATAGTACTTGCCATACTCACACAATCTGTGTGTATGCTATTTTATTTTGAATGAATTTGACTATCATTTCACCAAAAAATTATAAAAAGTGAGACCTGTATTTTATACATGTCTAAAATAGTTTTTCATGTCAAAATTCTCATTTACCTTCTTGTTTATAACTGAACCCCAGTGACAGTTACTTTTTTACATAGATAAATAATGTGTTCCGTACATCTGAAAATATGGGATCAAAATCATTAAAATTGAAATTTTAATGATTTTTTTACTAACGGCACCCAATCTCTGCTAGTACTGCCCACTTAAGTGGCCAAACTACTTCATTCTTTGTTTCTCAATGTAATTCAAGCAAGGCTCTGTGCCAACTTTCTTTCTTACGCTGATGTTGGTGATACTGTCTTTTCAGGAGTTGTTGGTAACTTTCCGAAGGCACCGCATTTCACATGTAGTTATTTTTTGCGACTGCGATTTGCTCATTGTCTATGTTTGGCTCTGGTAACACAAAGTAGGTATAAAAATGCTGTTGATCATCTGTTGCTTAGCTGTCAGTGAGATTTTTGGGTGCCTTAACAATAGGGCTAGCTGGTAGGCTACAGTGTTTGCCTTTTGCTCTCTAGTCTCTCCCTATCTAGTCTTCCGTCTTCTGTAAGTATGCTTCCTAAGTATTTGAATTCGTGCACTTGGTTGGTTGTAGTGTCATTGACATGGATGTTTAGTTTATAACGTTTTCTTCCTATATTCATTATTTCGGTTTTAGTGTTATTGACTTTTATGTCATGATTGATACTATTTTGGTTCAGGGTGTCTTCTTCTTCTTCTTTGCGTTCGTTCTTTACGATCAATTTTAATCACTCTTTGTGACAGGTTTGATCTTTGCCAAGAACGTGTATACGTTGCACATTGGTTTGGTAGGCTCCTAAATGCATATACTTCTACATGTTTAGGACACATGCATCCGATCTCAGCCAAACCTCCTTAGTCGCCTCTTACGACATGCGTGGCAGGTAACAGTGGTTCTATTCTTTACACTCCACATTTGGGTCCCGGTAACCACTCAGGCGTTCAGGGTGTCAATACTACCCCATTTTATAAGTAGCTTTGCTTTTCGAGCTTTATATATTTTGTCAGACTGCTGCGTTGACGTGGTGCAGGAACTGGGTGAGGTCTGGATCACTGATGGGGCATTGATTGTGTCTTCATCCCTCGTAAACTTTTCAGGAACCGCCCTACTGTGGAAGAAAGATGAATGTGAGACAGATTAAATACAATCTAGGGTGAAATAGAAGAGAATTGGCGGACCAGATGTGGGTATTTTTGCAAGGATGGTCACTAACTCAGCATGATGACAAAATTTAGCTGCTGCTCTACAAGACAATGCAAAGAGTGCAAGACGCTGATCTATTTAACAGTAAAAGATCACGAAAAATAATAAAAGCATTATCAACAATAACTCACAGGATGCATATAGCGAAGTCGATAACACGCTTGGCTAATAACCAAGTGCTGGGATAATTCCGCCGAAGTTCGAGACCAACTTAGGCAACAACAAAATTGCCGGTGCGCGGTACTGAACGCGGTTGGACTACAGGCTTCCTGATCCTTTAAGTTGGGATCTAAATTACAAGAACCTCAGAAGTCTGAATAAGGCTAACCTGAATGGCGAGGGACACTGATGGTAAGGAAACCAAAGATTCATGCAAAAAGCAGTCATCATCATCAAGTAGTTTGTCCTTTCCAGAACTTGGCTCCTGTGACAGCAATCCTGAAAAACTCTCTGTTCTGTTCTGACCGTCGTCAGCAGCAGTCATTCTCATATCATCAATGACATCGTTCGCCCTTCGTCTTCTAGAACTTCCTCTCATCCTTCTTCCAGGCACCATTTCCTCCATAATTATCTTCTGTATGCACTCTTGTCGTTTGATGTGTCCCAAATGTTAAATTTTCCTTGTTTTTATGTTTTGCCAACTCTCTTTAATATCAAGCTGTTGCAGAACAGAAGCATTTGTTAATCATTCAGAAAAAAAATCAGTCAGATGAGTCATATTCATCTCCCTGACTACGTCTAAATTCATGTCGGGAAAATTAAAAATAAATATATTTAATTCTGGAAATACTACATAAGTATAACTAAATCGACATATTGCGTCTTCACGGAGAAGCGATACGGATCGCTTTGAATTACCTAATAAACACTCTAACTACTTGACTGCACCAGTGCTTCTTGACACTGTAATCTGTTGAATTTATGTAGCCTCAGATTCCACAACACTGAGCATGTATTTTTCTCATATAATTTTTTTTTAAATATACTGTATTTAACACGCGAAATTATCAAGACAAACAGATGAATCGCGTGTACAGTATAACCGACATCTTACACAAGCTCTGTATAGTGTACCAAAGTACCCAAGAGATATACGCTGATAACATCTGTTGTCGATGAGTTTGGTTGTGTTCTATTCTCCGTTTGGTAGCGACCTACTATTGTCCCATAAACATTAGATACCACACAGGCAATGGAAGATTACATATAGTTGCATAAATATGAAACAAGTTCTTCAAATATTCAGAAGGAAATATTTCAAGGGAATTAGGTATATGTTAGTAAGTATATACCACAGGTTATTTTTCGCTGCTTCTATCTCAATTGTGATTATTTATACATTATGTATAATTAATTCGTTGACTAGTGTAATAATGTAGATGTTCTGACGGTACATCGTTATTAATTATATTTTATATTAACTATTATACCCAATTTTTTAATTTGGGTCTCTTTTTTTCTTTATCTATTCCTATTTTGTCTCGCAGAGATAGGATAAGAAGAGATTTATAGAGCGGGCTTTTGTGTGCGCTTCATAAATAGTTTTTTTTACCGCATCTGTTATATTTGAGGTCCACCTTTTGCACGAAGGAAATTTTGCTTATTATCTACTGCTCTTTCATGCACCCTGCACTGCCTGTTGGTAATCTACTTATGTGGCTGAACCATTTAATGTGAAGTTTCTTGATGAAGTAGTCATGCTGTAGCCACTTTTTCCCTGATGTCTTCATTTCTAAACCGATCTTTACTTTAATTTGGGTAACGTTTTGAAATGTATTCATCCAGTTTTGTTGGGTATGTAAATCCAGAAGTTATGTGAGCTTTTACTTATTTAGTACAATGTAATACATTCATTGCTGAGCAGTCTATGGATTTTCTGCCAATCCAAGTTATCTTTTTTTCTTCTTTTCGATCGTTTTTTCGGCCATTTTGATCACTTTAATTGATATATTCTCTCTTCTTTCTCGTTCGTTCTTCACGGCCATTTGATCATTCTTAATGTGATATACAGGGTGTTCAAGATAATAGCAGCCTGTGAATGGAGTCAATCTGGCATATATGTATGAAAATGAGAAGGTTCAGTTATGACGTAGTATAGGTCAAGGTTATGTGACGGTATGTAATTGTAGTGCGGGAAGGGGTGATGAACAAATGTGACGTAAAACGAGCTAGTCAGAACCGGTTTAAATAGTACATAAACATAACGTGATAGATTATCTGGCAACTTTCGATTTGTCAATGGGGCTGCTTTAATCTTGAACACCGTATAAACAGCCTACACCAAGAACGGGTGTGATTCGTCAATCTTCAGCGCCATTTGAAGCTCTGGTGCTTATCCTTCCGCGATGTGTCGATTTCGCCAGCGTTTACTAGGTTCGCTCTTCGTCAACCTTTGCTGTTCCCAGCCGACCTGCAAGCAGCAGGTTACTATTTTCTTTTAGGGTAGCTACCCTTAGACAACATTACCTCCCGGGATGATGAGCGTCATCTGCCCAGGTTACCAGTCTTTTTTTTTACTACTTGGTTTGCCTGCCGTCCAGTTTTGTGTACGGTTTGCTCCTCTAGACTTTGATTATCCCAAATCTAACTACAAGGCAGTAGTGGTTCTCTGCGATGAGAAACGCGATTATTGCTCTCCGGATGGAGACTCCATCTTCGAGGCTGCACTGGATTCAATAATCCAAGTTATATTTTTTTTCCCATACCACAGATGGGGAATATATTATTATCGAGAAATATTTATTACAAATTATTATTTGTTTCGAAATGTTATCCGGACAGTGGTTTTCTTCTTCGTCTTCTTTTTGAACGCTCCATATTGACTACTTGTTAACCACTCTGTGTGATGTGTATGTGATGTTAGCCTAACAGCGATTGTACGTTGTGCGAGTTCTGCGTCTACAAGTAGGCAGCCCATTCGATTTCTGCGATGTTTTTATCTACTAGAATAGCTTCCTAGATCCCTACCTAAGTAGCTTCTTATACAACAAGCCTTGTAGGTCGCAGGGTACTATTCTTTGCTTCCTTGCGGGGCCCCAGCACTAAATGAGCGAAACAGTGGTTTTAAAGCCTTCTTTTCGAATTTTTAGGGTCCATTATACAATGTTATTTTATTGAAACAAATACTATTTCATCGTTTCAGCAAGCTGCATCAGTACAATGACTATTTGACATGAGTATTTATTTTCTACAATAAATAATACACAATGTATTTCTTATTCAAACAAACATTCTTTCAGTGTTTTAGGTCTTCTCCTGTGCGTTTGTTCTTTACAACCAATTTTAATCACTCTGTGTGATATGTTTGATCTTTGCCAAGAACTTGTATACGTTACACATTGGTTTGGTAGACCCCTAGCCGCATAGACTTCTATACGTTTAGGACACGTGCATCCGATTTCAGCCAAACCTCCTTAGTCGTTACTTACGACATGCGTGGCAGGTAACAGTGGTTCTATTCTTGACACCCCAAATTTGGGCCCCGGTAACCACTCGGGCGATTGTTTTAGTGAAACACTGCTATTCGAATAAAACTGCTAAAGATTCGTGTACAAGCTAAACTTAAACACGGATCTACGTTTTATTGTCTGTCATCGTTATGACTAGACGATGTATTCCCCCATACACTTTGCGTGATCAGAGATTAATGAAACAAATCTCCATCATTACACTTGGGACAAGAACAAGGTACTTTTCAAGCTTGATACAAACATTGTACCTAGACGCCAAAGAGGTATCATTTCATTTGTTAGATTGTGTTTTTTATTTCCAATTCTATGGATACTGTTAAAAGCTGTTTCTTGATACTGAAGTAATACGCCATTCTTTCTGCATACGAGTTAAGTATTGTATGTATAGCAGTTATAATATTTATTCCCGACATCATCAATATTGTTTTCCTGGTGAATAAGTGGGACTCTATCGCGAAGTGGTTAAGACTTTTTTCTGTTCTTCTGACGGTTGTGGGTTCAAATCTGGACCGAGTCACATGTGAAATTTGTTTATTCTTGAGATCCATAGGACTGTTGCTGGAGCTACGGAGTTCGTGCTTTGTAGAACACTCTCGACAGATATCGTGCTATTTCTGCCGACAGTGACGGGGACATATGGAGATACCAGTGCAATTAAGTCAATACGCCTTTATGCCCTTTTTTAGACTGGTGAATACAAACTAAATTTTGAAATTGTTCTCATTTATTACATATTTTAAAATTTATATTATTTTTCAATGTTGAAACAATCAAATTTTAAATTTCAATATTAATAATAAAAAAATTATCTACTATGAAGAGAAATATTCCCATCACTTCATGCAACAAGTTTGAGAAATGTTAGAATTTTGTTTCTAAATTTCTATATTTGCTTATTTAGAGCTACTGTTCAATTATTTAGATGAGGATTAAGACTGGAATGTGAGAGCTAATTTTATTTACGTGAAGTTTACTTAACTGCAGTTAGTGCATGTCATGTCATTTTCATGTTTTGTAAACGTTTTGTATTATTTGTGATCATTTTACGATGTCCTGTTTCCTGTCTGCTTGATTATACAGCAAAATAATGATGCGACGTGATACAACTTAGAATAGTTTTCGGAAAGAACTAAAAAAAGTTTCCTTATATATGAATATAATGAATTTTCTATCTCTCTCTCTCTCTCTCTCTCTCTCTCTCACTCTCTCTCGTATGCCTTTTTTGTGCAACTCTTGCCAAGTCTTCCTATTTTTAACTATTGCTATCAGTTCCTTTTATGTTTTCTGTATATCGCTAATCTCTGCCTCCAAACTTTTCTCTGTGTATTTTTGGAATCCCTCCGTTTCGTGTTCCCTGCAGATTTCAGGAGTGAGCTCTTTTGTTATATTCTCTTGTGCCGCTATAAGTTACAAAGGAGCTATACGAAATTTATATACTGGGCAATTCGTTAATATTTTTCATGGAATTTATTCCAGTATTTCTGAATTTCTCAGTAAAGTCTTAGGTTATCCTTTCTTTCTTGAACCCTTTTGCATTCCACTTCAAATCTGCTTTTTGATTGTTTGATCATTTCTTCTCAGAGTATGCTCAACATATCTCCATCGTCTATTTCCTTGTATAAGCTTGCTGACAATATATACTGAAAGTCACATTGCGTGTTTAATTAAACAAAGTCCAATTTTAGATATAATCTTCACCAATGGATATTTACTGAATAGCGACTCATGCCATTTCATTATGCTTCATTGACCACACCAAAACATTTGATCTCATCAATAGAGATAATAATAGACGTACATCGAAAATGATAATAACAGCAACCTCAGACGTGAGTTGCAGTTTCTACCACTCTGGTGTATACGGATATAACCGTAAAGTTCAATCGTGGATCACAATCACATACCACAGGTAGAGCATACTGAAGTAGGGCCCTTTTTCCAGGCCATAGTCGTAGTATTTGTTGAAGATGATGACACTGGTAATTGATGGTAATGATTTACAGCACAAATAATAAATATCAACTATCTCTTAGTCTTCATAGTTTGTTTATTTGGTGATGGTTCTTCCTAATCAGACAAAACACGTCTGTTCGTGTCTAATGTTTTTCTCGGTCTTCCTCCTATGTTTACTAATCGTTGCTAACTGACTGTCACTACACAACTACGTCGATTAGGTTTTACTACGTCAATGTCTCGTTTTAGTGTTACCCTTCTGCTTAGAGAGTGTAAACACTAAGTCTGCTAATAAAATATCTAAATATATATATAAACTACACACTAAAGCTAACTGTCTGGTTCCTCAGCTGCCACCTGGGGAGGGAACTGGTTAACTATGACAATACAACAAAGTTGGACATGTGGGACTGAGTGTTTTTTTTCGCGCAACTCGTTTTCTCTGCGACTCTGCAGTAGCAGTACGAAGATTCTCAGCTACGCGAATTATTCTTGTGTAATTGCAGCGCCACATTTGACGATGTGGGAATCCCCACATGCGGTGTCTATATCGAAGTATTTTAGAGACACTTTAAGAGTATCATTTATGCGTTTATTTCAGTCCAGCAACCGATCGTCTGCCCTCATCAAGCTCACCATCAACTGTTTTGGGATGTGTTTATTAGGCATCCCCGCAAAGTTATCGGCCCAGCTCACCTTCTGCAACATTGTATGGACTCTTGGAATCTTGGGTCTTATAAGGACTTCGGTGTCTGGAATTTTAATCTGCTAAGATCAACATGTATAGACTAATCACGAGACCATAAAGGATTTGCTGTCTATTGAATTGTACCCAGTCTCTCCAACATGATATGAAAGGCAATGTGCACCATGATGGCTTGATATCATAAGATTTCAATATCAACACTGAAGTCTAGCAAGTTCTCAATGCACTACTTTTCGGCATCTATATAGCTAATTAACTGAATCATTCCTTTTGTTCAACAATTAAAGGTGTCCACTTACACATTCGATCGGACGGGAGATTATGTAACTTAGCCCGATTTAAAGAAGAAAAATAATAGAGGGCCCCAAAGAAGATTTTCATTTAAACCAATCCACGTCAACTATTAGATTGCAGGAGCTGGGTTTGAAGATTTGGGTAGCAAGAAAAGAACAGCATAACAGGTACATGAGTAGGCTCATCAATCAAAACCGAACTTGTACGGTCAGTTGTTGGACGCTATTGGAGATATTGCGAAGGAGATCGGAGTACCTATGGACTTGTCCGGAGTGCATTGAAGAGATTCCAAACTCAAACTGAAAGGGAAAAAAACTAAGAGAAAGAAAGTTATCATTATGCTTGCAGATGATCACGTTTTGCTAACAGACACGTATGTTGAATTTCAGACCCACCTGTCGAGATTTGAGAAAGCAGATGCAGTTTTGAGCTAATCAGCAGCATAAGTAAGACCAACATAGTGGTATAAAAAGCAAAACGTCTAGAAATAAACACGATGACTATGAATTGCAAGTGATAAACCGGTTCATTTATCTCGGTTTTGCAATTACTGACGGTTATTCGTTGAATGAGTAACTGCAAAAAAGGACCGACAAGACATCAGCAATCTTAGGAAGGTTATCGCAGAGAGTGGGAAGAAATAGCAGGCAAACTACCAAAATCACTGTTGCTGTGTAAAGATCCTACGTGTTGAATACCCAATTCGAAGTCAGCGAATTGTGGAACCTTTTGCATGTCATAGAAGAAACAGATAAATGCCTACCACATGCGCTTCAAGAGGCTACTACTTCACCAGTTATCAGTTTTATGAGAACTATCATGATGGTACTCTGGACATGTCCATAAATACTCTGATTCCCGCCTCTACAAATCCAGCAGCACACACCACACTAATTTGATGTTGATTAATAAACCTTTACACATATTGGATATGTCACAAATGAAGTGGTTCGGCCAAGAATACAACCAAGCTCCACTGTGGACAGAATCTTCTACAACAGAACATAAGGAAAGAAGGTGAGAGGATGACCATGAAAAATATGATTAGATGGCATAGCAGAATCCTGTTTAAAAGACACAATAATTACCCTCCAAACCACTAGAGCAGTGCAGGACAAACAAAACCATGACACTGTACATTGACAATGCATTTACACTGTGCTTGACACTGTGCATTGACACTTGCATTGACACTGTGCATTGACACTGTGCATTGACACTGTCAACAACCATTAACATTGTGACAACAAAAGAAGAAAAAGAATGTTAGAATGCTTCTTGTTCCCTGCAATGACAAGTAACAATTAACGAAATGTTCGTATATTCTGAATTTCAAGTGTTCATCCTTCACAACACCGTCCAATTCACTTTGTCACTTGTGTCCACTTCCTTCACCAACACCGTCCAAGTTCACTTTGTTACTTGTGTTCACTCTCCTTCACCAACACCGTCCAAGTTCACTTTGTCAATTGTGTCCACTGAACAACTGCTTAATCCCTAATGTTTGATTGATTGATTGATTGATAGAACCATCATCATTGCACTCCGGAGAGTAACCATATGTGCTCCATCTCTTTCTTACACAGGAAGATATCAGCTACAGGGAAAGAACTCCGTAGCACCGGCGAGGTCACCGATGTAATTTTAAAGGTGGTGAAGATAATTTTGTACGAATTTTTTATTTTTTCTAATGAGTTTTGCTCGGGCAGCGGCTATCCAGACTGATCTTTTCGATTTTCAACTGCCAAGGTTCTCTTACGTGCTCAAATACGACACGGGACCTATGTTTTATCGTCCGTCTCCGATAGAACTAGAAACTCGATCTCAAGAATCCATAATGGTATATTGTAGTTCAGACGGTTTATATCTGATTACTTCAACCACTTTAAGTCTGGTTATCTTATCAGACCCTAGATATACAGAGAAGTGGTGGTCGATGGTTTCTGGTGTGTTTGTACGTGATACGCTGTAGTGTCTTGTTGAATTGTGCTTGTGTGATTTTTAAGTGGTATATGCTTGGTTCTATGGGTCACAGAAATGTGTTTTATGCAATTTAATTATGAGAACCTCATGGACCACATACTGATGTGCAGGAAGGTGGTAAGCTCACAGAGAAGCAACTGTATCTGCAATTAATATTAGAAAGAGACAATCGTGAATGGTGAGATGAAACTGGATATAGGTCTTGGTACAGATAGGGATCAGGGTAATCCCCTTCATTTTTGTCCCCGGACACGCATGATTCATGAAGCAATGAACGAACTGATAGACTGGCTACAATATTAGAGGGAGCTGCGATGGACTGACATCATACGAAAACACATTCAGAACGCATTACTGGTCTTTCCGAACAGAGGAGTTTCAGGCCTGTGAACCCCAATCGCTGACCAGATTGAAAGAGATAGATGTTGATATTGGTACAGCTCGAAAAGAACGGCATACCAAATATGTAAAAAATGTTAAAATCTACATTGAACTGCAGGAGATAATGAGCTGAAGGTGGCGATGGATAGGACACACACTGAGGA
The DNA here is from genome assembly GCA_020796225.1 of Arion vulgaris. NCBI lineage: Eukaryota > Metazoa > Mollusca > Gastropoda > Stylommatophora > Arionidae > Arion > Arion vulgaris. The sequence goes on from CM036764.1 coordinate 31,748,801, forward strand.
AACCCCCTTACAGCATAGCGAGACAGTCTCTCCGATGGAACCCCAGGGCAATAGAAGTAAGGGAAGACCCAGAAACACCTGGAGAAGGGAGTTAGAGATGGAATGCAAGAGGACGGGGAGAGAGTGGCGAGATCTGGAAAGGATGGCCTTGGATAGGCGGGCTTGCAAGGCCTTGGTTGCGGACCTATGCTTCCCTAGGGGCGAAGGGTGAAGAAGAAGAAGACATTGAACTGGCGTGTTGGGCCGCTGGACGCTACTGGGTTTGGTGAGATGGAGATCGGAGCACATATGAAGATGCCCGAAGTGCTATGATGATAGTCTTCATATAGCTGATAAATGATCATTTGTTGAACATGCCCTAATAAAGACAGCAAGTACTAGAGCCAAGGGAATGAAATAAAAAGAGATCAGGTACTAGAGCCAAGAGAAGACCTAGAAAAGGATGGATAGACAATATCAAGACCACACTAAATAAACAAGGATATAGCATTACAAGGGCGACTCCTCTGGCTCTAGAACGAAAATTAAAGCGCCCACCCCTACGCTTAACGGCAAGAGTGGACAACCAATTACATCTTCCACATTGGGAAAGACAATAGTCCTAAGAAAAATAGGTTTACAACACACTGTGACAATTGGAAAAATCAGTGAGAAACGAAGCAGAGAACGAGAGAGATAGAAAGAGAGAGAGAGAGAAAGAGAGAGGGAGAGAGCGAAAATTATGTACAGCCTAATTCATGCCAATGAAAATATTATATCCATGACAGCTGTCATGGCACAATGATTATTAGATCTGAGCAACAGCTAACGTTTTTTTGTCTTTATCTCTATCGTATCACATGTGAATTAATACTCTTCTCTTTTCTTTTCCACCGTCTTCTACTAGTACTTCCGTCTGCTGTTCATCGAAGAACTTTCTTTGCTAAATTGCCAAGTGACATTTGAAGAATAATGGTCATGAGACTTCGGTCAAGTAGGCGCATCAACGCGGATATTCTGCTCGTCTGTTGTATGAACAAATCTCAATCCATTCGAAGCAGTGCTTATTCTACTACCTAATTGTATGGAGCTCCCTTTCGATTCCTACTCGTTTTGCTAGACAACGGTTCTGCAATCTGTTTCTAGGTCACCACGTGGACGTGGAGATCTTGATCAGTGACAGCTGCCCACCTGCCCAGCGTGTTCGTAGCGCGTTGGACTACGGGTGACTAGTCCTCTGTAAGTGCCGGTTCAATTCCGTAGGCTGGCAGAAAAGCCACAGGTTCTCCAGATTTACGGTGTTCGTAGCACGAGCCGAAGTTACGATGTCCATGGCACCGAGCCGAAGGCTGAAGCTCTGTTCTGGATAAAAGAGTTAAAAGATTTTAAAAATCAGTGACAGCTAGCTATATAACTTTAGCGCAGCATTGTCACTTTATTTCACCGCGCTTGTTGTTCCGTTGGTATATATGTTTCTTAAGATATTTACATACCCGTGTAGCATCTGTATCACATTTTACATTTATCTGAATAGACTTCTCCAAACAGTTATCTCTTCTTCATTGTCCCCGTCCATGCCATAATACTTTAAACAGACTAATATATGTCAGTTTGAACATTGTACTGTTATTTCTCTACAACGCACATTTGTTATCGTAACCTACCGACCGACTTTAGAATCCCCCCAAAAAACATAACTTTGAAACATAGGTTAGAGTTTTCATGTTTCGTCAGAATTATTAAGTGACATAATTGAATGTCATGCTTAGACGTGTATGGATCTACTGTTTGCTTATGTTTTTTTAGTTTTGGATCTCTCTCTCTCTCTCTCTCTCTCGCGATCACCGCCCGGACCGATGTACCAGATCTCCCCATAAATTCTATTCATGTGGAAATCTGATTCATGCAGCCTTAGCATTGGTATGTTTTACGTCACATCTTCAGCACCATTTGAAGCTCTGGTGCTTATCACTCGGCGATGTGTCCGGTTTCAACCAGCGTTTACTCGGTTCGCTTTCCGTTCTGTAGCCATCCAGTGTATTTTACGGTGAGGGGTAGCTAGCCCCACTTCCAACCTCCGTAGTCGCCTCTTACGAAGGACTGTAATGGTGTCAACGCTCTGTTCATGACAAGCTATTTAATGTCTGTAGTTTCTTAAACATAACTGAGATGATACAGTGTTGATGCAGAGTGAGGCTATCTGGTTACTTCTCAGTCATGTGCACTAAAGTCATCGATAGCCCTTGACCCTAAGGTCTTGGAAGTTTTAAATGTCCCCTGACCCGCCTGCTGCTATCATGTCCTAGTCACTTCCACCATATCCCTATCTGTTGTTGCCATGTACTTCTTTAGTCTAGTAGGTATCGTAGTTGGTAGATCGTGGACCTGCTTAGCGTAATGCGTGAGCGTTCGCCTATCGACTCGAACATAGGGGGGTTGTGGGTTTAATCCCATACTCGACATCCCACATGTGAGGACAGAAATTGACCCTCCTACCTCCTGCTCACATGGGTAAAGGGACTGGCTCTACATACCATAAGGTATGAAAAGGCTAAGGGAAATCTTCATTTTATTAGTTGGTAGTTCAATGTAATGTGAGCGTCCGTAGCTCGATCGGTAGTGAGCTTGTTCACAACCCAAGCGTACCTAGTTCACTACGCGGTGGACAAATTTGAAAGTAAATTAGTCCCCTTGAATTTTTACGAACGATAGAAATATACCTCACCGTTCAGAAAGCAATGGCAAACTACTGAACGTATAAGTGGTGTCTAGAAAATCGACGACTCGTTTACTGTTGTTGATGGCTAAGTCCTGTAAAGGATATGCCACGATTTTGTTTTCCAGTTTAATAAATATAAAACAAAGCTACGCCACATATTTTTTTATCACTGGTTCAAATTAAGTTTTCGTTTGTCAAATTTATGTAGCAATTGACGCGTACAAACAACACGACGCGTACAAACAACACGACGCGTACATCACCGTTGTGATCTCAGAGAGATTTACCGACTGCAGAAACAACTGTGTCTCTCAGAATCTTACTAAATTTGTCTTCTTCCAACCCTCCGTATCGATCACTTGTTAACCACCCTTTGTGATTTTTATGTGATCTGAGCCTAAGAGCGATTTACGTTGTGCCAGCTATACGCCTACAAGTAGGCCAGCACATCCGATTTCTGCGATGCTTTTTATTTACTAGGGTAGCTTTCCTAGGCAGTCGCCTCTTACGACTGAATTTGTAGGTCGCAGTGGTACTATTCTTGGTTTCCCTTGTGGGCCCCGGTACCACACGGGCGGGTGGCTTGCTAACTGAAGATGCCGTCTCACTCTCATATTGCCTCTATTGTATTGAAATCTACTTCATATTTTAGACTAGTTGTCCATCGTCTTGTCTTAAGGCAGTCCATAGTCTCTGTTTCTGGACATTTAGAAAACAGAAATCACCCTAACAGGACATACGTGTGTCAGGAAAATGTACAATGCGGATGTGGATGATTAGATAATCTTGGCAAGGTACGCTAACCTCGGGCTGAAGATCACGCGTCCATGAAGTAACGACCTTGACCAGTTTAGTAGTTAGACGGGTTTATAGTATAGATGCACCTACGTTTGATGCTCCTTGTTATATGCACACACAAATGTCATCAAAGGGTTATTATATTTATGAATCTATTTTAACTTTCTTCTTTCTTTCTTCTTTCTCGAATCCTGTATGCCTCACAGCGTCAGGTCAGGAAGAGATTTCTAAAACGGGCCCTAGTATGCGCTTCGTAGATAGTCTCTTTCGTCGCCTCTGTTATCTCTGAGGTCCATCTTTTGCGTGGCCGGCCTTTTGCTTTGTACCCATTGTATCGGAGCAGCATTGCTCTTTGGGGTGCACTATCTGATGGTAATCTGCTTACGTGGCCGAACCATTTAATTTGTTGTTTCTTGATGAAGTCTAGTACTGATGTTGTACCCACTTTTTCCTGATGTCTTCATTTCTCAACCGGTCTCTTCTTGTTACACCCAGCATTCTGCGTAGACACTTCATCTCTGTTGTGACTAGTTTTCTTCTATCGTTTGTTGTCAGCGTCCAGGTTTGGCACTGGTAACATAATGTGGGAGAAAGATTGTGTTGAACATTGCTCTTTTTGTGTTCATGGTGACGTGTTTGCATCTTAAAATTGGCGCCATTTGCCCTATCATTTGGTTTGCTTTGTTGCATCTGTGTTGAATTTCATTAGTTATTCTTCCATTTGCTGAAAAAATGCTCCCAGGTATGTGAAATCTTTTGCTTGATTTAGTAGATGATTATCGATGGAGATGTTGGTAGTGTTTTCCTCTCTGGCGAATGTCATTACTTCTGTTTTGTCGATGTTAATTCTCATGTTGTATTCGTTACATGCTAATTGGAGTCTGTTGATGTGTTGTTGTAGCTGTTCTTCTGTTGTTGATATGATTGCCTGATCGTCTGCAAAAAGAAATTCATTTAAGAGTTCTCGAGGTTGTTTCCTTCGCTGGTGTTAGCTATTTTACAACACCATTTTAACTTTACTGTGTCTATTGTCTTTCTTCAGATGGATGATGGAATTGGTTATCCACTCTTGCTGGTAAGCGTATGGGTGGGAGATTTAATTTACCTTCCAGTGCCAGATGAGTCGCCCTTCTTGTGTTATATCCGTGTTGTTTTTTTTTTTAGTGCGGTTTGATATTGTCAGTCCATCTTTTTTCTTAGTCTTCCCGCGGCTCTATTACCTGATCTCTTTTTATTGTATGCAGTTATTGGTCATTGGTTGTATTCCATCCTCATTAAATGTTCAAACCGGCGTATCTGTTGCCTTTCAATGTATTCGGTACATGAAGTTATGCCCATTCTCCTTCTGATGTCCTCGTTTCGTAGTCTATCTTTCCTGGTGACCACACCGCCTTCCTCAAGCATTTTTCCGCAAGCAATCTTTGTTGTGCTGCTGTAATTATTACTATAGCTATTTTTAACTATAACACAGTGTTACAAATATTGCTATTATTATTCTACTGTAAAGTTGTCATCGTCACTAATATTTCAAAGGCGGCGTTCTTCTAAATGTGAGAACTCTATGGGTTACATGAAGCGAATCATACAGTTCATTGAGATTTCTAGTGGTGTGATGTTATCACTGAAAGAAGAAGGACAAAGAACAATTATAATCTTATAGTTAAATATAGTAATGACATGTTAATACTGATGACATTCACTATCTAGGCTATCATCTGTGTTAAGTAGCATTTAACAATGAACTTTTTTTACGCTGATACGGTATCACGGAAAATTTCGTCAAATAACGTTGTGTGCAAAATCGGCATTATTTTACTGGCTACAACAATTAATAATTGTTTGTCTTGTTTATACTGTAAGTAGGATTAATGAAATCAAACGAGCAAACAAACTTGGCCTTACAGGAACGTAAACAACTAATATCGGTTAGGAATGCAACTGATATGACACAACACAGATCAAAATAATAAGCTCATGCATATTTCTTTTATATTATAAGTACTTACCTTCATATTTGTCCCGGGTCATGCTGGGGTGAAGGGTCATGAGAGAGCAGATGTACTGGCGGGCAATGCTACGATTGAGATGGGTCTTCTATGGACAAAAGCGACATCATCAACGCTCTGTGAAAAAACATACGATACGCTCTGAAGATTTCAACGAAGAAGATAAAGGGTATTCTCTATCTCGGTTACGCGTGCCCGCCTGCCTAGCGTGTTCGTATCGCGTTGGACAACGGGTGACAGTCTACACGTGAGCGCAGGCTCAATTCCGCGGGCTGGCAGAAAAGCCACAGGTTCTCCAGATTTAAGGTGTTCGTGGCACCAAACCGAAGGGTTACGATGTCCATAGCACTGAGCCGAAGAGCTGAAAGCTCAAGTGCTTCTGGATCAGTTGTTTTTTTTAAATTTTGGTTGTGCAAGTTGTGCATACCGATAAGTGCGGCAGACGGGAAAACCAGGAGAGAAAACCCAGTAGATACATCAATCAACACAGAACGGTAGTTGTTAGCCTTGAAATACATGCTTGGAAGGGGATCGAAGCAATTATGGACATGTTCGATGGGCGATGAAGATGATCCTCAAATGAACAATGATCCACATTCCAATTAGCAACGTATGGATGAGAGTTTGGGAATATCCTGTTCCATGATTGTCTTCTTGCTATTGTTTCCCTGGACCTGTAATCTGGCTGTTTTATTTACCGGATAATGACATATGCTATACATGCGCCCTCTGATTCCGAGTTAGAGTAGTTTGATTTTGAGGCCCTCTTTCTAAATCCTGTCGAAAGACTTCTCCATATCAACCTATACTGTTATTTGGACATTTCCCACGACGGTGGAAGAGCGTACGTGTGCTTTTGAATATAAATATTCGCTCACAAGTTGTCGGGATTCGCAAGGGAAGCAAAGAATAGTAACACTGCGGCCTACAAGACATTTCATAAGAGTCGACTGAGGTAGGGGATTAGGGAAGCTACCCTAGTAAATAAAAAGCGTCGCAGAAATCGGATGTGCTGGCCTACTTGTAGGCGCATAACTGGCACAACGTACAATCGCTCTTAGGCTTGTATCACATACAAATCACAAAGAGTGATTAACGAGTGATCTATATGGAGAGTTTGAAGAATAAGAATATTTAATCATTGTAATCATTAATATTTTCTTATTTATTAATTATTTTTCCCCCAGGATAAAATCAAGCAGACACAGCAGGGACTCTTGTCCAATCATTGTAACATATATCTACTAAACTAACTCCAACATAACAAAAAGACTCGAACTTGTCCAGCTACGTTACAGGGGCACTAACATAACTATTGGCGACATGAAATGCTGTCAACCTCTGGATATCCGCAAAAAATGTACAAAGCAGGCCAGCTTGGAAGGCAAGGAAGTACGAAACACTATAGTTCTTACCTTTGCTTTTCAAGTGGTCTTTACAGGCTTCAATGCTTTGCAGGTAAGAAAAGTTAACCTAATTAAAATAACTACCCGCCCCGCCCGAGTGGTTACCGGGACCCAAATTTTGGGTGTAAAGAATAGAACCACTGTTACCTGCCCCACATGTCGTAAGAGGCGGATAAGGAGGTTTGACTGAAATCGGATGCATGTGTCCTAAACGTGTAGAAGTCTATGCGTTTAGGGCCTACAAAACCAATGTGCAACGTATACACGTTCTTGGCAAAGATCAAACATATCACAAACAGTGATTAAAATTGGTCGTAAAGAACGAACGCAAAAAAGAAGAAGAAGACTACTCGCCTGTGTGCTGCCGTGCCCGTAAGGGAAGCAAAGAATAGTACCACTTCGACCTACAAGACATGTCGTAAGAGACGACTAACGTAGGACCTACGGAAGCTACCATAGTAAATAAAAAGCGTTGCAGAAATTGAATGTGCTGGCCTACTTGTAGGCGCATAACTGACACAATATACAATCACTCTTAGGCTCAGATCACATACAAATCACACAGAGTGGTTAACAAGTGGCCGGTTTGTAGCGTTTGCAAAAGAAGAAGAAATAACTACGATATACAGGGTGTTCAACTTAAAAGCAGCCCCAGTGATAAATAGAAATTTGCCAGGTACGCATTGCATCTCGTCTATTTACTATTTAAACCGGTTCTGACTAGCTTGTCCTACGTCACATTTGTTCATCGCTCCTTTCCGCACTACAATTACACACCATCACACAACATTAACCTATACTACGTCATAACTGAACCTTCCTTTCCCATACATATATGCCAGATTAGCTCCATTCACAAGCTGCTTTTAAGTTGAACACCATGTATAACGTAAAAAAAAAAAGTAAAGGAACCCTTTCATATCGTGTGGTATATAGGGTAATACAGTGTTAGGCCTGTATATTTCATTGACCGTCGACACACGATGGGTGATGTGGTCAGCATCACGCCGACCGCCTTTACTTTCCCAGAGCATGTCTGGTACCCAGTTGAGGCTGGGTCGACCTGAGAGCCGTCGCGGTTCTCCAACAACTAACAACTACGCTACCGCGACTCTCGCATGTATAATGCGTATGATATAAAAAAAAACTAATTTCATTTCGTTGTTATTGTACAATATTACTATATATGCAAATGCAGTGACTTGCCAGCTGTCACCATTACTATAACACCCAAAGATCAAGATAGAAGTAAAAAGACAGATGATAGAAATTATTTTTATACCAACACTTTGTTACCAGTGCCAAATTTGGTCCCTGACAGCAACACACCACAGAAAGCTCACCACGTGGTAAATGCTTGAGGAAGGCGGTGTGGGTCACCAGGAAAGATAGACTACGAAATGAGAACATCAGAAGCAGAATGGGCATAACTTCATGAACCGAATACCTTGAAAGATAACAAATGCAATGATTCGGACATTTAATGAGAATGGAATACAATCAACCAACAATAACAGCATACAATAACAATAGATTAGGTACTAGAGCCAAGGGAAGACCAAGAAAAAGATGGTCAGACAATATCAAGGCCACACTAAATAAACACGGACATAACACAACATGGGCGACTCATTTAGTCCTGAAACGCAAATTAAAGCTCCCACCCCTACGCTTAAAGGTAAGAGTGGACAACCAATTCCATCATCCATATGGGGAAAGACAATAGACAAATAGATAAGAACGAAAGAAAACAAACAGTTTCTTTCTTTCTTTCTTTCTCGAATCCTGTATGCCTCACAGCGTCAGGTCAGGAAGAGATTTCTAAAACGGGCCCTAGTATGCGCTTCGTAGATAGTCTCTTTCGTCGCCTCTGTTATCTCTGAGGTCCATCTTTTGCGTGGCCGGCCTTTGCTTTGTACCCATTGTATCGGAGCAGCATTGCTCTTTGGGGTGCACTGTCTGATGGTAATCTGCTTACGTGACCGAACCATTTAATTTGTTGTTTCTTGATGAAGTCTAGTACTGATGTTGTACCCACTTTTTCCTGATGTCTTCATTTCTCAACCGGTCTCTTCTTGTTACACCCAGCATTCTGCGTAGACACTTCATCTCTGTTGTGACTAGTTTTCTTCTATCGTTTGTTGTCAGCGTCCAGGTTTGGCACTGGTAACATAATGTGGGGAGAAAGATTGTGTTGAACATTGCTCTTTTTGTGTTCATGGTGACGTGTTTGCATCTTAAAATTGGCGCCATTTGCCCTATCATTTGATTTGCTTTGTTTCATCTGTGTTGAATTTCATTAGTTATTCTTCCATTTGCTGAAAAATGCTCCCCAGGTATGTGAAATCTTTTGCTTGATTTAGTAGATGATTATCGATGGAGATGTTGGTAGTGTTTTCCTCTCTGGCGAATGTCATTACTTCGGTTTTGTCGATGTTAATTCTCATGTTGTATTCGTTACATGCTAACTGGAGTCTGTTGATGTGGTGTTGTAGCTGTTCTTCTGTTGTTGATATGATTGCCTAGATCCAAAAAGAAACAGTAAAAGTTATATTCTAAAGTGAAATGTATCTATCTGTACAAATGTGTATCTTAGTGGGTAATATTATCCTTGTGTTGTAGACAAGCGTGCATAAAAATCAGAATTGCATTGACTATTCCTGGTGATAAGTAAAATTAAGTTTATCGTCGACTTTTCAGACTTTAATGTATGAAGTGCCTGTCACTTAACATTTCTAGTCCCTAGTGTGTAGGAGGTAAGAGGACCAATTTGTTTCCTCACATGTGGAACGTTGAGTGTGGGATTGAACTCACAACCCTCTTGTGTCCGAGTTGATATGCGAACACTGATGGGCAACCAATTCCATCATTCACCTGGGAAAATACAATAGACAATAGACTGCATCTACTAGTTTTCATTGACCGTTGGCATACGATGTGTGATGTGGTCAATATCATACCACCCTCCTTTACTTCCAAGTGCTTTTCATGGGACCTAAGTATTGAGGCTGGGTCGATCAGAGAGCCGTTAAGGCGGAAAAATTCCACTCCTGCTTTTAGAATTGAATCCGCACCACTTGCCTAAGAAGTGAGTTCACTAACAACTATGCAACAGCGGCTCTCTAGTTTTACAAAGTACGAAAACAATATACAACGACGTTTCTACCAAAAGACCTTTATCAAGCAAAGTATAAAACAGAGGCGATGAAATTCCTATACGGTAGACATAACATGTACAGCTAGACAATAAATCCTTCACGGTCCTAAAACGAAAATGTGTGACTAAAAACAAAAACTAAATAATGTGAAAAGCTGGAAATTGGACAAACGAAGATAAAACAATAATAATCAAAGATATACATAGCATTTATATATTTAACATATACACAAATGTTATGGAGCATGAGAAGAAACAGTATTAAGAAGCATAGGAATGTAGTGCGTTGAGTCCATGAGGTCGCAAGGTACCATATAAAGATATAAAACAATTCTCTACAGCAAATCGACTGCAATCACAAGATGAACATCATTGGATAGCTGTGACCTGGATATCGCGAGCTCTCAAATGGTCAGTCCCATTGGAATGAGTAGCTACACTGGTCACACATCGTTTGCGTATATCAATTAAGCTGTGTGCCCGTTTCGTCTATATATGTTTTATCACAACGTTTACAAGTGATGAAGTAGATTATGTTGCGGGACTTGCATGTAAAATCATCCTGAATAAGAAAAGTGACTCCAGGAAAAGATAAGTACGATCTTGTAAATATATCTTTTTCTAAAAGATTGTCTTGAGCGAACAGACTGGGGAGTTAAGATGGATAGGGATGGGGAAAGGGGGATGCTTCTCCCGGCTTCTCAGCAGTAGCATGTTGGATACAGAGTTCATACTGCGATTTAAGGATTTTGGAATGACACATTGTCCAAGCTGAAATAGTTGTCCGATGGACAGAGTGAGAAGTGTGTTTAACAAGCGAACCACATGAACCTTCAGCATCCATACGCTTCGACATCGTTTGGTCTGTCCAGAGTGCTGTGATGTCAGTTCTATTACCAATATCCAATAAGACAAAAATTTATTACAAACTTAATGCTACTAGAGTACTACCGTAGCAACTCTGCAGAAATACGTGTAACTTTACTGGCACTATTTACCAAAGTTGTTTTTTGTCAGATCAGACAGTATGCGGTATCATCTGCAACTGATGAACTCAGTACTTCTGGAAGGGAAGGGAGAGGAGAAGGAGCTAATAGCTAGGGTAGTCGACCCTGATAGAAAATCCCACTACATTCTGGGTCAGCACGGTTATGCGGAGGGCTAGAGGAGTAAACCTTGACCATAAATTATGAGGGATGGACCATAAAGCAGTTGATAGTTACTAGTATATTCTTATTCCATCTTCTGTCATCTCCTGCAAACCCTGCTTGATTCCAAATGTATGGACTGTCTTTCACTTGGATGAAACAGTAGGGTAGGGAGGGGGTTTGTGCAAAATGGGCAAGGCACATTACTCATATCAGCTGCAAAGGTTAGGCATAAATAGAAAGGACACGTCATCCTTGCTTTTGGCTCGGACTTAGGGATACGCTGAAAGACAAGAGAGACAAGCGTAAACCTAGAAGTTAATACAGTAAAACACTTGCCAATTGACCGTCTATAAAGACGAAAAGGCCATATATACTTTTACCAAGTATTACAACTAGTGTGCTACATGTGTTCAAGATAAAAGCAGCCTCATCAAGGGAGCCAATATGGCATAAGTTTATGAAAATTTGAAGGTTCAATCATGACGTAGTATAGGTCACGTATAGGCGGCGTCTGTGGCTTTGGGGATAGCGACTCGGTCTATTAACCTCGACGTTCTGAGTTCGAATCACGTTGCGGACAGTTTTGTTGCAAATTGTTTCGCGTGGGTTTTTACAAAGGACGTTAAAACGGACGATGGCACCACCCGTTCAGAAAGCAATGGCAAACTACTGAAGGTAATAATGCCTAGAAAAATCACAAACAGCGTTTAAAAGCTGGGGTTGATTCGCAAAGTCCTGTAAAAGATATGCAATTAACTTTTTATAGGTCTAGTGAGCGAGTCTTTTTTGCGACGGTGTATAATTATGGTGCGGGAAGGGGCGATGAACAAATGTGACGAAAGGACGAGCTAGTCACAACCAGTTTAAATAGTAAATAGACAAAACGAAATGCGTATCTGGCAACTTTATATTTGTCAATGGGGCTGCTTTAATCTTGAATACCCTGTAATATTCTAACTCATTTCTTTTGTTGACTATCCACTTACTATTATCTACAATTGTTGTATTCCTCAGAATCTTCACAGTTCTCTTCATGATGAGGAAGGCTTAGGAAACATTGCTCTAGCCATTATTTCCGGGACAGCCATCTTATCCAGTATTTTCTCACCAACCATAATTGGTTTGATTGGTGCTAAGTCTGCCATAGTGGCCTACTTCGCTGCCCACTGTATCTATGTCCTAGCAAACTTTTATCCATCCTTCGCTACTATGGCACCTGCAGCGGTAGCTCTAGGTGCATTTCAAGGTCCAGCATGGACATCACAGGTGAGACGTGATGATGTTTAACTTGTATAATTCAAATTTAAAACCGAGTAATGGAATCCTAGAGGACATGCGAACTTAATGGAATAAAAAAACTAATACATGAATCAATGATAAGTATGAAACCATCAGAAGAGATGGCCATTTATACAAATAAAAAGTTCTTGAATATTCCTACAAAATTTATACACAATTTACATCGACATTACATTCGCCGGTGCTACAAAATTCGTGCTCTGCCGCTAAGATCTTCCTGTGTAAGAAAGAGATCGGTGCACACATGGTTATTCACCAAAGTGCAATGATGATGGTCAAATCAATCAATCAATCAATCAAACATGTAAAACTAGCTTTCTACCGCTATGGCTTACAGTTTTGTTGGTTATCAATATCCTACCTATGTTGCTGTCATGTACTTGTCATGTACTTGTCAAAGTATCGTAGATAGTAAATATTGTTGCCTACTATGTACCTTTTCTCTCTATGTATCTTTTGCACTATAGTGCATCGAAATGTTTTGCACTATCGTGCATCGAAATGTTTTGTACTAATGTGCTTTGAAATATTTTGCACTATAGTGCATCGAAATGGTTTATACTAATGTGCATCGAAATGTATTGTACTATAGTGCATCGAAATGTTTTGTACTATCGTGCATCGAAATGTTTTGTACTATCGTGCATCGAAATGTTTTATACTATAGTGCATCGAAATGTTTTGTACTAATGTGCATCGAAATGTTTTGTACTAATGTGCATCGAAATGTTTTGTACTATCGTGCATCGAAATGTTTTGTACTAATGTGCATCGAAATGTTTTGTACTAATGTGCATCGAAATGTTTTGTACTAATGTGCATCGAAATGTTTTGTACTATCGTGCATCGAAATGTTTTGTACTATCGTGCATCGAAATGTTTTGTACTAATGTGCATCGAAATGTTTTGCAATAACGTACATCGAAATGTTTTGCACTAATGTGCATCGAAATGTTTTGCAATAACGTGCATCGAAATGTTTTGTACTAATGTGCATCGAAATGTTTTGCAACAACAGAGCTCTGACCAATTCACTTCTTTTGTGTCGCTTTTAGTAAACAACAATTGAAACTTGCGGCGAGTGTACTCCATTTTAGACTTCTACTATTAATTATTTCCATGATCGGTGGCAAGTTAGCACACTGCAGTACTTCAGAATTGGTTGTCTTGTCATACTGCCTGATGTTCATAATCTTGTGGAGACAGAGAATGGAAAGAATGTTATATCTCCTCTCATGTCTTGAGTCGGAGAGCCGCTGTAGTGTAGTTGCTAGTGAACTCGCTTCGCAAGGCTGGTGGTCTGGGTTCAGCTCCCGCAATGCGCGTGGAATTTTTCCCGACCATGACGGCTCTCAGGTCGACCCAGCCTCAACTGGGTACCAGACATGCTCTAGGAAAGTAAAGGCGGCCGGCGTGATGCTGACCACATCACACATCGTGTGCCGACGGTCAATGAAAATACAGGCCTAACACTGTATTGACCACGAGGTATGAAAGGGTAATACAGGCCTAACACTGTATATACCATGAGGTATGAAAGGGTTCCTTTACTTTTTTTACTTTTACATATCTTGAGTAAGCTGTCCATGTTTCTGATCCAAATATAAAAGAGCTAATTACACATAATTTTTCTTACAGGCTCTGTATATATCAGCCAGCGCTTTCTCGTTTTCAAAATCGTCATCAGCTTCACCATACTCTATCTTGAGTCGCTTCAATGGATTCTTCTTTGCCGTCTTCGCCACATCTCAGATTGTGGGAAACCTGGTAACAAGCACAGTTATCAAAGATGGAGTCGGCAACAGTACTGACGATTCAGTCGTCTACAGATATTGTGGACCTGACGACTGTCCATCCAGTGAGAACGCTACCACAGTAAGTAAGACAGTCGAACTGATGGACGGGTGAAAGAATCTATGAGTAAATTGATGAACTTAAAGTGGATGAATGAATGTTGTCTTTACTAAAGACTTGATTACTCTTTAATTGAAAAGATGTGTGGAGAAATGTGTGAGCGAATTGATGAGGGGATGAAAGTATGGATGGATTAATGGATAAATCGATGACTTAATCAATAGATGAGATCTTCATGTGTAAGAAAGAGATCAGAGAACAACTGGTTATTCACCAAAAGGCAATGATGATGGTCAAATCAATCAATCAAACCAAGTAGTTTAAAAAAAGACCGGTAACCTGGGCAGATGACACTCAACAACCTGGGAGGGCTGGTTGTCTAAGGGTCGCTACCCTAAAAGAAAATAGCAGCATGCTGCCTTGCAGGTACTGTAGGCTGGGAACAGCCAAAGGATGACGCAGAGCGAACCCAGTACACGCTGGCTGAAACAGGACATGTCACCGAAGGATTTTTTTTTTCCGATCCAGAAACACTTGAGCTTTTCAGCTCTTCGGTTCGGTGCCATGGACATCGTAACCATTCGGTTCGGTGCCACGAACACTGTAAATCTGGGGAATCTGTGGCTTTTTCTGCCATCCCGCGGAATTGAACCCGCACACACAGAGGGATAGTCACCCGTAGTCCAACGCGCTACGAACACGCTGGGCAGACGGGCGTCACCGAAGGATAAGCACTAGAGCTCCAAATGGTGCTGAACGATGTGACGTAAAATTACGTTCTTGGCAAAGGCTGCTTATATATCACTATAAGAATGATCAAAATTGCCAAAAAGAACGATCGTGAGAGAGAGAGAAAATCAATCAATCAATCAAACATGTAAAACTAGATTAAACATGGATTAAACGACAAATGGATGAATAAACGATTGAATCAACAGTTAATGGAGGCTTTACTTTAGCAAGGACTAGTTGACATTTTAAGTAAACCGAAGGACTGAGGAAGGTATGGATAAATTGGTAGATAAAACAAAGTAGTATGTATATGTGAATAAAAAATATATGGATAGAAGAAATAGTAAACGGATGAATAAATGAATAAAAGAATGCAATGATGTAAGAAGAAACGCCTCTGTTCTGCAACAACTTGATATTAACGAGAGTTGGTTATTAAAGAACATAAAAACAAGAAAAATCAAATCAAGCAACATGAGTGCCTGGAGAAAATAATTTTGGAGGGAATGACGCCTGGAAGAAGAATGAGAGGACGACCTAGAAGATTATGGATGCAAGATGTCATTGATTATCTGAGAATGACTGCTTCTGACGCCGGCCAACATGCACATAACAGTTTTTCAGGACTGCTGCTATGGAAGCCAAGTTCTGGAAGGGACAAGCTACTTGATGGTGAGGATGAATGATGTATCGGTGAATGAAAGAATGCATGGAAGAGTCAATGAATGGAATAATGTATGGAAGAGTCAATGAATGAAAGAATGCATGGAAGAGTCAATGAATGAAAGAACGGATGAATGAATCAATGAAAGAATGCATGGAAGAGTCAATGAATGGAATAATGTATAGAAGAGTCAGTAGATGGAAGAACGGATGAATGAATCAATTAAAGAATGCATGGAAGAGTCAATGAATGGAATAATGTATGGAAGAGTCAATAAATGAAAGAATGCATGGAAGAGTCAATGAATGAAAGAATGCATAGAAGAGTCAATGAATGGAATAATGTATAGAAGAGTCAGTGGATGGAAGAGTCAATGAATGAAAGAATGCATAGAAGAGTCAATGAATGGAATAATGTATAGAAGAGTCAGTGGATGGAAGAACGGATGAATCAATCAATGAAAGAATGCATGGAAGAGTCAATGAATGGAATAATGTATAGAAGAGTCAGTGGATGGTAAAACGGATGAATGAATCAATGAAAGAATAAATGTATGAATAAATCAATGAAAGAAAGAATGTATGAATAAAATCAACGCATGGAAGAATAAATTGATAAATCGAAAGAAAGAATGTGTGAATGGCAGAATATTAGAGTTAATGTATGCAAGAATGTACAGATATGAAGAGCAGTAACGCATATTATGCATATAATGGTTGTCTGTCTTATACTAAATTCATAATACATATTAGTCTAATACCAGCAACTCCTACCACGCCCATTAAAGATAGCAATGTCCATGTTTGTATATCTAGCGATATGTTTACTTTCCTGGTGAAAATTTGGAATTCGAAAGATATGAAACACAAAAACGTTCTACAGATAAGTACACAGATCAGACTTATTTAGTATTCAATTATACATAGTTGGTATACATACATCTATACATGTGACCAACGCGATGTTTGATTGTGTCTGTGTATGTGTCTTTGTGTGTGTCGAGAAAGGAGATACACCCCGTCTATGATAAGACGTGCATTCTTGTGTCTGACTTCAGTATCTTTGAAGAACGCGCGTTCTTGTGTGTGATACGATAACCCAGAGCAATGTTTATGTGTCGTATCGTGATATGTGTTTTTCTGATGTGTCATGTTGAAGTTTAATTAACTTTTAAAACATATTTTCTTATTGTCATTTTGTATCTGCATATCGATAAACAGAGAGAGGGAAAAAGGAGTGACAATTTTTACTCACTTGAGGATCGAAATAGTAACATCTGTTAATATACCCGTACACACGTATACCTATGGAGAGACTTGTATAAAGGGTTTTAAAGCCGAAGGATTGACTTCATTGCACCGGGTTTTACCCCATATGGCTCGGTCCTCTCCGCAGAAATGGCACGCCACCTGCCGAGAGTATTGCACAAGCACGAACTCCATAGCTCCAGCAACAATCCTAGGGGTTACTGGAAATAAAACTACACTCGTGAACAGAAGGGCGCGGTCTGGATTCGAACCCACGACCTTCGACTCGCAAGGCAAAGGACTTAACCAATTAGCCCCAGAGACCCCCAAGATACTTGTACTTACATCTGTATACATATATAAGAATTATAGTCATAATTGCTAACAAGGCGTGTCTTAAGCAACAGTTCAACTGCTTCTTGTAATTATGCAAAGTTCAACTTCAGAACTTATAGTAAATGCACTGTGACAAAGTTCAACTCAGAATTTATAGTAAATGCACTGTTGTACAAGTTCAACTCAGAACTTATAGTAAATGCACTGTTGAACAAGTTCAACTTCAGAACTTATAGTAAATGCACTGTTGAACAAAGTTCAACTTCAGAACTTATAGTAAATGCACTGTTGAACAAAGTTCAACTTCAGAACTTATAGTAAATGCACTGTTGAACAAAGTTCAACTTCAGAACTTATAGTAAATGCACTGTTGAACAAAGTTCAACCTCAGAACTTTTAGTAAATGCACTGTTGAACAAAGTTCAACTTCAGAACTTTATAGAATGCACTGTTGAACAAAGTTCAACTTCAGAATTATAGTAAATGCACTGTTGAACAAAGTTCAACTTCAGAACTTATAGTAAATGCACTGTTGAACAAAGTTCAACTTCAGAACTCTAATCGCATGTTGAATGAGGCTCAACATAGAGAAGCATAGTAACATTTGTATAACCTACACAAGGCATGTCGTAAGAGGAACTGAGGTAGGGGCCTGAGAAGCTACCTAGTAAATAAAAAGCGTCGCAGAAATCGGATGTGATGGCCTACTTGTAGGCGCATAACTGGCACAATGTACTATCGCTCTTAGGCTCAGATCATATGCAAATCACAAAGAGTTGTTTAACAGGTGGTCGATATGGAGAGCTTGAAGAAGAAGAAGAACTTCTAGTAAATGCACTGTTGTACAAAGTCCAATCTCAGAACATCGGAAATGCATTGTACAACAAAGTCTATTCTCAGAGCATCTAGAAATGCATTGTAACAGAGTCTATTCTCAGAAGCATCTAGAAATGCATTTGTACAAAGTCTATTCTCAGAGCATCTAGGAAATGCATTGTACAACAAAGTCTATTCTCAGAGCATCTAGGAAATGCATTGTACAACAAAGTTTATTCTCAGAACATCTAGGAAATGCATTGTACAACAAAGTCTATTCTCAGAACATCTAGGAAATGCATTGTACAACAAAGTCTATTCTCAGACTTCTAGAAATGCAATGTTGTACAAATGTAGGTTCCATTACACTGCATGTCTGCTATGATCCTTTGCTGTTTCCTAAGGGCGCGTTCAGTCAATTGCCATTTTGACTGAACCTTGCTGTTCTTTGTATTTCTGTTGCGATATCTTCAAACCTTATATTTTTTAACATCTGATCATTGTTTAACCGTGCTCTTTGTATTTCTGTTACATTGTGTTCAAACCTTATAGATTTTTTTACACAACTCATCAATGTTTAACCTGCATGTTCTTTGTATTTCTGTTGTCATGTCATCAAATCGTACAGTTTTTTAAAAATATCAATGTTTGACCGTGTTCTTTGTTTCAGATCGAAGATCCAGAAGACTGGGTGATTGATATCACCTTAGGATTTTTTATGGCATGTGAATTGTTAGGCCTTCTGATGGTAATCTTCTTTTTATCTCCACTTCCACGAAGTGAGTGGATTCAGCGTGTGAGTGTACGCAGTACAGCCACTTCTTGCTTCAATGTTCTGATGTCTACGAATATGGTTCTTCTAGTACCATTCATTTTCTTTACAGCTGTTGAAAATGCGTTTCTGCTTTCTGCCTTCACTAAGGTAAGATACCAACTTTATATTCAAACCTGGTAAGATTTTAATTGTAAAGTCTTTAAATTAAAATTAGATATTCATATCTTAAATACGTCTCAGAGGACCGTCTTGCCTTGTAGGTCTCAGTGGTACTATTCTATACTTCCCTTCCGGGCCCCGGCTCCAAAACGGGCGATAGGTCGTTCCAAAATTCGTGAACACACCAAGGTTTAAGTTGTACAAAATCTACCGGATGGATAAAAGTATTCTTTTGCAGGCAGTCTTATATACCTCACGACCTTACGAATTCATGTTTAACTAATTGGTAGGTAGCTTAGTTGATACAAAAACTTTTTTTAAATATAATTTTGCATAAGTACAACAAAATGTTAATCAAAGTGTAGAAGTTACAGTAATGCACAAAATGGTTGCGAATGTTTGCAAAGGCGTATCCCTATTACATATTATAAAGAGAAAGGTGATATAGTGAACAAATGATACCTTCCACTTCTATCAATGAAAATAAATGTTGTGTGCATACGTCAATGACAGTCCTTAGGATACATTGTGAACTGATTAATTCCACGGATTCCTGATTTTCACTTGAGCTGAATTGGATTGTGAAGCGCGCAAATGCGTAATTATTTAAAAACTTGACAATCGTGCTGTAACACCTACATGTATACCAAATCAACATCGCTGTTATTTTACTAGTAACACATAATGAAAATCTTACAGCACTAAAGGTTTGGGTAGGCAAAAATTATTTTAGGAAGGTCGCCACTGTTACCTATATAAAAAAGGTAAAAATCAATAATTTCTGTCAAGTGGATGACTTTATATCGGTCGATAAAGATGTTCACGAATTTTGAAACGAACTATAGACTTGCTGCTTTGTTTCACACGTTAAGGTTAATGTGTCAGAATGTACACTAAAGAAGATGAACCGACCTAATATAGGTGACATTTGAGCACACTTTGAACACATTTCGAAGGGGAAATCGCGACTAGAGCCTATTACCATTCATATTTGGTTTTCTGATGAGAAAAACAGCAAATATTTATATTTTTATTATTTATTGTATTGCAGTCCTACGTTGCTTGTCCTATTGGAATTCATATGGTTGGTTACGTCATGGCAGTATACGGAGCGACAACTCCAGTGTTTGTGTTCCTCTTCAGCCGTCTGTCCAGAATTGCCGGTCGTTTCATCCTTCTCACTGTGTCACTGACCACACACATGATTTTGTTCATCATACTATTTGAATGGTCACCAACGCCTGATGACGAGGTGATCATCTTCATTATACCTGCTGTTTGGGGTGTGTCTGAAAGCATCTTGCAAGCACAGGCCAACTGTAAGTGATAGAATGTTAGTTTTCAAGTTACTATGAGTCTTAATAACGGTAGAATAACCCTAATGAACTTGTACAATCGAATATATGTCGCCTTTGCCCGCCTGCCCAGCGTGTGCGTAGCGTGGTGGACGGCGGGTGACAAGCCCTCTGTGAGTGTGGGTTCAATTCCGTGGGCTGGCAGAAAAGCCACATGTTCTCCAGATTTACGGTGTTCGTGGCACCGAACCGAAGGGTTACGATGTCCATGGCACCGAGCCGAAGAGCTGAAAGCTCAAGTGTTTCTGGATCAGAAAAACAAAATGTCGCCTATGTGCTGCTAGGGCCCAAATGGGGAGGAAAATTATGCAGCAATGTTTACCTGCCAAGCATGTCGTAAGAGGCGATTAAGTAGGTAGGTAGTGGGGCTGGCTACCTCACCCCGTAGAAAAATAAGCCAATAAAAACTTCAACAAACATGGTCAGTACAAAAATTTAAAAAAACTAACTCAGAAATCCGAACCAGGGAGTGTCCCCAACAGGGAGGCAAATGACGTATCGCCAAGGATCCGGGTATGTCAAATAATATTAAAAGGATAAGTAAGACGTGGAAATAATTGGAAGGGATGGCAAGAGAGAGGTAGAAATGAAAGAAGTTTGTTGAAGACCTGTGATCCGTTTGGAGTTAAAATGTGAAGAAAAAGAAGATCTAAATTCTGTGTAGAAGAAAATTGTTATATTCAGTGTAATACAATATTTATGTCAAATACACTTTTTTATTTCAGAGCTTTATAATAATCGGGTAGAATAATATTGGACTTTTTATGTGACATTCAATCATTGTGTTTTAATAACTTGTTATATTAAGTGCTTTATAACATCACATAGAATAACTCTTTTTTTTTATTCGGTGCTTTATAAACATCAGGTAGAATAACTCTTGTTACATTCAGTGCTTTCTGAGAAAAATGGTTAATAACTCTTGTTACATTCAGTGCTTTCTGAGAATAATGTTGAATAAGTGTTGTTACATTCAGTGCTTTCTGAGAATAATGTTGAATAACTGTTGTTACATTCAGTGCTTTCTGAGAATAATGTTGAATAACTCTTGTTACATTCACGTGCTTTCTGAGAATAATGTTGAATAACTCGTGTTACGTTCAGTGCTTTCTGAGAATAATGTTGGTTGAATAACTCTTGTTACGTTCAGTGCTTTCTGAGAATATTGTTTAATAACTCTTGTTACATTCAGTGCTTTCTGAGAATAATGTTGAATAACTCTTGTTACATTCAGTGCTTTCTGAGAATAATGTTGAATGACTCTTGTTACATTCACGTGCTTTATGAGAATAATGTTGAATAACTCTTGTTACGTTCAGTGCGTTCTGAGAATAATGTTGAATAACTTTTGTTACTTTCAGTGCTTTCTGAGAATATTGTTTAATAACTCTTGTTACTTTCAGTGCTTTCTGAGAATATTGTTTAATAACTCTTGTTACATTCAGTGCTTTCTGAGAATAATGTTGAATAACTCTTGTTACATTCAGTGCTTTCTGAGAATAATGTTGAATAACTCTTGTTACATTCAGTGCTTTCTGAGAATAATGTTGAATAACTCTTGTTACATTCAGTGCTTTCTGAGAATAATGTTGAATAACTCTTGTTACATTCAGTGCTGTCTGAGAATAATGTTGAATAACTCTTGTTACATTCAGTGCTTTCTGAGAATAATGTTGAATAACTCTTGTTACATTCACGTGCTTTCTGAGAATAATGTTGAATAACTCTTGATAAGTTCAGTGCTTTCTGAGAATAATGTTGAATAACTTTTGTTACTTTCAGTGCTTTCTGAGAATATTGTTTAATAACTCTTGTTACTTTCAGTGCTTTCTGAGAATATTGTTTAATAACTCTTGTTACATTCAGTGCTTTCTGAGAATAATGTTGAATAACTCTTGTTACATTCAGCTAGTAATAAATCTCGGGTATATTAACTATTGCTACATTCAGCTAGTAATAAATCTCGGTTATATTAACTATTGTACATTCAGCTAGTAATAAATCTCGGTATATTAACTATTGTTACATTCAGCTAGTAATAAATCTCGGTTATATTAACTATTGTTACTTTCAGCTAGTAATAAATCTCGGGTATATTAACTATTGCTACATTCAGCTAGTAATAAATCTCGGTTATATTAACTATTGTTACATTCAGCTAGTAATAAATCTCGGGTATATTAACTATTGTTACGCTTGACGCTTCATGAACATCAGGTTGATTGATTGATTGATTGATTGATAGGACCATCATCATTTGCACTTCAGTGAGTAACCATGTGTGCTCCGATCTCTTTCTTACACAGGAAGATCTCAGCTGTTAGGAAGAACAACTATTGCTACATTCAGTGCTTTAGACAAAGCAGGTAAAATAACTCTTGCTAAATGCTGTTAGTAATAACAAGTTAGTTTAAAAAAAAACGTATATGTGCTTTTGACTATAAGTCTTACAGAAGAGTCCTCTGCTTGTCATGGAAAGAGAAGAGAACAAATAGATCTATACAGAAAGAACTCAAAGTCAAAGAAAACTGGCTGATGCTACAAATAAGAAAAAGAAAATTGAAGTATTTTAGACATATAAAAAGACATGGCGGGTTGGAGAAGACCGTAATGGAAGAAGGTATCCAGGCAAAGAGGAGAAGAGGAAGACCTCGGAGAAAATTGAGTCAGGATGCAAGTGATGGTTTGAGCATGACGGCTGTAAAGGCAAATGAAAGAGAGAAATTCTAAAGAAGTGTTACCGAAATACC
This sequence comes from Arion vulgaris, assembly GCA_020796225.1. NCBI lineage: Eukaryota > Metazoa > Mollusca > Gastropoda > Stylommatophora > Arionidae > Arion > Arion vulgaris. The sequence continues at coordinate 31,772,004 of CM036764.1, forward strand.
GCATGGTTGGAGAAGACCGTTATGGAAAGAGGTATCCAGGCAAAGAAAAGAAGAGAAAGACCACGGAGAAAATTGAGTCAAGATGCAAATGATGGTTTGAGCATGACGGCTGTAAAGGTGGGACATCTGGCATATGAAAGAGAGAAATTACGAAGTACTGTAACAGACATGACGCATGATATTGTTACTGATTCCTCTTTCCTGAATATCTGATTGAATCTAATATATATTTAACTGATATGTGAACCTATCTGATCCTCCGTCTGAATAATCAAATCATTCGTGTTTTTGGGGTTAAAACTATAACACATGACATCTTTAATTGCAGCTCTGATCGCCATGTTGTTCCCTACACAGAAGGAGCCAGCCTTTGCTAATTTCCACGCCTGGAGGAGTCTGGGATATGCAATCACATTTCTCAACGCTAGCTACATGTGTGTGTCCACTAAGTTGATCGTATGTATGGCATTCGCTGGCATAGGAATGGTTCTCTATATTGTGGTGGAGTTTAAAACAAAGGTAACACGCTCCTGCTGCTCTTATATTTTCTGTGTACAGACATTCATCATTTTACTTATATATTTAATAATTACTTCACACTGCTATCTTCACCTTCTTCCTATCAATGATGTGTACAGAAATACTTGTATTTAGGATGATAGTTTTATTAAAACAAGGTCTATGTGGCTAAGTGGTTAAGTCCATATCTTACGTTCCGTTGGTTGTGAGTTTGAATCTGGACAGCACCATTCCGTTTACAGGTGCATTTTTTTTCTCCGGAAATACGAGGATTGCTTTCGGAGCTACAGTTTCGTGCTTTGTGCAATAGTCTCGACAGGGGCGTGTCATTTATGCGATGAGGGAACGAGTCATGGGGCGGAATTATTTCAGTCGTTTGACTTTTGACACTTTTAAAATTTGTTTTATTTGATAAAGTATTACGTTTTTAGCTTGCTGCATACATTATGTCAAGGATCATGATCCGCCGCTTGATATGACTGCTTCGAGAACGTTGGCTCGTGACCTAGGCATCCCTTGGTTATAATTGCAACAGAAGATGAATATAAGAAATAAGCCGACTGTCCTAAATTGAAGTATGGAGCTAACCTCTGTATGAAATGAATGAAAATCGAGGCATATCCTTTACATGAGTCACCATCAACCACTGTAAAGTGATTTTCTAGACACCACTTGTACGTTCAGTAGTTTGCCATTGCTTTCTGAACGGTGAGATCTATTTGTCTCCATTACCGTTAGTAAATATCCACGGACATTTGCTTCAAAACTACCTGACGCTGAATTTGAACCCGGTATGCTTGGGTTATGATCGAGCTCACTATAGCTTAAGCTACAGACGCACACAACATAAATGGAGACAAAAATGCAGTATCACTAAATAAAACAATTCGTTTTAATTCAATTCAAAAACCTATAGAACTAAGTTACACTTTGTTACATTTCTATTCAGGTCAAGGAAAGACTTGCCCTCAATAGGCCAAGAAAGTCTATTGTGTCAGTTCAGTCCGAGATTGAGCTGAAGGGTGAAATCGTGCGAGCTTCAGTCTCTTCCAACAGAACCAGTGTTTCCTCACTTCAATCTGTTCAGGTACACTAGAAAGAAAACAAATATGTTTGCAAGCGTAGTTGAATGGTTTGATATTTGTTGTGTGATTGATGAGAACAATAATTTCTTCCGACAGATCAATTTGTGTTTATTCTTTTTTATCTTCCACAATCTCTTTATAACAATTTCTCAGGTAAAATGTGCACTCTATCATTTTGTAAACTAGCAAAAGGAAGATAAATTTTGCACAAGCTTAATATATTGAAGATTGACGCAATCAGAAAGCCATCAACACTAACACAGGACGGCTAGCAATATATGTCAAGATTAAAACATGTTGTAAATCTGCTCCTCAGAACATGTCACAATTTACTTCGCGATCACATTTAAATAAAATTCAAGAATAACAGTTGTGCCCCGTAGACACAGACTCCCACGACTACAGAGCCCATACTTCAAGACTGCACCAAATATAATATATACTGAGACAAACTCACTGGTCCAATGAAACTACACTGAACAGAATGTTACACGGATTCCTGTATGGGCTACAAAAGATAGTGTAATTTGTACAAGAGACAGTTTTTGAGATGTTGACAATATTTCAAGCAAGCGAAAGGAAGAAAGGATGTTGTCTTTATTCCCCGACTTATTAAACTGTGCAGTGATCTTTACATTTTTCCCCTAAGCAAACTCTATATCAGTTATCAGTTATATGAGGACTATCATCATAGCACTCGGACATGTCCATAGGTGCTCCGATCTCCACCTCAACAAATCCAGCAGCGCCCAACCCGCCATTTCGATGTTGATTAATCAATCTCTTTGCATATTTGGTATGTCATTCTCTTCGGGCTGCACCAATATCGACACCCATCTCTCTCAATCTAGTCCTCGTGTAGGATTCACAATCCTGAAATTCCTCTTTTCGGAAAGACTCTCTCAATGCTCTATATCACATTAACTAAATATAACTCCATTGTACAGATTATTATTGTTCCACATTTGTCTCTATCTCTTCACCTGCGACCAATCCGATCTGACACACTATTACAATATAACTAAGTAGATATATAAAGTGAGATTATTTTGTTTGTAAAACCTTACCAGACGGAATAGCGTAATGCATTAAGCGTTCCCTATCGACTCCAACATAATGAGAGTTGTGGGGTTTTTTGGGGTTTTTTTCTTCGATGCAGAAGCACTTGAGCTTTCACCTCTTCAGCTCGGTGCCATGGACATCGTAACCTTTCGGTTCGGTGCCACGAACACCGTAAATCTGGAGAACCTGTGGCTTTTCTACCAGCCCACGGAATTGAACCCGCACTCACAGAGGGTTTATCACCTTGTCGTCCAACGCGCTATGAGCATGATGGGCAGGCGGGCATGAGAGAGTTGTGGGTTCAATCCCACAAACACGTTCTACACGTAAGGAAAGGAATTGACCCTTCTACCTCCTGTACACTCGTGCCTAGAAATGGTAAGTGTAGTGACTATATGCCCCAAAGTATGTATAAGTTTCGGGACATTTTGTTAAATAAAACCTTACCATTGATCCATCTGTACAAATCCTTACCCCTTTCAAACAATAAGCATGCACTCTTGGGTTAGAAGGAAGCCAGAATGATGCTAACTAAAACTGAAAATATAGAACAAATATGTGAAGCTTTCTAAAGACTGACACAAATCGTAAAGACTCAGAACGTGATGATGCTCTTTGCCTTGAACATGTTGACACATGTCTAGAGTAAAGTAGGACTTGGCATGGCCCGCAGACAATTTGGTGGCTGGGAATTAACCCAGTGAACCCTACTGTGATTGTTGCAATATTGAACAGTACAGAAACTCTCGTTCCCTAGTCCTATAACACTTCAATTCTGGCTCCTGTCCAGGAAGGGTAGAAAATTCAGACACTAGTTCTTCAAGGCTATATTTAAACTACTTAGCATTGGGACGAAGGGCATGGGCCCAAACGCTGCTGGTTCATTGAAGAAGATAAAGAAGGAAAATACTCTATCTCTGTGTATATGTTTGAGTGGTTTTTTTTCTTCTTATAACTTTATAAATTAACTTAGTGCTTATCTTGTATTTGCATATATACTGATGAAGTTGTTTTACAATTCAATTAATGTTTATTTATTCCTAGGATCGCCTCTCATTTGACCGGTTTGAACTGACAGACATTATCACAGAAGCACAACAAGGCTGGAAACGAGACGAGGATGGACTTACCCTCGAAGTTAAAAAGGTTATGAGTGTAGAACACCTCGCTAGAAGCAAGGTTACCAACTGGTACCACAATATACCCGTATTAAGTGACTTCAACAACAAAATAATGCTTCGACAATCAGCCAAAGCACCTGGCCTGCCACGATCGCTATCTGACGGTCATCTGCACTACGCTGCTGTCAAAGTAGATGCAGCTCTTGTCCAAATGAGACGGGGGAGGAGTCATACCATTAATAATGTTATCAACAGCTCAACCAACGCAATCCCGATTCCTAAGCGACGACATGTGTCTGACATTAACCCGCCGAACTTTCACGTAATTCATGAAATTGTCTACGAAGAGGATGAGTTTTCAATGGAAAATGAAACCGAAATAGATTCCTACATTTCCCACAGTAGCTCAAAAGACGACAACGACACTGTATTTGAAGAAGAAGATGATGATGTAATCGGCGAAGAAGAAGTTAAAAGGATCATGGACTACAGAAATGTAATTCGTCGTTTGAGTGAAACGCTTAAAAAAGATAGTTTGGCTCTAAGCTATAGTCTACGAAAAGACATTGATGATGGCTCATTACATGACAGATCGTCGTCTTCCGACACACAAGACATCCAAACGGATCAAGCTGAATATATCGACCAAGAAGAGGATGGGGGAATAATGTTTACTGGAGGGTCAACATTGCCTTCATCCAGAGATCGTCACAACTCGGCGTTAGAGTCAGATGATGGCGACAATGCTACTAATTTTGAGAAGAACTATCCATATACTAACTCGCACAGGCTCGTCAGGTCCATCTCCAGCGACAATGCTAACGTTAGGTATAAGCATTCAGTTATTGACAGTGTACACGATTCCTCAAAGCACAAATCTGTTACAGAAACATCAAACGCAAAGAAGAAAGGAAGATTATTTAGTAAATTTAAAGGATTTCGAAGATCGAAATCCACTAGCAATGATGATCTAGACATTTCCAACAACGCAAACGAACATGAAGGTAGAGAACATGACGATAATTCTGATGCAGACAGCGATGGATTTGTGAAATATGAACAGGATGATAATGAAAATTATCTAAATAATGATATCGATGACATTGAAAATGTGAAACGTAAAGGAAAAATACCAATAAGTGAGAGAGAGGATGTTAATTCTATATATTAATTATATGTGTTTGGGAAATCCCGTTATGAAAGTTAACTTGATGAGGGGAGCAAAAGAACATTAGATTAACAAAGGCAACGCATTCTCCTTCTTATATCGGCATACTGTATCGGGTTGCAGTCCAGTGTTGTAGTCTTCTGTATTTTGTCTTGTTTCTCATGCAGTTTGAGCTATGGGTTTATGCATCTTTTGACATGATTCTGAGACCCCCTTTTTTTCCCTTGTTCTTCCTCTCACTTTTCGCCGCGATGTTCTACTTTAGAACTCCTTCTAGATAAACATCCCACTTCTGACACCATTTGTAGTAGGGGGTCCATATTGTAGTGATGATTGTGGTATTTAATGATGGTATACTTGGACGATAATATAGACAAACACTGTCTTTCAGACTTCATATATATTTATTTTTGTGATGTTCATCATGAGTAGACACACGTTCGTCCATCTGTCTCTATGTTTTCTAATTTACTCTCACCGTCACTCCCTAACTACACAAAAAAACGTCATTGTCTCGTAGTTATGTGTTGCACTTCTACTTAGAGAGTGCAACACATAGTCTCAACTATATAATATCTAACTATACTACACTAACTATCTGGCTAACTGTCCGTTCCTCCGCTGCCATCTGGGGGACTATGACAGTGTGATATGAATGCATTATTACCAGGTGGTCAATCATTTCCTTCTCTGTTGTTTTTCGATGTAATTCGGTGCTGGGTCTTATTCCAGCTTTCTCTCTGATGCTGGTATTTGTGAATATCACTTCTTCTGTTGTTGGTGACATCGTATTTCATATGTGTTTATTGTCTGTGTCTTTTCTATATTTATTGTCCATGTCTGTCACTGGTAGCATAAAGTAGAAATGAAGATAACTTTGATAATCTGTTGTTTAGTTGGCAGGGGCATGTACTAAAGGAAAATGAATGTCAAACCGAACTGGTTAGAACTACATTGTGTAGCTCCACATTCAGCTACTTCTACGGCTTCTTCTTGCTTTCGCACGCTATGTATTCAGGCGTAGTCATAGCGACAGGTATAACGCTTCTGGTTTTTCCTTGAAGGCCTACTTTCCTTTCCATCAGTGTCCCTCGCCATATAGGCGTGCCTTCTTTGACTTAAGAGGTACTTGAAGTTTAGATCGTCAAGTTTAGATCGTCAAGTTTAGATCGTCAAGTTTAGATAGTTAAGTTTAGATTGTCAAGTTTAGATTGTCACGTTTAGATTGTCAAGTTTAGATTGTCACGTTTAGATTGTCAAGTTTAGATTGTCAAGTTTAGACCGTCAAGTTTAGATTGTGAAGTTTAGACCGTCAAGTTTAGATTGTCAAGTTTGGATTGTCAAGTTTAGATTGTCAAGTTTAGATTGTCAAGTTTAGATCGTCAAGTTTAGATTGTCAAATTTAGATCGTCAAGTTTAGATTGTCAAATTTAGATCTGACATTCAGCTACATAAATTATGCTGGAATATAGAAAAGTACACAAGATATAAATATTTGGAACTCCCTTTAGTTAGCACTTGTATACTTTCAATTCTACTTCTGGTAATAGATTAATCTGATAATCAATCATCTGATAATCAAACAGTAAACAGTGTTGCCTGTGCTGCCATTACTGTCTGTGGAAATATGGTTGGTGAGGTCCCAACCTCTTCCACGATGGTCACTGCATTCTTTTTTATGAATTGATACATCTCCTTTGTGCTTTACGTTTCACTGTTTCACTTGATGAGCCATTGATCTTCTTCTTCTTCTTCGAACAGTCCATACCGACCACACTTGTTAAACCACTCTTTGTGATCTGTATGTGATCAGAACCTAAGAGCGATTGTACGTTGTACGAGTTATGCGCCTACAAGTAGGCCAGCACATCCGATTTCTTCGACGCCGTTTATTTACTAGGGTAGCTTCCTAGGCCCCTACCTCAGTCGCCTCTTACGACATGCCGTGTAGGTTGCAGTGGTACTATTCTTTGCTCCCCTTGCAAGCCCCGGTACCACACGGGCAAAAGCCGTTGATCTATACATGGTTGTCCATTATAATAAGCAAAACAAGAGAGACAAACTCGTTAAACATAATCGTAAATGGAGACAGAATGGTACAAGTGTCAAACTACGAATATCTTGAACGTATGGTAACAGAAGAAGGCAGATGTGAAAAGAAAATTTAGAATAGAGTAGGAATGGCTAATGACATACTTTAACACAACAAGAAAAAATGTATTAACATCCAAACAAATAGATAGCAAGTACCCAAAAGAAAAGACTGTCAAATGCTGCATATATTCATCATTGCTGTATGGAGCGGGAAAGTAGACAATTAACAATAAATGGAGAAATTAAGCTTTTGAAATGTGGATCTACAGAAGAATAGAACAAGCGTCATGAAAAGAAAACTATAACTACTTCAAAAGATAGAGTGGAAATAATAACTACTCATGGAGTAACTTCCTCTTCTTCTTCTTTGCGTTCGTTCTTTACGACCAATTTTAATCACTCTTTGTGATATGTTTGATCTTTGCCAAGAACGTGTATACCCCTGTTTCCCAACGTGGGGCGCACGCCCCACAGGGGGCATTTTCATCGTTTAGGGGGACAATGGACTCGTTCGGAGTTTAACTAATGTTCATAATGTAAAACCGATATATTGGCTTTTGGATGTCTGTTTAAAAAAACTAATGTTTCTTCACAATCACTTTTCTTAAGTTTTAATAATCTTCAATAAGTGGAAAGTACTTATATCTAGGTACATTTTACCTCCTTTTAACAAAGCTTTGAAAGCTTGTGTTATTGTGTTAAAATCGAGTCATTTAAAAAAAACTGTAATGTGTCCGTCATTTGCCAACCTTGTCATGAAGGCCAAAATAAGTTTATATATTGCAACCTTGAATATGTAATAGTATTGGAAAGAGCCAGGCATATCATATTTCCGCCACATAAAGCAGATCGAAGTTTGATTTAGATTGGAATGTTAGGTACGATGGAAAAGGGAACCAAGAAACATCAAGGTGATTTGACTCAAATACAAGTTATGGGCCATTAGTCTGATTACCAGAGTAATGGATACTCACTGCGCAGCTGGATTATACAGGTGTTCTTAGAGTACCATTTTATAGTTGTAAAGTTAGCGAAGGAGCATTTATAAAAGGATTACAGTAGAATGTCATGAGATCTTGTTTTCCATGTTTAGCAACAGATTGAGAAGGCGTGGTTGGGATATACATTTTTAGACAATGACAGAAAAATGTCGTTAGTTGAAGTAAAATGAGTCTTTTCCAAGAGAGTAGCAGATGTGGAAATCGCAGTCATGAGAACAAAGTTTTGGAATAGTAAAGTAATAGAATTTTCACCCATATATATATATACACGATGAACTTTAAGAAGAGGGAATAATAGAGCAGATAGAGAGCCAAAGACAAAACAGCTATGAGGTAGCTTGAATAAAAATAAAGAACTAGACACAGAACAACTAAAGTACAGGACTGTTAGGTCAGATTATACGAGAAAAGCAGAAGAGAACCGAAGAGCTTCACATAGAAGATATAACTATTGGAGGTTAGAATTTATCAGAGCTAATTAGAAGAGAACACCGCATACTTTTTCAGAAGAGCAGATTTGACCACATAAATGTGAATATAAATATTGTTAATGGATTTGGTTTTTTTTTCTTCAAAATAGTCACGCTACAATAGTCGACTTTTCTCAAACGTATATCACCTGATGTAAAATATTGTTATATGAATGTATTCCACATTAATGTCTTTGACGCCAACAATGCTTGACCAACGAATCAATGAAACGAGGTCGTCTTGAGGCGCATTTGAAGGCGAAACACAGTGCTCATATTAATTCAGATTTGAATTACTTTTAAACTTTAAAGACAAATTTTGAAAAAGAGCAACATTAAAATCCTGTTTACTACTCATACTGCAACTGTCAATCGTACTCTTGTGGCTAGTTATCAAATTTCCTTACTCATTGCTAAATGTGGAAAAATACCATACTATAGGAGAGAATTTAATTAAACCATCAATATCATCATTTCTCAAAACGGTTCTGGAAAAAAGATGACAAAGAGATGAAAGCTATGTCACTCAGTAACAATAATGTTAGCAATAGAATAGACGAAATGAGTGAAGATATTGAAATACAGCTTGTTGAAAAGTTGAAAACAAGAAAATTCTTAGTGCAAATGGATGAATCAACTTTGAGAGACAGTGTTGATAAGTAGTATTGATAACTTACACAAAATATATTGATAATGGGGATTTTGCTGAAAACAAATGTTCTTTAAATCATTAGAAAGTACCACTACCTCCAAAGATGTATATAATATGCTAAAAAAATTACTTGTATGTCAAAAATATATCAATAAAAAATATAACATCTTGTGCCGCAGATGGTACTCCTAATCTGATAGGCAAGAAAAATGGCTGTTTAAAATTGCTGAAAGATGAGAATTAAAAAATGCTTCTTGTGCATTGTGTTATTCACAGGAAAATTTGGTAGCTAAAAATAGTTCGCCTATTCTGAATGAAGTACTAAATTCAATTATAAACTGTATCAATGCTATTAATGCCAAATGTGAGTTCTCTTCAAGCTATTTTGTAAAAATGCAGACCATGTGAGACTTTTACGTTACACTGAAGTAAGATGCTCTCGAAAGGGAACTGTGTGACAAGATTTATGGAACTATTTTATACTCTTAGTGATATTTTAGCGACAAACCTGAAATGAAGTATTTGTTAACGGTCGATTGTAAAGCATTTCTGAGTTAGCAATACGATTTTTTTTAAAAACAAAATATATTAAATAACCAACTTCAAGGAACAAATACAACTCTTGTCGATACAAAAGCAAAGATATTTGGTTTCATTACCTTTATTGAATTATGTTAGAAATATATTTGCAACAAACATTTTGTAGCGTTTCAATGGCTCCAGAAATGTGAAGTGACTGATACCGCTATACTGATACTTGTTATTGTCGATCATCTGAAAATTCTATCGGCTGATTTAAAAGAAAGATTTTCTGATTTGAAACAAAGTGATTGAATTCAATGTTAGTGGATTTGTCTGATATTTCAAGAAGAACTCGCAGAAATACAAAATGATGAGTCAGTTAAAACTTCATTTAATATAAAAGAGCGATGGCATGGCTTTGGGAGGAAACAGAAACCAAATATATAAATTCAACCAAATGTGCAAGAAAACTTATTACCGTTTCCATCTTCATATTTAGCTGATTGTGGATTTAGTGCCATAACTGATTTGCTGCTAAAAAAATAAAATCGGATGGATGTAACACAATGAGGAGACTTCATACGAAAGCTAAATAAATTGAAACCTAACATAAAATCTCTTTGCAGCATGCATTAATAGCAAGGATCTCACTAAGTGTAAGTAATAAATAGTTACTAATAATTAAAATAATATAGAAAAATATATCATTAAAATTATTTCGTACTTGAATTTCAGTTCTCCATTATATGTTTTGAAAATTTATTTACTGTGTTTCCTCAACAATTTCCTAGTGATTTCTTCCTAAAACCTATTATTTAAGTTTCTTCAGTGAACAATTCAATTTTTGGAAAATACAATTTTTGTATATGTTACATAGGTAAGGGGGCAACGAATTTTTGAAAGGCTTTGGTGGGGCATGGCACAAAAAGATTGGGAAACACTGGTGTATACGTTGCACATTGGTTTGGTAGGCCCTAAACGCATAGACTTGTACACATTTAGGACACGTGCATCCGATTTTATCCAAACCTCCTTAGTCGCCTCTTACGACATGTGTAATAGGTAACAGTGGTTCTATTCTTAACACCCAAAATTTGGGCCCCGGTAGCTATTCGGGCGTGCCATATTTTTACCACATTAAGAGACATGATATTTTGTTGAAAACGATCTTGAAAGGGAAGATAGAAGGCAGGCTAGCAAGGGAAATACAAAGATACAATTGGAAGGGAAACATCAGGAGGAAGACGGGCAAAAGTCCAGCAAAGTGGGCAGTCGGGGTAAGGGATAGATTTTGTTGAATAGCAATGACAATTATCGATGTGGAGATGGCACATAATTGATTAATTGAAACAGTGTTCATCAATAAAACTGTTAACTAATTTGTTAGGTATTGTGTGACTATATATCTTGAAGAACAAACAAAAAATGACTTTACAGTTATAAACGTCTAGAAATTGATCCTTGTGAAAAAGAAAATACCTCATATATGGGAAAATTGGAACTGCCAGACTTAACACTTTGTTAAAGGTACGAGATATTTCAACACAGAGCGGGGATGATCAGCAGTTATATACTGTTAAAGGTATTCTGAAAGCTATTAGAGCACCTATAGACTGTTCTGAGTGCTGATGATGATCCTTAATAATCATGCAATACAAATTCTACAAAAATACCACTGCCGGTGAACATCAGCTGGATCGTCAGAGACTTTATGCAACGGTTCATACTGTTACGGCCTACGTTCTGTATGGAGTGAAAAAGAGTAAAAGAAGTAATTAACACATTAGCTACCAAGTACCACAGCCTGCGCCAGATTATCAATTCCATTTGGTCATGTGTCGCAGATTGTACCATGATTTATTTCTTTGTCAAATTAGCTCAAAATGTATCTTAATGCGTAGTGTTTGTCACCGAATCTTAATTTATTTTGTCGCATTCTGTTATATTGTGATAAAAGCTAATCATTTTTATCTATAACATTACATGTAGTTCAACAAATTCCGTTAATAAAATGATAAAACTTCAACTTAATTTGTACATAATCTTGTATGGTGAAAAGTTGATGAACATTTAATTCTCCCGAAGTGTGATATTCAATACGATAGTCAGTATGTTAACGTGTTTTTTATCAAGTGGAAATGGAATATTTGTGTAAGAAACTAAGCGATACAATATTGGGCACATTCTAATTACTGTTTCTATGTGTATAGATAGTTCAACTGATTGTATACAAGTCTTATGTCACGATAGTAGAGGAGATAATCAGATTAAAAGTGGCTTAAACAATTAGCTCCTAATTAACAGAGCTAAAGTGATGCGGTAAAACTGAAAGAATTGATGATGAATTGGTAAATTACAGTTTTACAAAAGCAAGGAAAAATTCATGTCAATAAGATTTTTGTAAATATTCTACGTTACTATCGATGGCATTAATCAATAAATCAAACACAAATAAAGTTTTTAAAACTTAGCTTAAAAATTAGCTTTAATCACCTAGGGGAGCGCTTATGTTTGTTTGTTGTATTGATTAAGACCCATTGGTCGAAACGTCAGTTTTTAAAATCTTATTTATATGGGTTTTCTTTGAACATGTCTTGATAGTCTGAGCTTATGATTACTTATCAGACTTATGTGTGTGCATATCATATCACATCCACATTGTTTTTAAATTGTATATGAAAACTGTGATCTTATTAAATTAACATGCGATGTTATGTTATTTTTATATGTGTATAAATAGTGGTTTTGTATATGTAGAATGCATTTGTTGTTGAAATACACATGATGCCATGTAAAATGTATATGTACATATATCATTGACCTTTTTGTTTCAGGAGACATTAGCTTTTGCGTCACGTAGTTCGTTCAGTGCTGAATCACAAAGTTTCTTGTGGCTGTAATGGGCTATTCTGGAGTGGCAACCCTTGCCACAGTTTCTGCAGGTAAAACTGGAGACGAGCTGATACATACGAAGGTCTCTCTGTCCTCTGTGCTCTCTTTTTTGCCTACATACGTGATGGCATTTTTCTTATTTTTGAGCCATCCCTTGCTGCAGTTCACCATTCTTGCCTGTCTTTGGTCATCCACTCCCAGTTTTCTTTGTCTATGCTGCATGAAGTTAGATCCCCCTTACAGGTGTCAATGAAACGCAGTAATGGTTGCCCCTGCTGTCTAGTAACAGTTGCGAGTTGACCATATAGAATGTCCTTTGGGATTCTACCATCGATCATATGGAACACACGTCCCAGCCATCTCAAACGTCGATGACTTAACAAGGTGTACATGCTTGGAGTGCCAGCACTGTCCGTGTATATATACACAATTGTATATAGTAATTTTTTTTGGTATCTGTATGTGGTACCATTAGAAATTCGTTCATCCTGAAGGTAAACAATACGTAAGGAACTGTTTTTTTTATACCAGGTGGTAAATAGGGTAATACGGTGTTAGATTCGTATTTTTCATTGACACGATGGCTGATGTGGTCAACATCACGCTGACCGTCTTTAATTCCAAGTGATTTTCCTGGTACACAAATGAGGCTGGGTCGACGTGAGAGCCGTTATGGTCGGGAAAAAATTCCAAAACAATACGTACCATAGACTAAAGTGATTTGAGAACGGAATAAGAATGGAACGTGCCCATGACAAGCGAGGATTTATTGTCATTTGTATATCTTCATATGTCTAGAATGTAATCGAAGGTCATAAGACAGTACTGTGGAAGTGGTGAAATATTTGTAAAATGTAGAACACAAACACCGCCCATGTGTTCTCGGAATCCACAAGGAAAGCAAAGAATAGGAACGCTGTAACTGAGGCAAAATCACTGGCCTAACGAAACAACGCTCTAAAAAAAAACTACGCGGACCTCTGTGTGAGCTACACAAGACAGTGAAGTTTATACAAGAGACAACATTGAATATATAAACAATATTACAAGTGAACGAAAGGAAGAAAGTAACACTGTGACATACAAAATATATCGTAAAAGACGAATAAGATAGGGTTGGACTTGGGGCTGGGTACCATACTCGAAGAAAACTTTAGCTGCAAAATCCAACCAACCATGAACCTTTCATTAGTTTAGTTAAGAGTTTACAGCCCATCCCTAGTTAAAAATGCAACAAGAGAGATAACGCACAAGGGATACGGGTGATAATGAAAGCAAGACTTCACACAAAAATCAGTCAGAGGTACCATGTCATGCGCCATGACTACGCCTAAATTTATAGCGAGGACACGATTATTTTTTCAATGCTGTTGTTACAATAGGAAGTCGAAGGTGAACAAAAAGGTTGCAACAAACAATGGGTTGGACTATAGGTCTGTGAGCGCATAACTAGCAAAGCAAACTTATGCTTTATTTTTACTAAAAACATTATGCATCGGATAATTAGCGGGCAAAAATCAGGAGAACAGTCGGAACAACACCTGCTATTAGACTCATCGAAAAGCAGACTCAATTGGTTTGGCCACTTGGTGAGAATGAACCCGGATACACCAGTTGCAAGAGCGTACAACCTGAAAATGGAATCATCAAGAGGAAGGGAAGACCCAAAAAAGGGTTGATGGAGTTAAAGGCATCTTAAAACACAATACCAAAGTATATCAGGCAACCGAGCGTGTACTATCTCGGAAACCGATCATCAGTTAAACCTGCTACGCCAAACGGCAAAAACGTAGAGACGGCCAAAAGAAAGAAGTGAATGTGCAAATATTTCTGTAATAAAGTCCATGAAACACATTCACACGTTGCCATATAAAAAAAGCATGTACTCAGAAGTCTTAATTTTTATCAGTTATGTGTCATGCCATAGTTTTTTTTCCACACTTTTTTTCACTTTTAAATTGTTATAGTTAGTCTCCTTCTGATTTCTTTTGCAGTCTCTATTTTTGTTAATTACGGAGTCAACATATTTAAAGTTTGTAACATTGATATTTACTTCAGTTTTATTGTAAAAATTTATATTGATAAAACAAGTAAATGTTTGATGTTGAATGATGACATTAAAACGTCCACATATAAAAATTGAAAACTATATTTTTATTAGAGTTCTTTTTTTTCTTTATTATGTTTTCTGTTTGTTATGTAAGGGCTTAAAGCCTCTTTCAACCAAAAACGCCCTTTCAACCTAAGGAAGAGTCTTTTTTATATCACAAGATATCCGAAAGGTCGAAAAGAATTTATGTTTTAATCAAAATCCTTGAAAAAATTCTCGTTTTCAAAGCAAAACTATTTTTGTTCTTTCCTTTGTCCATATTGGTAAGTTGCATTTGTTGCACTGTGGCTGCATTCGAAAGTGAAAATGCTATATCGGAACGTTTATGCCAAATACATTTGTTTTTCAGTACGGCATCTTTGGAATCTTCTCCTTTCGATCCCTACTCGCCTGCCCATAATGCAAAGGTGCAACCTGTTAATCCACCTGATAAAACAATGATATAAACTTATTAATGTGTAGACTTATGTTCTGGTAATTGTGACAGAAATGGAAAATGCGATTATTGAGTATCCAATAAAATTGTTTTTCATATAAAGTCCTCCATATATGTTTGAACAACCTAAAAAAAAAAGAACTAGCAGCTACACAAGAAACCATGAATAAGAGATAACAGACTAACAAGATCTGTCATCTAAAAAATGATGAGTATTTATTGATTGATTGATTGATGGGTCGGACCATCATCATTGCACTTCGGTGAGTAACCATGTGTGAACCGTTCTCTTTCTTACACAGGAAGATCTCAGCTGCAGTGCACAAACTCTGTATCACCGGCGAAGGTCCCCGATGAAATTTTGAAGATGGTAAGATATTTTTGCAGAAATCATCTCTAATGAGTTTTGCCCGAACAGCGGCTCTTCCGCCTGCTCTTCTCGATTTTGAACTGCCAAGGGTTCTTTTACGTGCTCAAATTGAACACGGGACCTACGTTTTATCGTCCATCTCCGATAGGACTAGAAGCTTGATCTCACCTACACTGAGCTCAGTGAACTCTGGAAAAATGTCCATATGGCTCCATGAGAGAACGAACACAAAAAGGTTAGATACCTTTAGCACGAGAGACGAGTACCTAAGCTCTAGGCCACAGAGCTTCTTCCTCCCCCTCCCACCCTCCATGACTACTGTTACTCTTTATCTTTCTTGCATACTTCCGTTTCCAATGGGATATAGTACTGCAACTTATCACTAATATTTGTAATTATTTTCAGTTCATGGTTCATGATGGAACTTATACCGTTACCTGCGTTCTGGGTCTTCCGAAGCATCGGCTGAGAGTCATAAACAACAACCGCCCCCAATAAACAGAGTCCCAGAGAGCCAATGAAGGTCAGAAGTAACGACCTCGAGCTCTATTCTCATACTGGAAGTTTGCTCCATTTCGCTCTGCAACAATCCTACCATGCGTGCTAGTCAAGAAACCACAGCCTGACTTCTCACACGATGCACAGATTCATCGGTATAAACAGCATTACCATCACTTGCATTAGCTTCTATCAGCTGTTCAATTGCGATTTCAGCATTCATGTTGTTCCAATCTCTACATATTCTTCCAAGAGTAATGATAACATTGAGGTAGTTGGCCATGCTAACATATATCGGGATCCATTCGTCTCCTTTTGGTAGGGTCGCAACTGTAGTCACCTGGCTAATTAGTCTCAGTCTGTGCCATCCATGACATATCATGCTTGATTCTCGTCATTAGTAGTCTTGTGCAGTGGATGCATTTTATCCACAGTAACCCGTATAAATGCTTTAGTTTGGGGATTGCACGACGGAGCGTAGTGACAGAATACTCGTAATAATTACTATAGTACAGTTCATTATACGTTACATAGGGCCTGCAAGTAATTTCTCCATACCGCTCTATCCTAGGCAACTCGCTCAATCTCCTCCATGGAACTGAGACTGATATTTCTTGCCTCTCTCAGCAAAGTTCGTTTCAGTGTCTCCTTAAGTCGACCTCTCTTTCTTAAACCCTTTGCATCCCACTTCAATGCCTGCTTTGATATTCGTTAATCATTTCTCCTCAAGGTGTGTCCAACATATCTCCATCTTCTCTTTCTTATAACAGTTGTCACTAGTGGTTGACCAGACATTTCTCTGATTTTATCACTTCTCCTGAATTCGTATAGTGACAGAATGCCAAGCAAATATCTCATCTTTACAATGGGAGTATCTTTAGTGCAGTCAAGGACTACACGCATGCCTTCATTCTGAATTCACATATATCCAAGTATGTCAGAGAAGCGTTGTAATCACATTTCCTTATCTGTGCAGTAAGAAGTGATATTTTCTGCGATTAATGATGACTTGTAATGGTCCAGGTTCAAATTCCACAGTGAACGTGGAATTTCTCAGACTGTAACGGCTCTCGGGACGACGCCTCAATTGGGTTACAGGAAAGGCATGGGGAGTAAAGGTGCCCGGTGTGACGTTGACCAGAACACCCATCGTGTGCCGATGGTTAAAGAAAAATAAGGCCTAACACCATAATATCTAAATACCCCAAGGTATAAAAATGTTTCTTTTACTTTTACGTTACGTTTAATGACTTGTAGGTAATATCTCTTATCAAAATACAGAATAATGGCTTACATTTGTGCTGCTCTAAGCGCCAAGGACGCCCCAGATTATAGAGAGTGACGTGCTTAGAACGTGATCAAATAGGTACACTTGTTTAACGAGCAATACTTCAAAACATAACATAAAGTCACGGATAGGTATAATACAATGTACAAGACTACGCAAATATTGACACAATATGCAGATCAACCACAAATTAAACAAACCAAATTTTATTTATAATAAGTACATGTTGTATATTTAGTTACAACAGTCACATCACACATAATACAAATATAGTTAAAATATACAAACGAAATTAGGAATGCGGATGCGTATATACAATACTTTGACAAAATACAGAATTTGCTCTTCAAATATTTGGCGGGGAAATGCTTCAAATCAGTGGCGGCTCGTGATCATTTTTGTTGGTGGGGCCAGACATTTTTCCGGATAAATCATGGTTTTTGGTTGCTATATTTTAATTTATAAAAAATAAAAACACTTTATACATTTCTTTTTAGTGGATCCGCACCAATGGCCCTTAATGACGAGCCGCGACAGCTTCAAATAATAACGATGAAATGATAAGTTGTCAGTACATGTCGTCGATTACATGGTTTTTGTTTTATACTTAAAAAGCACCAAATTGGGGACACAGTAAATATGATTTCCTATTTTGCTGCAACTGGCAATAGGGCTGCCAAAAACAACAATAAAATTATCATTGGTAAATAGAACTCATATAACATCAGATGTGACAATACTGTTGTGTTTTGACCTTCCTAGCAGAGGTTGATATGTATCATTACTGATTGTTTCCATGACTAAATGGTTATACACATTATCACTATGTCTCCTACAGGTGTCACGTTTGATTACAGATTGAAACAATCGCAGAATGATGGTTTTATCAATATATATATATATATATATATATATATATAGTGTCATTACTGAATTAAGTTGCATAGCATGTCCTTAGTCGTTAGACTGTTCAAATGCCGTTTATAGTAACCTCTTAAGTTTCATATCTGACGTGGTAACAGCTAGGAATAATCATATTCTCTGATCATATATTTCACAACTGACGTTGTGACAGCCAGGAATAGTCATATTCTTTGGGCATTTTTTTCTTTAATTCCTTTGTAACTATAGCAAATCTCACAAACACGTTGCATCCTTTGTTAACTGAGTCAGAAAGTAGATGACGAGCGGCTCTGAACATTCCAGAATACCACGGAAGTCCAAGTATACCGAAACGTGCAGATCTGCACACATTCGTTCCACGAAAGTAAACCACTTCTTTTAGAGTTGGTTGTTTTTGTACACCCACCTCAAAAACTGTTGTTGCTTCAGAGTAAGTTTCCAGTCTGGATATTAGCGGATTCAGAAGATCTTTCTTCCAGAACGCAGCACAACCTCTTTGAGCCAGGTTTTTCCAAATCCCAGGTCGGTTTGGGTTTACTTGAGATACTGCAAGGTGCCATTTAGACCAAGGTAGATAATCGTATTTGAAATCACTGCTTGTGGCAGATTCTCTTCTGGGGCGGTTACGTTTCCTTGTGTCTGATCTGCTTGTATTGTTCTTTGAGGACTTGACATGTATTTTGTTTATTTGACCCTGTAGAGCAGAGAAAAAAAAACGATATTCGAAAATTGTTGGTTTTGATTGCAATGCTAATTAATAACAAGGAGTAACAATTATATACTGACACAAATAATATGAGCCAAGATAAGGAAAAATGTATAGAACGGGCTTTTAATGTGCGCTTCATAAATAGTGTTTTTCACTGCCTCTGTTAAAGTGGATCCGAAATAATAGAGAAAAACACTATTTATAAAGCGCACACAAAAGCTTGTTCTATAAGTCTATTCTTATCATAACAATGTGAGGCAAAATATAATTAGAGGAAATAAAGAGACAGATAATCTGCGAGAATGAATCATAATGTATATTTTCTTCTCGTATCTCTAATGGTATGTGTTGACCTATATGTCATGATCTAATTAAAAAAAAGAATTGTTCTTAGATTGAAAGGTACATTTGTCGACTATGCTATAAACATGAAGTGAAACCATTACTCACATTTTAAAAATTATTCTTAAACTATATACTTTAAAGAGATAATGAACTCACTTTTCTTGTTCCTTTATAACCCACAGCAACGGATATGTTCTTTTGTTCCAGAGCTGTAACTTTGGAAGTTTTCTTCAATGTTGTTAACCCTGTTCCTGCTTTTATCTGAGATTCTGATTTTTCTTTGCTTCTTCGTCTTTTGGAATTTGGTTTCCCTATTTCGTGAGATGAGGGTTCTGTTTTTATAGTCGAGCTAGTTTTCTTTGCACCTTTCTTAAGAATCTGCTGAATTCTTTCTATTTTTGATTTATTCTTTGAACTAGTCTTAGCCCCTTTGTAATTAGGAACATTTTTGGAAGATGATACAGTCTTGTAAGGCAATGAACTATCTTGATCATCACTTGTCCCTGCGAGATTATTATGCTTTCTTGCCGTATCAGTACTATCATCTGAAGATGCGTCATTTGATGCAGATTCTTTGTCCCTCAAGGCGCCAAAAACAGCTACAAGGTCAGATCCGAAATGAGAATGTGTTTCTGCTCGTACTTCTTTCTCGTAATTCTGTTTCAGACAAACACAAAAAATAGAATTTAAATTCAAACAAAAACAGAAATAACTAAGGTTCCAACTGTATCAAAATTAAGTGTACATATTAGTGTTGTATGTATATCTATATACATATCAGTGCTCTTCGGGCTCAAGGGGACATATGACAGAGGCAAAAAAATTCCTAACTCAATTCGATCGTGTGCCTATCTTTCCACCTCGAACCATGTCTTTGAGACATGCCTCAGAAGTTATCAGAATATATATATGTAAGTGCGTGTGACTGACGTTAAAATATACATGAAACATATCAGCGCCGTGTAGTAGGCATTACTTATAAATGTAATTAACGTTAAAACATACATACATGAAACATCTCTACGTCATGTTCACGGTAACAGATTCCCATGATGACCTGACAGATTGTATTCATGTTGGTCAACTTCAGATGCTGACCTCCTGAATCTTTACTCAGCTTGGTGAAGAAAAACGTAGATTCTGGGTCGTTTTCTACCTGCACTCCGTATACTCGGACACCCTAAAACAATATGAACAATTCAGTTTTTGATCACACAACAACGATTCTTTTTTAAGAGGAACATAATAAAAAATATACTTCTCTTGTATAAGTAAATGCAGTGTTTATGCTAGCCGCTTGAGATTTGGTTAGTTTAAGATTAAATATTTTCATAATCTACATTTAAAAAAAAAATAGAATATATTTACATGTAAAAAATATGTACAAACTAACTAGAATTTCTATACGAGTAAAGATGTACAAACTGGTTAGAATCTCGGTACAGTGGAAGATGTACAAACTGGTTAGAATCTCTATATATGTGAACTGATTAGATGTTCTATACAGGTGAAGATATGCATACTGGTTAAATATATAGAATTAGATGATGCAGAATGAAGGGTGTGGTCAGCGGTTGGATTAGAGTATACCAAAATGAAGGATGTGGTCGAATTAGAGTATATTAAATGAAGGATGTTGTCAAGCCCAAATATAAAGGCGGACAAGAACATGCATACGAGAAGACCGATTTAAATAAAGAAATAAAGCGATAGAGAATAATATGTTAAAGTTCGTAGACCAATCTACAAACGTGTAAAACAACAGAAGCAATACAAAAACAAACATATTTGTATACCATTTTGACAAGACTGTCAAGTTCATGCTTCCAATCAATGTTTAACTTGTTCATCTCGTAATCCGGTTCATGTGGGTAGGCGTCACCAATGACAACTAAGACACGCTTACTTCCAGGCGTCCAGGACATTTCACGTGCACGTCGTAAAGCAAGCTCGTAACATTCTGGAATATCCCCGCCACCTGTTCCGTCTGTGCTGTTTACAAATGTCACAACGTCTGTGAATATTATCAAAATATTATATATATGGTTAATAACTACATCAACTCTATCTAATTTAAGGATCCTAGCTACTGATGTCTTTTCTTCTTATCTTTTTGTCCATCTGTGTTTCCATCTATCTATCATGTTCTTCTTATCTTTTTGTCCATCTGTGTTTCCATCTATCTATCATGTTCTTCTTATCTTTTTGTCCATCTGTGTTTCCATCTATCTATCATGTTATTCTTATCTTTTGTGCCATATGTGTTTCCATCTATCTATCATGTTCTTCTTATCTTTTGTCCATTGTGTTTCCATCTATCTATCATGTTCTTCTTATCTTTTTGTCCATATGTGTTTCCATCTATCTATCATGTTCTTCTTATTTTGCATTTTCGTATCTATTTTAGTATTGGCGAAACACAACAAAATAAAATACTGTAGTTTTACAAAATACAAAAACAATACACAGCAAAGTTTCGACCTAAAGGTCTTTATCAAGCAAAGGATACAAGAGAAGTGAAGACTTTCTCTTGTATCTTTTGTAAGTAAATGTGTCCGTCAAAGTCGTCCATAGCTAAAGCACGACCGACTCTATTGATAGAGATAATAGAGTAGATCGTGGCTAGAGTATGAAAAAATAGTACCGATAACAATTGTAGTTAGGGTTTAAGCTGAAGGCTACACTTGATACTGTCTGATTTATCAGATAAGACAACGTTTAACATATTCGATGATTAGGATGGGATGGTTACATACTAGATGTGAACGGTAAGAAATGTCGATAATATGGAACACTTGTACTATATACTACATGCAAAGAATTAAAATACGGAGTTATGTTGGCTAAGATCAAAGTGTAGCACTATCTGATATCGTTATATAGTTATCGATTATATCAATAAAGCAGATTGTGTCACTCTTTCTTCCCGTGTTGGGCCGACACCGTGAGGCTAAGCTTAATGTGATCTCCGTGGTTCTTTAGGGTCATGGTTAAATGGAGGATGGATGTTGCCCATGCCCTTTTCTTCACGCAGCTGATGAATCCAATGGAGCAAGAATACTGATACAGCTTGCAAGCAGCAGCGTCGCATGGCGTTGCTTTAACGTTATTGAATACAATAACAGACTGTTTTATGGACTACTTTCCCTGATTTAATAATTGGGTTTTACTTCATTAATATTCCCCGTGAATGTCCTACACTTTTATAAAGAAATAAATGGTGGAAGAGAAGAAGAAGAATGTCCTACACTTTATAAAATAAATGTGGAAGAAGAATGTCTTACTTATAAGAAATAAATGGTGGAAGAGAAGAATGTCTTACACTTTTATAAAGAAATAAATGGTGGAAGAGAAGAAGAAGAATGTCCCACTTTTTAAAAATAATGGGAAGAAGAATGTCTTACACTTTTATAAAGAAATAAATGAGTGGAAGAGAAGAATGTCTTACACTTTATAAAGAAATAAATGGTGGAAGAAAAGAAGAATGTCTACATAAGAAATAAATAGTGAAGAAGAATGTCCTACACTTTTATAAAGAAATAAATGGTGGAAGAGAAGAATGTCTTACACTTCTATAAAGAAATAAATGGTGGAAGAGAAGAAGAAGAATGTCCTACACTTTTATAAAGAAATAAATGGTGGAAGAGAAGAAGAAGAATGTCCTACACTTTTATAAAAGAGAAGTAAAAATGGTGGAAGAGAAGAAGAATGTCTACACTTTATAAAGAAATAAATGTGGAAGAGAAGAATGTCTTACACTTTATAAAGTAATAAGAAAGAGAATAAAAATAAGGTGGAAGAGAAGAAGAAGAATGTCCTACACTTTATAAAGAAGTAAATGTGGAAGAGAAGAAGAAATATTCCCGTGAATGTCCATTGTCGCAAATCAACATGTTTTGAAATCAGAGTTTTCATTTATCAAGTTAAGTATACAAGATAAAACATAGGGACGACTGAAATTACAACTAAAAATGGAATATAAATCAAGCTTATTTGATAGAAATCGTGGCTCAAGATGAATAAAAGAAACAAAATTGTCTCTAGCTACGATGAGCAATAAAAGAAACAAAATTGTCTCTAGCACAATGAGGAGTTGTATTTGATAGAAATCTGTGGCTACAAGATGAATAAAAGAAACAAAATTGTCTCTAGCTACGATAGCAATAAAGAAAATTGTTCAGCTGATGAGGATTGTCATAGATGTATATGGGATCGATTCCGAGTTCTTGTTCACTAAAGATTCTTTCCTATTCTTCTTGCGTTCACCCGATATGAATTCGGAAGTAGTCAGGTCGCCTGGTATAGCGCTTCTGATCGATTTTTGTGTGATGGCATGCTTTCCTTATTATCAATGTTTCCCGCCATACAGAAACCCGTGCATTCTTCCACCTTAGAGATTCAATTCTTTCCTATGATTAGTGCATGCACTTTTTGGGTGCTCTAATTACTTGTCTCGAACATTTCGTTTTACTAATACATGTATGCATAATTGGATAAATATTTCAATGAATACATTTTGACATACACACCTGCCAGGTTGTTTGTCAAATCCAAAGTTTTGATGTCGTAAAAGTGATGTGCATCGCAGTAGTCACCGTGAGCTATCACCCCAACCTTGAATCCGACAATGTCTGCTTGAAGACGTTGGACAATGTCATTCACGCGTGCTTTGACTTCATCAAGTGCCTGTGACATTGAACCCGTAGTATCAAATGAAAAAACAACCTCCATTGGTCCGTTTGGAAGAGTTGCCATGACTACAGTTTTAACGGATGATTACAAATCTGCGAAAATAATAAGCATTTCATTCATCATATGCAAATAGAAACATGCTATATTTCTGTTTTATTTATTTATACTTTTTTCAGTTTAAATGTGTTTGTTGCAACGTAGAAAATGTATGTGAATCATAGACAATTTAAAAGTAATCCGAAAACTTATTTCTAGCAACACGGAACTAGTTCCGAAGAGGAATGCATGTATATCATGTGATACTCACAGATGTGGTCTGGTGGATTAAGATTATATAGGTCTCTGGGAAAATATGTTACTAATCAGTGGCGGCTGGTCATTAAGGGCCAGAGGGTCCAGGCCCCACAAAAAATAATGCTTAATATTTTTAAAATTAAAATATAAGAACCTAACACCATGATTTTTCAGAAAACATTTGTCTGGTCCCACCAAAAAAAATGATAATTGCCACCACTGATACTAATATTCATAAAACTGTCCAGTTTGCGTATATGTATTGGTTGTCGATTTTTGCAATACCATGTATATACATGTATAATAATAATAATAATAATAGCAGCTCATTGCAAGCTATGATGATGATAACTGTCTCAGAGTAGTCTCAGACGCGTGTTGTTGCACCTCACTGGTGTGTGCAGATGTGACTTTTCAGTATAATCAAACTACCACAAGTGCATGCTCTGGGTTGGACATGTGGGTGTTGTGTATTATGCATGTCGTTTCGCTAAGCTCTTTTTCTCTTCACCTCAGCAGTACGACGATTATCAGCTATGTGGGTTCCTCTTGTGGTGTTGCAGTCACATTTGACGATCTTCCGCAAGGGATTCACATCGAAGAATTTTGGAAACAATATATATATATATATAATGCATGCGCACACAAACATACTGAACCGATGCTCACCTGCAGTATTTATGAGTTATTGCTTATCCAAATTATATTTTACCCCAGCTCTGTGTATTAAATTATACTATTGAAAATTATACTACTGTGTATAAATGATTACTACTGAAAACTACATACATATATATATCGTATCAAATTCACTTCGCGGAACATTCTACTTCGCGGAAACTAACTACTTCTGGGATATCACCCTCTCCCTCTTCTCTCTTTTCCCACCCTCTCCTCTCCCCCTTTACCAGCCTGGGATAAATCTTGTTTGTAATGTTATAGACTATAGAGTTACTCCCCTCTCGGTTTCACTATCCCGAAGTTTCAAAATATGGCATCGACTAGTGAATTTGGTAACTGGCAAGTTGCTATAGATAATATTCTTGACAACATTCAATACTCCGAAGCTTTCAATATATTCAGCCAACTGGAGACGAATGAAGATCGCATACAATTTATATTTAAAGATAAACTGCTAAAGTGAGTTGATAATAGTTGAATACTCACAGTCACTCAGACTCACTCATGCCTATAGATAGTTAAGTCTGTTAAGATAGGTTAGGTAAATACTAAATAAATTCTAAATTAGTAAATAGAAGTTCAGAAAGTTAGTAATTGATAAACTACTCTACTTGTAACGGAACTGCAGAGCTGATGAATAAGTTATTATGAATGTAAAGTAAACAAATTCGAACAACATTTTAGGCCCCTGGATGTAGTTATTTTTCACTATAAAAATTCCACATATATGAATATATGTCAAACAACTTACATGTACTAAGTTAAAGTACTGGGTACTCATATGGTGTAGTCTAGACTACCTACCTGTCATCTAATCATATTATAATTATTTCACTAAACTTTCTAGAGCATTATTATTATATGCAGAAATTAATGAAATATTAGAATACAAATAACAAAATATACTTGGCATTTGCAATCTTCATTCATTTGTTAGTATTTTCATTTCATAACTTTGCTCGCAAGACATCTTTCCTAAAAAGCCTCTCTTGATAAACTGCTATATTCTCTTGCAATAGTAGGTTAAGTAGGTAGGACATGGGCATCAAAAGCAAGTGGCATGCAAAATATGTTATAGTGAATGCCAAAGAAATATTATATTTATAAAATAACCTTTCTTGAGCCACATTGTGTGTGTACCATTAGTACACCACAGGACGCGAAATGTCATCCACTATTCTTTGAAAATAATGATGTGTTACTTTTTTTAAAATCTCTAGACATGTTAAGTGGTTGTCATTGTACTTTGATGCCTGCAAGAAGTGGCATGGAAAATCAGTTGAGGTTGCACAAGTTTGGAAGAACAAGGGAAATAAGCTCTTCCAGCAGATGAATTATACTGCTGCAATCAATGCATATACTCAGGTACATCAACTTAAGTAAGATAAAATGGAATAAATCTAAGTAAGTTTGGAAAATCAAGTGTAAAATTAAGACTTTTCTTCTTCACCCTCACCCCAAGTGTTGTAGGGGGGTGGTTTATTCCTGTTTGGTTATCCTTCCTGTTTGTTGTTCCTTTAGTCTCATATTGCTTCATCTTTCCTTTACGGTTTCCAAATTGGTAGGATAGATACTCCACCCCTCCTACATATTATTGTTCATATTAGATGATGTTATTCCATATTGCATATACATATATACTTCCATATTATATCATAGCGATGGTATTAATGGTACCCTGTTCATTGTAGTTATAATTATTCTCCTGCAGTCATACAACACAAGTAATTACAGAGGCGTTTAGTCAGTTCCATATCCTTTATTTATAGTATTACATAAGGACGCAACAAAAGCACGTCCACTCGATCAGGGGTCCATTTCGAAAAACTCCTTGTTTTTCTTTCTATCCTCACCACAGTTACTCAAAAACGTCACTAACTAATCTACGCAAAAGCGTCATGTCCAATCGTTATGTGTTGTACTTTTGTTTTGAGAGTACAACACATGTCTCAACTATTTAATATTATATACACTAACTATTCTAACTGGCTAATTGTCCGTTCTTGAGCTGCCACCTGGGGTCCTACCACACAAGGGAGGCATAGGTCTGCAACCAAGATCTTCCAAGCCCTCCTATCCAAGGCCATCTTTTCCAGATCTCGATCTCTCTCTCGCTGTCACCACCCAGACCGATGTACCAGATTTCCCCATAAATTCTATTCATGTGGAAATCTGATTCATGCAGCCTTATTGGTGTGTTTTTGTGTTTTACTTCACATCTTCAGCACCATTTGGAGCTCTGGTGCTTATCCTTGGTGATGTGTCCGGTTTCAGTCAGCATTTACTCGGTTCGCTCTCCGTTCTGTAGCCATCTAGTATTTTTTACAGTGTGGGGTAGCTAGCCCCACCACAACCTCCTTAGTCGCCTCTTACAACATGCTTGGCAGGTAACAGTGGTTCTATTCTTTACACCCCAATTTGGGCCCGGTAACCACTCTGGCACTTTTCCAGATCTCTCCACTCTCTCCCCATTTTCTTGCATTCCGTCTCATTTCATAATACAATTTAACAAAATAAGAAATGCTAGGTTTTCTTTATGTTAATTCAATGGGACAGTCTGATTGACTGATATTTCTTCTTCTTCTGCGTTCTCACTAGATTGGGATTTAGGATTCTCTAACAAAGGCAGCCGTCTGCCTCAGATCATCAGCCACGCCATACAGTTTGTCTTGGACGCTGGTGTAAGTGGGCCACCTCTTTCTTCTCAGGTCTGCATACTGGGGGCAGTTCTGTAGGATATGTTCTGTTGTCATACTTGCTAAGCCACAGGGGCACAGGTCGTTGGTGCCTATCTTGAATTTAGTGTACAGGTGGTGTCTCATTCTGTTGTGACCCATCTGAAGGCGAAGTATAGCTGTCTGGTCCCTTCTGGACAGTTGGTAATATCCATCATTCTTTACAACTGATATTTGAGGTGTTATACAGGGTGTTCAAGATAAAAGCAGTCTCGTCGTTAGGGAAGCATCGTCGTCAAGGGAGCTAATCTGGCATATGTTTATGAAAATGAGAAGGTTCAGTTATGACGTAGTATAGGTCAAGGTTATGTAATGGTGTCTAATTGTAGTGTGGGAAGGGGCAATAAACATATGTGACATAGGACGAGCTAGTCAGAACCGGTTTAAATATTAAATAGACTCGATGCAATAAGTAACTGGCAACTTTTGATTTGTCACTCTGGCCGCTTTTATCTTGAACACCCTGTATTTGTGCTTCTCCAGATATTTCTGCATATTCACTTTTTGCTATTTTTAGACATTTGTACTGTATCAAATTTGGATATATTTTGCATGTTAAAAAATATTGTTTATTTTGTTTCAAGAGTTGCCTCAATGCTCCAGTAGAAAATGGAGAGGATTTCGCTCTCAGCCTTGGCAACAGATCAGCTGCACTTTTCTACCTGGGGCTCTACCAGGTGGGATATGGTTGTGTTTTTTACTTGTTATTTAAATTAGCCAATTAACTATGTTGTTTAGTGAACTCGCTTTTTAGGCCAGTGGTCCGAGCTTAATTCCACCTGTCTTTTTTAGGTCTTAAGTTTATGGGCATTTTGGTAATGACTTCATCCTTGCAATTCTTTGTTAGCTTGAGACCATGTCCTGCTTCCTGTAGCTCAATCAGCTTGATTTCCTTTTTTTTCGGCTCTCCAAAATCGAAAGGATGGAGACTAGTAGTTTTGGGTGGGTCCTTAAAGGCGAGGTCCTGGAACTTTGCCTGCCTGGCAGGACTCCTCAGTCATAACATGATATCTCTAATCTGTTTTGCCACTCTTCATAATTATGAGGAAACTTTGCACTGCTATATGTCTTATGGCCATTGGATCTGATAACTTATTTTCGGTTTTCTAGTGCATTTTAAAGGGGGTACGCTGGTCTGGAAACTTTTTTCATATTAATGTAGAATTTGTATAACAATTTTGAGATATTATGACTTAAAAGAGTAGAAAAGGTTTAGTTTTCAAAAATATGTCAACGCGTTGCCATGGAAACAATAAAAATGGCAGCAAACACAAAATTTCAAATCCTAAGGCTCTGAAAGTAATGAATATAAATGAATTCTGTTTTCACTCTAAGGTGAGCAGTTGTAATATCTAAAATATTACACATGCTTTTTAGGATATATTAAATATGGCATTTTTATGAATTTTGGGTAAACACACTCCCCAAAAGCAGCTTTTTGACCGAATTTTGAGGACATTTTTACCCAAAAATTTATAACAAATGTAATATTTAATATATCCTAAAAAACATGTGTAATATTTTAAATTTATGTTTAGATTTTACATGAATGATATATGTTAATTTTGATAAAAATTTACAACCGTATTGTTCACTTAGTTTAAATAATCTATGCTGTAATATATGTTGTGATGCCATTGTTGCTAACCATTGCTGTGTTTTCTATTGTTAGGAATGTCTCATAGATATCAATAGAGCTTTGGATCACAAGTTTCCATCAGAATCCCTTCACAAGCTTTTGGCTAGAAAGACTTCAGTGTACATAAGACTGAAGCAGAAACTGGAAGCTGAGAGCAGTAAGTTATTAGTTTGTTTTTCAGGTGGCTTGTTGTATTAATAATTCCTCTCGTACGTTATACGTTACATAGGGCCTGCAAGTAATTTCTCCATACCGCTCTATCCTGGGCAACTCGCTCAATCTCCTACATGAAACTGAGACCGATATT
The DNA here is from genome assembly GCA_020796225.1 of Arion vulgaris. Taxonomy (NCBI): domain Eukaryota; kingdom Metazoa; phylum Mollusca; class Gastropoda; order Stylommatophora; family Arionidae; genus Arion; species Arion vulgaris. The sequence goes on from CM036764.1 coordinate 31,801,597, forward strand.
TCCTGCCTCTCTCAGCAAAGTTCGCTCAGGGTCTCCTTAGGTCGACCTCTCTTTCTTGAACCCTTTGCATCCCACTTCAATGCCTGCTTTGATATTCGTTGATCATTTTTCCTCAAGGTGTGCCCAACATATCTCCATCTTCTCTTTCTTATAACAGTTGTCACTAGTGGTTGACCAGACATGTCTCTGATTTCATCACTTCTCCTGAATTCGTTCCATTTTATATTCATTATTTTTCGAGACATCTATTTTCAAATCTTGTTGTATTGTAAGAGTTAATTGTCATTGCTGGAGCTACTGTGTATGTTCTTTGTTGTTTATTCTGTCAGCTGAAAGTGACTAAACTTCTATGGGAAAACCTGAGTGTGGAAATGTTGATTCTAACCAGTTTTATGATTGGATTTCTTTTTATTCAAATTGCATATTAATCACAACCCAAGCGTACGTGGTTCTGCGGCAGGCAGTTTGGACAGGCAGTTTGGAACTCTGCAGCAGGTAGTTTGGAAGCAAATTCATTTCCATGGGATTTTTACTAATATTAAAAATAGACTGCACTATTCAGAAAGCAATGGCAAACTACTGAACATATAAGTGGTGCCTAGAAAAATAAGCGACTCGTTACTGTTGTTGATGGCTACATCCTGTAAAGGATATGCCGCGATTTTCATTTCATATTAAATACCACTGTGAAGTTGTCAATTTGTGTTCAGTTACATGCTTGTTTCTATCCATTATTTACATTTAGTATGTCTGTTAATGCAATAATCTCGTATCATTTTCTTTGTCAGGCTTTGGAATCTTAAAAGACTTCATAAGGAGTAAACAGTTCAGTCTTAAGGATGCAAAGAAAGGTAACTATGTTATTATTCATTTTCAACCTATTTTAGTGTGAGAATTATTTTTTAAATTTAAGACCTGTTCAGATTAATTTTCAACCTGATGCCTTGCAGGTTGATTGGGGAAAGTCAAAGGCTGGCGGAGAGCGAACCCAGTAAACGCTGGTTGAAATCGGACACTTCACAGAAGGACAAGCACTAGAGCTCCAAATGGTACTGAACGATGTGATGTAAAATTACGTTCTTGACAAAGGCTGTGTATTTATCACAATAAGAATGATAAACATGCCCAAAAAAAGAACGATCGCGAGAGAGAGAGAGATTAATTTCTAATTGTGAAGTAGCATTATATATTAACATCATTACAGGATGCTAGTGCTGCAGCATATATTTACTCCAGTCAATGCGCTAGTGACCATGTTCCTTATTTTTTCTGATACCTTCTCACCCAACACACCATGGTGCTTTAAAGTTGGATCATCATCAATGTAAATCTGCTTATTAGGCATTATATTCATCTGATAGCATTTCAATTAACCAGACTTGAGGGCTGTTATGCCTTTTAGTTCCTTGTATTTGTCAATGTTTCAGTTAAACTATTAATGTTTTGATGCAACTTTCAGATGACTTTTTGGCAGAAGTAAATTCTATGGAGAAATCAATCAAGAATTTGTAAGTATTGCTATCATGATCATCAAATAGCTTACCTTGAGCAGAACTTTTCCACCCTAACAGTCCTTATGAATTTCTTTCTCTCATAGGTCATATGTACTGCCTCTGCAGCCATCATACTCAAACCATTAGTTACTTCCTGAATCTTCTATCTTCTCCATAGTCTCCTCGTCTCCTCTTTGTCGGGATGTCTCCTTCCATAATGGTCTTCTCCAATTCTTTGTGTCTATATATATGAGCACAATACTTCATCAGCCAGTTTTTGTTTTATTTTGAGTTCTTTCTGGATAGATCTATTTGTTCTCTTCTTTGTCCACGATTTACTGAGTACTCTTCTGTAATACTTATATTCAAAAGCACATATGTATCACAGAAGAGTCTTCTATATGTCATTTACAGAGAAGAGAACAAATAGATCTATCCAGAAAGAACTACCATGTTCCCTATAATTCAACCAATTTATGTCAGTAGATAAATCTATGTGCCATCTTGGGAATAATTTTTTTTAAATTTCCAAATAGGTTTTATCAACAACTTCAGTTATTAGCGAGAACTAAGTTTATCCTCATTTATTATAACTATTCTATTTCTGTTATTCTGCCAGCATCTCTGAAGCTATCCCACTTCAGTTCATTAATATTCATTGTTGTATTGTTCTTGTCCTCTTTGAAGGCATTATTTCATATAATACATCTCATTTGTACACAGACATCATGTACTGTTTATCCTCTATGTTAAATATGAACGGGGAGGGTCTCTGTGGCTAAGTAGTTAAGCCCTTTGCCTTGGGAGTCGAAGGTCGTGGGTTCCAATCCGGATCAAGCCTTTCTGTTCACGAGTGCAGTTTTTCCAGAGACCCCTAGGATTGCTGCTGGAGCTACGGAGTTCGTGCAATACTCTCAGCAGCTGGCGTGCCATTTCTGTGGAGAGTGACCGAGCCATATGGGGTAAAACCTGGTGGAATAAAGTCAATCCTTCGACTTTACAACCCTTTATGAAACTACTTAATAAGATCAATCTCTGAAGTGTCTAAAGATGAAAGATTGACTTTATTGTACAGGGTTTCCCCATATGGCTCAATTCTTTTCAGCAGAAATGGCACACCATCTGCTGAAAGTCTGGCGCAAAGCACGAACTCCGTAGCTCCAGCAAAACTCCTAGGGATCTCAGGAAAAAAATTGCACATGTGATTAGGTTCAGATTCAAACCCACCACCTTCAGAAGGACAACAAATGTCTCAACAGCTTTGCCATAGAGACGCTCTATTGTATAATAGTATTTAAACCTGTCCTGTGACAGATGGCCACTGCATCTATTGTCTATTGTCAATAGATCATTGGCCACTGCATCAACCTAATATAATAAAATATGTAATTTCTCATAATCTCTTTCAAGGCAAACACTCTACCAACCCTATATTATTTTGAAATTTCATGATTTTCAAATTATTGATATACACCTACTTTTTATAATGGATACGCAGAAAGCAAAGTTGAATGAAGCATGTGTACTCATACAGCTAAAAATGTCTGTTTCACATCCACAGACAAACATTTTATATAGTAGATATATCTGTTTGAGGTGATAGTTATTTATGTGTATATATATATATATATATATATATATATATATATATATATATATATATATGAAAATCGTGGCATATCCCAAAGGACGTAGCCATCAACCACAGTAAACAAGTCGTTGATTTTCTAGGCACCACTTATACGTTCAGTAGTTTGCCATTGCTTTCTGAGCGGTGGCGCCATCGTCCTTTTGTTAAAATCAACGGAAACAATTTGCCAGCAAACTGTCCGCAGCGTGATTCGAACTCAGAGCGTCGGGGTTAATAGACAGAGTCACTAACCCCTAGGCCACAGACGCCACATATATATTTATATATATTTATAAATGCTTTACAGCTCATCCATATTCTAAAGAAAACCAACCGAACTAAGCTCAACTTATAAGTTGTTTATGAATAATGATAGTTGCTGTATGAATCCCAGTGATTTCTTCTTATAATTGTTTTTCTCTAAAAAAATATTTTTGCAGAAGTGAGAAATTGAAATTAAAACTGAAGTCAAGGAAATGCCAGCTATTTCTTTTGGAAGAAACCCTGTTGTTTGCCAAGCAACAGATGCTGTGTCTCTAAATTTTACAAGTGAAAAGGGAAGGCATTTACTGGTAAATCTGGTTTATACTATCATTAGTAACCTTTTAATAGAACCACTGTTACCTGCCACACATGTTGTAAGAGGCGACTAAGGAGGTTTGGCTGAAATCGGATGCACGGGTCCTAAACATGTAGAAGTCTATGCGTTTAGGGGCCTATCAAACCAATGTGCAACGTATATACGTTCTTGGCAAAGATCAAACATATCACAAAGAGTGATTAAAATTGGTTGTAAAGAACGACGCAAAGAAGAAGAAGAATAAAACATTCATTTTTTTTCATTTGATCTGATAATAGTGTTTACTACTTTACAGTGAGGCTGTCATATTTTACAGCAAGTCTGCGATAGCGGCACCTTTCTGCCCGAATCATCAGTTTTAATTATGCCATTATTTACAAGATTTTCCTTCCCTCTTTAATCCCTACTTGTTTAGCCAAATTGCATGTTACCATAGCCACTATTTGAAAGTTGAGTAGGATTTGGTCAACTTTGGCTCACTGACCTGTCATCTCAATCCATTGAGGCTTAGAACTCGAATAAACTGTTTTCAGATTAATGAAAATTCTGTCATATCCTCTACAGGACGTCACCAGCAACCACAGTAAACGAGTCGTTGGTTTTCTAGGCACCACTTATATGTTCAGTAGTTTGCCTTTGCTTTCTGAATTATGTCTATTTTTACCGTTCGTTAAAATTCACGGGAACAAATTTGCACGCTGCAGAGTTTCTTCTTCTTCTTCTTTGCGTTCGTTCTTTACGACCAATTTTAATCACTTTTTGTTATATGTTTGATCTTTGCCAAGAACGTGTATACGTTGCACATTGGTTTGGTAGGCCCTAAACGCATAGACTTCTACACGTTTAGGACACATGCATCCGATTTCAGCCAAACCTCCTTAGTCGCCTCTCAGGACATGCATGGCAGGTAACAGCGGTTCTATTCTTTACACCCCAAATTTGGGCCCCAGTAACCACTCGGGCGACTGCAGAGTTTGAACCAGGTACTCTTGAGTTGTGATCGAGCTCACTATCGCTAGGCCACAGATGCTCACTATCAATCTGGTTTTTTTAGATACCTTTAGCTTCTTCTTCTTTGATTGCTCCATATCCACCACTTGTTAATCACTCTGTGATTTTATGTGATCTGAGCCTAAGAGCGATTGTTTGTTGTGCCAGTTATGCACCTACAAGTAGGCCAGCACATTCGATTTATGCGATGCTTTTTATTTACTAGGGTAGCTTCCTAGGTCCTACATCAGTCACCTCTTACAACATGCCCTGTAGGTTGCAGTGATACTATTCTTTGCTTCCCTTGCGGACCTAGGCACCACATGGGTGAGATACCATTAGCAAATTCAATCATTAATTTATAATCGGCATCAGTAAAACCAGATCATTCTTATTTCAGTAAAACTGGCTTCATTCAACATTTGTAAAATCATGTTAGAAATTGTCATTCAGCTCAAATTAAATAACATCTCCAAGTTTAAAAACACTTCTTGTCTCTTGCCTTTGTGGTACACTGCCAAAATTGTCACTCTCCATCTCTTAATGTTAAGCTCTCGCTTTTATTGTTATCAATTTCTTGTCCTAGTATGATTTCCAATGCTATCTAATCTTTTTATCTGTCTAAATTCCTGAATTATGCTGTCATTTATCACTTTAAACTTCACTTTAATGATTACTTAAGTCAGACCAGCTATCTTTCTCCTTAGATTTACATGTTACATTCCTCTATTGAGTTCTTCGTGTCTGAGATTGTGCTCCGGTTCTCAGTACAAACCACACAGATCACAAAGGGTGGTCAACTTGGTTTATAAAAATGAATGCAAACAAACAACACAAACACCATGTTAAAGAAGGTGTAGTCATGCTATATAAAAATGTTATGTGAATATAATCATTGATGTATTCTTTGTTTAGGCTAACCGCCACATTCCAAAGGGATCAACAGTTATAATGGAGCTGCCTTTTGCTGCTGTTTTGTTACCAGAACATTATGAAACTCATTGTCATTATTGTTTTACTTCCCTTCCTCTCACTGCCATTGGGTAAGTCTTGTTTTGTTGTAGAGTTTTGTAACGGCTGTAAGTTTTTAAAAAAAAATGTCCTTGATCACAACAAAAACGACAGTGGCCAATTTTCCTTGTGGCATCATGCAGTAAAAATAGTAAAGAACCCATTTTCATACTATTAGGTATATTGAGAAATATGGTGTTGGGCCTGTATTTATCTTTGACCAACGATAGACAATTGGTGTCTCTATGACGAAGTGGTTAAGTCATTCTCTCTCTCTGTGTCGTTCATTCTTCACGGCCAACTTTATCATTCTTCTGGTGATATATAATTGAACCTCTGACAAGAACGCTTGATCTACGTTAAAGCGATTATCGTCCATGGTGACTAGGCCCGTCTACCCGATTTCAGCCAGCTGTTGATTTACTAGGGTAGCTTGCCCTAGGGTACAGTCCATTCTACCGAATATTACGGCCTAGACCTACGCCTTTTTGATCAGCTTTGCCGTATATTTGGGCTTTATGATCTACGCCAAACAGTGAGTTACTACTGTTATACCCTTTCTGACTGTGAGGTCGTTCTGGATCAGGAACATTTCATGGCGCATATAAGCTTTCCAGGGACGGCGTAAAAATTGTATAACACACCGTTTAAAGTGTCAGCCTTCACCAAATTTCGGATCCAAACAGCCTGTCAGATCTTTGCATTGTCGGCCTTATTTTACTGACCACTTTGAGTTTATTCTGGAGTAGGGACATTCTCAGCCTTCTTGAGGCGCATGTCGGCACGTGGCAATTTGCAGTTTCTACCCTGAATTTTCTCTGGTCGTTGGAAACACCGGACTGGGGCTAAGCACAAATAATATAGAGGATTGTTTCAATCGGCGCTAGCAACACAACTGATATTTTGCACTCGCCAGATATCACCTGCCCCAGTTCTTCCGGGGATGTTAGTTGTAAATGCTAACAGTACCTTGCCGGTTGTCCCAAGGAGGGCAGTCCCATTAGGCATCACCCGCCTCAGTACTTCCGGGGATGTTAGTTGTTATTTCAACAATACCTTGCACGTTTATCCAGGGGAGAGCAGTTTCGTTAAGCACTAAAACGCAACTTTAGAATTTGTGCTCGGCCAACCTTACCCAGTAAATGTATCTGCGCTAAGCCCTCGATACAAAGTCCACCGCAATCTTCCCATATATCGACACAGTACATTACAGCAATTTCGAAGACACTTGCCTAGACTTTTATTTTTTCCGTGCCACGAGACTGCCCTGCCACGCAGCTTGACTTGTGTGCAGGGCTCCAAGTTTCGCCTCATGTGGGCCCACTTCTCTACTATGGATGCACCTCTCATCCCTTTAATTCGATCATTTACTCCGGAGGAGTTAGCATTTGTTCGCAGACAACTCGTACACTGCTGTTTTTTACCAACTCTGACAAAATTTGTATCGTTCATTCGGCCAGGAGATGCTTGCATTTTGTTCGTAATTTTGTGGACCTGCGTTCCCCTTCTGTGCTTGCACTGCTACCACTACCAGTAGCTCTCCTTCGATCCCTGTACCCACTTGACCAGACGGAACCAAAGTCTGTTACCAGGGTCACCACGTGGAGGTGGGACACAGGGTCTTGAATAGTGCTAGACCACTAATCCTGGCGCAGCCCTTGCGCTTGACCCCGTTAAGTCATTCTGAAGGTCGTAGGTTTGAATCTGGACCGAGTCACATGTGCAATTTTTTCCGAGATCCTAGGATTGTTGCTGGAGCTACAGACAGGGATGTGGTCTTGAGACTGAAAGAATTTGGCATCAAATGTGACATGAGTCAGCAGAGAGACCTTTGAGGATCAATAAAATATTTGTATAACTTTATGTACTGTGGAAAATATCAACATACATACTTTTGCCATTTGCTGAAAACAAATGACCACCTATGGGTCTATATGGAGTGCAGGGTTATCACTTCTGTTAATTAACTAACATTAGAAAGGTAACAATTCCAAGTTACTTTGAGTTGTTTTAGAGTTGTAAACATTGGGAAAATGTTGCTATGAAGTATTTGATTGTATATAATTTAATCGATAAGGCACTTCAATTTTATTGTAAATAATAGTTGCAATTTGCGTTTGGTCATTTTCTCTAGATGTAAACGTTGCACTTCAGTGAGATTTTGCAATGAACAATGCCTGGATGCTGCTTGGTCATCTTATCATAGCATTGAATGTCCATACTTGGATCTATTTCATTCAGTAAGTACTGTCAATTTGTAGACATTTGTTGGGTTTCAAACTTCACACTACTGTCATGCAATATAATTTTAACGTCCTTTTTTATTGTGAATGGTTGAAATGACAACTGTAACATTTCTAAGGCTGTTCACCGGTAAAATAGCTAACACCAGTGAAGAGAACAGCCTTGGAGAACTCTTAAACAAATTGTTTTTTGTCTACGATCAGGCAATCATATCAACAACAGCAGAACAGCTAATACAAAACACATTAACAGATACATGTTAACATGCAATGACTACAACATTAGAATAAACATTTCAAAACTGAAGTAATTTTCTTCTTCTTTGCGTTCATTCTTACGACCAATTTTAATCACTCTTTGTGATATGTTTGATCTTTGCCAAGAACGTGTATACGTTGCACATTGGTTTGGTAGGCCCTAAACTCATAGACTTCTACATGTTTAGGACACGTGCATCCGATTTCAGCCAAACCTCCTTAGTCACCTCTTACGATATGCGTGGCAGGTAACAGTGGTTCTATTCTTTACACCCCAAATTTGGGCCCGGTAACCACTCGGGCGACCGAAGTAATGACATTTGCTAGAGAGGAAAACACTACTAATCTCCATCGGTAAACAACAATTAAAGTAAGTTAAAGATTTTACATACCTAGGAAGCATTATTTTTAGAAATAGAATAATAACTAATGAAATCCAACAAAGAGGCAATAAAGCAAATCAAATCATAGAACTTCTCTTATCCTTGACCTGTATCCAACAAAGCAGACATTGACCATTATGCCTTGTGATATCTAGTAGGGCAGTAACAAACTCTCCTCTTTACTCAGTCTGTGGTAAGCTATACCAGAAATCGTTCATAGTTTTCATTTCTGCTGCTACAGTACTCCACCAAGTTGTCTTTGTGGTCTGCCTTTCTTTTGCCTTTCTTCTGATGTCCCAAACATGACAGTCTAGTGACATTGTCATTATCTCTTCTCAGGACATGCTTGATCCAATTCCAAAATTTACTTCTCATCTCTCTCGCGATCACCGCCCAGACCGATGTACCAGACCTCCCCATAAATTCTATTCATGTGGAAATCTGATTCATGCAGCCTTAGCATTGGTGTGTTTTATGTCACATCTTCAGCACCATTTGGAGCTCTGGGGCTTATCCTTCAATGATGTGTCCGGTTTCAGCCAGCGTTTACTCAGTTCGCTTTCCATTCTGTAATCTAGTGTTTTCTACGGTCGGGTAGCTAGCCCCACTCCCAACCTCCTTAGTTGCCTCTTACGACATGTGTGGCAGGTAACAGTGGTTCTATTCTTTACACCTAATTTGGGCCCCAGTAACCACTCGGGCGACTTTTCATCTGATATATTTCACATCATTTATTTTGCTTTTATTTTTCACTAGATTGGTATTGCACACCTCAGTCTTCGTATCATCCTATGTGCAGGACTAGACTATCTCTCAGGTAGGTCACACTTGTATCTTGTTAACTTATAAGTTTGTTAGCAGTACTCATATTTTAATGTTGTTGATACAAAGTGGTTTGGATTCGAGTTTGAAAGGTTAAAAATATTTTTTTTTAAAGAGCATGACGACTAATTATTTTGTTTCCTTCGTCCCATCCCCCCAATAAAATAAACAGCAAAGGAGGAAAATAAAGATAACTTTAACAATCAAAAAGTGTTAAATTAAAAAATGTCAGTCACTTGTATTTAAAAAAATTATTATTAAATATGTTTTCATAAATGTTCTTCGTTTGCCCTAGAAATGAGATTTGTTACGTTATGACAATTTACAACAAGGCTACAATATTTGTGCTTTTCATCTTGGCACATTCATTTTTAGTACTTAATTTTGGAACACCAATAATGACCCAGGTCAGGAGGAGAAGATTTCAGTAGGTCGGGTATTCGCTGCAGAAGACACAGTCAAGTTTCACTAGACAGACGCTAGAGTAGAAACCACAAGAGAAACGGAAAAATGAATGACCTAAACTGACCTGGAGATGATGAAGTCTTCTTGTAGAGCTGAAATATGCCAGGTTATCTGGAGAAGCCAGAGACTGAAAAATGTGGAGGGCAACTGTTGAAACCATGTACTGCATGAGATGCTGTTGATTCCAAATTAGAAGTGTAATTATGATAACCTTATGGAGCAATCTCTGTTGAAAGTAACTTCCATTTAACAAAGGATAATAAAATACCCAGCTACTTTAGAATATGTTACAGTTGCGTGATAATTTATCTGTTTCTCTAAAACCAACAAACAATTTTGCAGTAGTTATTTTTTCTCGCTTATTTTTTTTAAAGAATTAAAAAATGGTGTCTTATTTTTTAATATTCTTCTTCAAACGCTCCATATTGACCACTTTTTAACCACTCTGTGTGATTTGTATGTGATCTGTGCCTAAGAGCGATTGTACATTGTGCCAGTTATGCACCTACAAGTAGACCAGCACATCCGATTTCTGCAATGCTTTTTATTTACTAGGGCAGGTTCCCTGGGTCCTACATCAGTCATCTTTTACGACATGAATAGTAGGTTGTAGTGGTACTATTATTTGCTTCCCTCCTGGCCCCAGCACCACACAGGCATTTTTAAGAATCAAGTATTGCTCTTCTTTTCTCTAATCCTGTTTTGCCTCGCAGCCTTAGAAAAAAAAGAGACCTATAGAACAGGCATTTGTGTGCGCATCATAAATAGTGCTTTTCACCACCCCTGTTATCTCTGATTTCCACCTGTGGATTTCTGGTCAAGATGACACTTCATGCTGGATGTGAATATTCATGTACAGTGTTTAAAATCATAGTGGACATAACTAAAACAGGGATAAATCAATATTAATGTGACACAATGTTACAGTTTCAATTGTAACCTTTTCTGTTCCAGATTTTATGCATCATCAGTCAAAATATCGTAAGTGTGATGAAGTCTCAGCAAGGGGAATCAATCCAGAAGGAATGTATGATAGAAATTACCTCACTGTTTATGATCTAATGACACATGAAGATAACACCATCAGTCAAGATATGCTCCAATATTCTTTGGTAAGTCAGACCATTATCAGTAGATAGTGCCGTTATGTAATAATGTCATCACATTCTTCTTCTTCTTCTTTCTCTAATCCTGTTTTCATCACAGCGTCAGGATAAGAAGAGATTTCTAGAACAGGCTTTTGTGTGTACTACATAAACAAGTGTTTTTCACCATCTCTGAGGTCTGCCTTTAATATGGACAGCCTTTTGCTTTGTATCTACTGTATCGAAGTAACATTGCTCTTTAAGGCACACTGTCTGTTGGTAATCTGCTTATATGGCTAAACCATTTAATTTCTTGATGAGTTCAGTACTGATGTTGTACCCACATTTTTCCTGATGTCTTAATTTCTAAACCAGTCTCTTCTTGATACTCTCAGTAGTCTGTGTAGACACTTCATATGTGTTGAGACTAGTTTTCTTTTATCTTTTGATGTCAGCGTCCAGGTTTGACACTGATATCATACAGTTGGGAGAAAGATTGTGTTGAACAATGCTCTTTTTGTATAGTTTCACATTGTAGTAATTTATTAAAACTAAAATAGTCTTTAATGTCAGATCAAGGTGCTTATTTTCTTAAAATTTGTTATGTATCTTCATAGACTGCATCCCTTCTTCTAAGCACTCTTGTACATGCCGGATTCTTTGCGAAGGTCAGCAACTCAGGAGATTCACACCAGCTTGCAGAACACATAGCAGAATTGACTCTAGGAAGTGGAAATAAGAGCGGTAAAGGAGTAATTTTTTTAAAAGATTGGCGTGAAAGAGTATATATTGTATGCTTCCTTGTACTTTTTTTTTCTTTAACCCTATTTCATACCATGAAGTATATTTGGGACTATGATATTAGGCCAGTATTTTTCATTGACAATCGGAATACGATAGATGATGTAGTCAACATTACGTTGGCCATCTTAACTTTCCATTGCTTTTCTGGTATCCAATTGAGGCTGGTTTAACCTGAGAGCTGTTTCAATCCACACAAAAACTCCACTCCCACTGTGAAATTGAACCCAGACCACGCTCCTAAGAAAAGCACATTAACTAACCACTATGCTGCTTTATTATACAATCTGTCTTTATTGAGAGATATTTATAGTTACTTACTAAAAAACATCATTTATAGAATTGGTCAAAAAGATACTTTATAATCTTTTTTTCTCTATTTTATTCACTTTGCTGATGTGTTTAAAAAAAAAAATTACTGAACTGAAATAGCAAACCATCACACAGATATAGGGTTTACTATAGAAAGCTAAAAAAGGGAGGGATTAAGTTAAAACATTTCAGAATATTCACCACTATAAAAAATTGTGTGTGAAGCTGTTTGTAACTCAAATTCAAATGTTTGTACTTAATACAAGATAGTAATTTTGTGAAATTTGTTAGGTTATTTTCTCTGCCTTTTGTGTTCCGAGTCATTTTTAATAACACTAGTACACCCTTAATGCTCACATCTCATTTATTTAATATTTGTTAATTGCATCATAGCCTATTTGCTGGGTGTTTTTATGTGTTTTGTTCTTATCCAGCTTTCATTTCTGTTCATTTATGAAGAAATAAGATGTTTATTATACGTAACTAGACTAGTGTGGATATCTGGGGCTTATCGGTAATGTGCTCGATCACCATCCAAGAGTACCTGGTTCAAACTCTGCTGCGGGCAGTTTGGAAGCAAATTTGTTCTAGTGGATTTTTACAAAATGTAAAAATAGATCTCACCTTTCAGAAAGCAATGGCAGACTACTGAACGTATAAATGACGCCCAGAAAATTAACGAGTCGTTTACTGTGGTTGATGGCGACATCTTGTAAAGGATATGCCACTATTTTCATTTTTCAACTAGACTAGTGTTTGATGTTGTCATTAACAATTTTGTTTTAATCTATTTGCTTTCTTTGTTTTCTGAAAAAATGTGGATTATAAATTCATTTTATCTCTTCCCAACAACCACAAGATCTACCAGAGGAAGTGACCATTATAGGAGGTCTTCTCCTGCGACATATTCTACAGCTGGTGTGTAATGCGCATGCCATCACTAGCTTGCAATCAACTTCCTCTGCACATGACATGTCTGTAAGCAATACGCAAGACACAGAACAGGTGCGCATTGCCACAGCCATTTATCCCACAGCAAGCTTGATGAACCATTCCTGTGATCCAACTATTATCTCCAGGTAACTATCATCGTTTGTCTTATACTTTCCACTGATGGTCACCAGAGGTGCCCATATATCACACTCAAGTAGTAGTATGTCCCTTGCAGAACTTTCCTTGCATCACAGCTCGCTTGAAAAATTCTGTCTCTAACAAGTTCTCCCACCTCCTCCAGCCTCATGTTCAAAGTTTCTTTAATGTCCTTCTTCCACCTTTATTTTGGTCATCCCCTGCCTTGTACTCCAGGGACCATGCGCTCCATTAACAATCTCTCCAAACCACTGTAACAATTTACGTGGCCAAAATATTTCATTTTCCGAAACATTATTTTATTAATGAACCAATGCTCCTCAAAATGCAAGTCTTTTATGATGTCTTTGTTTCTTTCTCTTCTCTGTCTAGGATGTTCCAAGAACTTTTCTGTAATACCTTGTTTTGAAAGCTTCAGTTTTGTTCTTTAATGTTTGTGTTATGGTCCATAATTCACATCCATATGTTGCCACAGGGAATATACATCATACTGCTGACTTATAATACTGGTACAATCTAGTAAAATGTGATTTATTTTAGTGGTAAGAAGAAGAGGTTATTTTAACTGTGGTCTGTCATGTTCTCAGAACAATTGTACATGACAGTGAGGTGGTTCAAGAATGCAGTTATGGTTGTTGATAACTGGTGTCAAGTTTGTGTCATTAATCATTGCATTTACAATCATTTCTCATTTCACTTTGTGTTCACCCATATTCTCTGATTATCTATCTTCTCCCACATTCTCTGATGATTTATGTTCTCTCATTTTGATTATTTATATTCTCTAACATTGTCAGGTTATTTATGTTCATCCACATTCTCTGATTAGTTCTCCACATTCTCTGATTATTTATGGTCTTTCACATTCTATAATTAGTTCTCCACATTCTCTGATTATTTATGGTCTTCACATTCCTAATTAGTTCTCCACATTCTCAGATTATTTATGTTCGTCCACATTCTCTAATTAGTTCTCCACATTCTCAGATTATTTATGTTCGTCCACATTCTCTAATTAGTTCTCCACATTCTCTGATTATTTATGTTCTTTCACATTCTCTAATTAGTTCTCCACATTCTCTGATTATTTATGTTCTTTCATATTTTATAATTAGTTCTCCACATTCTCTAATTAGTTCTCCACATTCTCTGATTACTCATAATCTTTCCATACTCTCCAAGATCCTCTAATTACATATGCGCTACGACATCCAATGGTTACATCATATTTTAATTTTTGTATTCACTTCCTATCACGCCCATGTGTTGCCAAGAATAGTAAGAGGGAAGTAAAGAATAGTAACACTGCGACCTTCAAGGCATGTCGTAAGATGCAACTGAGGTAGGGGCTTAGGGAAGCTACCCTTGTAAATTAAAAGCGCAGCTGAAATCGGATGTGCTGGCCTACTTGTAGGTGCATAAAGGACACAACGTACAATCGCTCTTAGGCTCAGATCACATACAAATCACCAAGCGTGGTTTAACAATTTATTGATATGGAGCGGTCGATGAAGAATAAGTTGTACTTCTTGGTCTGCGTTCTCACTAGATTGGGATTTTGGATTCTCTAATAAAGACAGCCGTCTGCCTCAGATTATCAGCAATGCCATACAGTTTGTCTTGGACGCTAGTGTAAGTGGGCCACCTCTTTCTTCTCAAGCCTGCATACTGGGGGCAGTTCTGTAGGATATAATTCCTATGATTTCTGCTTTCCCGTTTGTGCCGACCTTTTCCAGCAGTAAGTTTTGGCCACCCTCGCGATGGTAGGTCTGACATTCTTACTGCTTGGCTAAATCTCCTAGGCAGATTGGCGACCGTAGAATCCATTATCCCATTCCTCATTGTGAGGGTTGTTGCAACCATGTTATGCGCCTTATGACCTGGTGCATCCGTTTTCTGCAAGCATTTGTTTCTGGTTAGCATTCCCAGCGGACACGTGTATCCGATTTCAGCCAAACCTCCTTAGTCGCCTCTTACGACATGCGTAGCAGGTAACAGTAGTTCTGTTGTTTACACCCCAAATTTGGGCCCCGGTAACCACTCGGGTGGAATAAGTTGTACAATTTCTACTGTATGTTTGTCTTGTCATTGTCATAACATTGAACTTTAAAATAAAATCTTATTGTTTCTTCCTGTGATTATGTTTCAGTTTTATAGGTAATGTTTTGGTAGTTAAAACAGTGACAGATGTGGAAGTAGGAGAAGAAATCTACAATTGTTATGGTAAGTGTTTATGTTTCACCACATAAAATTATACAAAATAAACTGTATAAGTCTCTTTCTTTTTTTTTTCTTTTCTTTCGTCCGCTTTCAACTCAAAGTTTCATCTCTGAAACTGATTTTTGCGTGAAAATCCGTTTTCCAATTTCTTACAATGGCAGCAGCGTGCACATTGTAAATTACTTACACTGGCAGCCGTGTGCTCAATGTACTCGTAATTAGTATTCCTCGCCATACAGGCAGATTTTCTCCGACTTCAGAGGTACTCAAGTTATCGTCCTGAGTAAGACCAGACTGTATAAGTATTCTAACAAGGAAAATTGGTTACTGAACTGATGTCATAGCACTGCAGGCAGACCCATAAGTGCTCAGTCTCCCCCAGCAGATGTTGAAGTGTATGTATACTGATGGTTCCTGTGTCTTGCTGGTTAAACACACTCCTAGGCACAGTAAGATAAGAGCTCCTTTCAATAGACAGAAAAACTTGACAGACTCAGTGGTAGAATGAAACGGTCACTGAACAAAAGACAAGCTGTTAAATTGTGGCAGGAGGGCAACTAGCAGATAACCTGAATATACCAAAGTACTGTAAAAGGACATGGATGAGAAAACTGTGAACTTTGAGACATAGGCAAATCTGACTTAGACACAGTTCAGCTGGTTTATTGGCTCACGATTATCGACCATGAGGTCTTCAATATTCTGGAACATATTTTCAACAATCAACATTTTTTCAGTAGATCTGTACGATTTTTCCTGCAGCTACAGAGTTCAGACTTTGTGCAATATTCTTGGCTGGTGGGATGCCGTTTTTATTAATATGTACTGGGCCATATGGGGAAACCCGGCACAATGAAGTCAATCTGCTCATTTAAATCTTTTAAAAAACATGTTTTGTTCATTGTGTCTTTGGTTCCAAATTCAGTATACTCAAATCTAAAAAAGATATAGCATCAATAATTTATGAGAACCTACAACAATATTGTTTATATTATGTATTATTTAATTTGAATTGTTAGTATTATTTAACAAGGTAGTGGAGAAGTATATATGTGCTTTTGAGTATAAGTGTTACAGAAGCGTCCTCAGTATATCATGGACAGAGAAGAGAACAAATAGATCTATTCAGAAAGAACTCAAAATCAAAGCAAACTGGCTAACGCTGCAAATAAGAATGAGAAAATTGAATTATTTTGGACAGCCCAGTAAAGGGGTAAAGAGGAAGACCACGGAGAAGATGGACTTAGGATGTAACTGATGATTTGAGCTTAATGGCTACAGAAACGGGACATCTGGCCTATGAGAGAGAGAGAAATTCAGAAGGACTGTTATATTGGCAAAGTTCTGCTCATGACATTATATTTGGTGATGATTAATTATTGTTATCACTTTATTTACTGCAGGTCCCCATTATTGTCGTATGAGTCAAGAAGAGAGACAAGATGTTCTCAAGTCCCAGTACCACTTTGACTGTGTGTGTCCACCGTGCTGTAAGGGTGATATTTCACATCTAAGATTTAATGTAAGTCCTAGATCAGTACTGTTCAATATTTTTATATATTGGGGGCTCATCTGACTGATAGTATGTGATGATTCCAGTACTTTTTCTTCTTTTCTCATCACACTGCTACCGGGTTGTTGCCCAGTGTCGCGTGTATAGTAATAGTATTGCCCAATTACAATAGTATTACAACTAATAACAATAAAAGTAATGTTAACTCTTTCCATGCTTTAAGCCGCACACTGCGCCATGGCGGAAGTCCGTTGCACGCTTTAAGCCGCACACTGCGCCATAGAGTTGCTTCCTTATAGTAGAAGTAAAACTAGAGTCTTTCTAGTTTTACTTCTACTATTTTACTTCTACTACTTTTTAACCTTGTTATTCTATTGGGTTGTACAGTTTTCTTCAATTTAATATATAATAATATATATGTTTATTTATTGACGAGTAGTTGGGATCGTAATTTAAAAAAATTTTTTTTTTACTTCCCTTGAATTAACTGCTTAAAAATTGAGGAAATAAATGGACGTGGAAAGAGTTAATATAGTTGAGATGCAAACTCTTTCTCCAGTGAAAAAGCAAATGGTGGTGTTAAGGAGCAATAGAATGGTTACAAAAGAAAACAGAATTGCAAAAGTGGGAAGATCGTGTTCTTGAAAGTACTACGAACAAACTAGTTTGTTTTCATGAAATCTGATTTATGTTGACGCTGGCAGAGTAAAGAAGGGTGACCTAAAGGTATGACATGGGCGCCCGCAGGCACCACATTGAAGACCACTGTCCTAGATGATCTGTTTAAGCTGTATTTTCTTCTGCAGTGCTGTTTAGTTGCCATGATAGATCTTGAGGCCTGTTGCCAGAGCAAACTCTTTCAAGCAGTTGCTCAAAATGTCTGCCTAATCTCTGTAACTATTGGCCAGACTAACATCTGAGGCTACAATATCCAAGACGGTCTTGAAGTATGTGTGCCTTTGACCAAAGAAAATAAGGGTCTAACACCATATCCTCCATGATAGCTCATGATATGAAATTGTGAACTTTACATACCTTACTTAAATAAAGCATAACTGATTTTGTTGCAACTGTTTTTCATTTGTATATGAAATATTACAGTAACTATCTTCTCTTAAATTGCTCTTATTTGATACTGTCTTCTTCTTCTTTGCGTTCGTTCTTTACGATCAATTTTAATCACTTTTTGTGATATGTTTGATCTTTGCCAAGAACGTGTATACGTTGCACATTGGTTTGGTAGGCCCCTAAATGCATAGACTTCTACACGTTTAGGACACATGCATCTGATTTCAGCCAAACCTCCTTAGTCACCTCTTACGACATGCATGGCAGGTAACAGTGGTTATATTCTTTACACCCCAAATTTGGGCCCGGTAACCACTGGCGTTTTTATACTGTAATTATCATTGTTCTCTCTCTCTCTCTGACAAAAAAAAGACAAAATAATAATGACACTAATTATCATTGTTTTCTCTACAGCGTCGATCACCGCCAGACCTCCCAATAAATTCTTTTCATGTGGAAATCTGATTCATGCAACCTTAACATTGGTGTGTTTTATGTCACATCTTCAGCACCATTTGAAGCTCTGGTGCTTATCCTTCAGCGATGTGTCCGGTTTTAGTCAGCGCTTACTCAGTTTGCTCTCCGTTCTGTAGCCATCTAGTGTTTTTACGGTGTGGGGTGGCTAGACCCACTCCCAACGTCCTTAGTTGCCTCTTACGACATGCGTGGCAGGTAACAGTGGTTCTATTCTTTACACCCCAATTTGGGCCTCAGTAACCACTCGGGCGGTCATTGTTCTAAAAATGTCTTTCATCAAACATTTTACCACAAATAATTTACATCTAGTTTCCTTCATCAGGCATTTAAATGTCCAGTATGCTCTGGAGTTCTATCTGGTCATTCTTGTCTTGAATGTAGCCACTTGCTAGATAATGCAAATCTGACCAGACTGAAGCTGAAAGCAGAACAAGCCAGTGGTGTATTTAATCAAGCTATCAAACTTATGAATCTCCAAGACTATGATGGTAATGGATGTGTAATATATATGAATGTCAAATGTTCTTATATATAGTTTAGATTTTGAATCAATAATGTAAGACAATGAACATGCAGGTAGAAAACTATTCTCTACTACTTTAGTAGATGATGGATAGTGGTCTCAAACCTTCTGGGTCTCATGGGGATCTATTGTCCTGAGCATGCATGGGTTCACATTAATTAGAGAGCAGATTCTGACTATGAGAATGCCTATAGTGAGAGTATAAGACAGATATCTTCTTCCTCGTTCATTCTCATACTCCAGCTGGTTATATCAGAATGCAATCCGGAGAATGGAATGCATTGTGTCTGTCACAGTTTTCAGCATGAGCTGTTATATCTGTACTTCCAGTTTGACCAGCATAGCTTTTTTTGGGGGTGCCGGGTTAGCTTCTCGCTCTTTGATCTCCACAAACTTAGCCAGACTCCTTGGTAGTTGTCTGTTTCCAGGGCCGCCACAGGGATGCAAAGTGGGATCATAGTCAGCTTTGTTCTTCCACTAATGATGGCAGTCACTGCTACAGGCCCTTGCAGCTTGTGTGTAGTTCCTCAAAGGGTGATGAAGCATCTGGCCCCAGACAGCTAGTAACATATTTTTGATTGAACTATCATCATTGCATTTTGGTGAAGATCCATGTCTGCTACAATCTTATTCTTACACAGGAAGATCTCAGCAATAGTGGATAAAGTCTGTAACACTTAGGGAATAATTAAAATCCTGTGATTTTTCTGACTTGCGCTGATGGATTGTGTAACCGCACCAAAGCAGCTCAATTCTACAAACTTCTAGAAAGATATGGAACTTAATTTTTTCCTTGCCTTGAATATGAACACAGTGTAGTCTTAAAACTGAAGGGTTATCTATGTCTACTATTCCAGATACCATGGACTGCTAAAATGATGAATGTGCAGGTGTTAAATGAAGCCAAGACCCAGAGAAAACTTATTGTCAATATAATAATGAGATATTCATCATTTTTCAGACATCTGATGAGAAGTGGAGGTTTAGAACACATTGTGACAACTGGTAAAATCGAAGGGAGACAAGAAAGAGGAAAAATATTAGACAGCCTGGCTTTATGGCATGAAAGAGCGTCAACATCTGAGATAATCGCATATACCGGGGACAGAAATTTGTGGAGATACATGATCGCCTACGCCAGCCGGCGTGGTACCTGATGATAACTATTCCAGCGAAGTTGTCACAAATAAAACAAACAGAAATTTTCAGTAAAACAATAAAATAAATCACTTAAAGATTTGTATTCCATTCTTTGGTTTCATTTGCTGCTTGGATTGCTGCTCTAAACTTCTATTTCCTATTGTACATTAACTATGGTAACAGCAGTGAAGTATGTACTTGATAATAAGGTAGTATTTTTTCAGGTGCCATCAACTTGCTGAAAGATTGTAGAAGCCAGAGGCAAGGTTTTCTTTATAAGAATAATAAAGATCTGGCTCAGATAGAGGATGCAATAGCTCGATGTTATGCAAACATAGGTAAACACATTTTCACATCAATATAGTGACAAGAACTAAGTGAAATTATTCAGAAATTATGAATGTGCTGATAACCTATATCCTCTACGTGTCTCGTTGACACATAAAGCTTCCACAAGAAATTTGCATTGTTTTCATTCTCCCGCTTTTCTACTGACTGTTTACTACGTTAGGCTACAATCTTTCAGCTCTCTTTCTGCCATTCTTCTCCTTGTTTCTTTTGGAAGTCTAGGCATTCTCTTCTCGTATGCTGACCTAGCCAATGCCCCTACTGGCATACAACACACATGACCAATCCATCTTCACTTTCATCTTTTAATAATGTTCAGTTTGTTTGTTTTCAAAGCTCTTCCTTTTCTATTCTTTATGATGGAAAGTGCATTGAAAAAATACAGTAAAGTGTTTACACTATGAGGCTGCACAGATTCAGAAAGATAAATAAAGTCAATTGTTTATGGTACGGCTATGTGTTGCCGGGGAGCAAAGAATAGTAACACTGCGACCTACAAGGCGAAACCTGTAAGAGGGGACTGAGGTAGGGACCTAGGGAAGCTACCCTAGTAAATAAAAAGTGTTGCAGAAATTGGATGTGCTGGCCTACTTGTAGGCGCATAACTGGCACAATGTACAATCGCTCTTAGGCTCAGTTCACATTAAAATCACAAAGATTGGTTTAACAACTGGTCGATATGGAGGATTCGAAGAAGAGGTTTATGGTAAATATCTGTTCCTGTACTATGTCATGCGGTAGCGAAGTTGTTAATGAACTCGCTTCTCAAGGCTGGTGGTCTGAGTTCAACTCCCGCAGTGCGCATGGAATTTTTCCTGACTGCGACGGCTCTCAGGTCGACCCAGCCTCAACTGGGTACCAGACATGCTCTGGGAAAGTAAAGGCGGCCGGCGGGATGCTGACCACGTCACCCATCGTGTGCCGACGGTCAATCAAAAATACAGGCCTAACACTGTATTGACCTATATACCACGAGGTATGAAAGGGTTCCTTTACTTTTTTTTACTATGTCATACTTCATTTTTCTTTGACTATTGATATTAAAATTTTTTAACTTCAGTCTTCTGTGTACATGAGTATATTGTAACATTTCAAATTATTATTAGTAATTTTTAACACTTTTTTCATATTTTTACCAGGGATTATAGCAGCTCAGCAGACCATCTTTTGACCAGTGTGAAGTTTACAGCACTGCTGTATGGTGAGAAGAGCATAGAACATGCTAATGAGTTACTGAAGCTTGCTGAGGTTCTCTTTAATGCAGAAAGGTTTACAGAGTGCCTGGATATAGCTACTCAATCTCACAGCCTGTTTCAAGATTTGTACAGTTCAGGACATGAAGCAGCAATGCAGGCTATGGAACTCATTAACGCTGCAAAGCAAGTCTTAACACCCATAATGCAAGCTAATTAAGATTGACCAGTGTCAAATCTTAAACATTTCAAGAATGAATGGTATCAAAGTTGCATAATTTGTATTTTTTTAAACTTAAAAATATTGGCAGACATATAGCTAAGATTCTACATCCCATGTTTCTTCTCTTCCGCCATTCATTTCTTTATATATGTTGGGAGGGGGAAGGGGTGGTCTTGTTCTAAGGCACTTTGAACGCTGTAACTCTTGTACTTGTTTATTTTCTTAAGGCTGTTCTTGATGCCATCGCTCTATCTTTTGCGCAATCTTCCTATTGCTCTGTACTCATTATGCTTTTTCAGTGTGGCTCTCTGAGGTAGTTGATACCAGGGCATTCTTGTTAGGTGTCCATACTGTTCAATCTGTTGTTCTTTTATAAGTTACATGAATGGTTTCACATCCAGTCTTCTTCTTATTTCTTCATTGCTAATTTTGTCTCTTATTGTCACTCCTGCAGCTCTTCTAAAGCACCGCATCTCCGTCATTATGGTTTTCCGCTCATTAGCTGCTGTTATTGGCCATGTTTGGCACTAGTAACATAGTGTTGGCCAGAAAATCGTTTCATGCTCTTGTTCATCCCATTTTTGTGTACTACAAACTCAAATGAAATTAAATTATTGCTTCTCGGAACAGGACACAATCGACTCCACAATCACTTGTTTACAAAAGTCAAGATTAGCAATCAATTATTTGTACATGTATATAGCTACTCCAGACCACATACTTCAAGACTGCCCCACTGAAGCAACACTGAAAAGAAAACTACACGGACGTCTGTGTGAGCTACTGAAGTGAGACACTGAAGTTTATAGAAAAGACAACTTTAAATATACCAACAATGTTACGGACGGAAGGAAAGGCCTTTCCTTCTCTTTGTGAAGTTGATATACCTCCAAATCTGTTCTTTTTCCATATTAGTATTATGTTTGAAGAAGAACAGATGAGATGTTTGTATAATCAGCAAGCTAAGAGAACCATCAGCATGCCCATCTTTAGCCATCTACTGAAAACAGCTCAGTACCTTTGAGTCTGCTCTGAGTGCAGTCTTTCGGTTCTCTTAACTAATAGAATTGTTTAAAAGTCTTGTTACCCTGCATATTGTTTAGTAAAGGATATATAGATGGGGCAACAAAAAGCAGACGAAGACAGAGGAGACAAATAGGATGACGTGACAATATACTTGTTAAATAGGCCACACAAAAATATTACAGCTGCACCAATTTCATCCATCTTTTATATGTTTATATCAATGTTTGAGTTGCATCTGATATTATCTAATTAAAAGCTGATGTTTCAAAATTTTGAATTGTTATAAAGTTCAGTCTCATTTGATTAATTAGTTAAGTTATTGGTCACTCAACTAACGTCCCCAGCACTCGGACAGACCCATAGGTACTCAGTCTTCCTTAACAGATGTTGATTCCTGTGGCTTGCTGGTTAAACACACTCCTCTGTCTGCCCCTCAAGCATCCAGCTCTAATTATACATGTTATTCCCAACTCCTTAAATTGCTAAAATCATTCATCAATTTTAGTGCCCTCATCCAACAGTAGGTCACCAAGAGACAGAAGAACATCCCCTTATCCATCCTAAACTCTCTGACAATCAATGCTTTTGATGCAAGCCTGTCTGCTCTCTCATTATCGTGAACACTAGCATGCCCAGGACAGTAAATCCACATAATTAATTAGGTGCTATCTTGACGTCGAAGGTCTGCTGCAATTGATCTCCAGCACTTCTTGTCCCTTGATATGTTGATGCATTTTGTCAGACTTCTATTTTTAAATCAGGGTTCCTCTCTCCTATGACGATTGTAATCCAGAGTTTATTCGGCACAATAATGTCATGGTTTTTCCACCACATTAAAATGGCTATTTTATTTTTGACAACTATTTCTAGCTACAAGTGTGTTGTGGGCACTTTGCTCCAACAAACGAGCTACACAGGGAAAGACTCATATTTGCAAGTGTGTATTCAGTCCCCTGAGTCGAGTTTGCAGCACTAGTGTATTTCTTATCGACTACCATATGCTCTATGTTTTGCACCTGCCAGCGAATGTATCTGTCTTCGGTACATATTTACTTGGGGCTTCTATAGCTTTTCATTCTTTCTTCTTTTCTCTTTTTTTTTTTTTTTTCGTCGCTTTCAACTCAGACGAAGTTTCATCTCTGAAACTGATTTTGCGTGAAAATCCGTTTTCCAATTTCTTACAATGGCAGCAGCGTGCACATTGTAAATTACTTACACTGGCAGCCGTGTGCTCAATGTACTCGTAATTAGTATTCCCTCGCCATACAGGCAGATTTTCTCCGACTTCAGAGGTACTCACGTTATCGTCCTGAGTAAGACCAGGGGACTCGAACAAATGCCGGACAGTAGGTTCGAACCCGAGCTATGAGGCGTCTCACAGCTAGCAGGCCGAGCTACTATCAACTACTCTAGGCAGTCCCCCGATCCAGCAATCATCTGAGCATTTGCCCTTCGACTTGAGGCCATGGCAGTGAATTTACAGGTCTGTCTGAGTTGTGGTGTGTTAGCATAGAGAGAGTTTTCAACATCTGGGTCTGGAGGTAGGTACTTGTGGCGTAGGTCGCTGAGTGCAGGGCACTGGAAGAGATGGTGTGTGACAGTTTCTTCTGAATAGTCACACAGTTGACATTGTGGGGCAATCTTTGGTTGGATGCGGTGTAGGTGAGCATTCAGGGGCACATGTTGTGTCCTAAGGCGGAAAATAATGACTTGTTCTTGTCGTGTGAGGTCATTTATAGCATCTTTGGGATTTGGAGTGGTCATGTGTTTAAAGAGGGCTCTGCCAGTTTTGCCCATTGCCCACTCATTCATCCACTCCTCCTTCTTGTTACTTCTTATTATTTGTTTAGCAGTCTGCAGAGTTATTGGTCTGTCATGCTGTTGACTATTTGCCCCTGCCTTTGCAAGGATGTCTGCTCTTTCATTTCCTTGTATGTTGCTGTGTCCTGGTATCCACTGTAAGGTAAGCTTGACGGCAAAGGTGTTGATGAATGAACTGATGGATAGAGCCAGGGACTGGCACGCTGGGCTCTCAGGGTTTGCATTTTCTAGTGACTGTAGCACTGACTTACCATCAGTAAAGATAACAGTGTGCTGAGTTTTTCCGGGATGGAGCTGGAATATGTTTGTAAGATGGTGCACTGAAGCTTCAATGGCAATGGTCTCGGCCTCAAAATTAGAACAGTACTTTCCACATGCATTTTGCAACTCGTCACACGATTTGTCTGGGTATTCTATTCGTGCACCGTATCCAGCATTAATAGTCCCTTTGAAGGCTGAGCCATCTGTATATACATGTATCCACTCGTCTGGGAAAGATAGTATGGTGTCTTGGGCCACCATCCAGAGATCTACTGGGTCTGAGTTCTTCTTGGTGATGTCTTTGGTAAGTGTGGTGTTTATTTTTGGACAGGCGAGACTACAATTTGGAGGGACTTCTGTGTGTACAATTTGTGTCTCTTCTCCGGCATGTGATATTTTTCTTGCAGGCCTAATGCCACATCTAGGATTGTTTTTTGCTTCAGTCTGTGATGTGGTCGCCAGTTGTCTACTAATTGTCTGTTAGGGTGGTTTCTACTAAGTCTTTTATATCTTTCCACTGTCTCTACTACTGCTGCCTCCCTACGCATTCGCAAGGGCTCGATGTTTGTATGGATTTCACATGCTGCTGTAGGGGCTGATCTCATACCTCCAGAGATGAAATGCACTGCCTGGCTCTGTACTTTGTCCAGAGCTTCCTTTGTTGTTTTACTACATGTTGCCTGCAGTGCTAGGTTGCAATCCATTACAGAGCGTACATAACCGATGTAGAGTTGCCTAAGTGTTTTTGTTTGCGCCCCATGAGGTACTTGCAAGTCGTTTTAGGAGATTTAGTTTCTTTTTTGACTTTAATTTCAGGTTTTGGACATGTTTGTTAAATGAGAGCTGCCTATCCATCGTCACCCCTAGGTATGTTGGGTTATCTTCTTTCTTTAAAATATTACCATCTAGTGTTAGTGTAATATTTTTCTTTGCTACCTTGTTACTCCTGGTGAAAATAGAGTAGGTTGTCTTGGTGTAGTTCACTTTCAATTTCCATGTTTCACAGTATTTACTAAGCCTGTCAAGGTCTTCATTTAGCCGCCTTTCACTGAAGCCAGTGTGCTTGCTGGTGTGCCAAAGAACCAGGTCATCAGCATATAATGCTTTTTCTGTCAGTAGCTCTTTGGGCATATCATTCAGAAACAGGAGGAAAAGTGTACAACTTAGTGGGGAGCCCTGGGGTAGACCTTCTTCTTGCACCTGCTTGGAAGAGATGCCATTGTTGATCTTTGTCTGGATTGTGCGGTCTGTCAGGACATCAGTGTTCTTTCTTTTTTCTGTCCATGGTATTCGTAGGACCTTTCTGTAGCATTTAGTTTCGAAGAACTGGATTTTTGTTCTTGTTACAACACAGTCTCCCAAAAAGAGCACTATCATTCAGATACAACGCCAAAGACCCAGAGGATGACCATGTAAACAATGCATCGGCGGAATTTCCCAGGCACTAACTTCCACCTTGTGCAAAGCGCATAAGGAGACTTGCTTCAGGTGCCTTTTTTTGGCATGCCACCAAAAGGCAAAAACCGAGATAGAGAATAGATAGATAGTCTTTGATTTCACGCCATCATGTCAAGTAGCCATTCATATGTTAGTATGGAGCACCACAGGTAAGTAATGTTGGCTTTATTGACAGACTGTGTATTTGCACAGATATTACCTTCTAAAATAAGGGTATAAAGTCGAAGTATTTACTTCATTGCACCGGGATTTACCCCACATGGCTCGGTCCCCCTCCGCAGTAATGGCACGTATGCCATCTGACGAGATTAATACACAAAGCACAAACTTCAAGGGGTCTGGGGAAAATGCAATGAGGAACGCGCGTCCCAGATTTGAACGCACAACCCTCGGAACACAAGCCAGGGACTTAATCACTGCTGTTTAGGAGGAGCCTAACTTACCTTACCTCACTGCTGCTACAAATGCAGATAAAAAACAGATTTTACCCATCCATCACGACACTGGGCAACAACCCAGTAGCAGTGTGACGACAAAAGAAGATCACTGAGATGTTAGACATATATGTTCTTCTTCGCGTTCGTTCTTTACGACCAATTTTAATCACTCTGTGATATGTTTGATCTTTGCCAAGAACATGTATACGTTGCACATTGGTTTGGTAGGCCCCTAAACGCATATATTTCTACACGTTTAGGACGTGCATCCGATTTCAGCCAAACCTCCTTACTGCCTCTTACGACATGCGTGGCAGGTAACAGTGGTTCTATTCTTTACACCCCAAATTTGGGCCCGGTAACCACTGGCGAGACATATATGTTCAATATCTGAACATTAATTTCAACTTAGTCATGCCATTATGAGACAAGCACATAAAACTGAGACAAAACATTTGTAGAAAAATACAACGAACTAAAAAAATAAACCATTTATTTATTTTGGTTGAGGTCTCTTATAACATTTTAATTACAAATCATCACAATAATCACACACAATTTATGACTGAAAATCATAACATATCCTGTACAGGATATCGTCATTAACCACAGTAAACGAGTCCTTGAATTTCTAAGCACCACTTATATGTTCAGTAGTTTACCATTGTTTTCTGAGCTGTGAGGTCTGTTTTTACCGTTCGTTACCACGGGAACAAATTTGCTTTCAAACTGCCCTCCGCGGAGTTTGAACAAGGTACAATTGGGTTGTGATTGAGTTCACTACCGCTTCAAGCTACAGATGCCCACATATTTATAACTACATGTATTCAAATATAATTTTAGCGAAAATTTTAACATCTGTTAAACATTTACAATTTTCTCTCACTTTATCTCTCACTCTAAACATTCTCTCACATTATCTCTCTTACTCTAAACATTCTCTCACTTTATCTCTCTTACTCTAAACATTCTCTCACTTTATCTCTCTTACTCTAAACATTCTCTCACTTTATCTCTCTTACTCTAAACATTCTCTCACTGTATCTCTCTTACTCTAAACATTCTCTCACTATCTCTCTTACTATAAACATTCTCTCACTTTATCTCTCTTACTCTAAACATTCTCTCACTTTATCTCTCTTACTCTAAACATTCTCTCACTTTATCTCTCTTACTCTAAACATTCTCTCACTTTATCTCTCTTACTCTAAACATTCTCTCACTTTATCTCTCTTACTCTAAACATTCTCTCACTTTATCTCTCTTACTCTAAACATTCTCTCACTGTATCTCTCTTACTCTAAACATTCTCTCACTTTATCTCTCTTACTCTAAACATTCTCTCACTTTATCTCTCTTACTCTAAACATTCTCTCACTTTATCTCTCTTACTCTAAACATTCTCTCACTTTATCTCTCTGACTCTAAACATTCTCTCACTTTATCTCTCTCACTCTAAACATTCTGTCACTGTATCTCTCTTACTCTAAACATTCTCTCACTTTATCTCTCTTACTCTAAACATTCTCTCACTTTATCTCTCTTACTCTAAACATTCTCTCACTTTATCTCTCTTACTCTAAACATTCTCTCACTTTATCTCTCTTACTCTAAACATTCTCTCACTTTATCTCTCTTACTCTAAACATTCAGTCACTGTATCTCTCACTCTAAACATTCTCTCACTTTATCTCTCTTACTCTAAACATTCTCTCACTTTATCTCTCTTACTCTAAACATTCTCTCACTGTATCTCTCTTACTCTAAACATTCTCTCACTTTATCTCTCTTACTCTAAACATTCTCTCACTTTATCTCTCTTACTCTAAACATTCTCTCACTTTATCTCTCTTACTCTAAACATTCTCTCACTTTATCTCTCTTACTCTAAACATTCTCTCACTTTATCTCTCTTACTCTAAACATTCTCTCACTTTATCTCTCTGACTCTAAACATTCTCTCACTTTATCTCTCTCACTCTAAACATTCTGTCACTGTATCTCTCTTACTCTAAACATTCTCTCACTTTATCTCTCTTACTCTAAATATTCTCTCACTTCATCTCTCTTACTCTAAATATTCTCTCACTTCATCTCTCTTACTCTAAGCATTCTCTCACTTTATCTCTCTTACTCTAAACATCTCTCAGTTTCTCTTACTCTAATCTCTTTCACACTTCACTGTCGCATATTTTTTTAATCATCTTCTTCAATGATCCAACTGCACTTGAGCTCTTGCCTGTCTGCCCAATGCTATGTAGTGGTATCTGCATGTGTTTGTAAGTTGTTCTTCTGTTCCGTATAATGTGTTATACTTTGTTTATCACATGACAGCTTTTCCAAGAACTTGTAGTACGCCCACTTTATGTCAAAGTCCATGTCATACCAATAATTCACTGAAACAATACAACAAAAATGATTGACTACAGTTTACATTGAGATACAAACACGCTATCAGTTATTCTTCTTCTTCTTCTTTGCGTTTGTTCTTTACGACCAATTTTAATCACACTTTGTGATATGTTTGATCTTTGCCAAGAACGTGTATACGTTGCACATTGGTTATCCATTATTATTATTCATTCACTCTTGGACATCAATTTGAATTTTGTTGTTGTTTTTAAATGGTCAGTCTTAGGATGAACATCTCCACAGAACTTATTTTTCTATTTTTTATGACTATTCAGTGACATAATTGTACAAGTTACTATTCAAAACTACCAAACACTCACTGAAATTCTACTTTAATCATTTTATATATGAGATTACTTGTTGCATTTTGGGTTTCCCTTTGAAATTGTTATCTTTGTTCACTCTCAGATGCCAGTCGAATATTTTTAAAGAAAAGTAGTTCCTCATGTTGTATCATCATGTTCATCATCATGGTCTAGGGTAAATAAGATAGAGGCAAAACATGTCCACACAATCACGACCAGTTTAGATTTTTTCTTCTTCTATCTTTGTTTTTTTTTGGTAACACTTTTTTTTTTTATAGTGTGAGGTGACCAGCTCCATGACCACTCCTCTTGTCACCTTTTATGACATGTGGGAGAAGACAGCGGTTCTATTCTTTGCTACCCCAGAAAACCCAAACAAGAAAGGAAGACATGTATAGATCTCTAGAAAGCCTGTCCTGAACTGGTGACTTCCAAATAATTTTGTAATATATGTTAAGAAGTCACATTGTCAGAAGCTAGTAACACTCGTCAGAAGCTAGCAACACTCGTCAGAAGCTCTTATTTGCACTGGTGACTGTCAAATAATTGTGTTCTGCTCCTCATTCGCTGGATATGTTTGCAAAAACATGTTTGATTGGCCCTATGTTTTATTGTCCTATGTTTGATTGGACCTATGTTTAATTGGCAATGAAAAGGAATAAGAGATTTGTATAAGATAAATTAATAACCTGCCACCCTCCTTCCAGACCTATATGGCAATGGCTAAATGCATGATTGTGTCTCTACTGACCTGCAATACAAGCTTGTGACTGCTGCACATGGTGAAACCACAAGGACGGCAGATAGAGAGTTTCTCCTGCCTTAACTGTGACTGTTAATGGTCTTGCGCTGGCATACTGAGGATATTTCTCCAGGTTAGGCTTCAATGGGTCAATAGCAATCCATGAGACCTAAACAGCAATACAATACACATCTTTAGTTATTTTCAAAGTATTATTTTTTATTTCTTCTTTTCTTACAGTGTTTTGTTCTCAACTTATGAGAGTATGTTGGGGGATGCGATTTGGGGGGGTGTGAGATAAAGTGAGGCACTTTCATTAACAGAAAGACGGATGCGAGTCATGGACAATAAACGCACAGATCAAAAAATCGCTGAGGGTCACAGAGATGTGGTTTTACAGAAGAATGATGAGAATCGCATGGACTGCTAAAATGACTAATGTTGAGGTGTTGAATGAGGTCAAGACACAGAGAAAGCTTATCATCAATATAAGACAGAGGCAGTCAAAATTTTTTGGACATGTGATGAGGAAGGAAGGTTTCGAACATATTGCGACAAATGAAAAAATCAAGGGTAGACGAGACAGAGGAAGAAAGAGAGAGAAGATTTTGGATAGCTTGACTTCATGGCATGGTTGAGCGTCAAAACCTGAGATGATAGCAAACACCAAAGACAGAGATTTGTGAATATCCATGATTGCCTATACCAGCCAGCATGACACATGATTATGATGTTGGGGGATTCTATAGTGCAGAGAAATTAAGACTGCTTGCTCAAGGCTGCTGCCATGAATGTGCAGATCATCGGTTTAATTGTCTTCCCAACAGAAAATACTTCTGACCTCGCTGAAGGGTCAAACATGGGATACCACCTCATTTAACCATTCATCCATGCGCACTGCCAAGTATTTTTTCCATGCCTAATTCTTCTCTTTTTTTCATCTTTTCTTTTTCCACCAAGATGTTCTCTCTATATGTTTTCCTGCTTGTGCAATTGTTCTTACTTTCCATATTTAGTGATTACAAACCATAGTAATATAAACACATAGTTATTTATGAAGCAACAGCCACGAGAGCTTCGTTTGTTTGTTTCGATCATTCTTCTCGACCATTTTGTTCATTCTTATTGCGATATATCAACAGTCTTTGCCAAGAACGGCTAGAACGTTGCGCCCATTAGACCTCTACTATTGTAGGATGGGCGCATCCAAAACCAAAGTTTTCGGCCTAACGAGAGCATAGTGATTAGTGCACTTGCTTTGTAGGTGCATGGTCACAGGATCAAATTCCACAGTGGGAGTAACATTTTTTCCAACCATAACAGCTCTTTGGTTGACCCAACCTCAAATGGGCACCAGAGAAACACTGGGCAGCAAGTAAAGGCAGCCAGCGTGATGTTGACTACATCATCCATTGTATGTCAATGGTCTAAGAAAAATATGGACCTAACACCGTATTTCCCAATATACTTTATGGTATGAAAACAGGGTTGCTTTTCTGTATGCATGGTGTACTTTTCTAGATAGTACATACTACAGCTGAGTTTCAATGTTGAATAAAGTTGATAATTTCAAACTGACCTTGTCTCCATTCTCAGTCTTTATGATTTCAAATTCACCATCTGCATTCTCTTTGTACACTCCAGATGAATATGTTTCTAAAGGAATTAATAAATCCACAATAGATTATATAAATAAATGCTTGTACCTCTATACATTTTTTTTAAACATGTCTATTTAATACTCATATGTGATTCATTCTTTGAAATAAATAAAACTTATTTGCTTCCCACTTCAATGCCTGATTCGTGATTCTTTGATCATTTCTTCTCAGAGTATGCTCAACCTCCATCTTCTCTTTCTTATAACAGTTGTTACTAGTGTCTTTATGAGATACACCAGTGATATGTGCATTAAAGATGAATTTCTATCTGTGAACCACTTTTTGATGTCTTTCTTTTTCTTTTCTCTAATCCTGTTTTGTCTCACAGCATCAGGATAAGAAGAGATTTCTAGAACAGACTTCTGTGTGCACTTAATAGTGTTTTTCACTGCCTCTATTATCTCTTAGGTACACCTTTTGCAGGGACAACCTTTTACTTTGTATCCACTGTATATGAGTAGCATTGCTCTTTGAGGAGCACTGTCTGTTGGTAATCTGCTTATGTGTCCGAACCATTTAATTTGTTGTTTCTTGATGAATTTCAATACTGATATTGTACTTTATTTTTTTCTGATATCTTCATTTCTAAACTGGTCTCTTCTTGATACTACCAACTTAATGTCAATGTACTTTAACTCTTTAGCTGCTAAGGACGTATATCCCATTCACTTCTAAAGACGCATTAACATGTCTGTTATTATCTCTCCTCTGTCGGCTAAAGACATGTTAACACGTTATACATTGCTACTGTCACTGCTATAGGCGTACATTCACGTTTGTGACCTAGAAACAAAGAGCAGCTATTTTTAGCTCTGCCTTTGGAAAGTATGTAGCAGTGAAAGGGTTAAGTAGTGGACAAATTATTTCCAACAAATGGACTTGACTAGTAGACTATGTTGAGTGTTATCTGCAATGACAGTATACCTTCCATTCTGGGCAAACATTCTGGCTTTGGAGCTTTTGTGAAGAGAGAGGCATGACAAGTGGTAACATTACACTGTTCTTTTGCATTGTCATTCATTGGTATAAAACACTTTTCCTCCAAGACTGTAATCAACCATGTACACTACTGTTTATGTTGTAAACTCTACATTGCCTGAGTGGTTACCGGGGCCCAAATTTGGGGTGTAAAGAAAAGAACCAATGTTACCTGCCACGCATGTCGTAAGAGGCGACTAAGGAGGTTTGGCTGAAATCGGATGCATTTGTCCTAAACGTGAAGAAGTCTATGTGTTTAGGGGCCTACCAAACCAATGTGCAACATATACACGTTCTCTGCAAAGATCAAACATATCACAAAGAGTGATTCAAATTGGCCATAAAGAACGAACGCAAAGAAGAAGAAACTCTACATAGTCTCTGGCATTGAATCACAGACTATTCTGTGTCAAGAAGTTAAGAGCCAAACATGAAGTTTTGTTTCTTACACAGAAGTGCACTGTCTTTCACATGGTCATTTCTTAACTTGTGTTATATAGTTATTTCTTTGTCATATTTCTTCAAGCAAAGAAAATTCAATTTAATTGTGTGAACAATATGAAACACAAAACTTCAGTGCATCTTTGACCTATCTCACAGAAATATTCTCAAATTGGTTCAAGACGATATTTTGAGTCGCTGATAATCTCGGAACTTGTTTAATGGTTAGTTTACTCAAAACAAATTGAAGAGCGACAAGTAGATTTGAAATAGATTCTTTCTCATTTAAATTGTACTCTATGATTGATGCTCTTTGCAAAGGGACGACCTAATTGAGTTGCCTAACAAAGTCTTGTTCCAGCAAATTGTCTTTATCCAAAATCTTGATGAGTTTTGAAGCTCTCATATGGTTGCAAACCCTGCGCTGAGAAAGTGAACGTTTTCAGCTTTAAGTTCATTTGTGACAACCTATCTTTGCTAATGTTTTTTTTTATTTTGCCACATCATAAAGATAAAAGCTAGAAATTGGTTGAATACCAAATTATATAATGGCTAAAAAAAAGTCTTAAACCGACGGATTGGGCGTCATCGCACCGGGTTTTGCCCCATATGGCTTTGTCCCTCTCCTCAGAAATGGCACGCCACCTGACAAGAGTATTGCATAAACTCCATAGCTCCAGCAACAATCCTAGGGGTCTCTGGAAAAATGCACTTGTGAATGGAATGGTGCGGTCTGGATTCGAACCCACGACCTTCTAAATGCAAGGCAAATGTGTAACCACTTAGCCACAGAGACCCCCTAATACTAACATTGATTAAGAATGTCTTTCAAATAACCAATCTTTCTGATCACAAAACAACACCAGCCATGCCACTGAAGCATTCTTAAAATTGCCCACTTGCTTATGAGTACACTGAACTACTACAAGCTGGAAACACATTTGTTTTTAACTACAACTATTATTTCTACAAATTTGTTTCATTGCTTGTGCTATTTCAGTAAATATTCATTTTTCCAAGTCCATGGTGTAAATATTTCAACTTATCCTACATTTTGTACCAGAATGAAGGGAGGTGGAAGTCATTAAATCTTGTCCAAGGGAAGTAAGACAGCAACAATATTAAAGAAAAAACTGGTTTAGACAATCCCAAAGACTGGTGATAAAGTCTTCTGATCATTCTACAGTCCCCCGCACTTTTCTAAATCTGCATAAGTCTTAAACCTAAATTTCCCAAAATACACATCAGAAATTCCCTTTGGAATGAAATGGGTAAAAAATGTAGAAGATCTTGCCATGTTCAAAGTCAAAGTTTTGTTTCACTTACCATATGGAATGAATGGAAGATCAGTGGGTGGTAGAAGAATGAAGGTCTTTTGCCCAGACACCACACAGTACAGATTTTCGTAATGATCCCTATGCACTAAAAACAGTAAAATAAAGAACATGAACATCACTGGTGAAGCTTCATCTATTTCTAAACTTGATCTATTACAGTTTTTCATAAATTGTTTATTCTCTGTCATTCCTTTCTTCTTATTTCAGTGGATGACAAAGAAATATATACCTATTATCTCCGGAAGATTGATTTTCAAACATTTCCTTAAAAATGTTCAAGGCCAGCCTGCCCAGCGCGTTCGTAGCGCATTGGACTGCGGGTGACTAGTCCTCTGTGTGTGTGGGTTCAATTCCGCGGACTGGCAGAAAAGCCACAGGTTCCCAGATTCACGGTGTTCGTGGCAACGAACCGAAGGGTTATGATGTCCATGGCACCGAGTCGAAGAGCTGAAAGCTCAAGCGCTTCTGGATCAGAAAAAAAAATGTTCAAGTCCTCTTATCTTATCTTAACCACATTTGCTGTGAAGCATCATGGGGAGAGTTAGTTTTCTATCTTGTGCCAGGTGTGTTACGCTTGACGTTGTCAGTTCATGCTTTCACAGGGACTCTGAGATGTTATCTATCCATCGTGTTCTTGGCCTGCCTCGTGCTCTGCGCCCGAGTGTTGATTATTGTAGGCACATGATGGTAGTAAATGTGGTTCCATTCTCATTAGATGGCCGAACCACTTGATTCTTTGCTTCTCGATGTACTGTATGTATGGTATAGTACCAACGATGCTTCTGATATTCTCGTTTCGCACTCTATCTCTCCTTGTAACGCTGACAGCTTTTCGTAGACATCTCATTTCACATGTTTTGTGTCTTAGTCAGGGGCTATGTTTGGCACTGATAGCAGGGAGTTGGAATAAATAATGTTCAAGTATCATCATCAAAAAGCTTGTCCAGTGCAGAACTTTGTCACCTCAACAGTCCTTCAGAATTTCTCTCATAGGCCAGATGTTGCCTCTATTTTTATCAACCAAGTTAACCACACTTTGTGTGTAATCTGTATGGTTTTCATCAAGAACGTGAGTATGTTGTGTCACCCATTAGCCCTCTACAGCATGTAGGACAAGCACATCTGAATTTCAGATAGTTAATGTATATTGTCCAACAGGACACAAATTTGTACAAACGGGTAAATGTTCGATTTTACAAATAGAAAAATTCCACTTTAAAGTAGAACATCTGGAGTTATACTGTAGCATAGACTGAACAAATACAAGCGTTAACAATTTGTGGAATTACACTCATCTTCAAAGGTTTTAAAGTCGAAGGATTGACTTCATTGCCCCTTGGTTTTATCCCATATGGCACGGTCCCTCTCCGCAGAAATGGCACGCCACCTGCCGAGAGTATTGCACAAAGCACTCATCTTCGTTCTGGGACACATGGGTGTCAATGGCAATGAGAGAGTAGAAAGGCTGGCTGGCTCTGCCACGATGTCAGGGGGTTAGCCAATGGATAAAACTGACATTCTGAATGCCCTAATAGATTGTGGCAAAGAGGATTTTCATTTAAACCAATATATGTCAACTGCTAGATTGCAAGAGCTTGAATTGAAGACTGGAGTGGCCAGAAAAGAACAGCACAACAGGTATATGAGTAGGCTCATCAATCAACATTGAACTGGTAAGGTTAGTCATGGGACTCTGTTGGAGATAAAAAGATCGGAGCACCTATGAACATATCCAGAGTGCAATGAATTGATTCATTCATTGATTCTTCTTTTTCTTTAATGCTCCATATTGACCACTTGTCAACCTCTCTGTGATTTGCATGTGATCTGAGCCTAAGAGTGATTGTACATTGTGCCAGTTATGCGCCTACAAGTAGGCCATGCAATCCAATTTCTGCGCTGCTATTTATTTACTAGTGTAGCATCCCTAGGGTCTACATCAGTCGCCTCTAACGACATGCATTGTAGGTCCCAGTGATATTATTTTTGCTTCCTTGCGAGCGCGGCAGCACATGGGCGACTGATTGATTGAGTGGACCATCTCTTTCTTACACAGGAAGATCTCAGCGACAGTGCAAGAACTCCATAGCACAATCGAGGGTCCCCAATATAATTTAGAAGGTGGTAAAATACTATGTAAGTATTTTATTTTTTTAATCTAATCTCTGCAATGAATATATTCCAAAATAAAACTGTAGAATGGCTTCAGATTTGATTGGTCATAGGGAGGCCATCACAGCTGACTTATGTCAAAAAGCAGTCCTTAGGGAGAAAATGGCATGTAAGATGAAACAGTATCAGTTATTAACACATTGAATATCTATAACCAATCCTTTATCAAGGAACAAGACACAAAATGTATACAAGCTAAACATATAGAGATAAGAAAAATATAAGTATATGAATTGATGGAGGTAAGAAAGGATGCTACACAAGAACTATCTTTATAACAAGATTATACTTGATGTTACAGCCTTCTCATCACCCATCCAGAAATTGACTGCATCCGGCTCTGATCCTGAAAATGAATATGAAAGATATTCATGCAAACTTCATAATTAGAAGCTTCTCTCGCTCTCCTCCCTCTACTGTTCTTGCAGCACCAAAAAAAAACGAGAAAAGGAAAAGTATCATAAATATTTTTAATGATATAAAGTTTAGTACACCAAAGCAATCACAGATTCTCAAACTAAAATTAATAATAAAAATAATCCCTAAAAATTAATTGTAATGTTCTGTGCCCACAACGTTAAACAAACAAAAATTTACCTTCTATTGAGGTTGTCTTCATTTTATCATAACTGATAAAGTTGTGTTTTTTTGTTTGCCACTATGAATTCAGGAGTAGACAGGGCGCCTAATATGACACCTCGCCAGTGGTTACCGGGCCCAAATTTGGGGTGTAAAAATAGAACCACTGTTACCTGCCATGCATGTCGTAAGAGGCGACTAAGGAGGTTTGGCTGAAATCGGATGCACATGTCCTAAACTTGTATAAATCTATGCGTTTAGGGGCCTACTAAACCAATGTGCAACGTATACACGTGCTTGGCAAAGATCAAACATATCACAAAGAGTGATTAAAATTGGTCGAAGAACGAACGCAAAGAAGAAGAAGAAGAAGATATGACACCTCTGTCTGATTTTTGCATGAAGGCTCACTTCTTTATCATCAGTGAGCCTTTTGGGCCAGAGTGGTTACCGGGGCCCAAATTTGGGGTGTAAAGAATAGAACCACTGTTACCTGCCACGCATGTCATAAGAGGCAACTAAGGAGGTTTGGCTGAAATCGGATGCACATGTCCTAAACGTGTAGAAGTCTATGCGTTTAGGGCCTACAAAACCAATGTGCAACGTATACACGTTCTTGGCAAAGATCAAACATATCACAAAGAGTGATTAAAATTGGTCGTAAAGAACAAACGCAAAGAAGAAGAAGAAGATCAGTGTCCCTCGGCATTCAGGCAAGTCTTACTCCGACTTCTGAGGTACTTGCAATTTATATCCTCAGGTAAAGGATCAGGAAACCTGTAGCCCAATTGCATACCTTGCACACAGTGAAAATGTTTAGTGATGTATTGTCTGACTGTATATGTTATGTCTGGTGTATAGGGAAATCTGAATTTCTTCACTTATTTTGTATCCTTTGCTTGATAACGGTCTTTTGGTTGAATGTCACTGTATTTTGTTTTTGTGCTTTGCAAAACTATATTACTTTGTTTTTACATTTAAACATTTAAAGCTGAAGGATTGACTTCATTGCACCGGGTTTTACCCCATATGGCTCAGTCCTCTCCACAGAAATTGCATGCCACCTGCCGAGAGTATTGCACAAAGTACGAACTCCATAGCTCTGACAACAATTCTATGGGTCTCTGGAAAAAAATGCGCTCATGAACAGAACTGCGCAATCCTGATTTGAACCCACGACCTTCGACTGCAAGGCAAGGTGTAACCACTTAGCCACTGAGTCCCCCTTTGTTTTAGGTGTTTCGCCAAGTACAGTAGTAAGAGTGTAGAATCCTTAATTGGAACATACATAAACATCTTGAAAAGACAATTTCATTAACTTACCAAACGCCTCAGTGCCCCAAGAAATGTGAAGATCCACATCTCCTATCAAGTCAGAAAACTCATTATATAAATTTGAATTCTGCTTCTGGATATAGAATGCACCCTTGACGGTCCGTTTCTCTGGAGGAGTATATATAATGTCCATAAATTCAGACATCAGCATTTTACGTTCCTCTGGCATGACAAAGTGGTCTTGACAAATAGCATCTGCATATCCATTAGGCGTCACTGCTACTGTTACAAGCTGATCCCCAATCTTCTCTCTAAATAAATAGGAAATAGATTTGAAAGCAATTCTTTGCACAAAGCTCTGAAATAACTGGAACTAGCTTACACTGATCTTAATATTTTTTTTTAAATCTGAGGGACAATTTTAAAATACATTACATTGCTCATGAAACTAAACAAGTCTCAAATTAGAAACAAAATGTGTGCAGATATTAATTATTTTATTAAACTTCTTCTTTAATGATCTCAGCGGAACTTTAGCTCTTGCCCTTCGGCCCAATGCTATGTAGTTGTATATCTATGTGTTTGTAAGTTGTTCTTTTGTTCCGTATAATGTGTCCCATTTGTGTGGCCTTGGAGGAAGGAGGATCTTACTGACGTCATCTAGTGCTTGGCACCTGAAGAGGTGGTGGTGAATGGTTTCATGATGATGTGCACACAGCTGTCGCTCTGGAGTGTGTTGTGGTTGAATTCTGTTCAAGTGATTATTAAGTTTTATGTGTTGGGTTCAAAGTCTAATTCCTACTGATTCCTTGCGGCTTTCTCTGCATCGCTTCATACCTCTTCTAGAAGAGCTTCCTTTCCTCTTGGTTGGCACAGTTATTATTTTATTTTTATGTGACTTGTTCATGGTTGGTTGGATTTTGGGGCAAAGATTTTCTACTGGATAGGGTAGCCAGCCCTACGCCAAACCCCACCTTAGTCACCTCTTAAAACAAGCCTTGTAGGTTGCAGTGCCGCTATTATTTGCCACCCTTGCGAGCCCCAGCAACACACGGGTGAATAGCAGATTGGTGGAGATTAAATTCAATTTTTAATATCTTAAATTCCGTCTAGGCTGTGTACGACCTGTAACTGCCAAAGGATCTTTAACATGCACACTCTACCATCTATAATATGATTAGATGCTTGAATTCACCTACTTTGAGGTCAGGGGTCACTGCCAATTTTTTTTTAATTGTTTAACCTATAAGATGAAACTAACTCAAAAATGACGGTACAGAATACTTGCATCTAACCTTCCACCTAGGACAACCCCAGAAGGCGGTGTTTGTTTCCTAATACAGTAAACCCTCGTTAACACGAACTCGCTTAACACGAACACCCGGTTAAGGACAGACGGCACCCCTAAACAGAAATATTGATCATTGAGGTTGCATTTACGATTCTAAATGATCAACTTGATGTAAAAACTCGGGGAAAAAATTTCAAAAATCCAAGCATGTATATTCTATGAAAAAAATTTAATATAGAGGGGATTTTAAGGAAAAAATGCCCAAAAAGTGACCTTGCAAAATACAGGATGATTTATGTTCTATTCAGATTAGCACTATAGAACTTTCAGATGTTATTGTAAATCGGCATATCTTGAACTGGTAGCAAAATATTTATAAAGTATAATAAAATGAGTTTTTCTGAATTTTTTAATGCAAATCCAGATTTTTACTAAAAAAATATGGGGTAGGAGATATTCATTTGCACGAGACACAAAAACTGTTCAATGAATTCTTATTAAAGTGGTAGGGAATGATCAAATATGCATAAGAAAGAAGTATGCAAATTTATACAGCAATCCTTTGAGTAGTTTTTGAAAAAACGTGTATTTAGTGACATACATTTATGGAAAATAACAATTTTGAGGAAAAAGCCAAAAAACTAACATATTTTCAATTAT
The DNA here is from genome assembly GCA_020796225.1 of Arion vulgaris. Taxonomy (NCBI): domain Eukaryota; kingdom Metazoa; phylum Mollusca; class Gastropoda; order Stylommatophora; family Arionidae; genus Arion; species Arion vulgaris. The sequence continues at coordinate 31,842,320 of CM036764.1, forward strand.
TGACCAAATTAATTTACTTTAAGATCCCCAGGAGCATACAAACTTGCCTCAGCCCATGCTTTAGATGCTAATGCTAATTGTTTTACATCTTTCTATCTTTTTGTGCCTAAATTCTATATTAGTAAGGAAGATATGTGGTTTTTATAGATGACAGCAAAATACTGAAAATAATGTTTTCCAAAGGAAAAGTTAAACTAAAACAAAGTTTCATATCGGCACAATTTCATATTATTAACTACAATATTGGCATCATTGACAGTTATTTTTAAGCTCCTCCTCAAAGTAAATGAGATCTTAGGACACCAAGTCCATATAAGATTATGGAAAGATTCATTAGCATTGTGAGACCCACCATGAATATATTTTGTCAACGAAGTCGCAAGATAGCTTGACAAATACTTGCATTATGTTGCCAACAATAAAATTAGGCAGTGTGTTTTTAATCAACTAAAACTTTATCTTTAGGGCACAAGCTACTCAGCCTATCGCAGTTCTCATGGTTATCTTTGTGATGTTTAAATATGGCTCAAATACTATTTATCCAACCAATGGACTCTAGTTTCCCAGAATTTTTCATACAAGCTCATCATAATCACGCTCCATAAGTTTAATGATGCTATTAGTTAATCTATCTGCACTACCATATTACTATAAACACTTTGCTACCATCTGTTGAAGCAAAGTTATGATATTTCCTATATAATTAGCAAAAAAAACATATACATGCCTAGTTAAAAAAATGTAATTAAAATACAAAACTACATTTTTTTTTTCAAACTAAAGATAGATTCTTGTTCGAAATTGGATGTATTACCTAAAATATAAAAAAAACTCAAATTTCATTTTTAAAGAAAAATCGTTAAATATAGGGTGCGGTCTGTCCTTAACAAGAACACAAATGTGGTCCCGTCATAAATGTCTATTTCTTATCAGTAAATAACACGAATTTCTGTGTACCACGAATCACGAACTGTATTTTAGTCCCTCCGCCAATTTTATCTCATTTAACCCGAACTTCCAAAGCTTCACAATGTTTGTTGTCACCTTAAAGCCTTTCATTGTTAGTGATCGGAAAGGTAACACTAACAGTTTCATTTACCTGTGGATGTCCAGTTTGTGTAAAAGGAATGCCCTTGAGTTTGAGATAGACGGCGAGATAGGTGAAGACATTAATATGTACACAAAGCATTTTCGGACAGCGGGAAAAAGATGAATGCGTCCCCGGAAGGTGCGATATCAGATCTGTCGGAACTAAATTCGTCGTTTCCAGGATTCGGTTACATCGTAGAAGCTCTGGGTACTGTATTTTTATTACAGGTACGAGAATTTTATAGCCAGAACACCCAATTAGAAGTAAAGTATGTTTTTGGGCAGGAAGGGGGGGGGAGGAGAGAAGGGAGGAGGAGAAAGTGAAAATGAAAGTGAAATTCCAGTTGATAAAAATCTGGTGAGAAAATGTTCAGATAGGACGGAAAGTTAGATAGAGTCAGTTGAAGAGTCATGTCTAAGAGGAAGCAGACAGGCATAGATCTGGAAACAAAACTAAGAATTCTAAACGAAGTAGACCGTGGTGCATTGAAGAAAAGACAATTGCTGAACAGAATGGAATTGCCAAGTCTACCTTATCCACAGTACTTAAAGACAGGAAAAAAAAATTCTTAATGCTGTTGCATTAGGTTCCGGTAACAAATCTAAGCGACTTCGTAGTGCTAAGTACGAAGATATCGAAACGCTACTTCTAGAATGGTTTAACCATATGCGCACTTCCAATGTACCTTTAAGTGGACCTATAATTCAGTCAAAAGCAAATGAGATTGCCAAAAATTTGGACATTCAAGATTTCAGCTGTTCCGCTGGTTGGCTGTACCGGTTCCAAAAGAGACACTCAATTTCATCAGTAGTGATTTGTGGTGAAGCAAATAAAGTTAATGAAGAATGGGCAAACAACTGGTTGCATGGATTTTACGGAGTGAGAGAAAAGTATGCCTCGTGTGACGTGTACAATATGGACGAAACTTGACTTTTTTACAATCTTTTTCCAAGTCATACCCTCGGAATAAAAGGTGACAAGTGCCATGGTGGAGCGCGCAGTAAACAACGTCTAACTGTTGTCCTTGTATGTAATGCAGACGGCAGTGATAAACACCGCCCATGGGTGATAGGCAAGTCCAAGAAACCACGTTGTTTTAAAAACATGAACATGGATACTCTACCTTGCATCTACTCTCACCATAAGAAAGCTTGGATCGACAGCACATCATTTCGTAAGTGGCTTCTTCATTTCAACAGTCGAATGGTGGCTCAGAATAGGCATGTTCTTCTGACAATGGACAAGTGTACGGCCCATAAAATACATGATCTGAACTTAACAAACGTAAAGGTTCAATTTTCCCCCCCCCAAATGCAACAAGTCTTCAGCCTTTAGATCAAGGCATTGTTGCTCTTATGAAGAGTGCTTATCGCAAGCGACTTGTGAGAGCTGCAATTCGCGCTGTTGAAAACAACACGATAACCCCAAGTTGGAGTGTGCTCGATGCAATAAAGCTATCGCTGTCTCCTGGGAATCTGTGCCATCAAAACACTTGCAGAACTGCTTTAGCAGAGCCTGGAGACATAGCAACACTAATCCTATCGAAGAGTTAGATGGTGACATCGACACCACCTCTCATGACGAATGGGATATTCTTCAAGACGTTGCAAACCCTGGAGTTAGTTTTGAGGAATTCATTAGTGCAGATGACGATGTTGCCGTGTGTTCTTCAGAGGAATCTTATGTACATGTACAAGCAGTTGTGTGTGAGGTGCAAGAAATATCATCAGAAGAAAGTGATGAAGACAATAGTATACCGTCCACCCGCCAGGAAGTTTACGCCTTGGACACTTTAGAACGGTTTGCTACAACAGCTGAAATGACCGCTAGGTTTACGGAAGCTATACACACAGTTGGCCGTGAAGTTACTATGCACTTTCGCTCCCGTCTGCAACAGCGCAATATACAGGAATTTTTCTGCAGAAAATGATACGTGAGTACTTCTTTAAAAGTTAATTACTGTAGTAGTGTTTCTATGATGGCATCTGTATTGTATATGGTTAATACTGTACTGCATTGCAATGCTAAAATTTGAGTCCCCGATTACGATTTTTAACACGAACTCGTGATTTTTCGGTCCCTTCGAGTTCGTGTTAACGAGGGTTTACTGTATAGTCAATATCAATGGAATCATCATTGAAACTACTGTGTTCTTCTTTTCTTTCTCCAATCCTGTTTGCCTCACAGCGTCAGGTCAAGAAGAGATTTCTAAAATGGGCACTTGTGTGCGTTTTGTAGATAGTGTCTTGCATCGCCTCTGTTATCTCTAAGGTCCATCTTTTGCCTGGCCGGCCTTTTGCTTTGTACCCATTGTTTAGGAGCAGCATTGCTCTTTAAGGTGCACTGTCTGTTGGTAATCTGCTTATGTGGCGAACCATTTATTTTGTTGTTTCTTGATGAAGTCTAGTACTGATGTTGTACTCACTTTTTGACTGATGTCTTCATTTCTCAACCGGTCTCTTCTTGTTACCCCCAGCATTCTGCGTAGACACTTCATCTCTGTCATGACTAGTTTTCTTCTATCATTTGTTGTCAGTGTTAACGCTTGGCACTGGTAGCATAATGTGCCAAACTACTGTGTAAGCTCTCTTAAGCTGACACCTTCTTCTAGCTGAAAAGGACAGAGCACCTATGATGGCACATTCAGTGTATAGAAGTCAATTCTATTATGTAATGTTTTTTCATATTGCAATATTAACAGCAGTGTTAAAGACATACATACCTGAAATATTTCTCGTCCCATTTTTGTAACGCTGGCCAATGATTGATCACATTTTTTATCACAACTGGGCGGTTTTGGGAGACAAACTTTCTGTAAAAATTCAGAGGATCTGGTGAAGTATTAAGTATCTCAATACAGGGATATAATTCTGAAAAACAAAAATGAAAGTTTGATTCAGCAAGTATGAAAGTACATTCATTTATCTTTAATTTGATATATAATAAGTAAAACTTTAAATCATATTTAGAAACAATATTTTAGTTTAGTTAAAGTATGTGTGCAATATTTGTTAGGCTAAAAAAAATAATTCCGTCCAGAGGTGAAAAAACCCTGTAGTAAATCAGTTAACTATTCAGTCTCCATTTTTGACTATATTTCTTTTTTTAAAAAGTAATTAATGTTTCACCTCTCATCTCAGATGACAACAGTTCAAATGCTGTGTCAGAATGCATATCCTTGTCCTGTTCGTTATACAAATGTGATGTCAAAGTGTCCTAAAAGAAATAAAAATTCAATTAAGATTTTTTAAAAAGCAACATTTTAGCATTCACAAATTGATATTAAATATTTTGTTCTTATTTTGACTTCAGAAAAATTGGTCATGCTAGGTGATCAGATTTGTGGTCAGTACTAAGTTCACCATATTTTATATCAAAGTGATAGCCTCATAGCTTTCACCTCAGATATGCACTCTCTGGCAAGGTCTCAATTAGCAGGTTAATTAAGGCAATCCTGAAGTATGCGTTAGTGAGTCTCAACTTCTAACCTGTTTGAACATCTGATTGTATACATGATTTAAGTATGCAGAGATGGCACAACAATAAGCAGTGGCCAGTTTCAGTTTTGAATATCTTAATTGCACTCTGGGCATCTCCATAGGTGCTCCAATCTCCTTCGCAATATCTCCAACAACGTCCAGCGACTAACCGTACCAGTTCGATGTTGACTGATGAGCCTACACATATATATGTTGTGTTGTTCTCTTATGGCCACTCCAATCTTCAATCCAAACTCTTGCAATCTGGCAGTTGATGTGGATTGGTTTAGATAAAAATTCTCTTTGTTGCCACACTCTATGTGGGTATTCAGAATGTCAGCTCTATCCATTGGCTGACCCAAAGGTATGTTGGCAGAGCCAGCCAGCCTGTCTCTCTCTCATTGCCATCAACACCCATGTGTCCCAGAACGAAGATGATTGTAATTCTGCAAATCGTTGACACTTGTCGTGATTCAGTCCATTGCCTGCGCACCGAACCAGCCTCCGCCTTTCAGATCATACTCAATGAATCACTCCAAATGCATGCATGAGTGTAGTTTTGTGACTCAAGCCAGAGTAGTGCCTTATTCAGTGGACAGTTCTCAGATGAAACAGAACAGTCTCTGTTTACTATGAAGCTAGTAGTGTATTGCATCGGCTTTGTTGTATACTTGTGTTTTTGACATCCATTTTGACATGTATTTATTGTGGCTGATGTATTTTGTCTCTCAATAAGGCAGTGGGTAGTTGAATTGCTTCATTCTGTATCTAATTCTAGCTAGAGCATCTGTTTGTTTCTCCTTTTCTGTGATTCTACATTGAGATGTGAGTGCATATGATAGCCGCCATATGACGACAAAGTCTTGCAAAAGTTTTTTTTTAATACAACCGTGCAAGTCTACTTAAAGAGAAGATAACTGCGATATCGGATAAGGAGTGAATATAATAATGAACTACATGAATGTTTGGTCTTTGAATATCCAGATTGCTTTCGTTATGTTATCTATCATAATCACGGGAGACTCGCACTCGCTCAGTCACACACTTCACACCACAGTCCCATCACTCCGACTCAGCGAATGTTCTCAACTGTCTCAGACTGAGCACCTGTTGTTGCTGCTACGTATGTCATGTCTGAGCTTAAGTCTGTCCTATACAATTTTACACTTACAAACTACAAGGTAAACTTACAAATTTTCATTCATCGTGGTTTGTATCTATGTTTACATACACACGATAAAACACACATTATATATATATAAAGATATTCTTCGTTTTCTCTAGCTTTTACAGCTCCGATTTTTTTAAAAACAAATTGTGCGTTTATAAAACTATAACAATATTTGGTGCCTTTTTTTATATCCCGCGGTCACTGCGATTTTTTCTTTCTTTTGACCTTTACATTTTTTTACTGTTAGGTGAAGCAGGTTTATAGAAGGTCACTGCTATTGTATCATCAAATAGCTTGTCATAAGCAGAACTTTGCCACCCTAACAGTCCTTCGGAATTTATCTCTTTCTCATAGGTCCTGCCTATGTCGTCGTCATGCTCAAATCGTGTTATACCTTGAATCCATCTTTCCGCTGTCTTCCTCTCCTCCTCTTTGGAATGCCAACCTACATAATTCTCTTCTCCAACCCTATGTGTTACTTAGTCTTAGCTTAACCACATTTGCCATGAAGCGTCGTGGGGAGAATTAGTTTGCTATCTTGTGCCAGGTGTGTTGCGCTTGACGTTGTCAGTCCATGCTTTCGCATGAACTCTGAGATGTTATCTATTCATCGTGTTCTTGGCCTGCCTCGTGCTCTGCGCCCTGAGCGTCAATTATTGTAGGCACGTGATGGTAGTAAATGTGGTTCCATTCTCATTAGATGGCCGAACCACTTGATTCTTTGCTTCTCGATGTACTGTATGCATGGTATAGTACCAACGATACCAACATAGAGTCGCTTAGTATGTCTCTTTATATGCCAACAATAGTCAACGCAGAAGTTGGAGCGTTAATAAATGACTACACATCGGAGGAAGATGCTGTTGTCTACATTGGTGGTTCTGTGATTCGGCACAGTCGTAGTGCATGGACCTTCACGGCTAGAACTAAAGGAAAAGTCATCAAAAAGGTAAGTGGCGCATATGCGACTACTACCAGCAGCATGACTATGGAGGTCATGGCGGTGACAAAATCTCTGGAGTGGCTACAGACGCAAACATTCACTCATGCTTGTATGCTCAACGACTATATGAGCATGATACAGAAGATCAAGACCGGTTATGTACGCAGGCAGTGGATGCAATTAATACAAAATGCGACAATCTAGACACTTACCTTCATCTTGATCCCAGGTCATTCTAATGTGAAGAGGGGTGAGAGAGCGGTGCACTTCAGTGGCGTAGCCTGACACTGCGAGATAGGTGTGCTGCTGTTTAAAATGAATATGTGCTCTTCTTATTTAACGGCAGGTGTTATGCCCGTATTTTTTATTGACCGTCTGCTGATCGACCGATGGGTCAACATCACTCCCACCGCCTTTACTTCCCAGTGTTTTTCCTGATGCCCAATTGAGGCTGGGTCGACCGGAGAGCAGTAACGTTCGAAAAAAGATATATCTATAATATGTGTGTATAAATGGTTCGTGCAGGGCGTTTTAGAAATGGATTTGGTCGTAGAAGTCGCGTCTTGGATAAATGCATTTAGGTTGCATTTGTACTTTATTGTTTTGCACACATTTTTTTAAAAATTCACCGCTGCTGTTCGATTTTTCTGCATGTGTTGTATAATTTATGTGTGTCAGGTTTAAAAGCCGAAGCTTCATTGCACCGGGTTTTAAGCCATACGGCTCGGTCCCTCTCCGCAGAAATGGCACGCCACCTGCCAAGAGTATTACACAAAGCACGAACTCCGTAGCACCAGCAACAACCCTAGGGGTCTCTGAAAAAAACTGCACTCGTGAACAGATGACTCGAACTCACGACCTTCGACTCACAAGGCAAAGGGCATAACCACTTAGCCACAGAGATCCCCATTATCAGGTAAGCAGATATATAGAAGAATAGACAGAGTTTCATAGACAGAAAAACAGACAAATAAACAAGTTTTAGGAAAACTAGGCATGAGGAAACAATTATTAAGAGAAATAACATTCTGACAAATAAAGTATTTTGGGCACATAAAAAGATATGATACCATGATAAAACATTTACTAGAGGGGAAAGTTGAAGAGCAAGATGAAGACCGAGAGATAAGTGGGAGGGAAACTTTAAGAAATGGACAGGTTACAGTCTGGCAGTGTGCAACACCAAGGCGAAAGACAGAGGATGCTGGAGATTCATTGCAGCCAACCTTCGATGTGGAGACGGCACCTGATGATGATGAGATTTAATTAATCAGATTTCTTTCACAATGTGCCGTTGTAGATTGTGTTTGGAAAGCAATTTAGAAACTGCTTGTTGTTTGACTTGGACAACTTCAAACACTTTGGAAACAAAATATGTTTTGTTTTGGAAGTCTAATAATTTTTAACATAGAAATGAACCAAAATGCATCATCAGAATAGCGTGTCAATATGTTTTAAATAAAAATTTAGATATCACTAAATAACCTTAGCCCAGATGGGATAATTATTATTTAAAATATTTCGTGTTCAATTAAAAAAGACACGAAAAACAGGCACGACTTCTATTGATCTGAGGGGGGATCACTCTAAGATGTAGAATAATTTGAAAGAACTAGACTCACCATTGGGTTTAATTTCTGTCTTACATTGGGTAGACTGTAATTTAGTTATTCAGAATGTTTTCACCAGGACATGGTACAGAAAATTTTCAAGGCAATGGTAAGAAATATTATTGTGTGGTATTTTCGAAAAAATTAACGCAGAATTAATTATAGTCACACATTCGCAAGCAACGTGAGTCGTGACAACTCAACTTTTCAGGAACTGATCCTAGTGTGAGGTCACAAATTTTGAAAATTTAAATTAATAAAGAATACGTTCAAATTAAATATACAATTGAATTTGAATTTACTTTACAATGATTTTAATTTTGTCATTCACTCACAGAATTGACTGTTTTGTCAATTGAATTATAAACGTTTTGTCTTAAACTGTAAAGTAAAGTCAACTGATTTCGCTACTGGTTTTTTTTTGGGGACTCTGGGCTGAATTATTTTTTTAGTTCCGAAAAAAAGTTGCACTTGTAGTTTAGCAAAACTAAATAACATTCAGTGTCTAAATAAGATTTAAAATATAGCTATTATATGTCAAATTGAAGACAACTGGACGTAGTTTCACAAAATATTTACCGTATTAGCAAATATATAATAATAGCTGTCCCTCGCAAGCAATGAGGACAACAGTCTGAGTCTCAGACGTGTGCTGCTGCACCTCTGGTGCATGCGGAGGTGACTGTAGAGTCCAATCCTAGAACATATGATAATCCCCTACCACAGGTGGGCATGCATGATCCAGGTTAGACATGTGTGTGTTGTCTTTTTGCGCAGCTCATTTTCTTTGTGCCTCAATTCTCAATGGCACGATGATTCTCAGCTATGCGGGTTCCTCTTGTGTTGTTACAGTGTCACATTTGGCGATCTTGCACAAGGATTCACAGCATGTGTTGTCTATATTGAAGCAGTTCAGAGATACTTTAAGAGTGTCTTTATAACATTTTTTCTGTCCACCATCAGAACGTCTGCCCATTTCTAGTTCGCCATACATCAACTCAGATTTAAATAATAGCAAAACTAGAACTGCCAAAGCCATAGCCCATGAAAAGTACACAGAAGCTAGCAAGAAAGTGAAGAAACAAATAAAGTTAGATAAAAGACAATACGTAGAAGATCTAGCAAGAGAAGCAGAGGTAGCTGCAGGAAAAGGAAACCTTAGGGATCTTTACAATATCACTAGAAAGCTAGCAGGAAAATACAGACCATCAAATGGGTTGATCAAAAATAGTAGTGGGAAAACTATCACTAATGTTAGAGACCAAATGGAAAGATGGATGGAATACTTCAAGGAACTCCTGAACAGACCAGCACCTACAAACCCCCAGATATCCAACCGGCAGAAATTGACTTGGACATCAACTGTGAGAAACCATCCAAGGAGGAGATTAGTAAAGCCATTAAACTTTTAAAAGATGGAAAAGCGGCCGGTCCAGATGGTATTCCAGCAGAGGCGGTTAAAGCCAACATAAACACATCCACAGAAATACTGTATAAATTATTTAGCAGAATCTGGGAGACCGAAGAAATACCAGCAAACTGGAGAGAAGGATACCTGGTGAAGCTACCAAAGAAAGGGACCTTCAGAAGTGTGAAAACTATAGGGGAATAATGCTGTTGTCAGTACCTGGGAAAATACTAAGCAGAGTCATCCTGGAGAGACTGAGAGATACCATCGATATAAAGCTAAGAGATGAACAGGCAGGCTTCCGACCAAATAGATCCTGTGCTGACCAGATAGCCACATTACGTATAATAATAGAGCAAAGTATTGAATGGAAATCCCCACTTTATATCGGATTTGTTGATTATGAGAAGGCTTTTGACAGTATTGATAGGAAAACCCTTTGGAAATTAATGAGGCATTATGGAATCCCACAGAAAATTATTAACCTAATAAAAGCAACATATACAGATATGAAATGTAGAGTTCTTCATGAAGGTAAACTAACAGATACTTTCGGAATAGAAACAGGAGTGCGTCAGGGATGTCTTCTATCACCTTTGTTGTTCTTACTGACAATAGACTGGATTATGAAGACCACAGTAACTAACACCAGAAATGGAATCCAATGGACTCTGACAGAGCAACTAGATGATCTGGACTTCGCTGATGATATAGCCCTTCTGTCACATACACAAAATCAGATGCAGGATAAGCTAACACATTGAATCAAAGGTCCCAGCAACTAGGGCTGAACATTCATAAGGGAAAGACAAAGATATTGAGAATTAACCAAGCAAGCGACAACTCGATCTCCCTGGGGAAATCCCACTTCAAGAGGTAGAATCATACACATATTTGGGCAGCAACGTAGACAAAGAGGGTGGAACAGATAGAGATGTTAAAATAAGAATACAGAAGGCAAGGGAGCTTTCATTGCACTGGGAAACATTTGGAAGTCCAAAGAAATCAAATCTAGAACAAAAATTCGGATATTTAACTCTAATGTTAAAGCAGTTCTACTGTATGGGTCAGAAACATGGAGAACAACTAAAACAATAGCGCATAAATTGCAAACATTCATCAACTGGTGTCTGCGCAGAATAGAGGGAATAAGATGGTATGATAGGGTCACAAATGAGGAACTTATGGAGAGAACAAGACAGATTCCAGTGAGCGAACAGGTTAAAAAGACGCTGGCGCTGGATAGGACACACTTTGCGAAAACCGGAGGGAATATAACAAGAAGGGTCCTTGCCTGGAACCCGCAGGGACAGCGAAAGAAGGAGAGGCCGAGAAATACATGGAGACGAGATTTGGAGGCAGAGATCAACAATATAAAGAAGAGCTGGAGGGAGCTGCAGGAGATAGCTAGAGATAGGAAGACTTGGCATGAGTTGGTTGAGGGCCTATGCCCCAACCCGGGTAAAAAAAGGCAAAGAGAGAGAGAGATACATCAACTGTTTTGGGATGTGTTTATCAGGCATCCGAGCAACGTGACCTGCCCATCTCACTTGAGCCTTCTGAAACAGGGTGTTGACATTTAGGACCTTGGCTCTTGTTAAGACTTTGGTATCTGGAATTTTGTCCTGCCAGCTTATTTTTAGTATTCTGCGTAAACAGCTTGTGTGGAAGTGGTTTAGTTTTCTTGCGTGTCTGCTATACGCTGTCCATGTTTCACTTGCGTACAGCAGCGTGGTTAGCACCATGAACAATAAGATTTCATACTGTGCTACAGTTTAAAAAGCCGAAAGATTGACTTCATTGCACCGGGTTTTACCCCATACGGCTCGGTTCCTCTCCGCAAGACTGGCACGCCACCCGCCGAGAGTATTGCACAAGGCACGAACTCCGTAGCTCCAGCAACAATCCTAGGGGTCTCTGTGCTACAGTATAACTTCAGGTGTTGTGTTTAAAAGCGGGTGTTTTCTGTTTGTAAAATCTTAGTTACCCGTCTGTACAAATTTGTGTCCTGTTGAATAATATGCTTACACTTTCAAATGGGCTAGTCCCACATGTCGTAGGGGGCTTACAGGGTGAAATGTACTCACTTTCTTGGTGCAAACCACACAGATTGCTAAGAATGGTTAACTTGGTTGATAAGAGCCAACGCAAACAACCTCCTGAGATATAATTTTATAATTAGCAATGAAAACTGATCAGCTGGACAGAGTGCTAATTTTCCAGCTGTGTTGAAATACATCTTTATAATACATAGTAGTATTGTGTGCGTCTGTATCTTAAGCAGTTTGAAAGCAAATTCGTTGCAGTAGGATTTTTACGGAAGGTAAAAATAGACCTCACTGTTCTGAAAGCAGTGGCAAACTGCTGAACGTATAAGTGGTGCCTAGAAAATCACCGACTCGTTTACTGTGGTTGATGACTACGTCCTGTAAAGGATATGCCACAATTTTTTATTTTCATTATTTTGTAACATGAACAAAAAATAATAGATTTCAACTGAACATAATAAGTTTTTACCATTTTCTTCTACAGATTCCTTCATGTCATTATCACCAAGTAGTCCAGTCCACTCTCTGAATATGCCTCAGAGTCATGCTTCTCCATTTCTTCCAGGCTACTTACTTGGTGACCATCAGTCTCAGCATTATACTGTGGTAAGTTAAAAAAAATACTGGCATTTATTCACGAATATCTCATGTGCAGTCAATTTTGAAGATATCATTTTGTTTTCACATTGTTAAGAGAACTATAGGAAAGAAGCAGGGATAGGAGACAATGTATGCATTGATGATGTTGTCGATAACTATAGCTGGTTACTCTTATGCAGGCATTGCCAGCTCTGTGCATAACCAGGGGATCGAAATGAAGGGATTTATATAGTTCTTGTGTGAATCCCAGGGATGAGAGGTATGAAAACCACATAGTTATTGTTGGAATCGCATGGTTAGATCACTAACTAAGACCGTAAGGCACCTCCACAGGATTTATCATAGAAAGTTCCAACTGCAAGTTTTTTCTAAATGTGAGACCAGCGCTTAGGGATCAAGTAACTGCATCAAAGCTACCCAGTAATATGATTCTCTCTGTGGTATCACATGCTGAGAACCCAACATTGTATACAAAGCTGGAAGGGGGTAGTATTACTTTTAGCTATCATGCAACGTCTGTGTGGTGCTTGGGCCAGCAAGGGAAGCAAAGAATAGTACCACTGCGACCTACAAGGCATGTTGTAAAAGCCAACAGATGTAGGGGCCTTGGGAAGCTTCCCTATTAAATAAAAAGTGTCGCATAAATCGGATGTGCTGGTCTACTTGTAGGCGCATAACTGGCACAATGTACAATTACTCTTAGGCTCAGATCCCATACAAAACACAAAGAGTGGTTAACAAGTGGTCGATATGGAGTGTTCAAAGAAGAAGCTATCGTGCAGGCTATGCAAATAAGGATTATAAAATAAATTTAGATCAGGTAGAGGAAGTTAATATGTGACAGTGTGCAGGACATGATGATTCCTTGGAATAATAAAGTACCAGAGCATATATCTTTAAGCCAACATATTTTGGAAGCAACCAAGAATGATGGAAAATGCACTGCATGTGCCTCACGACCCCCACATCATACTGAGCACAGAGATAATGGTTGTCTGGGTTATATGCAAAGTCAAAATGAAATAACAGAAAAAAGAGCTCCATGTCAGCCTGTTATGGTATGTTAGAAATACCTTGTAAAAATCCTAGATTTATAGAATGTCAAGTACACTCTTCATTGGCTATGAAAGATTGACCAACCAAGCAACTCTAGTTCTCTTCTTCTTCTTTGCATTTGGTTTTGTATGTTCGTCTAAACCGGGAGATGGGTTGCCCCTATGAAGCTGCATGTCACAGAACATAGCTTGTTCTGTAAGCTTTGTTCATGAGGCCATGTTTTGTTGGTGTATGTATGATGGACATGACTGCAGGATGTGCTCTGGAGTCTTGTGTTTCTGTCTGGCACACAGTCTGAGCAGGCTTTATTTTGTGCATGTGATGGTTGAGCCTGCAGTGACCTGTTCTTAGGTGAAAGATTGTTGACTCTTCTTCTCAATAACAATCAACTCAAGTTCTCAATAACAAGTTCAATGGATTCTAGTTCTTTGTCAGATAGTGATAAAAAGACTAGCGTATTGTGTATTTCCCACCATCCATGGGGTCTCATCAAATATACAGGATTGCAAATAAATATTCTTGAGTTCTGGACTATCGAAAGGAGTCATAATGTCCTGTGCGGAGTTGTTTTTTAACTCCATTTTTCTGTCCTAAATTCATTTTGAGATTCTGCTGGCAAAGTCTGACAGATGGAAACTATGATCAATCTTGAAGTTCAGGTTATCCTTACAAGCTTTGTATGCAGTGTTTGGTTTTCAGCATGTTTTGTCACAAGGATAATTGTAGAATTGGATAACTCAACACCTGAGACTGCCCATTTCCAGGATGCAAAACTTGCAGGTACTTTAGAATCTAGGTTAGTAATCTAACCCAGGGAGTGACACGTTATCAATATGAATTTCTTTGCATTCCCATATATATTGAATTACATTCAGATTATAGTATGCAGCTGTTAACACAGGTTAATGAGTAATTAAATAATTTTAAAAGTTTATTAACATACATTTTTTTTTACTTCAGACTAGCCCACGACTTTGGTCCTCAATGGGAAGTCAAAGTCCAGGACAGAAAGCAGGAGGCCAATCTGGCACAATGCCAACCGGTCTACCAGGACCCGGTTCAATGCGGTTAGTTCGAGACTGATAAAATGTCAGAGAAATATAAAGATATCAATTTCCTTTTATGAACATTTTATTAAAACATTGTACACTCTAGTCAGTGGTATAGTGTTTCTTCTCAGTTTGATATTTCTCTTGCAGTTCTTAACTACTTTGGTCACAATATGATTAGCAGTGCCTTAATTTGCAGTCTTCTTCTTCAAACACTTCATATCTATCACTTGTGAAACCACTCTATGATTTGTATGTGATCTGAGCCTAAGAGCGATTGTACGTTGTGCCAGTTATGCATGCGCCTACAAGTATGACAGCACATCTGATTTCTGCTACACTTTTTATTTACTAGAGTAGCTTCCCTTCCTTAGTCGCCTCTTACGACACACCTTTTCCTCACAGGCGCCATGTTCTTGTAAAAGAACCACTAGCCGCTGACAGTCAAAATGAACAGGCTATAAAGTCGCTGCTAGCCTTGCAAAATTTGAGTAATAGAAAGTTAAATTTAATTTCTACCAAACCTATCATCATGAAACAACTGGAAGAGTGAACACAAGTAAAACAAAAAGTACATATTGAAACTGTGCTGAAAGGTGTGGATATTGCAGCTTTGCTGTAGATATAGCACAACCTACTTATGCTCATATCACAATAGAGCATCACATATAGTGGATTATAAGCCGTTAACATGGGAAGTCGGCGAAGGCCCGCTTGCATGCGAGAGACACCAGTGAAATGGTAAAGCAGACTTTCATGTAAAAAATCAGTCACAAGTGCCATACCAGGCATCGTGGCTAATGCCCAAATTCACAGTGGGCGAAGTCAGAAGTAAAAGATAAGTTGTTATACTAAACAACCAATACGAACAAAAATGTTAAATCAATATAATAATTTTAAATATCTGCTTTCACAGAAGAGAATTTGCTAAAGGTAAAGTTGGAGGACCACCAGTAAAAAGTCTGTACGCTACCCCTACCACATCAGATATGTCACATGTGAGTCTACCTGTTCATATCTCCCTCACATCTTTTAATGAAATGAATTAACTATGTTGTTAGTAAGGACGTTTTTTGTGTGTGGCAGAAGTTATGAATGAAAATTAAGAAAAGGCTAATATAGATTAAGTGCTAACATGAACTCCAGAGAAGATTGGCTGAACCGATGGGCTATGAGGACGACTGGTCGGGACATGTATGCAGAGATGAATAGACCAAACCCCAAGGACAATATAAATCTGCTACAAAGAAAAGATTAAAGCACTATCTTTCAGTTAAGAACAGGACATGTTGGACTGAATTACCACCTACACAGAATAAACCCCACACACCTACCACACTGTAGAAAGTGCAGTCACTCGTGTGAGACAGTGCAGCATATCTTGCTTGAATGTCCTGGACTGCATAAAGCTAGACAAGAACTCCTCCCACCACACCCATCTGTTCATAATACCCTTTACACTAGTCTTCCACAATTACAGAACACATGCAGATTCTACAAACTGGCATTGGCTGCCCAAGAGTGAAAACTCGCATCCCTGGTTAGAAGAAGAAGAAGAAGTGCTAACATTTTACCATCATTTCTGAAGGAGACAAAAATGCTCAAATAACTAAACATGTAGAGTGAATAATGTTAAAAAAGTGGAAGTTATTAAACCACTCACCCTTTTGAGCCATTATGTTGGCATGCAGTATTTTTTAAGATGACTCAAAGCCACTATACTGGCTAATTCAGTATACTTTGCAATAAAAATACGTCCGAAGATATAAAAAAAATTACAGTGTGTCTTAATGGCTAACAAAAGTTATAATAAACCAAGAGGCAAGAAGGATTGATGGCAACAGCAAAAGAATGAAGAATGTATGTTGTGAAGATGTGTTGAAAGAGATTGAAATAATGTATAAACAGTATTTCTTCTTGCTGTTCGTTCTTACGACCAATTTTAATCACTTTGTGATATGTTTGATCTTTGTCAAGAACATGTATACGTTGCACATTGGTTTGGTCTGCCCCTAAACGCATAGACTTTGACACATTTAGAACACATGCATCTGATTTCAGCCAAACCTCCTTAGTCGCCTCTTATGACATGAGTGGCAGGTAACAGTGGTTCTATTCTTTACACCCCAAATTTGGGCTCTGGTAACCACTCGGGCGTAAACAGTATTTAAGTACACACAAAAACTATGTAAAGAATGAATACACAGAATAGAAAGATATGTTCGTTTAATTGAATTGTTACTTCTTTGAGTTAGTCTTAGATTTTATATTGTTTGGATGTCTGTCCATGTTCTCTTGTTGCTATTTCTAATATTTATGATAACAAATATTTTTGTATTTCTATCCCATGAACTAAGATTGGCACTCCAGAACATGGACGTACACATTTATCACCAACATTAAGACAAATGTCTACATCTACTCCTGCACCACCAATTACAGGTGTATATTTTCTCTCTCATTTTTTAGTCTATAAAACTAAATTTTCTAAAGGAATGTTACAACCAATTTAATGTCACCCTGATTTGGCAAGTGCTGTATTAGTTAATTAGAAAGCCACTTTAGCACAGTTGATAGTTCACTTGCTTCCTAGACAGGTGGTCCCAGGTTGGAAATGAAAATCAGAGAAACACTCTAAAGTAAAGATGGTCGCTGAGATGTTGACCACTAATCCATCTTGTGCTATTGGTCAACGTAAAATACAGACCTAACACCAAATTCCCCAATATAACCACTGAGGTTTGGCTCTTTATTTTATATCAATTTATTGTCTGACTGAACTATGACCATACCTTCAGTTGGTACTAGAAAAGCACAGGGAAGTAAAGGTGGCCTGCGTTATGTTGACCACATCGGCCATAGTGTCTTCTTCTGCGATCAACTTTTGCTATGCGACTACTCTGGTATGTGTCATAAACAGGGTGGTGCTCTTGAGGTCTTCACCAGTTCCCCATAGTTTGTCTTGTAGTGTTGTTTCTATTGGCCAGAGCTCCAATCTCTCACTAAGACTAGGGCAGTCTTGCAGTATGTGCTCTAGGGACTGCTTTGGTGCTCCACAGGTGCAGGCTGCCGAGTCCCATTCTGTGGAGGGGTCATAGTGTCTAATAAAGAGCCTACAGACAAAGGATTGACTTCATTGGACCGGGTTTCCACATGTGGCTCAGTCCCTATTAGCAGAAATTGCATGCCATCTGCCAAGAGTGTTGCGTAAACTCTGTAGATCCAGCAACAATCCTAGGGATCTCATGAAAAATTGACTTGGTCTGGATTTGAACCTACAACCTTCAGAACGACAGGCAATCGTCGTAACCACTTCATCATAGAAACCCATAGTGTGCCCATGATTCATACAAAATACAGACCGAACACAGTATTCCCCAATATACCTCATGGTATGAAAAAGGCCCTCTATAACCATACAACATAGTCTAAATTTATGAATCATGGTGCTTTAGCTTTACTTCATATTAACTATGGAATAATGCACAACAGATTTTGTTACCGACTTATTTCTGGGTGCTTCTGTATTCCTTATTTTCATCCATGAAACAAATTCAAATTTTAAAGCATTGTCTTTCAAAATATAACATCTCTTTTTGAAAAGAAAAGAAATAGAATATTCATCATTGCTAAGAAATGTTATTAACACTTTTCTGACCACTAATCTTAATAAAAGCATTCTTGTCTATTAATACCAATGGCAAAACACATAAAAACGAAGTACTGTAGTTTTACAAAAATAATGACAATATTGTGTTGTATTTTGTAAAACTACAGTACTTTGTTTTTACGTGTTTCACCATCGCTACATAGTTTTGTTGCAGTCTTCCCTTATATTAATACCAAGGAGGTTTTGTAGGTTTTGTTAGAAACCACTCCGTTTTGTGTCAAATTTTTTAATATATATATATGAGATGAAGACTAAGAAAACGATGGGGTGATAGCTTATTTATTTCATGTCAAAAGATGCAGAAATCATCACTCAAGCCATCTGAGAAGTGCAAGACAAACACAGATGACAACGATGCTGGTCTACAACCCAGTAGTAGCGTGATGAAAAACAAAAAAATGTGTGTCATGTGCCAATAGGTCATTGTCTATGACAACTGTTAAAAGATTGTAGTCTGACATGGGAAACAGTTTGTAGAAAAGCGACAGAACGACAATTGAAATATTTTGTGGAAGACTTATGTGTCAAATGAGAATATATATCTATATGGGTTTTTGTTTTAAAATGTCTGCAGAGTTGAAACATTGACTTTGATGATACTTCACTACATATGTTCTAATTGCAACACATTTATTTAAGGTCTCTTCCATACACCTGGAGGACCTCGGGGGGATCCCAACCTCAATTTATTGAACCAGAAGCAGGCTCTCCCAGTGTCACCTGCTCAAATTGACCCTTTCTATACACAGGAGTAAGTTGATTATCATCTCTTAAGTGGTAAAACTGTATCTTAATGAAACAGGTAGCTCATGTTTTGTTATGCACATTCGTTAATGTCAAGAGGGAGGTTAGAGAAACTGTAATTATATAACATTGATAAAGAATGAATCACATAGTATTTAAGTGAGGTTATGGTTTTTTTTTAAGGGATTTAAGCCGAGACATGCCATTTTTGAACCTAATAAATATTTTTGAACTATTTTCAGCGATTTGAAATCAAGTGATGTTCTCAATGAAACCTGGGTCACAGTTTTTGGGTAAGTGTTTTGATTTGATTTATTTTGTAGATGTACTTCGCCACTATAATAATCCATCAGAATTGTCTCTCTATCCCTTAAATTTTTCTGCACTGACCACAGGGCACCATCAGTTTGTTCTTGCACTGGTTTGCTGTAATGTAACCACTCATTGTGAATTTGTACATGATCTGAGCCGAGATGTTGTACCATTGTTGTGAGGCAGCGAGATTTTTACCATACAAGGAACAAGTTCAGCCATTATGGAATGCATATCGCATTCATTGTCTCCGTAATATACATTTTCACTCTGTATTAGTTTCCTTTGTGGAGATCAAAAATGGGGGCATTCTATATTGCCTTCTGTATTTTTAACTACATGTGCCTGTGACATCAAGATTGATGTGACATCGGCTTATTATATAATATATTGCCCGAGTGGTTACCGGGCTCAAATTTGGGGTGTAAAGAATAGAACCACTGTTACCTGCCACGCATGTCGTAAGAGGTTTGGCTGAAAGCGGATGCATGTGTCCTAAACGTGTAGAAGTCTATGTGTTTAGGGGCCTACAAACCAATGTGCAACGTATACACGTTCTTGGCAAAGATCAAACATATCACAAAGAGTGATTACAATTGGTCGTAAGACAACGCAAAGAAGAAGAAGAGATATAATATACATCTGTAAATCATAACTTTACAAACAGTTACATTGTTGTTTTAGTATCTCTCTTTATCGCCCTCTGTTAATTCAGGCGAACGTCATGACGCCTGGTATTGCGCATCTGACTGATTTTTGCGTGACGCCTAAATTACCCTTTACATGCGTCCTCAACCACACGGACAGCCTCGTCGACTTCAGAGGTACTTGAAGCTTAGATCCTCCAAGTGTGATCATTGCAGGAAACCTGTTGTCCATGTAACTCTTGCCTCGAGTCCTCGTACCATTGGTATTTTTACGGCTAGAGTTATTTAGTGAAGTGTGACTTCTCTATCGGGCTTCCTGCCTTTGGTGAGGTCGTTCCATACGCATCGTATTACACTCTTTAATGATCTTTTAGTGCCATTGTTTTAGTATGAAATGTAATATGTATACTGTAATATTGACTTAAACAAACTTTCTATAAACTGTCTTTACTTCAGATTTCCTCCAGGTGCTACCTCGTTTATTTTACAACAGTTCTCCCAGTATGGAACCGTGCTCAAACATGTGGTAGGACATTCTTACACACTTTTATTTAATTTGTCGAGTTAGTTGTTGTGAGATACTTTGAGCACATATATGTCTCAATATTTATATAGGCTCTAGAGAGATTAAATATGGTATAGGAGTGGTATTTTGTGAGACATTTTAACATATCAAATTGTGATGAACTGTTACTGTCCTGATCGTTGTTCTTATTTATGATGTGATTGTTTCCCTGTCTGAATGCTTGGAATATTTTATTTATTTGCCTCGGATGCAAAATTAAATATTCAAAGAATTCAGAAAGGGTAATAATTGCTTCATAAATGAAGACTCCAAACCGGCCTGTTTTTGTATGAGTGAGTCTAATTGGTAAGAATAAGATCTGCAGAGCATGATTAAAGGGTTTTAAAGCAGAAGGATTGACTTCATTGCACCGGGTTTTACCCCATATGGCTTGGTCCCTCTCCGCAGAAATGGCACGCCACCTGCCAAGAGAATTGCACAAAGCACGAACTCTGTAGCTCCAGCAACAATCCTAGGGATATTTGGGGGAAAATGCACGCATGAACAGAACGGCGTGGTCCAGATTCAAACCCATGACCTTCGACTCACAATGCAAAGGGCTTAGCCACAGAGACCCTTTGAGATTATGGAAAATATAGTGTCTTTACATTGACACAGGAAAACAGCTGCCAGGAACAGTTATTTTTATAAGTTCTCGAATACACATACATCAAATAGCATCAAAGTAAGAAAAGTAATATTTTTTCCATATTGAAACCATCTAACGACACAATAAAATGAGAAACCATCTGCACATCAAGTTCAGGATAGACATCTCTAGTCACTGAATTAGCAGGTATGATGGCAGAATATGCCCTTCAAAACTACCCACTGCAGGCAGACCTCAGGAAAATGTGACTCACACCCACCAACTTTGAAAAGAAACCATATGGTGAAACTGATATCCCAAAACAGACAGCAGACTATAACTGAGAATTTGGAATCCATATTGAAAGTTAATGATGATCTCTGAAGAAGAAGGGATCTAACATGCTACCTTTGCTGTAAGAAACAGGATATGAGAGAATTTGGTCAGCTGAACACCTCATGTTAGAGTAGGCAATACTGTGCTGAAGAGCGGCAGTAAAATTATTTATTAGCTTGCTTTATCTCTAGATGTTTGAGTGTGTGATAACCTTAACTAGAAATTAAAAACATATTTTTGTTACTTAAAGAGTCCCCCAGAGTGTAACTGGATGCACATTCACTACATGTCCAAGCTTCAAGCCAAGAAGGCTCTCAGTAAAGATGGAAAGGTCTTTGGAGGCTGTTTGAGAATTGGTGTTACTCACTGTATAGAAAAGGTAGTGTTTGCTTCCTCGTGTACCGTTATTAAAAATAAAAGGTACACCTAGTCAAATAATCCCTACAAACTTTTGTTATAAAACTTTGCTTTTATTTTGTTTCATTGTATTCCACCTCCACATGGTAGTCATGAAAACTGATTGCTGCACTATAGTCTGACAAAGCAGGTATGAATTGAAGGGAAACTACCATAAGTTTAGGTAGTAGGGTAAGCCTGACAGGGAAAAATAAGAACCCGTAAACTCTTACTTCTTTGGGGATCTAAACAAAAAACAATCAGAATGTTTTGCATTTATTGTTTTAATAAATGGGAATTGTTATCGATGCCTGTAAATTACACATCACTTAGAATATGATCAAGATTATCACATTTAAACTGCAGAATTCTATGAGCATAAATCCTTTTCCCAACCTTATGCTATCAGTGCCAAACCTGGACTCTGACATCAGACGATAAAAGGAAATTAGTCATGACAAAGATGAAGTGTCTACGCAGAATACTGGGAGTATCAAGAAGAAACAGATTTAGAAATGAAGACATCAAGAAAAAAGTGGGTACAACATCAGTACTGAACTTCATCAAGAAGCAACAAATGAAATGGTTCTGCCAGATATGCAGATTACCAACAGACAAAGAGCAATCCTACTCTTATACTTCTTCTTCTGCGTTCTCACTAGATTGGGATTTTGGATTCTCTAACAAAGGCAGCCGTCTGTCTCAGATTATCAGCCACACCATACAGTTTGTCTTGGACACTAGTGTAAGTGGGCCACCTCTTTCATCTCAAGTCTGCATACTGGGGGCAGTTCTCTCTCTCTCTTTGCCTTTTTACCCGGGTTGGGGCATAGGCCCTCAACCAACTCATGCCAAGTCTTCCTATCTCTAGCTATCTCCTGCAGCTCCCTCCAGCTCTTCTTTATATTGTTGATCTCCGCCTCCAAATCTCGTCTCCATGTATTTCTCGGCCCCACCTTCTTTCGCTGTCCCTGCGGGTTCCAGGCAAGGACCCTTCTCGTTATATTCCCCTCCGGTTTTCGCAAAGTGTGTCCTATCCAGCGCCAGCGTCTTTTTTAACCTGTTCGTTCACTGGAATCTGTCTTGTTCTCTCCATAAGTTCCTCATTTGTGACCCTATCATACCATCTTATTCCCTCTATTCTGCGCAGACACCAGTTGATGAATGTTTGCAATTTATGCGCTATTGTTTTAGTTGTTCTCCATGTTTCTGACCCATACAGTAGAACTGCTTTAACATTAGAGTTAAATATCCGAATTTTTGTTCTAGATTTGATTTCTTTGGACTTCCAAATGTTTCCCAGTGCAATGAAAGCTCCTCTTGCCTTCTGTATTCTTATTTTAACATCTCTATCTGTTCCACCTTCTTTGTCTACGTTGCTGCCCAAATATGTGTATGATTCTACCTCTTGAAGTGGGATTTCCCACAGGGAGATCGAGTTGTCGTTTGCTTGGTTAATTCTCAATATCTTTGTCTTTCCCTTATGAATGTTCAGCCCTAGTTGCTGGGACCTTTGATTCAATGTGTTTAGCTTATCCTGCATCTGATTTCGTGTATGTGACAGAAGGGCTATATCATCAGCGAAGTCCAGATCATCTAGTTGCTCTGTCAGAGTCCATTGGATTCCATTTCTGGTGTTAGTTACTGTGGTCTTCATAATCCAGTTTATTGTCAGTAAGAACAACAAAGGTGATAGAAGACATCCCTGACGCACTCCTGTTTCTATTCAGAAAGTATCTGTTAGTTTACCTTCATGAAGAACTCTACATTTCATATCTGTATATGTTGCTTTTATTAGGTTAATAATTTTCTGTGGATTCCATAATGCCTCATTAATTTCCAAAGGGTTTCCCCTATCAATACTGTCAAAAGCCTTCTCATAATCAACAAATCCGATATAAAGTGGGGATTTCGATTCAATAATTTGGTCGGAAGCCTGCCTGTTCATCTCTTAGCTTTATATCGATGGCATCTCTCAGTCTCTCCAGGACGACTCTGCTTAGTATTTTACCAGGTACTAACAACAGCATTATTCCCCTATAGTTTTCACACTTCTGAAGGTCCCTTTCTTTGGTAGCTTCACCAGGTATCCTTCTCTCCAGTTTGCTGGTATTTCTTAGGTCTCCCAGATTCTGCTAAATAATTTATACAGTATTTCTGTGGATGTGTTTATGTTGGCTTTAACCCTCCGCTGGAATACCATCTGGACCGCGCTTTTCCATCTTTTAAAAGTTTAATGGCTTTACTAATCTCCTCCTTGGATGGTTTCTCTCAGTTGATGTCCAAGTCAATTTCTGCCAGTTGGATATCTGGGGGATTTGTAGGTGCTGGTCTGTTCAGGAGTTCCTTGAAGTATTCCATCCATCTTTCCATTTGGTCTCTAACATTAGTGATAGTTTCCCACTACTATTTTTGATCAACCCATTTGATGGTCTGTATTTTCCTGCTAGCTTTCTAGTGATATTGTAAAGATCCCTAAGGTTTCCTTTTCCTGCAGCTACCTCTGCTTCTCTTGCTAGATCTTCTACGTATTGTCTTTTATCTAACTTTATTTGTTTCTTCACTTTCTTGCTAGCTTCTGTGTACTTTTCCTGGGCTATGGCTTTGGCAGTTCTAGTTTTGCTATTATTTAAATCTGCTTTCCTCTTTTTCCTTTCTTCTATTTCCTTGAGAGTTTCTGGAGTTATCCATGCCTTATGATTCCGCTCCTTCTTTCCTAATACCTCTGTGCATGTTTCATTCCAAATATTTTTGGCTTGCTGCCAGCATTCTTCAGCACTCACCTCATCTTCTAATTGCCGCAACACCTCATACTTATTAGAGACTGTGACCGTGAACTGTTCCTTTGTTTCTTGACTTCTGAGGTATCCTACATTATATTGGTGTCTATGTTCATGGGATGTTATGTATCGCTTAAGCTTCAGTTTAATTTTACTTATCAGCAAATGGTGATCCGAATCTACATCTGCCCCCTTAGGACCCTTACATCTTGTAGAGATGACCTGAATTTCTTGTTTATGCATATGTGGTCAATTTGATGTTCTGTGATCTGGTGATACCCAGGTTGCTTTATGTATTCTTTTATGTGGAAAGACACTTCCACCTATGACGTATTGATTCGCTGCACAGAAATTAGTGAATAGTTCTCCATTTTCGTTCATTATTCCTAGTCCGTGTTTCCCCATGATGCCTATGTTGTCCGAACCTATTTTGGCATTGAGGTCACCCATCAGAATTTTGATGTTCCCATTTCTCTGATTACCTATAGTATTTTGAAGTTTTATGTAAAATTCCTCTTTTACTTTTTCCTCTTTATCATTGGTAGGTGCATAACACTGGGTCACATTCAAGAATACTTTCTTTTGGTGGTTCTGAATGTTGCTGTGATTATCCTAGGACTCACTGCTTCCCATTTTATTAGTGCCTTCTCCGCTTGTTTAGATAGCATTAAAGCCACTCCTTCACTATGGGGGGCATTTTCTTCCATTTGGCCTGAGAACAGCAGTTTTTCCTGTGTTTAGACGTTGTTTGCCTGCACCATTCCACCTAGTTTCACATAATCCCAAGATGCCAATCCCGTGAAATTTCATCTTATTTACAACCTGTGCTGTCTTTCCCATTTGATACATACTTCTAACATTCCAGGTGCCAATTCTGGAGCTTTTCCTAGGTGAAAGGAAGATAATCTGCGGTGTAGACTCCTTGCGGCTTTCTCTGCATCGCTTCATACCTCTTCTAGAAGAGCTTCCTTTGCTCTTGGTTGGCACAGTTTTTATTTTATTTTTATGTGACTTGTTCATGGTTGGTTGGATTTTGTGGCTAAAATTTTCTACTGGATAGGGTAGCCAGCCCTACGTCAAACCCCACCTAAGTCGCCTCTTACGACATGCCTTGTAGGTCGCAGTGCTGCTACTCTTTGCTCCTTGCGAGCCCGGCAGCACACGTGCGTGGGGCAGTTCTGTAGGATATAATTCCTATGATTTCTGCTTTCCCGTTGTGCCGATCGCTTCTGCAGTAAGTTTTGACCACCCTCGTGATGGTGGGTCTGACATTCTTACCGCGTGGCTAAATCTCAGAGGCAGATTGGCGACTGTAGAATCCGTTATCCCATTCCGCATTGTGAGGGATTGTTGCACCATGTTATGCGCCTTACGGTCTGGTGCATCCGTTTTCTGCAAGCGTTTGTTTTGGGTTAGCATTCCTACTACTCTTATACAATGGATACAAAGCAAAGGTCATCCATGTAAAGGTGGCCACAGAAATAACAAAGTTGGGGGAAAAACACCATTTGTGAAGTGCACACAAAGCCTTTTCTAGAAATCTCTTCTTATCCTGATGCTGTGAGGCAAAACAGGATTAGAGAAAAGAAGCATAAAACTGCAGACTTTAATAAACACGTCTCTGCAGCAGATGGCCAAAAGTGATAAGACATAAATCTTGGAAGAGAACAAAAAGAAACCAACACAGGTGGAAATTAAAGAGAGGAAGTGGTGATGAATGGACACACTCTCAGAAAACAACCTCACAATACTAGAGATTACCATGACTGAAACCCACAAGTGATGAAATAGTTGGGAATGTCAAAGAATTTGTGGCAAAATAACAGTAGTAGAGGAGGTCAGAGCCTCATGTGTATAGCTTCTTCAAACGCTCCATATTGACCACTAGTTAACCATTCTGTGTGATTTCAGCCTAAGAGCGATTGTATGTTGTGCCAGTTATGCGCCTACAAGTAGGCCAGCACATCTGATTTCTGTGATGCTTTTTATTTACTAGGTAGCTTCCCTAGGTCCTACATCAGTCGCTTCTTACAACATGAGTTGTAGGTTGCAGTGGTACTATTCTTTGCTTCCCTTGTGGTCCCCGACACCACACTGGTGATGTGCATAGCTAAAGAAGATGGTCCAATTTAGAAATGTGTATAGAGTGGCTGTTGAAGTCCACTGGGAACAAGAAAGTTTAGTAGGATCAGTACCTCATTGTAAAAAAAACAAAGTAACATGTTGACCTGTCCTTGAAATATTTTGTAATTTAAATTATTAATTTCCATAAACATGTGTAGATAAGGATCATCTTGTCAAATATGCTGTTTTGCTTTCAGGTTTCCACCTTGTTTACTAGAGTAAGTTTACTAACATCTTAAAATCTGAATTTTGTTTAGAGCAAATTACTTCAAAATTGAAAGCTTTCGGAGTTTATGTTTCCTAGTTGAGTTATTAGGATATTTTTTTACTAGTGGCAGTGTTTTTGCTAAGTAATGTTCCCATTGTTAGAATCAGTATTTAATCATAAATATATGCATAAATTCTTCAGTTTGCATGCAATCTGTTTTTTGTGTGTTTGATTAAGTTTCATTGTATATAAGAATAGTATTATTATCCACCAACAAAGAAGGTTTGAAAACCTAATCATGACGACCAAGAAACATAGTGAAGACCAACATCTATATTTGAATACACAAAAACAAAAATCATGTCAACTGACAAAGCAAAAGGCTCACCTAACATCCAAATAAACAATGAAGACTCCAATGTGTAGCGAGCTACGAATATCTGGGCTCAATAATTAACAATAACGGTGACTGCTCCAAAGAGATCTCAAGAAGATTGGCAATAGCAATCAAGAAGTTAAACACAATGAAGAACATGTGGCAAAGCACCAGCAAAATATTAAAAATATTGAGAACATGCATTTTCCCAGTGACTACTTATGATTGTGAATCATGGACTATTACACCAAAAACAAGAACGAAAATCCAGTCCTTCGAAACTAAATGCTACAGAAAGATCCTACGAATACCATGGACAGAAAAAGAAAGAACACTAATGTTCTGAAAGAACACTGATGTCCTGAAAGAACGAAATGTTAAAAGAGAATTGGCTGATAAACAACATACTATACAGAAAAATTACATACTTTGGTCACATCACGATATCCTGGAAAGAACAATACTAGAGGGCAGAGTCCCAGGACGCAGAGGCAGACCAAAAAGAAGATGGCTACAAGATATTAAAGAAACCATGAATATGACCATCGCGATGTGAGTGAACTGGCTAGAGACAGAGGGAATTTCAGATGTGCTGCAAAGAGAGCAACATCCTATAAAGGATAAGCACCTTGATGATGTATATAAGAATAAGTTTAAAATTAATGTAAATCAGTTATGGTGACTTGCTTTACAAGATTTTAGTAGCTATAACCATTCAAGCAGTTTGGACACCTATTTTTTAATTATAAATATGTCACCCTGATCTGTATATCCTGAAAAACATATCACTGATGTTATATGATGATTTGGAAACTACAGACCTTCATTAATGTATGTTTACATACAATAGAGGGACTGAGATGGCATGATAAGATTATGAACGATGAACTCATAGATAGAGCTAAGCAGATGCCAGTGGAAAAAGAGCTACGGAAGAAGCGATGAATTGAGAAGACCGACCGGAAGCATTGCAAGACAGACATTGTTTTAGAACCCACCGAGAAAGAGGAGTAAGGCAAGGACTCGAAATATGAAATATCTGGAGACTGAAAGGACAGGCAAGACATGGAAGGGATGGCAAGAGAGAGGAAGAGCTGTAAAAAAACATGCTGAAGACCTGTGTTGGAAATTGAAATGGGAATAGAATAGCGAATATGATGGTAGAAATGATTAATGTTAACAATTGATAGCAGGTATATAACAAAATTTGTTTAAATGTTTCATTTTCAAATTTCTGTTATAGTTTTTAGTTTTCATATTTTATTTGTTGAACAAAATTATTATAATAACTCTTACATAACATTTCACATTTTAATCAGACTTAAAGTTTTAAGAATGTACTATGTACACTATTTTGGTTTTAGTGGGGGGGGCTTTCTTTCTTGAATCATTTGTCTTCCAATCCATCTTCTGAATCCATCAGATTTTGTGTTCATTATTTTTCACAGACATCTAGTATCTACATAATAACTTATCTATACGTTATATACATAAATTCTCTACATAATAAGTTGTAATTCATCAAATTATATTGACAATTAAGAGAGCAGAGTTGATAAGTGAACGCTTATGCATTACACTAATCCACATTACTGTAATTAAATTTTATTTCAGTAAGCATATTTCAAGCTTAAATTTTTTCAGCGTATAATGGAAGACAAAGAAAATTCATATGCCAGCCCTGGAATGGATAGTTCAGTCAGGTCACTTTCTGACCTTAATCAGAGCAACCTAATGCCAATCCGACCATTGACAGCTGCTTATGTTGCTTCAAGAGGAGAATATGAGGTTTGTATAAGACATGCTTCCAGTCTTAATTGTGCAAGCTAACATTCAGGAGGATTAAGATTGGAAACTAACAAATTATGTTTATTTAACTCCAAAATATGCCAGGATATTAACTGCAATAAGCATAACTATAGATGTTTGTAAATGATGTGCTGGAAAAGAGTGTCCTGGGCCAGAAAAGGTAGATGCATAAAAATAGAATTTCCCGTAGCCTTTTCAGTCCTTAGGGTATAAAGTGTCTATCACTTCATATTTCTAAACCCTAGTGCTTAGGATGGCCAATTCCTTTCCTCACATGTGAAACGTTGAGTTGAACACACAACCTTCTGAGTGTAAGTTGATAAGCGAGCGCTTACGCTAATTCGCCCCACAGATGTTGTATACTCTGTAAATTGCAACACAATATAGCAAACATCTTTTTATTTTCAAGCTGGCAAGAAGATTTACTATGAGATTACCGTGTATTTAATGTTTATATGTGGTTTCATTCTCTCCCTGCAGGTTCTGAAGGACAAGCCTACACCCAAACGTGATGCTGGTCTAGTTTCTAAACTGAAAGAGTATATGTTTGGATACTAAGTCTTATTTTTAACTTTTAAGTAGCTTCATCACCATTAATCATTTCTCCTCTGTCAATCTGTTTATATTCTTCTCTGTCAATCTGTTTATATTCTTCTCTGTCAATCTGTTTATACTCTCCTCTGTCAATCTGTTTATACTTGTGTGTTAGTGTAACATTTCTAAGTACATGAAAACATGTTTTAAAATCCTTATTAAAAATGAAATTGAGGTACAAGTTTTTTTTGTTTCTAATGGAAGTGTAGAATGCAAAACTTTATTATTTAGTACTTTTTCTATTCAGTACCATCAGCATGTACATACGGTCTCAAACAACTTCTGCTTCGAACGCTCCATATCGACCATTTGTTAACCACTCTTTGTGATTTGTATGTGATCTGAGTCTAAGAGCGATTGCATATAGTGCCAGTTATGAGCCTACTTGTAGGCTAACACATCTGATTTCTGCTATGCTTTTTATTTACCAGGTAGTTTCCCTATGCCTCTTATGACATGCCTTGTAGGTCGCAGTGGTACTATTCTTTGCTTCTCTTGCGGCCCCGGCACCACACGGGCGTAGTAACTGATCAAGCTGATCCACTCCACACACCACAGGATCACTTCCCAGCAAAAAATAGAAATTTGGCATTGTCGAGTCATCTGTTGTAACAAATGTATTTGTAAAAGACAGCTAGCTTTTTGTGATGATGTGAGGCAATCAGTGATAAAGTTCAATATAGGCTTTGATTTCACAATAGTTTAGCAGGCAGGTAGTATTATTTTTTGCCTGATGACAAGCAGATGTCTGTAATACTATTTTTGTCCCTGAGTTACAGTGCAGTCATTATGTCACTGATGGCTAATGTGGTTGCTCTTGCCAGTAGTTGTATGCTTATCTCAATGTGACACTGCAGTCACAGTGCACACCTCAATTTAATGTGTCTCATGCATTCAGTTGCCTGCATCTGAAGAACACCAAAGCACATCCTATAAGATTACCCCAGTTTGAAAATGTGAGAATGATAATCTGGCCAATGGAAACAACTTTTCAGAACAAACTAGGGGAGCAGTTTAGTTTAGTTTAGTCGTCGGATCACCATCACTGCACGTCGAACAAATTAGTTCATAAGTGCTCCGATCTCTCCTCAGTATGTCCATCAGCGTGTGGCGACTAACGACACCAGTTCTTTGTTGGTTTACAATTCTTCTTTGTCTGCCAGCATAGCGTTCTTGTCGAGCTACACCACACTTAACTTTGAATTCTTGCAGTCTGGTTAGTGTTGTGGATTCACCGCTATTACGTGAATCATGTACATACCCTCTCTCCCTTAAGGAATTTATAATATCAGCCTGGTCCATTGCTCCTCCGCTTTGGACAGCAGCCATACCTGCAAGCCTATCCGCACGTTCATTCCCCTTACACCTGCATGCCCTGGCACAAAAATAAAACTGATCTTTGTCAGCTGAGACCTCCCTAGCGATTCTATCCAATGTCTCCTAGCCCATCCTGTTTCAATCTTCCTGAGCATACTCATTGAGTCACTGAGAAAACATGCATGGATAAAAGTCTGTGATTCTAGCCAAATCATCGCTTTGGTAACCGCCATGATTTCCATAGTGAGACTGCTCGTAGTCACGGCAAAACCACCACTGTCTTCCTTCACAACATCACCTCCGACCTGAGCAGTGAAAGCCCACGAGCTCCGCACATGTCGAATCACCGAACCATCCGTATAAATGATTACATCATGCTCAGATCGTTCTCAGAAATCAATGCCTGAACCTCTGCCTCCACGACAAGTGGGTTGTGTTGCCTGCATTCTTTATCAAGTTCGATGCATACAGAAAAGGATGTAGCGATTCCTGTTGGCACTGGTATCCATTCTTCACAGGGAGCAGTGAAGACCTTTAGCGCATCACCCTGTTTATGACCCATACCAGAGTAGTCTCATTGCAGAAGAAGTATATGTTGATCTTAAAAATTAAGTCATATATGTTTAAGTTTTGGAACAATCTTCTAGAAGAAATGGGTTAGCACTTAGATGCTGTGCCAAAAGTTAAAGACTCCTGGAATCCAAAATAGTGCACCAGACAAGCATTCTATGTCCCAAACAGCCCACTCACCTACCTCACTGTAGAAAGTGCAGCATGTCTTGCTTGAATGCTCTGGACTACATAAAGCTAGACAAGAACTCCCACCACACCCATCTGTTCACAATACCCATTACACTAGTTTTCCACAATTACAGAAACACATGCAGATTCTAGATTTAGCATTGGCTGCCCAAGAGTAAAAACTCACAGCCTTAGTTAGAAGAAGAATAATGTCCCAAGTGACTGGTGATGATACGATCCTTTACCCAGAATTCTCCCAGAGACAACTGCTCATTATCATGGGGCCCACATAATCTAGGGATCAGTATAAATAGATTTGACAGTCACTATAAAAAAAACCCACATGAGCTGCGGTGCAAATTATTAAGGACTAAGAAGGATGAGTCCTAACAAAATGCATTATGCAAGATTTTGTCAGAAAACTATAACCTGTTGGTAATGACCACATAAATTAATGCCACCTGTTGTAATTATGCTGTGTTATTGAATACATATATTGAATATAATCTGACTAAAAGACAGATTATAAATTCAATCTTTATACCAACACTGTGCTACCAGAGCCAAACATGGGCACTGACAAAAGAACAAGAAAGGAAAATTACCACATGCAAAATGAGATGCCTGAGGAAAGCAGTAAATAAAACAAGAAGAGACCATATAAGAAATGAGGAAATTAGAACAATAGTCGGAACAACACCTGCTATTAGATTTATTGAAAACAGAGACTCAAATGGTTTGGCCACTTGGTCAGAATGAACCCGAATACACCAGTTGCAAGAGCGTACAACCTGAAAATGGAATCATCAAGAGGAAAGGGCAGACCAAGAAAAGATGGGTTGATGGAGTTACAGACATCTTAAAACTCCACAATACCACACCATATTAAGCGACCGAGCGTGCATTATCTCAGAAACCGATCATCAGTTAAACCTGCTACGCCTAGCGGCAAAAAAGCAGAGAAGGACAAAAGAAAGAGAGAAGATTGAATACATACATTCTTTGCACAGATATTAACATTATTAATTGACTTATGCCAGCACATTAGAGATATTTTTCAAATAGCTGTCACCATTACTATTTCAAGACACACTCTCTGTTGACAGTCTTGGACTGATAATTGCTTGCTTTGAAGATATTCAGGTTGACATTTAATAATGTTTATCATCATCAGGTGTTGTGCCAACTGGCATAGGCGATCATAAATCTCCACAGATCTCTGGTGTTTACTATAATCTCAGATGTTGACACTCTTTCATATATGCCATGAAGTCAGGCTATACCAGATTTTTTCTCTCCATCTTCGTCTCGTCTCCCCTTGATTTAACTGGTTGTTAAAATGTGTTCTAAACCTCCCTTCCTCATCACATGTCCAAAAATGATGACTGCCTCTTTCTTATATTGATTAAAATCTTTTCTTTTGTCTTGGCCTCATTCAACACCTTTACATTAGTCATTTTAGCAGTCCATGGGATTCTCATCATTCTTCTGTAAAACCATATCTCTGTGGCTCTCAGTTTTTCAATCTGTTTGTTTATTGTCCATGACTCATTCTAATCTCAATTGACTATGACTTATTGTATATAATGCTTCTAATTTTTGGAAATGTTGCTTCCGTCTGCCCTATTCTACTCTTTATTTCTGATCTGCCATTTGATGTTAGCAGGACTCAATTTAAATTGCTCTGCTTGTCTTAGCTCAGTTCCATTTACTATGATGGTACATTTTGTTGGAGCTTTTTTTATGTGATCATAACTTCTGTCTTCTTAATATTCAAACCCAGTGCTTTGTTGTTACTTTCAGTCACAACCATATCAACTAGTTTCTGGAGCTCTATTTCATTTCTTGCTATTAAGACAGTATCATCAGCATAACAATGTACACAGATAATATATATATACATTTTAAATCATAGTTTTCATGTTAGTCTTTCAAACTTATTCCTCCAATGAGATTGGTTATTGTTAGTAATCATTGAGATACATTTACACACTATTTTAGTGATACGTTCTAGAGAAGAAATGCAATGTATATCATTACTCACCTTCTTACTTTTCTGGTATCAAGAAATTTAGTAGTAACATTCATTGAAATTGAATTGGCTATATCCTTAAAAGAGATTCCATCATCAGAACTGCTATATTAAGGACATAAGAAGTAGGGAGGCAGACCAAAGACAGCTGGGGAGGCTAAGATTAAAACCTGTGAACCAGTTCTGGGGCACACTACCAAAGGATAGCCACAGACCAAGTAAAATGGACTTAGTTGCTACGTTGCAAAACACCACAAGGTGTAATTTGCTCCTGACTGTATCAACAATTAATGGTTAAGGATACAAGAAGATATATAAATATTAGTACATGTATTCTTTTTCTCTGCTGTTAGTATATTTTCAGCTGTCTTTCTGCTTGAATGAAATTTGCAGTTTTATTTCTGTCTGCACAAAGAATACACTTAATTATAATTGTCTACATCGTTTTTATTTAGCATAAAATAAATACCAAGTGTCATTAAAAATATATATATATTGATTTTGTTGGTCATTGTTTCTTTCAATTTCTTCCTTTTTTAGTTACTATTAAAAAAATTGCAGAAATAATCAAATACAGTGTTTTATGAGACATTTACTCAGTTTAGTTCATATAAAGTCTCCAACCATTATACAATTCAGTGGGCTTGGTTTTCTATTGTTCAAGTGGATATATTTGTTGTTATGACAGTCAAATGACAACTTATCAACTGCATTTTTATTCCAACTCTCTGCTATCAATGCCAAACATGGCCCCTGACTAAGACACTAGAAAGAAAGATTACAACATGTGAAATGAGATGTCTACGAAAAGCTGTCAATGTTACAAGGAGAGATAGAGTGAGAACGAGAATATCAGAAGCATCGTTGGTACTATACCATGCATACAGTACATCGAGAAGCAAAGAATCTAGTGGTTCGGCCATCTAATGAGAATGGAACCACATTTACTACCATCACGTGCCTACAATAATCGACAATCAGGTCGCAGAGCACGAGGCAGGCCAAGAGCACGATGAATAGATAACATCTCAGAGTCCCTGTGAAAGCATGGACTGACACCGTCAAGCACAACACACCTGGCACAAGATAGAAAACGAATTCTCCTCAGGATGCTTCACAGCAAATGCGGTTAAGATAAGATATGCAAAGGGGCAGAATCTTTTGAAAAGAGAATTAGGGATGGGCTGAGAGACGAGTAAACCCTCAGGTTGTCACAGTAAAGCACTTGCCAAAGTACCGTCTGTAAAGACAAAAAAGGCCATAGATACATATATATTGTTAGATCCTTTCTAGAAACTCTTATACTGACATTTTTGCATCATTTTATTGGAATCTTTCTCAGATCAGAAACTTTTCTTCCTTGGGTTGGCTGTCTCGTCTGTCTGAAGATTTCATATCCTGGTGGTAAATCTATATGCACTGGTTAGGTGTTTCCTTCCTGAATGCAATGACATTTTCTTTTTAGAACTTTTATAGTTCTGTCTTTTTTTATTGTTTCTCACTCTGCATTCCACTACATCTATTAAAAACTGTACCTAGTGGTGTTTATCTGGTCATTCCAGAAGAATTAAGAATGTGGTTCAAATCATGTTTCTCCCGTGTGTTGCCAGAACTTGCCAGGGAAGCAAAGAATAGTACCATTGTGACCTACAAGGCATGTTGTAATAGGTAACTGAGGTAGGGGCCTAGGGAAGCTACCCTAGTAAATAAAAATCATCACAGAAATTGGATGTATTGGCTTACTTGTAGGCACATAACTGACACAACATACAATCACTATTAGACTCGAATCATATACAAATCGCAAAGGGTGGTTAATATGAAGCATAAGAAGAAATCACATTTGGCAGACCTTCAAAACAGATGCTGCAACATCGTTACTGCTTAGCCATATACTATAGAAACTATACCATAGTTGTCTAGTATTCGTTGCATAACATCAATTGTAATGTGTAGGTGTTACATTTCCATGCCACCTAGGTCAATATCTCCCAACTTCAATGGTTGAGACTTCTTCTCTGGTTGCTCTCTCGCACAAAGTGCTGCTCCAGGTTTATGAGCTCTTCCTGCCCACGTTTTTCTCAAGCTTTGTTGTCTTAGCGTTTATTCTATCGGGAGTTCCACAAGACATTAGGTGTGACCTTCACATCTGACTGAATGGATAAGAGCATTAATCTCTGTTATAAGGACATGGGTATGGGATTTTTCTGTCGAATGTACAAAATAATAGACAATCAGGAAACTGGCTAGGGAAATGACCCAAATATCATGCTTGCAGAAACCAGATGCATTGGCCTGCATGCTGCAATCACCTATCTGTGGCACAGCGTACTTAATTCTCATATGCAGACTACAGTTGTCAAACGAGGTTAATATAGAGCGAGTAAAAAAATAGTGGTATAACAGTTTTCTCCATCCTAAGATTGACATAGTTTCTTGAAGAATGCATCAGGGTTGAAAAGCCCACTCGGTTATATGTACACTTCGGGTCATCCATCAATTTGATAGTCTCCTGTTTAGATAAGAAGCAATCATAAATTAAAGATATTTACATCGTCCCTTTTGTTGCTCAATTCACCTCTGAAGTTGGAGAAAGCACTCCTGTATGATGGGGGATACTGATAATAAAGAAAGCAGGCCTTCATGCAAAAATGTCTACTACTGAATTCTCAAGCGGAACGCAAGAAGAAGAAGATTTTGTTTGATTCAGGATATATGCATTCTGCTTCCAGATGTAACATTACCTTTGTAGCCACTATTTTCTCCAGCAATTTATCATTTTTCAAGGTTGTTATTGCAGTAGCTGCTAAGCAAACTAGGATCCTTTGCAAGTTCGTGGAGTGATTGCACATAACTATGACACTTTCATATTTTTTTACAAGTGAGTTAAATGCCAGTCACACATAACAGGAATAAACAAAATATCATTTTCATACAAACTGAAAATAATAACAAGACTTGATGCAATGTTATTAGTTGTTTTATTGCTTCCTTCTTTCCCTTTTTTTTTTTTTTTTTGTGGTTTCAGATTATTACAAGTTTTAGTTTGTTTTTGTTTTCAATAACTCATTTTATGTGGGAAAATATGTTACCATAATTTCTGACTTTCAATCAAAATCAATTTTTTAGCAGTGAATAATTTTGTATGCTGTCAGACAAAAATAACAGCTAGTTACAGATTGGGGTGTAACGGCACATATGTAGCTCACTACTCCAACCATGAAAATATATAACAGGAATATATTTTACAGAGGGGTTTATATATATTATAATATATATATATACTGTCTTGTTTCATTGACTACAGCAAAACTCTTGCAAGAATTCAACATGAAAAGCTAATCATAAAAAGCAAGGCTTGGGTGAAAAGGATATAGTACTATTCAGAAATATGTATTGGAAACAAACAACAACAATAAAAACATGAAACAGTTACTGTCAATATACTGAGGCATTGATATATGAAGTCACCTAATCTATTTAACATTTGCACACAGAAAAGTTTGAAAGACTGCCAGGACATAACCTAAGAAATGCTGAGAGCACAGTATTGGTAGCTGAAAATTGGAAAAAACTAGTAAACCAGTGCTGTCCAACATTTTTATATATTTAGGCATATTAGATTGATGGTTGCGGAGGTGCGGGTGACATGTAGCAATTGCAATAAAAATACTAACTATAATAATGAAATAGTATTAGAAGTAATCTCTCCTAGTGGTGTCCCCGCAGTGTCGTTGCTGGGCCCAGCGACACGGAGAGTTATATTGGAGGTTCCATGCTACCTGTAGGTTAAACAGATCAAAGGATAGGGATCAGATGAAGAGAGACACCCCTTACTCTTGAGGTTGACAGGTTTTGCTTTGGGTTGGCGGCCCATCACATAAAAAAGCTAGCTACATAAATGTCCACAGATTTTTTCAATCAGATATTGGGAGAATAGTCGAGGATTGAGGTGGAAGTACTGTGTATGACAAGCCTGGGCCAAACCTGGAAGTTTATGACCATGGTGGAGACGGGAAAAAACAGTACAGGTAGTTAAGGAAATGAGAGATAGCATATTAACATACTTGGCTCAATGAATTGAGATGTACAAACTCTGGAAAAATAGAATTTGTCACTGGAGAAACAATATGCTATTCAAGAAGGAGTGATGACCACTGTGCACAAGGAGTAGGAATAATTCTGGATAGGGAGGCCAACAAGAGAAAATGGAAACCTGTGAGTTCCTGAAAATTAAGTCAGGTTCAACTCCAGGTTTGTTAAAACAATAATGATACAATGCTACTTACCTACAGAGCTAGTAGTACAAGGAGGTCAAAGATTAGTTATACATCCTACTGTAGAAGCAAGTCAGCAAAGTCCCAAAATATGATATTCTAGTTGTACTGGGGGAAAAAAAAATGCAAAAGTGGAACCTATAAATGAAGAATACAAAAGCTTCATGAGGAAATTTGGGATAGGAATGACAACAGAGAACAATTCTTAAATCTTTGCAGGGAAAATAATAGGAAGGACATTTTTTTTCAACACAAAGATATCCTTAGGACTACAAGGACTTTGCCAAACTAACCACATGGCAATTGGAAAGAAATGAAGGTCCTCCCTTCAAGATGTGAAAGCTACAAGCAGTGCAGATGTTAATAGTGACCCCCACCTTGTGCTGGGCAAGCTACATTTAAAACTCAGAGGAAGCAAACAACATAAACTTTGAATTATCAGAAAAATAATGACTCGCCACAAGAGAGAGAGAGCTTTGTCACAGAACTGTCTAATAGAGTCCATGTGCTAAGCGGAATACCTGATGAAGAGAAGGAAATAAACAACAAAATTTGAACAGCATTCATAGAGATTGGCAAATCAGTTTTCGGACACTGTACAAGACACAGCAAGAAATGGATAAGTTAAAACTCATGGAAACTTATTGAAGAAATAAAAGACCTTGTACAGTGTAGCAGGAGGAAAAGAACAATTGCAGCAGCAGTACAAAGTTTAAAAATAAAGCTGTAAAGAGAAGTATTTTCCAGACAGACAAAAGAAAATATATGGAAGGGAAAGCAAAGAAGCTCAAGAGGTAGCAGACAATAGAGATTCTAGTATGTTGTATAAGATAACAAAAGAACTGGCACATGGAAGCTTCAGCAGCAGGATAGTTATCAAAGTGGGCATACACTTGCTAACGAAGAGGCTCAACTAAATAGATGGGCAGAGCAGTTTTATACAGTACTTAATAGAGAAGAACCAACAGAAGTCCAGACTAGCAACTCCATAGAACAACTGAAAATAAGAAGGCCCACCACATGCCAAAAGACAGAGAAATCCATCTGTCTAAAAGCAATAAAGCACCTGGAGAGGATCAGATATTCTCAAAGTGGAACCACAAATGAGTGCAGTGTTTGGCTGCTTTGTTTAACAAAGTATGTGAAAACGAATGTGTCCCTGAGGCTTGGAAGAGAGGGATTATTGTAATGATCCCAAATTTGACCGGATGTGACAACTGGAGAGGAATAAATCTCCTGTCAGTACTAAGAAAGATGTTCAGCAAGGTTCTACTGTTGTGCGTAGGAATAGCAAAGAAATGATATTAAGGGGAAAACAAGCTGGTTTTAGAAAGGAAAGATCCTGCACTGACCACATATTTGTACCGAGGACAGTGATTGAGCAATCACTAGAATGGAATCCATCACTGTACAAAAATTTCATAGATTATGAAAAAGCACCATTCTATACTATGGAAGATCTTACACGAATATGGAGTCACAGCGAAAGTCATCCACTTCTGAAGTCGAAGAAGGCCCGCCTGTATGGTGAGGTAACCAATAAAACGGTAAGCAGGCTTTCACGCAAATATCAGTGAGAAGCGCCACACTACGCGCCATGGCTAAGCCTGAATACATAGTGGGCGAATGCAGAAGAAGAAGTGAAAGCCATCAATATTCTGAAAGATATGTACTCAAATAACCAGTGCTGCTTCAGAGATCACACAGCAGATAATTCAAGATCAGTTCTGGTGTTTGGCAGGGGTGTGTTATGTACCTATTGCTTTTCCTGGTTGTTATTGACTGGGTAATGAAAAAAAAAAACTGAAGGTGGCGGCATAGAGATTATCTGAGGAGTAATGAAGAAACTTGAAGACAATGACTGCGGAGGACATAGCACTGTTAGCACACACAAAGGAGGACACACAAGAGAAAACAAACAATAAGTAGATTAGCCAAATCAGGAAGTCTATAAAATAATACTAATAAAAGCAAGGTAATGAGAATAAATGCAAAAAACAGTCATATAAGAGGCTTCGAGGGAGGATGTCACAAAGAATTTTCTGAATCCGTTGGGATCAATGAATACCTAATACTGAGATCACAAGCATCAACAATATCAACGAAATAAATAGGGGAAGATGGAAGTCATTGGGACATACATTATGAATGCAGAAGGCCAGATACCCACCTGTGCCTCTTAAACAAAATCCTGGAGAAAAGAGGGGTAGAGGAAGACATGGAGATGAACTGTAGACAGAGAAAAGGCAGGAAAGACCTGGAATGAACTATGCTGGCTTGCTCAAGACAGATCTGGTTGGAGGCAATTTGTTGATGCCTTATACTTCAAGAATAGTTGAAAAAATAAGAAGAAGAATTAAGTAATATTAATAAAAATAATAGATGAAAACTTAATCCTGACTAAATGTTAAATAAAAATAAATTATACTTACTTAATTAGTCTGAAGACTGACACAGCATATTTGCTTCCAGTTGAGAGAATTCTGGTCTAAGTGATAATTTAGAATTCACAGGATATTCACTATTAAAGTTTTTATGATTGACTAAGAAATGACGCTGCACATCTGTTGTCAAAAAAATCCAAACTGGTCTTACAGTGGATACCAGCTCACTGTGGCATACCAGGAAACGAAAAGGCTGACAAACTCGCAAAGGCCGGGGGGGGAGCCTAACACAACACCACCCAACACAAAGTTTTACAGAAGCAAAGACTCTCCTGAAACAATCCAGGAAAATGATCTGGAGAAAAACAAATGGAGGATACAGGCCAGAGCACGACAGTATAAATACACTAAACAGAAAAGCACAGACCACAATCTTCAGACTTAGAACGGGACACTGCAGTCTCAGAGCACACCTCCACAGAATGGGTCTCAGGGACTCAGCGGCCTGCACCTGTGGAGCACCAAAGCAGTCCCCAGAGCACATCCTGCAAGACTGCCCTAGTCTGAGTAGTGAGAGATTGGAGATCTGGCCAACAGAAACAACACTACAAGACAAACTATGGGGAACCGGTGAAGACCTCAAGCGCACCGCCCTGTTTATGACACATCCCGGAGTAGTCGCATAGCAAAAGTTGAATGCAGAAGAAGAAGAAGAAGACGCTGCACATCACTTTTTTCTTTACTTATAGATACGCTACCATTACAAAGTAAACATGCAAATTTGCAATTGTATTCAATAAATGAATACTGATCCTTCCATATAGAATTAAAAGTGTAGTTCCATTTAGCCATGTTTTTAAATGACAGATGATATGGGATCGCGAGAGAAAGAGAAATGACAGATGATACAAATTAATATATTTCACACTATTCGTAGTTAGTACAGATTAAGTTATGCTTTTAAACCCTTTTAAATTAGATTTTATATTTCGAAAAATAAATAGTACTGCTGATAGATACAAAAAAATACATTGTTCTTCCTATTTAAACTGAACTGCCTACTCCACTTCTAGTAAGTTAAAATCATATGATGACAGGTCTCTCAAAGCAGAGTCAGCTTTGATGTATTATTTGTTTGAAGCGATGAGTTGAAATGCCAGAATTTTCTCCAATGAGAAAACAAATAATTATGTTGGGTGTAGTAGAATGGTTAAAAAAGAAAACTAGATTGCAAAAGCAGGAAGACTATGGTTTTTGAGAGTGCTGCGAAAAAACTGAAGCATACTGTTATTCAGGAATCAATTTTTTCTTGTAATTTTGATTAACGTTAAGGCTGGCAGAGTAAAATAGGCTGCCAGGAATGTATAACATGGATGTCACGTTGGACAGCACTGTAATAGACTATCTAGAATAAAAACTAGCAGGGAATATGAATTGAACATTACATCCAGAAAATGAATGCTATGGTTATCAGCAAAGGACTGGTGGTAAAAATCTATATAAAACTACAGGAGAATTACTGAAGCAAGTAAACAATATCTTATATCTTGCTCACATGATTAAAGATGATGACAGATATGTAAAAGAGAATAGGATTGACCAAAACTCCACAAGTGACATGAGCAAGCTACTAGTATCCAAACAAATCACAAATAAGCTAAAGATGAGGATTATCAAATGCTATATTTACTATATATTTGTATATGGTTCAGAAACATAGATAATGAACCCGTATTTATAAGACAGAATGAATGC
Source organism: Arion vulgaris (assembly GCA_020796225.1). Classification (NCBI taxonomy): domain Eukaryota; kingdom Metazoa; phylum Mollusca; class Gastropoda; order Stylommatophora; family Arionidae; genus Arion; species Arion vulgaris. The sequence continues at coordinate 31,884,430 of CM036764.1, forward strand.
ATTTGATATGTGGATATACAGAGGAATTGTTAGTATTTCCTAGAAAGAAAAAGAGGCAAAATTCTTGACTAAACTGGTAAGAAGAAAAAATTACTATCGAAAATAAAAATTCAACAAATAAAATACTTCTGATACATGAAGAGAAATTACATATTGATCAAAACATTATTGGAGAGGAAGGTTGAAGGGCAGCTAACAAGAGGAAAACCAAGATACAAGTGGGAGAGAAACATCAAGAGATGGAATAATTACAGTTTGGCAGAGTACAACAACAATACAAGAGACAGAGGGCGTTGGAGGTCCACTGCAGTCAAACTTTGATGTGGATATGGCACCTGATGATGATGATATATAAAGTGTAATTTCAGTTCTTTTTTTCCCATTTCTAAGACAACGCTGGGGTTTCATACAGAGCAAAGGAATTAAAGTCGCTGTCACCATCAGTGTGCAGGTCATCCATCTTATTTTCTTCCCAATAAATAAAGACTTTTGACCTTACCGAAGGGTCAAACACAGGGTGTTGCCAGCAGAAAACACCACTGTGTTTAATCATTGGGCCACCCACTCTTATATTCATTAATATATATTACCGAAATACACAATAAAATTGTCTTTATCACAGTTCAATATGTTATAAAAACATGAGACATTATAGGTTCTGTATATTCCCTGAAGTAACATGTATACAAATATAAGCTATTTTGGCAGTTCATTTTGATTTGTAATCAATCTTGGTAACAAAACTAACGTAACTATTTCAAGCTGTAGCTATATTATTATAAGAATAATTAATGAATGCCAGCACATTTCTCTCCGGTCAGACATTTTATAGCCTTATGTACTGCGGAAGCAATGTTTTCTATTGTTGAAACATGTTTGAGTTTGTATTACAGTCAGCATCTGTTTTGCTGGCAGACTTATTCCACATTCAGTTCTTTTGTTAATGACTGTTTTAATATTACTTCATGGCTTTTTTCTTAGAGTATAATAAGAATTTTGTGCCTGCACATGTATGAATTAAAGTTCAAAGCTAGCCAAAGTAACAAATCTAGAGAAGTCAAATTAAGACATGGTTATGGGTTGAGTACTTGATGACTTATGGGCTCATAGCAATAAATAATTTTCCTCGACACGGTCAAAGCGGTATCCTAGCACGACACAACGGTTCTTTCTTAGGATCATGTTTCAAGCCGTAGTTATTTATCATGATGGAACGTACAGGTTTGTATTTGGTCTCAACAACAACTGGAATCTTAACTGGAATCTTAACTGGGATCTTAACTGGGATCTTAACTGGGATCTGCTGAACTGTGATTGGATCTGAAAAATAAATATAGTGACAGAAGAATATGATACACTCAATTTTTCCATTCTAATATAAATAATTTATGATGCATTGGATAAGAATGAGAAAAACGTGATAAACATTCTTCTTCATCAAACACTCTATATCAACCACTTGTTAACCACTCTTTGTGATTTGTATGTGATCCTAGCCTAAGAGCAATTGTACGTTGCGCCAGTTATGCACCTACAAGTAGGCCAGCACATCCAATTTCTGCAACGATTGTTATTTACTAGGGTAGCTTCCCTAGGCCCCTACCTCAGTCGCCTCTTACAACATGCTCTATAGGTCGCAGTGTTACTATTCTTTGCTCCCTTGCGAGCCCTGGCAACACATGGGCGGTGATAAACATAATATAAAAAGAATCAATTCATAACCGAGATAATTTGAGTGTGACAAGGACCACTGTATTCAGGAACCCAAAGCAGTGACTTTATTACATAGCATGATTTGATGTTTATGTTGTTGCTAAACTTGAACTGTAGAACTTATCCCTTTCACAGTCAATGATAAGCTTAGAAATTGTGGCTCTCTAGCCTATAATGCCTTTAGCACTTAGAGCGGCAACAAATGCACACCATTCTTCCCTGATAGATTGATAGGACCATCATCATTGCACTTCGGTGAGTAACCATGTGTGCTCTGATCTCTTTCTTACCCAGGAAGATCTCAGCGGCAGAGCACAAACTCTGTAGCGCCAGCATGGGTCTCCAATGTAATTTAGAAGAATTCTTCTCTATTCTTGGCCATCATCTACAGAACTTCTTCTTCGCGTTCGTTCTTTACGACCAATTTTAATCACTCTTTGTGATATGTTTGATCTTTGTCAAGAACATGTATACGTTGCACATTGGTTTGGTAGGCCCTTAAACGCACAGACTTGTATATGTTTAGGACACGTTGCATCTGATTTAAGCCAAACCTCCTTAGTCGCCTCTTACGACATGCATGGCAGGTAACAGTGGTTCTATTCTTCACACCTCAAATATGTTACCCGGTAACCACTTGGGCGATCTACAGAACAACGAAGGGCATTCACAGCACCACAACCTTCATAGAGGTCTGGGTTTTTTAACCTAATGAGATCACTGACAGGAAAAATAAAGAAGAAAGTAGTTAGGCATGTCAGCCACTGACTGTTTATCGATCCATATGCAAGAAAAAGACAAAGTAATTAATCTGGTTCATAGATTTACATAACAAAATGTATATACTATGTTTGTTTACTTTTGTTCTTATCAGCCAAGATAACCACTACTTGCCATCTGTCTAGATTGCGAGAAAATGAGTAGTTGCGCACCTGTTAAGTCCATACAGCAAGAAGGACAGACAAACCTCATTTTCAACCTAACTGTATACACGTCATCCAACAGGCCCCAAATTTGTACAGACGAGTAACTAAAATTTACAAACAGAAGCGCCTGTGTGGTACCGGCAAAAGCACATCCAATTTTTGCAATGCTTTTTATTTACTACGGTAGCTTGCCTAGGTCCCTACCTCAGTGCCTCTTCGACATGCCTTGTAGGCCACAGTGTTACTATTCTTTGCTCCCTTGTGAGCCCTGGCAACACACAGGCGGTATTTACACCTAATTAGTTCTGCATTTATAGAGTGGAACTTTTCACTTTTAAAAAAAAAGAACAGTATGATGAATGAATAGGATGGTTGAATGATCGTGTTGCTTACATTCTACTAGATAGCCGTATGCTTCTGGCAGAAGGCGGCGAGGCCCTGTTATAACTGGAATTGGAGCTGGAGTTGGAACTGGAGTTGGAGTTGGAGCTGGAGTTGGAGCTGGAACTATAACTGGAGCTGTAATGTTGAAGATACTGTTAAAAGACTGTTGGTTCACATTATGTGCTATTCTTTATCATATGTTAGATTGTATGTTTTGGTGCTTTATGTTACATTTCATTCTGTAATATCATGTTGCACACTGTTCTGTACTATGTCACATTATGTGCTATTTTGTAATTTATGTCACATTATGTGATGGCCAGTAATATGTCACATTGTGTGATGGTCAGTAATATGTCACATTATGTGATGGTCAGTTATATGTCACACTGTGTGATGGTCAGTAATATGTCACATTGTGTGATGGTAAGTAATGTCACATTATGTGATGGTCAGTTATATGTCCCACTGTGTGATGGTCAGTAATATGTCACATTGTGTGATGGTCAGTAATATGTCACATTATGTGATGTGAGTAATATGTCATATTATGTGATGGTCACATTATATATTGTTCATTACCTTAATATCACATTATATGCTGTTTAGTACAATAATATTCCATTATATGCTGTCCAGTATCATATCATATAATATGCTGGTCAGTATCAAAATATCATATTCTATGCTGTTCAGTACCAAACTATCACATTATATGCTGTTCAGTACCAAAATATCACATTATATGCAGTTGAGTACCATAATATCACATTGTATGCTGTCGAGTACCATAATATCACATTATATGCAGTTGAGTACCATAATATCACATTATATGCTGTTCAGTAACAAAATATCTCATTGTATGCTGCTGAGTATCATAATATCACATTGTATGCTGTTCAGTACCAAAATATCACATAATATGCTGTCCAGTAATCAAAATATCATATTATAGGCTGTCCAGTACCAAAATATCACATTATATGCTGCTATCATAATATCACATTGTATGCTGTCGAGTACCATAATATCACATTATATGCAGTTGAGTACCATAATATCACATTGTATGCTGTTGAGTACCATAATATCACATTATATGTAGTTGAGTATGATAATATCACATTGTATGTCGTTGAGAACAATAATGTCACATAATATGCTGGTTTGTACTATGTATAATTATTCTTCCAATCGACATCCTCACACATTGGAAAGTTTATAATGCACCATCCTTTAATGCAGTTTCAGTTACAAATAACTTCATTGCATTCTGGACATGTCCATTGGTGCTCCGATCTCCTTTGCAGCGTCCAGTGACTGACCGTACCAGTTTGATGTCGATCGATGAGCCCATTCATATACCTGTTATGCTGTTCTTTTCTGGCCACACCTATCTTTAATCCAAGTTCTTGAAATCTAGTAATTGACTTCATAGCACTCCGGACATGTCCATAGGTACTGAGATCTGTGCCTCAGCTAATCTAGCAGCGTCCAGTGGCCCAACACGTCAGTTCGATGTTGATTAATCAAACTCTTTGCATATTTGGTATGTCGTTCTTTTCGGCTGCACCAATATTGACACCCATCTCTCTCAATCTGGTCAGTGAGTGGGATTCACATCACTGAAACTCTTCTGTTCGGAAAGACTCTCTCAATGCATGAAGAATGTCATTTTGATTGCCAGCTCCCTCTGATATTGTAGCCAAGCCAGCCAATCTTTCAGCTCGTTCATTACCCCTAACTCCTGTGTGCCCAGGGACAAAAATGAAGGTGATTTCTCTGATCATTGTCTGTACTAGTAACTAGTACAAGGCATGTTGTAAGCGTCAATTGATGTAGGACCTAGGTAAGCTACCCTGGTAAATAAAAAGCATCGCAGAAATCGGATGTACTGGCCTACTTGTAGGAGCTTAACTGGCACAATCACTCTTAGGCTCAGATCACATACAAATCACACAGAGTGGTTAACAAGAGGTTGATATGGAGCGTTCGAAGAAAAAGCAGAATGTCTGATATTTTCCATCATATATGTGTAGACAGTGTTAAGTGTGTATTTCTAGAGTGCAAAGGCTATAAATAATATTCTTTTTTGTAAGATTTGTCAGTATAAGTAAGTTGTATTTATTAAGTTCATATTACCAGGATTTAGTTTTTCCTGACAAAATGTGAGCTTCTGAAATATAAAAAGAAAAATCATACCGGTCAGCATGGATTTCTGGACATTCATACACAAATGAAAATAATAAAGCGGATATGTTAGTTAAGAAAGGATCAACAACAAAAAACAACTAGTCATAGCAACAAACCTCCACACAGTCAAACAGGTGTTAAAAACAGTAAATGAAGAATTGTTGCTGAACAGATGGGTCATGGGAAACATTGAAAGCGATGTCTGCTGAGACATGGCCAACATGAACCCTAAAAATCAACCAAATTACAAGGAGTTTTCCCACTTCTTCTTCAAAGTGAGTTGTCAATGTTTATTCTCATATTGTATTCAGTTCATGTTAACTGAAGTCTGTTAATGTGTTTCTGTAGCTGTTTCTCTGTTGTTGATATGACTGCCTGATCGTCAGCAAAAAAAAATTGTTTAAGAGTTCCTCAAGGTTGCTCTCTTCACTGGTGTTAGTTATTTTACAGATTTTATCAATATATGTGATAAACAGCAGCGGTAATAGTATGCATTCGTGTCTTACTCCTGACCCAGCATGGAACTTTTCTGATAAACCTGTGTTTGTTCTAACTGTACACTGGTTGTTTCTATAGAGTCTCTTGTATAGATTAATTAGGTGGTCATTAATTCCATAGATTGACAATACTTTCCACAACTTGTTCCTATCGATGTGGTCGAACACTTTTTCCTGATCAACGAATGCAACATGTAGGTGTTTGTCAGAATCGACAGACCTTTCCACTAACTACCTGAGGGTGAATGTTGCATCGGTGCAGATTCTATTCTTCCACAGTCCCATTTGTGAGTCATTGAACTGTGGTTTGATGGTATGGTCAGCCTTTTTTAGAGTATCTTATAGAATATTTTTCCGTTGTGACTCATTAGTGCTATTTCTCTATATTTCGTACAATCCATTTTGCTACCTTTCTTTTTCCAGATGGGAACTACTATTGCATTCCTCCAATCTTCATGTGTTTCCTGTGTGGTTCAGGCTTGGTTGACTAGTCTGTGTAGCAAGCTTATTCTGATCTCTTTAGTTGTTCTGAGCAGGTCAGCAGGGATATTGTCTGGGCCTGGTGTTTTGTTAGATGGAGCCATGTTTACAGCATTTCTAATCTCTGAAAGTGTTATACTTGGTTTTAGCTCTGTATTTATGTTTATTGTATTTATTATTCCTTGAACATACTCACAGGAAACACCACACAACATAACCAGACATGTACTTGACTGGAACCCACAGAGTCAGAGATGAGGGGATGCCAAAAAAAATATCACGAAGAACAGTAGAAGAGGAAGGCAAGACTGAAGAAGACTGTACAGAATAGAATTTGGTGGAGCACCACAATTGGACAATTATATTTAGCAGTAGTTTGTTTGTTAGTGTTCACTGTAGAATAATCATTTAAAAACCACACTTTTTTATTTTGTTCGTAATTAAAACAACAGAACATGCTGTGGTTTACATCAGCTACTCTGCAATATTTTGCACTTAGGCCAAGAAGATTTGAATTTAGCATGTGTATCCTACATTGGGAGTAAACCACAATCGTTGTGGGAGCTACTGTTTAAGCACAATACTGCTGACACTATCAGAAAATCTGAAAGCGATTGAATGTCTATGAGGATTACCTTGAGTGTAATCTTCTTCTCGTCTTCTTCTAACACTAAGGTTTCTGCTGCAGTTTTCCTCTTCTTCTGTTCTAAAGTTACTAGAGAAATGTATGTGTTGCTACTGACAATCATTTCTGTTTACTTCTTCTTCTTTAAACGCTCCATATCAACCACTTGTTAACCACTCTTTGTGATTTGTATGTGATCTAAGCCTAAGAGCGACTGCATGTTGTGCCAGTTATGCGCCTACAGAGCAGTAGACCAACACATTCGATTTCTGCTATGCTTTTTATTTACTAGGGTAGCTTCCTAGGTCCCTATCTCAGTTGCCTCTTAAGACATGCCCTATAGGTTCTAGTGTTACTATTCTTTGCGGGCAGGGCTAATTTTGAATTCTGTGGGTTTGTTTGAGAGGGAGAACACCGCACTCAATGTTTTCTCTTTATTTTCATGATCTAATCATAGTCTTAGATCTGCGAGTAATTATTAAAGTCCCTGCACACAGCCTTTCGTTTGCTGGAATCAAGTCTAGAGACAATGTACCGTCACTGGGACAGTAGTAGTTGAGCAAGTGTTTGTACTTTCTGTCCTGAGATGTAGCATCTGGTATTCTTCTCACTTCACATATTTCTCAAGCTGGCATGCACTGGTGTTGTTCCTCACAACTGTCAGTATTCCACACTTCCACCTGTCCCTTTGGTTAGATAATAGCAATGATAGCCTCTGGTTTTGATGGCTGTATCCCCTGAATGTTGCTGGGACTTATGAGGGGAGCAAAGAATAGTAGCACTGCAACCTACAAGACATGTCGTAAAAGGCGACAGGTAAGGGCCTAGGGAAGCTACCCTGGTAAATGAAAAGCATCACAGAAATCGGATGTGTTGGCCTACTTGTAAGTGCATAACTGGCACAATGTGCAATCACTTTTAGGCTCAGATTACACACAAATCCCAAAGTGTGATTTAACAAGTGGTCGATATGGAGCGTTCGAAGAGGGCTGTATCATTGTTTATGTGGATTTCTTACAAGTGGCATAAATCTATTGCTCTTCATTAAGGTACATTATTCCAAGTGTTATTCTTTTGTTTTGCCAACTGCTTTTTACTGATGCCTCCTGGCTCCACGGAACACCTGAGGAGGACTTACATTAGCAAAGGCTGGGCCCTTTCAAGGCAGAAGGCATACGTTGCATCTCTGTCTGAGTGTTCATCACAAGGTGGCGTACACAAAGCTTAGCAGACATAGAGATATTTCCATTGTGCTTGGTATCCTGATTGTTGCTGTGCATTTCATGTCTGGTTGCCTCCATCTTCAGTAAATTGACTTGCTATAATAGATTAACTGATCTGAAAGGAGCATCATCATTACACTTTCATAAATAACCATATGTGTTCCAATCTATTTCTTTCACAGGAAGATCTCAATAGCAGTGCATGAACTCTGTGTCCTCAATGTAATTTTGATGACTGTGAAAATGTGTACGATTTTTTTAAATGTATACTAACAAAAGGTGACAGAGCAACTGCTTTCCGGCTATCAATTTTCAACTGATCATTATCATACATTGTCTCAGTGCGGAGGAGTATCTTCATATTTTTGTTGATACAGTCACACATATTTTGCACTTACGACTATCATGCAAAAAGAGTTTAGTCCAAATCATATTCCATCAAACGCAAGTGAATTGTAAGATAAATTGAATCATATTGAGCATGAGCAGCTACACAAGACACAAACAAAATTTGGAGAGTGACAAAAAAACGCGTTATTAGCCAAATGTTGATGCAAATGGAAGGATAAACAATACTGCTGCAGCTACTCAAAGTAGAAATGAAAATCAAAGAGTGCGACAGGGAAAACTAAGAGGTAAAAACTGGTTACTGTATGAGAGATGAAGTTTTCAGTTATGATGAATCGGACTAAAAACATTTTTAGCAAATCCCAATTTGGAAAATGATTTTCCAGTGTAATTTCTGCAATGATCTCTCTCTCACGCGATCGTTCTTAAGCCGTTTTTATTATTGAAATGTGATATATAAACAGCTTTAATACCAAGAACGGGTATACGTTAACAACCTTTAGTACCAATTGGAGATCTGGTGTTTATCCTTCGGTGGTGTGTTCGGTTTCAACTAGCGCTTACTGGGTTCGCTCTCCGTTAGCCTTTTGCTGTCCCCAAGGTAGCAGGTTGCTATTTTCTTTTAGGGCAGCGACCATTAGATGGCCTACCCTCCCGGGTTGATGAGCACACAACACTTAATAATCACTTGCATGGAATTCAATTACAACACACTCCAGAGTGCCAGCTGTGTACATATCATCATGAAACAGTTCATCACCAACTCTTCAGGTGCCAAGCACTAGATGATGTCAGGAAGATCCTCCTTCCTCAAAGGCCAGATAAATGGAATACATTATATGGAACAAAAGAACAACTTACAAACACATGCAGATACCACTACATAGCACTGGGCCGAAGGGCAAGAGCTCAAGTGTCACTGAATCATTGAAGAAGAAGCAACCAGTGTTTCTATGCACAAAGGCAAAAAATGATTTCTATGTTCAGAATTCAGTCAAAAATCTACAACATAGTTGGTTCTCCTTAACTGCTGACTAATGAAGAATCAAAATTTCTAAAAAAAAATATACTTCCTTGGAGACGGACATACTGAAGATCAAGGCCGCTTTGCAGTGATTCCTGATACAAACAAGAGCTTAATTAAAAATTACCAAAGATGCCCCATGAATAACTTCATTGTTTGAACAGTTAAGACTGCACTAGAAGAAAATCATAGCGAGGAATGAAACATAACAACTTTTAGATTCAGGTGAACAGCTGTAACACAAAATTTAAAAAACAATTGAACAAGTAAAATTTGTCAAAACAAACTCAATATTTAATTTCATAATTCAAACAGTTTTAGATAAACAAATAATAGTAACTAGAAACTATTTTTAAAAAAAAACAAATTTTAAAAAATATAAAGGAATACAATTCTTTCAAATATACATATATTTATCGCCTGTGTGGTGTCAGGGCCATAAGGAAGTAAAGAACAGTACTACTGAAACCTAAAATACATGTTGTAAGAGGCGACTGATGTAGGCCCTAATGAAGCTACCCTAGTAAATAAAAAGCAGCGCAGAAATTGGATGTGCTGGCCTACTTGCAGGAGCATAACTGGCACAACATACAATCGCTCTTAGACTAGATCACATACAAATCACACAGAATGATTGACAAGTGGTTGGTATGGAGCGTTTGAAGTAGAAGATACATATATCAGTTATATGAGGACTATCATCATAGCACTCCGACATGTCCATAGATGCTCCGATCTCCGCCTCAGCAAATCCAGCGACCCAACACGCCAGTTCGATGTTGATTAATCAATCTCCTTGCATATTTAGTATATATATATGCGATGAACAACTAAATACTTAGAGAAACTGTAAGATATTTAGTGCCCATCATCAGGTGCCGTGCCAACTAGCGTAGGCGATCATGGATCTCCACAAATCTCTGTCCCTAGTATATGCTATCATCTCAGATGTTGACAATCTTCCATGCCATGACATTAAACTGTCCAAAAATTGTCTTTCTCTGTCTCACCTCCCCTCAATTTTACCAGTTATCACACTGTGTTCTAAGCCTCCCCTTCTCATTGCATGTCCGAAAAATGATGATTGCCTCTTTTTTATATTGATAATAAGCTTTCTGTGTTTGACATACAAAAAAAGATTTACATTTCAGTGACAAAAGAAAATTGGTTGCATTACCTGGAAGGTTGTAGTAATTATAGAAATTTTGAATGGAAATGGCAACAGATGTTTGATAGAGAGTTTTGTGGATAGTTATTATTACTTTAAAATGATGTCTAAGATGGTGATGACCCTGGCAATAGCTGCATCATTGCAGTCTGAGTAAGCAGGGATTAAAGTGGAAAAGAAAACCATGCCACAAGAAATACTGTGATGAAAATTGATGTGTTGGGTCGAAAGACATATAAGAGGTAGACAATCTCAGGTAATTAAAAGGTGTCAGCATATATGGGGCACAATGATTGTATAGAAGTTTATTATATTTAGTTTTACATTTTTCTCCCAACCATATTATTTAAAACTTATCTTTACCATCCATTATTTATTAATTTCTCCTCTTCTTCTTCAATGATCTGGCAGTGCTTGAGCTCTTGTCCTTCAGCGCAATAGTATCTGAATATTTTGTAAGTTTTTCTTTTGTTCCGTATAATGTGTTCCATTTATCAAACCTTGAAGGAAAAAGGATCTTCCTGACATCATCTAGCGCTTGACACCTGAAGAGGTAGTGGTGAATAGTTTCATGGTGATGTGCACACAGCTGGCACTCTTGGAGTGTGTTGTGGTTGAATTCTGTTCATGTGATTATCAAGTGTTGGGTTCTGAGTCTAATAATTGTACTCTGATCTCTCCTTATAAGGTGTTCGATGTTGTCATTGGGGTAAGGGTTAGCCATGTGTCTGTAAACCTCTCTTCTCGTGTCCCATCTGTTCAGTGAAATTTTTTTTATTTTTGTCGTTAGGATTTGATTTGCTGTATACGATCGCGAGAGATTTGCTGTATGGAGAGTTGTTGCTGTGATTGGTTGTTTTAATGTTGACCCTTTCTTGGCTAGCCTGTCTGCTTTATTATTTCCGGGTGTATTTGAATATCCAGGAATCCACTATTAATTTCTCCAAATTGTGATCTGTCATAGATAATGACTGCATAGATAAGAGAGCATCATTTTATTATGATTTCTAGTTTATATGGTCTGTTTCTGTTCCTTCAACAAATTCACACACAACTTATGTGTTCCTGGTTTTGTTGTACATTCTAAATATGATTATTAATTAGAATAGTGCAGTCGAGCCCACTTAAGTCGGATAGCTCTGGACTGATTAAAGATTCAGCTGAGCAGAAATTTGAATTTAAAGAAACACAACTGTTTGAATGATAGTTTGTTGCTCTTTGTCACCAAATCGTAAAACAGCACAGTAGTGAAATTGCTACTTAAACTTGAATATTTATGGGTTATTTTCAAACTAAAAATACTGGTTTAAGACTGACCTGAACTGGTAAATTTAACATTTCTAAACTTCTGACATTGCAGCCTCCATGTTAAACTTCTAAAATTTTCAACTGGTCAACAGTGTCACTGTATTACCATAAATCTATATTTTGATTTGTCACAATTTGTGACTGGTGACAATGTTTAATTATGATGCAAATTGTAGAGCTAAACAAAATACAACACATTAAAGTTTATATTTAAAATAACTTGGTGGTTTTTTTTTAAGTAATTAATTTTGAAGTTTGCACACAGCATAAAGTGACATTTATCTGTCACAAGATTTTCTATAACATACATATAACAACAACTTGTTAAATTTTATAACAAATAAACTGTAACAAAACAATTCTTGAAACGCTGACACTTGAAAAACAAAGCAAATAAATAAATAAAATAAGAACACTAATGTGCCTTTTCGCCAGACTTTGGTTGTGCCTGTCGATATGACTTCATCTGATACTCGATGTCATAGAAACTGTAATTATTGAAACTGTAGTAGGACTCCCCAGATTTGTACGTGTCTCCCTTATCAACAGCTGTGGGCCCTGTCACAAGTGGTAAAAATAGAAACACTCCATTAGAATTTATACTCAAAATTGATGTGCACTATTATTACTGGATAAAACATAATTATGTAATGGCTCCAGATGTTGGCAAGAGTCTGTTGTGTCTAGCCGTTACTTCGGCAATTATAAATGCAATTATACTTATAAGATGCAGGCACAACTTGGGAAGTAGATGAGAGTATGTTAAAGATTATACACCTAATGGGTGAGACAACTTCTACAATATGGCATAGGAGCAAAGTAAAACTTTGCTAACATGAACATGTTGCAAAACGAAGCAATGGCAGTAATAACAGAAGACATGAAAACAATATCCACTAAAGAACCACGTACCTTCAGCCAACGGAGACAGTAATGTTTATAAACAAGCAGAAATTTCAGATATACTATAGAATAAATGGGCTTGAATAAGGATGTTTCAAAATGTAAACTTTGTAGGATCAGTGGAAATTACTAGAGCATATATCACAAGACTACAACAACTACAAAGTCAATCTGCACAGCATAAAAAACGTTGCAGTTTAAGGAAAATATCTATATCCTGACATGATAGATTCACTTTCATTCGTGGTATTGAGATAAAGAACAGAGAGACCAACTACAAACAAGAGCTATCATCTTGAAATATATAAATAAACACTACTCGACCAACATCATGCCCTGGAAGATGAAACATTTTGGTCACATTAAACATCACAGTGGTTTTGAAAGAACAGTAATGGAGGGCATGGTTCCTGGAGTATGAGGCAGTGGATGCCCATGATGAAGGTGGCAGCAGAACATCACAGAGACTTTGAACATGATGCTGGAGGAGAACTTGTTAGAGACAGAGTTTCTCAGGTCTTCCTTTTCTCTTTGTCAGGATAACTCCTATCATAATGGTCTTCTCCAACCCTTTGTGTCTTTTTATATGTCCAAAATACTTAAATTTTCTCATTGTTATTTGTAGCATCAGCCAGTTTTATTTCATTTTGAGTTCTTTCTGGATAGATCTATTTTTCTCTTCTCTGTCCACGATATACTGAGGACTCTTCTGTAACACTTATATTAAAGAGCACACATATATCTGCTGCTATAACTCTTCTTCTTCTTTTGTCGTCACACTGCTACCGGGTTGTTGCCCAGTGTCGTGGTTTTCTGTTTTTGTCTTGCGCTGTTCTGTGTGATTGTTATCTTTGCTCTTTCACAGGATTCTGCTACGCCATCTAACCATCTTTTCCGTGGTCTTCCTCTTGCCTTCTTTCTCGATGTTCTGTTGTAGAAGACTCTGTATACTGTGGAGTTTGGATGCATTCTTATTAAGTGGCCAAACCACTTCATTCTTTGTTTATCTATGTAATTCAACTCTGTAGGTTATAACTCTACGAGATCTAAAAAGCTATGTAACTTTAAGAAAGAATGAAATACACAGCACAAAAATAAAACAGGTTACAAGTCATTCTTTGAGTTTTACAAAATACATTTATCATTATGTGAGTGAACATATGAAATCCTGGTTACCAGTCAAAATTAAAGGTGTTCTCAACTTTATAAAACATTAAAAAACGGTACTCGAGTAACAGGAGGAAAAACATAAAATATGTACCTTGTTCTTTAGCTTTTAGATCTGTTTTGTTTGGCTTAGATGGACTTGAAGCTTGATTTGAGTCAGGGCTCTTGGGTGCATTTGAACTGGACTTCTGTGAGGCATATGGAGTACTGTTTGTATATATGTGACCCACAGACTGTACTTTCTAGAAAAAAATATCAAAGGCAATTTGTTAAGCAAAAAGAATAAAACGAAAAACAGTGTGTGCATGTACATATATACATATTTACACACTTATGCACACCATATATAAAAAAAGACGAAAAAGGCCTATATATATATATATATATATATATATATATATATATATATTTATTTGTATCTCTCTCTCTTTAGCCTGTTACGCCCTTGGCATTTAGGGCAGCAACAAACGCACACCATTCTTCCCTGTTCATGGCCTTCCTCTGTATTGTGTTCCAGCTATGATTCATTTCCTTCAGTTCTTGCTCTATCGTTCTCCTCCAGGTCGTCTTGGGTCTTCCACGCTTTCGCCTACCCTCTGGAGTCCATCTCAGTGCAGTTTTCGTGTCGGAGCCAGTCTCCATGCGCATCACATGTCCAATCCATCTCCAGCGTCGCTTCAGATGATAGTGCCCATATTCTCTTGTTGGCATTGTGCAAGCAATTCTTGGTTCGAGATAGTAGTCGCCAATACACGCGTAAGATTTTTCGCAGACAAGTTGTATGAAAGGCGGAAAGTCTGGACATATCCTGTTCTGTCATTCTCCAGCATTCCGATCCGTACAGCAATGTTGATTTATTTGTATATACACATGTAAATTAAGTGCAAAACAGAGAGGACCAATTCTACAGAAGCTAGTTTGAGTTGAAGATGAATAAGAGGGATGTCCTTCGGTTTCTTTGTGACTACCTGTTGCAAGGACAGGTCTATCTGGAAGTACACTCTGTGTGGCAATTCTTCTTCTGTGTTTAGACCCGTGGTTATGCAAGTTCTTCAGGCCTGTCACCACAATAGAGTTTGCAGTTTTAAAGTTTCCTGATTAATCAGAATGCTGGAGAATGAGAGAACAAGATATGACCAAACTTTACAACTTGCCTGCAAAAGATTGTATGCTTATTCTGGCCAAAAGCTATCTCTAACCAAGAACTGTCTACATAGTGTCAGCAAGAGAATATGAACACCGGGGGACTGCCTAGAGTAGTTGATAGTAGCTCTGCCTGCTAGCTGTGAGACGCCTCATAGCTCGGGTTCGAACCTACTGTCCGGCATTTGTTCGAGTCCCTGGTCTTACTCAGGACGATAACGTGAGTACCTCTGAAGTCGGAGAAAATCTGCCTGTATGGCGAGGAATACTAATTACGAGTACATTGAGCACACGGCTGCCAGTGTAAAGTAATTTACAATGTGAGTTGAAAGCGGACGAAAAAAAAAAAAATATGAACACCATAATCACAAAGAGACGATGGAAATGGATTGGATGTGTGACATGAATGGAGACTGTGTCACAACAAATGAGATGGAAACCAGATAGTAAACGAAAATGTGGAAGACCTAAAACTATTTAGAGGAGAATATTAGAATAGTAACTTAAAGAAATGAATCACATCTGAACACCGCCCAAGTGGTTACCGGGGCCTAAATTTGGGGTGTAAAGAATAGAACCACTGTTACCTTCCACGCATGTCGTAAGAGGCGACTAAGGAGGTTTGACTGAAATTGGATGCACATGTCTGCTAGGGAATGCTAACCGAAACAAATGCTTGCAGAAAACGGATGCACCAGGTCGTAAGGTGCATAACATGGTGCAACGACCCTCACAATGAGGAATGGGATAATGGATTCTACGGTCGCCAATCTGCCTCAGAGATTTAGCCATGCAGTAAGAATGTTAGACCTACCATCACGAGGGTGGCCAAAACTTACTGCGGGAAGAGGTCGGCACAAACAAGGAAGCAGAAATCATAGAAATTATATGCTACAGAACTGCCCCCTCTATGCAGACTTGAGAAGAAAGAGGTGGCCCACTTACACCAGCGTCTAAGATAAACTGTATGTATGGCGTGGCTGATAATCTGAGGCAGACGGCTGCCTTTATTAGAGGATCCAAAATCAAAATCTAGGGAGAATGCAGAAGAAGAAAACATCTGAAGACAATACAGAGAAGAATTACATGCATTTGTTGCTGTCTATGGGTGCCAAAGACAAGATACCTCTCCAGATTTATCAACCAATGTCAAGTGCAGAATTTCATGTAATTCATCAGGCAAGAAAACTGAGGATTTACCATTTCTTCACAACAAGTGCATATTTGTAAATAAGGCTTGAATGCATTGGGCATAAATACATCAAAATCAGAAGAACTTGCCAGAACAGGTCCATCTGGAAGTACACTCTGTCTGTGTGCAACTCTTTTTCTTCTATGTTCAAATCTGTGATTATGCAAGCTTTTCAGGACTGTCACAGTAAAGGTTGCAGTCTTAAAGTTTTCTGGTTTAAACTGCTACCCGAACTCTACATCCTATTGTCAGATCTGACAACATGGTAAACTGGGCAGTCCTGAAGTATGCATTCAGGGGTCTGGATTTTGCTGCCACAAAGGGGTTTAGTTTGTTTGTGATATCTTAAGTCAACAGAGGTAGTCCAGTATCTGCAGTAGATATACATATACTCCTGACTGAAAGGAACCTGACATGAACGTTGTATGGATACATGTCCAGCTGGAAGCAGGCGCAGAATATTGTCAAATAAATGGTAAAGCCAGACTACGGCAGTCGTTAATATTAACTTTAAAAAGGGTCTAAAGCCGAAGGATTGACTTCATTGCACCAGGTTTTACCCCATATGGCTGTGTCTCTCTCAGCATCTGTCAAGAGTATTGCACAAAGCACACTCCAGCAACAATCCTAGGGTCTCTGAAAAATGCACATGTGAACAGAACGGCTTGGTGGGATTCAAACCCACTACCTTTCTCTTTTGGAACATAAGAGCTTAACCACAGAGAGAGCACCTGATAAAGCAGCAACTCATTTTTTAAATAGTATCTCTCTCTCCCCCCTTTGACTCTCGTTGATATCATCATTGATTAATAGTAAGATAGTTCCTTAAGACTTACAACTTTTAGAAGTTAGTTAGTAGTTACTTCTAGTTTGCTACGACACTTAAGTCTCTACTCGTCTTCTACTGACTTAGACTAGTCTTAAACCTAGTCTACTTGACTCAGTGTGTTACACTGGACTGGTCAGCCGTCCTTCAACATTGTCATGTAATATGATACGGCAATACTTTTCATTGCAAAATATAAATTAAAGTTCAATACAAACTATTCTTAAAATATCATTCATACGTTAGCTCGTCTGAAGATATTCCTAGAAATTATTCCAGTCCAACTTCTGACGGCTACGAGAGACATTGTAACGTCTGGGGAGAGAAGGACAACTGACATTGAAAGTGTATTAATAATATCGGTGTTTTATAATTGTATATTATTTAACATACCATCATTAACTCAATACCTTTTATAATATAATATCAAGCAACATTTAATAACAAAATAATGTTTCGTTTCAGTCACGACAAACATTATAATTTGACCAAAATATAGTGTTGACAACAACAATAATAAAAAAAAGAATATTGCGAAATATTATTTAATGGCTTCATAGCGGAAAACAGTTTCTCATACCTTTTCTGTTTTCCTTCTAGCCGTAAAACATGTCAGCGACAGATCATCAGGTTATTATTTTAAAGTTTGTCTTAATATTTCTTTTTTATAAAATAATTTTGGTCACTCATCGTAAGTACATATGTTACAAATTTTGATCAAATGTCTGACTTTTGTCACAGATTGCGTTGAGACGAATATCGAAAGCTGGTACTACGGTAACTACTTACCACTACCAGTTTTCGATATGCGTATTGACCATGCTTTTTTACTATCCATAATAATAATACTAGTTTAAGTTACTAGGTGAACACCCGCCGCTAATGGCTACGCAAGCAAATGATTAAACATGTGAATCGTTGGTTGTCATTTCATCATCATCATGAAAAGGTGTATGTGACAACAAGTTGAACAACCCTGCCTCAGGCTCACACTCTAGGAGTGACTCCTACTTTAACTTGGTTGCTCGTCCCATGTGGTCAATCTCTATTTCAAGTATTTCCCAGTCTTCTTCATCGAACGCTTATTAGGCATATATCGATCACTTGTTAGGCTTATATCGACCACTTGTTAAACCACTCTTTGTGATTTGTAAGGGATCTAAGAGCGATTGTATAATATTGTGCCAGTTATGTATTATGTGAGTTATGAGCCTACATTTTACAAGTAGTCCAGCACACTTTTTTTTATTTACTGTCATGGGTAGCTTCCCTAGCCCCCTACCCCAGTCACCTCTTACAACTCAACATGCCCTGTAGGTCACAGTGTTACTATTCTTTGCTCCCTTGGCAACACTCGGACGAATACTTGTACTTAAAAATCATTACAAAGATATGTTAAGTGATTATACTGGTTCTTACAAAGCTCTGTCCTTAAAGAGATCCCTGTCAACATATGCAAAATTCCTCAATTGACAGATTTGCTTCGTCATTGAGAAATTGTAGTATCAGTTCATTACTACAAGACCCTATTTGTCCAGGATGTCTTTGAATAAGGTTCAGGATGTGTGAGGACACTATCTACCACCCACCGTTTAATCACTGACAGTGTGGTTTTGGGAATCGGTCCTCTGTGACGTTATTTAAAGAACGGCACACATGCTCTGTCAGAACTGAGAACTAAACATGTCACTCTACCTGTAGAGTGTTATGCGATCAACGTCATGGCCCTGGACATTTCCTTCCTCCGCTGCAGCCATTCGAAAATCCACTTGCTCACCGCACCCATGAGAAATTGATTAGTATAACTGCTCTCTCTGCAACGTAGACGACACTGTATGGCATATTGTGTGTAATGTCTCATATATTTTGTATGCCGTTGAACATTTCTTCTTAATCTGATCCAGTTCTGCATGTGAGGGTTGATGCTGATTCCAGTCCTGTGCACTTAATTTGATTATTTTAATTGGTTGTATAAATGTTACTTTTCATCAAGGCAACAGCTCGCCATCCAAGGGTTGAGGTCACAGTGAAGCAACTAGTTCATCAGTAATGTCCACCCTGTATTATGCATGTTCTAGGCCAATGACCGCCACTGGTAGTGATGGACTGGAAACATTAGCAAACATCATATGCAAATGATTTAGTTTGACACAGTCTGTACAATTGACCTGTAGCTACCAGGGATATCAGGAAGATATGTGACTCCGTATAACACATGATCCATTCTCTAGTAATTTGCCATAGACAGAACTTTGGTAATGCTTCCTGTTCTGCTACATGCAAATCACAAGTGATGAGTAAAAAGTCTACTGATTGGTCCTGTCAATACGGTTAATATAAATATACCTGTCCTTTGTCCAGACGTTCTATTTCCTTAACTCTTGCAACCTGTGATCCAATATTTCGGTTTTGAATGTTCATAAGTCAACGTCCTGAAATTTCGGTCTTAGAAGACTCCATCAGTATTTCATTGCAGGGAGTGGGTTTTAAGGTACATGTAGCCAGGGTTTAAAGGGTTAAAAGGAACTACGAAGTGAAAACTCCAAATGATACATGCCCCAAAACGGTTGCAAATTATCCCTATCTGGATCTACCTCACATGGGCAGAAAAAGTGGCTTCAGCTCAAATCATACACAATCTGCATTGAGTGACTGAAAAGTGATCAATAAAGAGTGATTGACGTTCAGTGCCTGAACGACCGAAAGAATGAATGGACTGTCAGGCAAAGCAAAACATTACCTTAGGGTGAAATCAAATATGTTTGCGTGCCGTAGGGGCTTATGAACCGGGGCGCAACCAATTTATGTTCTCTGCACAAACCACACTGGTCACAAAGGGTGGGTAACTGTGTTGATAAGAACAAACGCTAAGAAGAAGGAACCCGAGGCATTGTTTTTCTTGATATTTATAACATAAATTCATCTTCAGTTGTGACATCAAAATAATGTTTGTCATGAATTTTGCTGCAGTAAATATCTTCTTCTCTTCCACCATTTACCTCTTCGTTGAATTGGGGGTGTTTTGATCTTGTGTGTGCTTGTTCTAATGCACTTTAAGCTGTTGTTCATTTTCTTAAGGCTGTTCTTGATGCCGTTGTTTCATCTTTTGCATGGTCTTGCTCTGTGCCCATTATACTTTTTGAGTGTGGCTCTCTGTAGTAGACGATACTAAGGCATTCTTGTCAGATGTCCAAACCATTTAATATGTTGTTCTTTTAATGAATTACATGACTGGTTTCACATCCAGTCTTCTTTCATCGTTTGTAATTTTGTCACACCTGCAGCTTTTCTAAGTCACCTCATCTCCGTCAATGTGATTTTCTGCTCATTATCTACTGTTATTGGCCATGTTTGACACTGATAACATAATTTTGGCCAGAAAATTGTTCTTATTAGATTTGCATTAGTTTTTAGCGGTATCTCTTTATGTGACAACAGTGGTGTTAACTGCCCCAGTACCTGGTTAGCTTTTGTGCATCGATTGCTGATTTTTTAAATTGATACTTCCTTCTGTGAAAATTGCCCCTAAGCAATAAATATGCTCCCTAATATTGTGCCAGACATTCCCATCACTCTTGTCTGTCTAAGTAATACACCAATAGCCATTTCATAAATGCTAATGATGATTAACCATTGTCAACATTTATTATCTATTTTGTGATTTATCTCCTGTATCTACATAATCTATCTTTAGTTTTAGAATCTCACATTTCATGATAGTAATATTAACTGTTTTATGTGCTTTGACTTAGTGTAGTGTATAACCATGTTTGTATTTCTGTCAGATAGTTTAGTTATTAAGAATTAAGCAATGAATATTATTTTTATTTATTAGACGGAGCGTGCTTTCCAGAAACAGCCAACTGTGTTTCTTAATAAGAAAATTCCCCAGGGAAAGTCAAAGAAGAATCTACGATATGTCCGAAGTGTTGGTCTTGGATTCAAAACACCAAGAGAGGTTGGTTTGAACACAATTCATTTTATAACTTGAAAATCTGAATAGAGCACTCTGGTCCATTAGTGCCCGGCCAATGATTCAACAAAACTTGAATATATGGCTTTGAACCATTATCCACTGGTATGCACATTCAGTTTATCAGGCGTTGCAGTATTATATTTTATAACTATTTTACTCATATAACCCTTTTCTGGCGAATGAAAATGTTATCTTCTTTCTTTTGTCAGCACACTGTTACCGGGTTGTTAACCCAGTGTCGTGTTTTATGTATTTGTCTTGCGCTTCTCTGGTGACTTGTGTGATGGTTTTCTTAGTCCCCTGACAGAATTCAACTACGTTATCTATCCACCTTTTCCTCGGTCTGCCTCTCTAATAGCCGCCCATTGCAAGCGATGATAACAACAGCATCAGGCGTGTGTTGTTGATATCCTCGCTTGTGGTGGACAACTATTGGCCTAAGACCTCCAGTGAAATGGTTGTATTATTAGTTTAAATTTTGCAAGTAAACGTCTTTGACTTTTTAAAATTTTCAACCTTATATGACTTTAAATTCTAATTATATACTAAGATATTGAGAGTATTATTTATATTTGCAGAGTTTAACCATCTGAAATATTATTGTATCTATCATACACTTTGACTATGAGAAAACATTGACATAATAATTATTATAATGTCAGCATAAATGAAGATTGTAGATAGAGCTAAAATTAGTTTGAACATTAAATATCTCTGGCCCTTGGGAATACGGGCATGACTTCTACTTCACAACGTAGGGTTGCAAGGTTTATTTTTAAACCCATTTGTTCAGCGGCTTGCTGTTTGTGGTTCCTGCAAATCAGGAAATGTGTGAAAAAAGATTAGAAAATGTAATATTTCTGAGCTGTTAATAATTGTTGCATTTTATAAAGCCAAGTCATGGTAAGTTCTGGGCATTTTCCATCTTAATAGATACAATTTTTTATTGGTGTGAAAAGCAGTCATGAAAATTACTGCCTTCTCTTTCTTCTTGACGTTTCATATTGACCACTTTTAAACCACTCTATGTAATCTAGAGCGATTGTACGTTGTATCAGTTATGCACCTACCTCAGTAACCTCATATGGCATGTCTTGTAGGTCACAGTGTTCCTATTCTTTTCTCCCTTGGGACCCTAACAACGCATGATAACGTTTAGGATATACAGACATAATCATTGCCCGACTTCCTGATGGTTATAGTGCGCCTCTTGACTGGTTGGCTTCAGCACTCGTATTTGCTGGAGGAGATTGGTCTAACTTGAAGGATAGGAGAGGTTGCAATAGAAGTAGAATGCAAGAAAAGATGTCCTCAAGTCAAAACTGCCAATTAATCCATAGCACAAGAGTGAGTTGGTTGCAACTAGAGTATCATCTACATCTTGCCTGTGGGCTCCACACTGTCCCCTTGCAAGACCTCACTCTTTCTGACCATTCACCTTCAGTCTGTCCAACTTGGTTATACCTGCCAGGAGTTAAGACTCCCTCAGGCATATCCTTAAGGATCATCTAGACACACAAACCCTCCAACTACGTTAAGGTATGCTTATGTGGAGGGAATTTTTCACCAATGTATCTCTCAGTAGTATCTTATGTGTGTATACATGTACCCATTTTTTTAAAATATCAACACATCTCTTCGGGTCCTCTTATCTACAATATTACACACATTACTGTATCTTAAGATCAGAGCAGGGCAGACATTATATGTGGTTGTTTCTTTTTTCAGGCCATTGATGGAACCTACATAGACAAAAAGTGCCCATTCACAGGTATTTCTTTTCTAAATATTAACATGTTCATGTTATGGGTGGTGATATGTGTGTGTGTGTGCACGTTTATTATATCTGCATCCATTAAGAGTTCTCTTGTGACACTTGTATTATTATCGTTATGCATATATGAGGCCAAAAAATTGAAATTTTAAAAACCGTTTTGTCAATGTCTGCCATTTTGTTCATGTCTTTAGTCTACATGATTGAATTTGTTAGTTTTCAGCCATTTCCTGTTACAAATATCATAGTTATGCTGTTTAACCAAAAAAATGGCCAATTGTGTGATACAACTACATTTCCTATGTAATTTGCATATATAGTGAGATCAATATGTTAAACATTTCGAAAGAAGTAAATTCTTATTTTTCATGTTTGTTGGCCCACATGCTCTGATATAACGAAAACAAGGTTCGTCCTTTGGTTGATAATGTGTGCCTCTGCTTAAAGAGGCTTTAGTACCCTACAAAACAAATGATCATTTTTGTCCATACTTATACTATAGCTATGATTGTTTGCTTCTGTGATGAAAATTATAGGTTTTTTTAATTACATTTTTATCGATCCTATTACTTTAAAATTATACCCCACCAACTTACACATTTAATTTGACATTTATGACCATGCAGTGTCACCCAACCAGGCATAAGACAAAAACATTACCTGCATCACTGGCATTTTTTTCTAATCTGTGCATAACAACAATAGCTTGATACCAATATTGAACACATTATTTTCATAATTTGTCTCGGAAACCATCTTTAAATACTTGACAAAGGAAAAATACAATCATTTATATTCTTTGTAACAACCTATTTCTTGCCATTTAGATTGCCAACAAGTTTTTATTATTAGTCAACTACTTTTGTCATATTTGGGATGTGATAAAAAATATTTGATATTTGTGTTACATTTTTATATAGGCAATGTGAGCATACGAGGACGTATTCTGACTGGCAGAGTGTTGAAAACAAAAATGATGAGGACAATTGTTGTTCGTAGAGAGTACCTTCATTATGTGAAGAAATACTGTCGATTTGAAAAGAGACACAAGAACCTCAGTGTACATCTATCACCCTGTTTTAGGTAATCTATAGTAGTAACATTATTACAGTTGAACCCACTTATGTTGAATTACATTAATTTTCCAGTGTTTATCTAGTATTCAATTCAGTGGTTCCACCTGAGAGCTGTTTAACACTTTCGCTGCCACAAGTCGTCGATGTACCAATTCCTTTTCGCTGTCTACGACTTTTGTCGGCGGATATGTGCCGTCTTTTTGAGCGGGAGTATCGCTTGCAGCAGGGTCCGTGATGTACTGCTTCCTTATTGTTCGACGAGCTCTCCAAAATGAGCGGATCTAACACACACGCGTAGCGTCAGTATAAGTCCAGTACAAAACTTCAGGCTGGGCGACATAGCTGATGTATAGTGATGTCCAAAATGACTCTTTTTCGGACTCTTTAGCCAGTGATTGTGTTAAAACGAACTCTGAATGTGATATGAATTTGAACTGTGATTCACGTAAAGATGTTTATAGATCGATAGCAGACATTCCCAGGGGTATATGAGTAGATGTCGGACACCCAACTCAAAAATGACGGCATAGGTATGGGGGTATCAGTTACTACAATAGCTTGTGGATTATAAAGAATATATTCCACATATAGACAGGTTAGTAGCTCATTAATATATGAACACTATTCCATAGTTTAAAAGTCCTAAGTTTATTTTTTACAATTTTTTGAAATTGTCACTCTGAAAACTGATCATGCCGAAAAATAGCGTGGCAGTGAGCCAGACTTTGTTGAAAAATGGCTGGCAGCGAAAGTGTTAAGGATGAAAAAACTTTCTCCTAATGAGGGTCAAAGTAAGACCACCTTTCTAGAAAACAAAGTGCACAAACTACTGTGAAATATCAAAGCATTACGCAAGGTAGTCTAACAGAGCACAAAAGTAGGCTGAAGTGACACTTCAGGGCACAAAATGGTAGTCCTAATCGAGAGAATTAGTTTCCTGAAGATAGGGAGAAGTGTAGAGGATAAAACTTAGCACCAGTAAGCTTATATTTGGTTTCAGAAATGGTGAGTGATGTGAAAAGTAAACCTAAGTGTGTATGAGGCAAAAATAACAGCAGAATTGAAATCACTAAGGATATCTGTGATGCCATTACTGTCATCAGTGTATTTATGATCAATAGATTGGTGGTGGTCGTTGAAGGTACTCCATGTCTGGTTTTCAAACTGACAAATGAGCAGGCATGCATAGCCAGGACCCATAGCTACACCACTATGATATGAAAGGTGGCAGTTGAACTCGAATGTGTTAAAAACAAAATTTAGGATAGGGGTGAATTAATTCTATTGAGAAAGAGCTTGTAGACATTCCGACAGTTCATTCTGCATTACAGATGTGCACATGGATCAAACAGGAGGGCGGTAAAATGATAAGTCATTGAAGAAGAAAAATTGTCATTGGTATCTTTCACAAATGAAAGAAGTGTCTCAACTATGGATGAAGCGGAAGTCAGAAATGTGTTTGGTAGGACAAAAGCAGGTAGAGACAATAATAGCCGTCCATCGCATGCGATGATGACAACAATCTCAGACGTGTACTGTTGCACCTCTCTGGTGTGTGCGGAGGTGACTGTAGAGTCCAATCTTAGAACAGAATCCCCTACCACAGGTGGGGCATACATGATCAAGGTTAGACATGTGCGTGTTGTGTGCTCTGTCTTTTCGCTGCTCGTTTTCTCTGTGACTCAACAATACGATGATTCTCAGCTATTCGGGTTCCTCTTTTGTTGTTACAGCGCCACATTTGGCGATCTTGCGCCAGGGATTCCCAGCACGTATTGTCTATATCGAAGCATTTCAGAGACACTTTAAGAGTGTCTTTAAAGCGTTTTCTGTCCACCTGCTAAGCGTCTGCCCCTTCAAGCTCGCCATACATCAACTGTTTTGGGATGCGTTTATCAGGCATTCGAGCAACGTGACCGACCCATCTCAGTTGGGCCTTCTGCAACAGGGTGTTGGCGCTTGGGATCTTTGCTCTTGTGAGGACTTCGCTGTCTGGAATTTTGTCCTGCCAGTTTATTTTTAGTATTCTCCGTAGACAGCTTGTGTGGAAATGGTTTAATTTTCTTGCGTGTCTGCTATACACTGTCCATGTCTCGCTTGCGTACAGCAGCGTTGTTAGCACTATGGCCTGGTAAACTTTCAGCTTTGTGACTATGCTTATCCCCTTCCGTTCCCACACAGTGACACGTAACCTTCGAGCAGCACTGGCTTTGGATATCCTATTGTGGACCTCAGAATCTATGTTTGCCGATCTGGATAGGAGGCTGCCAAGATAAGCAAAGTTGTCCGTTGACTGGAGCCGCTGGTGTTTAATGTTGATGACTGGATCGTAATACTGTTCTCTAGGGCGGGCTGGAACATGACCTCTGTTTTTGGTGTTAATGGTGAGGCCAAACCTATCACAGGCCATTGAGAACTTGTCCATGTAAGTCTGCATTTCTTCCTCAGAGTTGGTAGCGAGGGCACAGTCGTCAGCAAACAACAGGTTGGAGATAGTTGATTCTTTTACCTTGGTGGAGGATTTTAACCTCCGAAGATTGAATAGGTTACCGTCTGTCCTGTATCTAATCTTTACCCCATGTTGTCGCCTTCCCAAAAGACATCCGTGAGCATGGCAGCAAACATCATGCTGAAGAGTGTTGGGGCCAGTACACAGCCCTGTTTGACGCCGTTGGTGACATGGAAGGCTTCCGACAGCTCCCCTTCGTCAAAGGTAGAGACAATATGGCTACCAGGACTGTTGGGTTTGTGAATGTTAGAATGTAAACTTCAGTAATGTGTAGTGAATATAAAAATTGTCAACACATTTAATGAAACATTCACATTGTTGACCTCACTGTTTAGCTGTTGTAAACCATATTTTATTCCCAGAGATGTTGAGATTGGAGACGTTGTTACAGTTGGAGAATGCAGACCTTTGTCTAAGACTGTCAAATACAATGTACTAAAAGTGACCAAAACATCAGGGTTGAAGAAAAGTTTTGCCAAGGTTTAATAATAAAGTACACTTTGACTTGGTATTTGTGTTCAGACTTGGTTTTTTGTGTCTTATTTAGTTTCACTTTTGCAGAACTAACTTTCAATCTGAAAATGGTTGTATATTTTTCAGAGATCATGATATTGAGATGACTTAGTTGCATGACCAAATTTATAAGTAGAGTTCTGATTCTATAACACTGCTGATCACCTGTTTTGTGCAATCTGGTCTTCCATTACCAATGATAGCTCTAGTTATGATATAATTATTACAGTTGAAGCCACTTATGTTGAATTACATTAATTTTCCAGTGTTTCTCTGGTATCCATTAGGACTACTGAATCTTCTTGTTCCCCACCGTACTGTTTTCTTCAACTATGCTCATGAGACTACCAAGTCGTTCTGATCTCCATAGTTCGCATCTATTTTATTTTACCTATCCTCCTTCCCTGTGGGTTCCAGCTAAGCGCAGGGCTCGTTATGTTGATTGTTCTCTGAATGTGCTATGCAATCCATCGCCACTTTCTCTGCTTAATTAACTCTTTCCAAGCCCATTTATTTCCTCAATTTTTAAGCAGTTAATTCAAGGAAGTAAAAAAAAAATTTAATTACGATCCCAACTACTCGTCAATAAATAAACATATATATATTATTATATACTAAATTGAAGAAAACTGGACAACCCAATAAAATAACAAAGTTAAAAAGTACTATAAGTAAAATAGAAGTAAAACTAGAAAGACTTCTTATAATGGAAGCAACTCTATGGCGCAGTGTGCGGCTTAAAGCGTGCAACGGACTTCCGCCGTGGCGCAGTGTGCGGCTTAAAGCGTGGAAAGAGTTAAAACTCTTTTTTGTATTAGTTTCTGTCCTGTTCTCCAGATCTCTGATATGGAGTCTGCGGCATCTATTGATAAATTCGCTGTATGTTCCAAGAAAAGAATAGTAACACTGCGACCTTCTGATGTAGGGGCCTATGGAAGCTACCATAGTAAATAAAAAGCATCGCAGAAATCGGATGTGCTGGCCAACCTGTAGGCGCATAAATGGCACAACGTACAATCGCTCTTAGTAAAATGGCTCGGTTCACATACAAATCAGAGTGGTTGACAAATGGTCAATATGGAGCATTCGTAGAAGACTAATCCTGGAGCGGCATTGGTCCATTTGCATAATTCAAAGGAATACAATCACTAAATTGACTAGGTTCATCGGTTTTTTTAAATAAATAAAGTGAAAATGTTCTTTGGCTCAGATCATGCACAAGCCCAAATATACTGTGTTAATATTATCATTAACGAATGTTGAACATATGATGCAAAAGAAGGGTATGGTCAGCAAGACAGAGCAACGTAGTCATTCTTGGCCAAGTCCAAATATGTCACAAAGAGTGATCAAACTGGCCATGGGGTCAAAGGCGCAAGAAAACAGTGCACCAGGATTAGTGAGCTGGTGCTAACTCTGCCCTCACCTCCACGTAGTAACCCTGGTTACAGACGGTAGTTCCTGTCTGGCTAAGAGGGCAGGTAGGATCCGCTCGCAAACAAACTCCCAGAGTGACTTAATGCTCGTCTCTCCCGGCCGATGGGAATAGCTGGAACTCAGTGCCTGCCCATGCTCTCTCTTGAGCCGATGAGTATGCTGGGAGTCGAGCTACATAGGGGAACTCGGCCCCTATCACAGGGTTGGGCCAGAGTTACGATAACTGATGGTGCCGATAAGGCAGGCAACGTGAGCCCGCTGATGGGCAGGCGACCATGGCACTGCATGCAACATGGGCACGGTGAAAACTGATGACCAGGGCAGAGCTAGCACGCACGCTGACGATACCATAGTGGGCCCCACTGGGGGGGCAAGTGAGCATGGCATGCAAGGAGGTGTACGGCCAACCCGAATGTGCTGAACTGGAAAGCCCAGCAGAGGTGAAGCCAGTGCGCATTTCCACTCTCAGGGAACTACTGTTGCTTTGTAGTTTGATTGGGGACAAAGGCTAGCGGAGCAAACCATACACAAAACTGGACAGTAGGCAGTCCATTAAAAAGACGGGTATAACTGGACAGTAACTTGGCAGTACTGTGAGTAACAGATAGAATCCCTGCATTAATGAAACACATATGTTCTCCAATTCATTCTATCTTCACCCCAAAAGTTTAGTAAACATTGCTAAAATGTCTCGTTCTCTGACAATCTTCCTATTTACACTTTTTCCACCTTCCAAGACAGTGTAATTTTATGGTTGAAAAGCTTGCAGTACTACACCCAAGTTCACAACCAGTAGCACAAATAAAACAATGGGGCTACAATCATTTGTATATTGTTTTAATAAAATATTTATTTGAGAGACTTTTAAGGTAGAGTACATTTCTTGCATCCATCTCTTTTTCGGCATGTATGTTTCTTTAATCTGCTGGAGTCAGGCATCAGTGCATTATCGTCATAGTACCAGCTGTGACTTGAGAGAAAACAAACCTAGAGATGACAAAAGTTCAACATTTTTAGTCACAAAGCATAAAAGTACGTTAGTAAAGGTCAATATGAAGACTAAATGAGATGATACACTATGTAATGACTTCTCGCATATAATAATCAATATTACAATAGAAATGTACTATTAATTTAATAGTCACTATATTAACAGAAATTAGGGATTTCTTAAATATTTTGTGGCACCATTAGACAAGGGAGTTATCTGCTGCAAATGAGAGTTTATATCTATGCAAAAAATGTGTACAAACACTGATTTTGACATTCTTACACTACAGGAATCTGCTATTTGTGGGTAATGGTGTTCTGTTTAAAATGTGCTCTTTGGCATACTTGTTTTGTCTCTGCTTTATAAATTGTATCAGATTTCTCCATAAAAAACAGGAATGAATGCAGACCCTGGACGCAAATGAAACATATCTTAACCCTCTTATTCGCGTGCCCAGCATGTTCGTAGCGCGTTGGACTACGGCTGACTAGTCCTCTGTAAGTGCAGGTTCAACTCCGTGGACTGGCAGAAAGGCTACAGGTTCACCAGATTTACGGTGTTCGTGGCGCCGAAGGGTTACGATGTCCATGACACCGAAGAGCTTTCAGCTCAAGTGCTTCTGGATCGGGAAAAAAACCTCTTATTCCTAGCCCTTCAGAAAAAGTTCCTACCGAATTCCCAGGGCAAGGGAAATAGCCCAGCAGCAATGTGAAGTGCTTGTGAAATAAAATTCATAAATACAATTTCTAATCAATGTTTGTGATTTAAGTCCAATTTAGAGTTAAATGGATGAGGTACTAGTTTGTAAACATGCATGTTGTCAATACCATGCAAGTTGGATGTAAAAATTATACAAGTGAAGAAATACAAAATGAATGACAATATTGAAAGTATGTTTCACTCAAAAATGTCAGTTTTAGTGATGATAAATGTAAATTGAAAGGTTGAAAAGCAATCTCCTTTACAGAAGTTGATTTTACATGTGGGGCGGTCACCTACAATTAGAAACACTAACTGTGGCTCTGCATTCTGCCAAACAGTAGAGTCGGTTGATGGTTGGCATGAATGGAGTTTATAAGTTCTACAGTTGCCTAGCTTGCATGTTTGTATGGGCATGAGGGCCCTAATACAATCAAGACAGGTTCAACCTTGCACATGTCCATATTGTCCTCATGGAATGAATTTAGAATTGACATTGAGGTACAAATATTTGCTGATACTTTGAAATCTATTTCTTGACACTATTAGACAAAGCAGTGGCACATTCAACAGTTTATCGGTAAACCAAAACTTTCTGTAGTATGGTAACTGGTGAGTTCGACACATATAGTTTACATAAAGAAAGATAGGAACAGCGTCTATGAAGGATTTGGATTTTCATAAGAGCAAATGCGCTGGTTAGCTCTGTCCAGTTCTAAAAAAAATACCTCACGCAAAAATCATGCGTGCCGTAACGACTGTAATCACAAATAGAGAATAATCTGAATCAATGTAATTTTCAGAACCTGTTTCTTCACTAAATTGTTCGATATTGATAGTGTTCAGCTGTTGCAACTATTCTCTCTCAACTTTACGACCTGGGTGGACGGAGGGAAGCGGCGGTGTTCGCATCCATCGATAATCTTAATTCATAGTAAGTAATAGTTATGTAAACCGTCATAAGTACTAGGACTTGCGTCGTATATTTTCGCAAGCAAATCTTGAATTAATTATACCTCAGTCCGATTTATCCCGATCTCGCGGCAAATTTTCCATCAACTGAATCATAAATCGCAAGTTTTCCAGAAAATATGACTTTTCGAAAATTTGCAGATACGAAACCAATAACACTAGAAACACATGGACTTCTAAAATAGTGGCACCCATTATCGGCAATGACATCAGGGCTAAATTTAGCATGTCTATTCGCAAGGAAAGATATAGAAAAAACAATTTAAAAAGATATATACCCGCCGGTCATTCGGCCGCTCCGGGAATAAGAGGGTTAATATACAATGCACTTTCTGTCTTCTAACATGAATAATGTACCTTGATGTAAGTGAAATCTGATATATCCAAGAAGATAAATCAAATACATGAAGTTGTAGATCCATTGCCACTCAGAGCTTGAAGTTATCAATCACTGTTGTAGGTACACTCTTGAGTTTGGCATGTTCCTGAAATTTTATTTTTAATGTACAAGATTATGAAAGAGAATATACATACATTAATTGGACACACTAATGATCAAATAAAAGGTGACATGCTGTGTATCAGAGATGTGTCTGATGTCCTCACAAATATTCAGAAGACCATCGTGATAAAACTCATGTACATGCTACATATTACAGAACATACAACATGCTGTTTTTATTCTGACCACTGATTGGATCATCATATACAGACTTCAGGGCAGTATATTTGAATCTAAGCTGCAGAAAGAAACCAAAATTGAATATTAACAAATCATATTTTCACCCTCAAATAATACAAGTGTTCATAATAAGACATTTACACACATTTTTCTGAAATCCTTGTGGACCAAACGTCCCACTATGTGGCTTTGGGTTGGACACCTTTTCACCAGGAGCAACAATATATGGTGTTTTTATTCTAAAAACAAATGGCTTGTCTTTTGCCCTGGCCACTATAAGTTAAAGCTCTACAGACAGTAAACAGAGCAGACAAGATTATGAAAACTACTAAAAGTATGCAATTCTCCCAAAATGTTATATTTATATACCAAATTTACTGTTGGTCAGAGTTATCTATCTTTCAAAGTAAAAAATTGAAGAGTAACAAGGTTGACTCACTCAATTACTCACTCCATGTCATTAGTGATGAGATAGAAAACATAAATCCCACATAAATATAATATTGGCCAAACAAAATTAGCTCAAAGTGTGCAACCTGGAAGAAATACACATACATGAGTGAACCAGAAACCACAACACAAACGTCCATATTGTGAACTCTGGAGGGATGACGAAAGAGATGCAGGAGAATGATAAAGATAATTTGATAGAGAACAAATATGCAGTATAAGTCACAAATTGTGATACATGCGAGGGATGGTTACACACTCATCAG
Source organism: Arion vulgaris (assembly GCA_020796225.1). Classification (NCBI taxonomy): domain Eukaryota; kingdom Metazoa; phylum Mollusca; class Gastropoda; order Stylommatophora; family Arionidae; genus Arion; species Arion vulgaris. Next base: position 31,916,898 of record CM036764.1, read on the forward strand.
AGTGGTATGCATATTTAGATTGTCCTACAAGATATCACAATGCTTTCTATGTTCTTCTGGTCTGTGGATACAGATGGCAGACCAGAAGTAGTCATACAAATATGGTTGGCTTAAGTTGGGTAATGATAGAATATCTTGTAACAGTCCAAGTTATTAAACTCTCCAGTTTATAAATATATATTGCCATTATAGACAAGACAGAAGCTCAGATTGCAATGGTAAAAAATAAGATCAATTACAAAATAGCAATATGTAAAGCTTGTTACATCATTACTAGAATTTACTTCCATTATTCTACCCAGCAATTTTTTTTAATGTATCTCGAAATATTTTTTGCAACATGTTTTCAAAAATTACAATGAATACATTAGGTATATATAGCATGCAGTAGTTTAGTCTTTATGTTTACCCTATCTTTACAAATATCTGTTCCTGAAATTACTTCTGGTGTGTGTAAAATCTTTATTCAAAGACAATATAATGTATCAGAGATGTTTCTGATGTCCTCACATATATTCAGAAGACCATCGTGATAAAACTCATCATGTAAATACTATGTGACACATTTACAGAGTGTCTGTCCCTATTTTAATAAGAGTGCTCCTGGTTGAAACAACTTTGTGTAGTTTGTAATCAGTTAGATTGGTGAACAGTTAGAACAATGGCAAAGTTAGATTTGTGCAGCAGTCTTAAAATCACAATTATCAATCAAAAATTGTATTTAATACAAATTGTATTTTACAAATACTTTTTATTGTAAAATTAAGTGCCCTGGGAATTTAAGTGATGAAACAACTTTGTGTAGTTTGTAATCAGTTAGATTGGTGAACAGTTAGAACAATGGCAAAGTTAGATTTGTGCAGCAGTCTTAAAATCACAATTATCAATCAAAAATTGTATTTAATACAAATTGTATTTTACAAATACTTTTTATTGTAAAATTAAGTGCCCTGGGAATTTAAGTGATGGAACTAAAATCATTAAAGTGAATAATATACCTTGTGTTGAATAATAACTTACATATGTAATAACCAATCGAACAACATGAACCAAGTTGTAGATCCATTGTTACAAGAGTTGGAAGGCACCAATCACTGTTGTAGATAAATGTCTGTCATTTGGCATATCACTGAAATTATTAGATAGATATATGAGATATATGTGTCACATAATATTATTACAAGCGTCGGACACAATATAATGTATCAGAGATGTGTCTGATGTCCTCACAAATATTCAGAAGACCATCGTGATAAAACTCATCATGTACATATTAGAAAACACTAACATGCAGTAATGTCTTTTTGTTTGTCCATTTTTATTCTCAAGCTAGTATGAAGGACTGAGCACTGATTGAATCATCATATATCGACTCCAGGGCAGTATATTTGAATATAAGATTCCAAAGGAATCAAATAGATGACATATATATCAGACTTAAATAATATAAGTGTTCAAAATGACAGTGAAATGTACATGTTTCTTCTTAAAGCAATATTGACAGTAAACATAGAAGATACACTGTGAAAATGACATTTCTTCAAAATGGTTATAATTAGAAGTCTACATACAAATCTGACATACTGTCAGTTGGGGCTATCCATCTTTAAAAGTAACAAATTGAAGATTAACACGGTTGACTGCTCTCAACCACTAATTTCTGAACTGTGATATAATGTGTGATGAGACAGAAAACAGATATATTACTACAGGAATTTAATATTGGTTAAACATAATTAGCTCAAAGTGTGCAACCAGGAGGAAATGCAGACAAGTGGAGCTGGACAGCCTACATACGCATAAGTAAACAAGAACACAAACTACTATGTTGTGGACTCTGGAGGTCAGTAAAAGAAAAGGAGGAAAAAGATCATTTGAAGGAGAAACAAATACGCAGGGTATGTTACAAATTGTGATGCATGCGAGAGATGGTTACAGACTCAAAGTGGGAGATATATATAGACTGCTCTACAAGATATGCCTTTTACTGTTATATCGGTCAGTGGATACAGAAGGCAGGGAAGAAGTTGTCATAAGTTAGGTCATGATTCGAATATTTTGAAACTCAATACAAGTTATTAAACTCTCCAGTTCACAAAGCATTGCCATTATAGACAAGACGAAAGCTCAGATTGCAAAGGTAAAATTAAGATCAATTACAAATAGCAATATGTGAAGTTTGCTACATTATAATTTAATTTATAAACATTATAATATAAAATACGTTGCTGTATTTTGTCATTGTATTTGTAAAACTACCGTACTTTGTGATTACGTGTTTGCCAATCAAATAATTTTACTGCAATCTCATCTATTTTGTGTACATTACTCAAACTTACTTATTCTCCCTAGCTATTTTAGTATAGACATACTTTTTGCAACATTAAAAAAATTAGTATGCATACATATAGAATACAGTAGTTTATAGCATTTGTTTCTTGGTAAAATTGTGCAAAGATTTTTACATATAGACCATGTTATTGTTGTATCAGAGATGTGTCTGATGTCCTCACAAATATTCAGAAGACCATCGTGATAAAACTCATCATGTACATACTATGGGAACACATGTAGTTTGTTTGTCCATATTTTTTTAAGAAGAGAACTTTCAGTTGAAACAACTGTTTGTCTATGTAGTTAGTGTAGCACAATGACAATAAAGTTAGATTTGTGGAGCATAAAATCAAGTATTGATTAAAACTTGAAGTTATTTTCTTTGCGTTCGTTCTGTACGACCACTTTTAATCACTTTGTGATATGTTTGATCTTTGCCAAGAACGTGTATACGTTGGTTTGGTAGGCATAGATTTGTACATGTTTAGGACACATGCATACGATTTCAGCCAAACCTCCTTAGTCGCCTCTTACGACATGCATGGCAGGTAACTGGTTATATTCTTAACACCCCAAATTTGAGCCCCGGTAACCACTTGGGTGGTAGTTATGAATTTATTTTACTTCACTGCGTTCGTTCTTTACTACCAATTTTAACCACTCTTTGTGATATGTTTGATCTTTGCCAAGAACGTGTATACGTTGAGGACACATGCATCCGAATTCAGCCAAACCTCCTTAGTTGCCTCTTATGACATGAGTGGCAGGTAAGTGTGGTTCTATTCTTTATACCCCAAATTTGGGTCTCGGTAACCACTCGGGCGGAATTTATTTTACAAATACTTATTGCAGATTTACCTTACCCTGGGAATTCAATAGTGACTTTAAAGTGATGGGACAAAGTATTAAAGTCATCAATAACGTTGGGGTGAATGATAACTTACATATGGAGTAACAGTCAAACACCATGAATTCAGTTGTAGATTCATTGCTCAGAGAGTTGGAAAGCAGTAGTGACTGTAGCAGATAAAACGTCTGCCTTTTGTTTGACATGTCACTGAAATAAGAACATAGATGTATGAGAAATATGTTGAATATTATTACAAGAGTTGGACACAATATACTGTGTATCAGAGATGTGTCTGATGTCCTCACATATATTCAGAAGACCATCGTGATAAAACTCATCATGTACATACTATGGGAACACATATGCCTTAGTTTAATAGAGAGCTTTCAGTTGAAACAACTGTCCATCTATGTAGCACAATGGCAAAAGTTATTGTGCTCAGATTTGAAGTCACAAATACTGTATTTATTATGAGTTTTGTGCATTTTACAAATATTTTTCATTATTGCAAAATTATTTACCTTGCCCTGGGAATTTGGTAGTGACTTTAAAGTGATGGGTGAATGCCTGCCTACCCAGTGTGTTCATAGCTTGTTGGATGACGGGTGACAAAGACCCCTGAGTGCTGCTCAATTCCGCTGGTAGGCAGAAAAACAACAGGTTCTCCAGATTTAAGGTGTTCGAGGCATTAAACCGAAGGGTTACGATGCCTATGGTACCGAGCCGAAGAGCTGAAAAGCTCACGGGTTTCTGGATTAGGAAAAAAAATTGATGGGACTAAAAGCATAAAAGTGAGCAATAACCTTGTGGGGAATGATAACTTACATATGCAAAAACAAACACCATGAACTGAGTTGTAGATCCATTGCTTTGACAGTTGGAAGGCACCAATCCCTGTTGCGGATAAATGTCTTTCGTTTGGCATGTCACTGAAATAAGTATATAGATGTATGAGAAATGTCACAGAATATTATTAACCCAACGGGACTGCAGAACCGATATATCGGTTCAGAGTAATGTTCATGATGTCGCAGAACCGATATATTGGCTTTTGGATGTCTATTCACGGAAACGAATGTATCTTCAGAACCCCTTTACTGAAGTTAAAAATCTTCAGAAATGGAAAGTACATATATGTAGGTACATTGCTATCTCCATTTAACAAAGATTTGAAAGAGGTAAAGCAGTGTATTATTGTGTTCAAGTCGAGACTTTTTTTTAAAACGTTAATGATTCTGACGATGTTTACAGTGTAATCTTGAGTACTGTTAGATCAAATTATAACTTGTGATAGTAATAAAGAATATTTAATTGATGGTAATAATGACATTTGATTGTTTATGAAATGCAGTATCGATAGTTGTAAGTCTAATGTAATAATTGCATCTAAAGAATGGGCGTTCCACATTCCATTTATTGACGTGTCTGCACTAAAAAGTGAATATTATAAAAACTACTGCACCTAGTTAGATGAAACTTATAGAATATGTTCATATATGGATTATCTTCATTTAACTGTTACTTCTGGAAACATCTATGAATACTAAGATGTAATACAAACCGGAGAGTAAAAATATTTTTATGATTTTTGTTTTTTCAAAAGTCATGCTACAATAATCTAATTTTCTCAAATGTATATCACCTGATGTAAAATATTATTATATTAATGTATTCCACATCCAATTAGCAACAATTTAATATACAATATGTCATAATTTAGAGAAACAGTACAAGAGTTATACAGGATTAAACTAATTGACATTGAATGTTAAATTTGAATCGCAAAATAAATGCGTCCAGAGGTCAAAATAATACAGGGCGAAAGGGTTAAAGAAGTTAGACACAATATGTTGTGTATCAGAGATGTGTCTGATGTCCTCACAATTATTCAGAAGACCATCGTGATAAAACTCATCATGTACATATTACGAAAGACAGTGTAATAATGTATTTTTCCAGTTAAAAATTAACAGGGCACTAATTGGATCATAAAGTGATTACTGAGGATCATAGCACGCCGGACAGGTCCACAGGAGCTCCGATATTCTCCCCAACACATTTGCCAGTGTATATTGATTAATCACACCCACTCCATATTGATTAATCTGGTGTTTGTGTGTGGCAGTTCCCATCTCCTTCCCTCTCCTATTTAAATCTAATATTCAGTTACCAAACAGATCACATTTTTCATAAGAGTTGGATAGCCTACATATTCATGGGAGATATTTAGATTGCTCTACAAGATATCACAATGCTCAGAAGTAATCCTACAATCGTGGTGGGCTCAAGTTATGTAATGATTAAAATATTTTGTTATTCGATACAAGCTATCATTTAGCACTCCTGTTTACAAATATGTACTGCTCTTATAGACAAGACTGCAAGGAAACGTTTACTTATAAATTAGCAATATGCAATAGAAAATTATGAAGCAGTACTGTCAGTTATTTTACTTCTATTCAATGGCAAACCTACTCTTATAGTATTAACACTCATTGATGCTAGTCCATCACGGGTGATGATGACCACACAAATTTTCATCCAACGAAATGTAGTTGCGTTATGTTTGTCTGTGTGTGCGTAGATGACTGGTGAGCCCGATATGGGCTTGAAATGTTCTTGTACACTCATTACATGATTACTATACTTCAATTCCATTTTTCTCCCGTTCATAATCACTGGTTAGTTTTGAAAGTAGCGATTCTGTAATTCTGATACTATGCCAAATTTTAAAAACAATTCTAGAAATAATGTTTGCAACATATTTTCAAAAAATTACAATGAATATATTATGTACATATAGAATGTAGTAGTTTTTATGCTTTGTTCGTGTTCCCCCCTTTCTTGACAAAGATCTGTTGCTAAACTTGCTTCTGTATACTAGGAAATCTTTATGTAAAGAGAATATAATGTATCAGAGATGTGTCTGATGTCCTCACATATATTCAGAAGACCATCGTGATAAAACTCATCATGTACATACTAGTATGGCTGACCAACTTGTAAAGTCAACCTAAGCAAGGAGACTGCTTTACTTTGCAGCATTTCAAACAAACAAAACTCAACATGTGAGTGAAACGTGTGATATTGTCCATTTTTTATTTCTTTCCTTATATGTATAATATTTCACATCCAACTTATATGACATTAACAAAAATGTATAAAATTTAGTAACTTATCCATTTTAATTGTATTTGTTATGAATTTTATTTACTACCGGTGTAGAATTATTTCTTTTGCCCTGGGAATTTAGTAGAGATTGTCTGAAGGGCTAACAGGATTAAAGTGAATAATATACCTTGTGAATGATAACTTTTATATCGTGTAAGAACAACCAAACGCCATGAACTGTGTTGTAGATCCATTGCTTCGAAGATACCAATCAATGCTGCAGGTAAATGTCTTGATTTCAGCATGTCTTTGAAATAAGTATATATATGTATGAGATATATGTCATAGAATATTATTACAAGAGTTGATCACAATATTAAAGTATCAGAGGTGTGTCTGATGTCCTCACAAATAATCAGAAGACCATCCCCTGATAAAACTCATGTACATATCTTTATAATTTATGGAGTTCATATTTGATGTAATCTAGTCATGCTATTCAGATTGGATAGTGATTAAAGGTAGCTAAACAGGACATAGTGATAATAGTAATAAGTAATAGGCACTAATATATGACTTGACCACTCAAACTCAAATTGACTAATGAAAAGAATTCTGGAAGAGAAACTCATGGAGGCAAGTGGGTATAGCGTTGCTATTCCATTGAGACCAACACAGTGAGAGTGACAGCTGCAGGCCGTCAATATACTTAGTGAGTCGAGTGACCATTCCATTTCGGTGTATTATTATTATTCCAACTTCTAGAAATTCATCAGCTTTGAAAGCGACACTAGTTGGCATTTTTATCTGCTGTGTGGTTAGTCTAATTCGAAGCACAGCATAATACAACAGGTAACAGAATCCAAATTGAACTAGAACTCAAGAATCCAGGATTCCATTAAAATTGTTATAATCTACGCTGAAAATGAAAAAAAAATACTAGTAATGTGGTTGCAATAAATTTAAAATGACTTACATCAATATATGTCACTAATTATAGCTGTTTCACATAATACAGACGATGTATATTTGACAGCATAACATCAGATGACGTCCGATTCTAGATGTCCTTTGTTTGCTAGGTGGTGGATTAAGCCCCTATGTGGCTGAGGCACGCCCTTTCAACCTAAGACATGTCTTCTTGGTTATATCAGGGCGTATTGACCTTTTTTCTTAGTGTGGCCATGTGGTCTAGGACTTGTACTGGTGTGGACTGTGTTGCATGTTCTGTCCTAATAAGGACATTTTGTCTTGATCTGTGTCTGGGTGCTGCCCTGATAAGGGCATTTTGTGTTGGTGTGGCCATGAAAAGGGCATTTTGTGTCTGTGCGGTCATGAAAAGGGCATTTTGTGTCGGTGCGGCCATGAAAAGGGCATTTTGTGTCGGTGCGGCCATGAAAAGGACATTTGTGTTGGTGTGGCCATGAAAAGGGCATTTTGTGTCTGTGCGGTCATGAAAAGGGCATTTTGTGTCAGTCGGCTCTGAAAAGGGCATTTTGTGTCGGTGCGCCTATGAAAAGGACATTTGTGTCGGATGCTGGCTATTGTAAAGGGCTTTGTGTGTCTACTGCCATGAGGGCATTTGTGTCAGTCTGGGTGCTGCCCTGATACGGGCATTTTGTGTTGATCTGCGTGTACCTCTGATTTATGTTGGATCTTAGCTAACTGGCATTCTAATCATGTTGGATGCTGGGCTGTCTGTTGTCTGGCTGGCGGCCTGTGGAGGTCTACTGCCTAGGTGTGGCTGTTCTCTAGGTGGATTGTGGGTCACTTGTGTAGGACCTGGTCTGGTTGTGGATAATAGGTGTGCTCTAGCACTTAAGTGTAATTTCTCTAAGGGCAGAGCTACCGGTAACTGTGTTTGGGATAGACTAAGACCAGTGCTTCTATTCTATTATTTTGGTTTTGATTACTTAACAAAATTATTTATATTCCTACCCTTCCTATCCTTGTTAAAGTGTTCGTCCTGTAGATGTAGCGGTACTCCTTTTACCACAAATGTCGTTTCAATTAGTATTTTAATCTTTATTATTTGTATGCTGTGTCCTAATGAATGTTGCTTTGTATGTGTGATGTTTCCTAACTGTATTTAATACCTGTCTGGTGTTGATGGTGTCAATACATGTTAAAATAACACCGTGTCTTAATTTTTTAACGTGGTGTATTGCTTCTTGTTTTACGAGACCCTCTACTCTAGCAGAGCTCCTATCTTACTATCGGGGAAGGGGTTGAGGCTAACTTTCTCCTCCACCCCCCAATTTGTGTAACAATAAGTTCTTCTCTGCTTATTTTTGGGGTGTGTTTTATTTAGGCCGTCTGTCTATTCTGGTTTCGTCAGTCATTTTTACATGGTCAGGGGTGCAGCGGGTGCTTAGCTAGCAGTGTGATGAGTGTGGTATTTTGGTCTTCACCACTTGAGCATAGCTTTTAGTTTTACTTGCTACTGAATTAGTCTGCTTCATGTTATAATTACTCTAACAATATCAGTCTACTACTATTTTTAGTTTATCTATCTGACTGGTCTATTAGCGCTGGTCTTACCTTGTCTGGTTGGAGGAGTATAATGGCAATAATGCTGTGGCCGCGTGCGGCGTCTACTCCACTGAGCTAAATTAGCTGCTTTTTGTTGTCCACGTGGTTCGAGTATTTGTACTGGTAAATAGTATGGTGACAGCTTATATTGCGTCTTCAACGTAGCACGTTCCACGACCGAATGATGAAAAAGATATTTTTGCTATATCTATTTGTTCTGCGTGTCCTATTTCTTTCGTCAATATATATTGACCAGCCCATTCCACAGATTGAAACTGGTTCTATGAGCGCAAAGAAACAATTTCCGCTTCCGTCTTCCTGCGTTTTATTTTTCTATCATATTATTCATAAAAACGAATAATTAATATAAATAATATTGTGCTATACTGTGACCTGTAGTATTATCGATATAGGGGGAGACTTCAGTAAAACTATGTAGAATGTCGTCCTGTGTCCTGGAAACATTGTCTACATATATCTCATACATTATATTATAATCTGGGAACATTCCTAACATCAGATGGAAGATGTAAAACAGAGATTAGGAGTAGAATAGCTCAAGCGAAAGCAGCTTTGTGAAAATTAAAAACACTATAATGACTGCATAAACGAGTACTCCAGTGCTATATTGAACCAATACTTATGTATGGCAGCGAATCATGGGCAATGAACAAACAATCAATAAAATCATTGGAAGCCACAGAGATGAGGTTTCACAGAAGAATGCTGAAAACTCCATGACAAATGACGATGTTTTTATTCAGGCCTGCACACAAAGAAACTTTAGCAAAAGAATAAGTCAGTCAACCAAAGTTCTTCGGGCATTCAATGCAAAAAGGTTTAGAACATTTGGGTGCAACAGGTAAAATTCAGGGTAGGAGAGATCGTGGAAGACAGAGGGAGAAGATGTTGGATGGTCTGACATCGTGGCTCGACAAAAGATCGACATCATAACTTTTTTCTTCTTCTTCGAACGCTCCCCATCAACCACTTGTCAACCACTCTGTGTGATTTGTATGTGATCTGAGCCTAAGAGCGATTGTACGTTGTGCCAGTTATGCGCCTACAAGTAAGCCAACACATCCGATTTCTGCGCTGCTTTGTATTTACTAGGGTATCATCCCTAGGGCCTATATCAGTCGCCCCTTACGACATGCATTGTAGGTTGCAGTGGTACTATTCTTTGCTTCCTTGCAGGCCCCGGCACTACATGGGCGGAAGTCAGAACTGATTAGCTCCACAAAAGAGAGAAAGTTGTGGAGAGACATGATCGTCTATGCCGGCATGTATGGCCCTTGATTGATTGATACTGTGACGAAGGGTACAAATTACTTCATTTAAACAACATGACATGTAAGAAGGTTAATATAACTAACTGACAATCTATATATCTATATTCTTTCATTTTACCGCTCAGCGTCGTGGAGGAGAATAGTTGGTGATCCAGAGCCCAATAGATGGCACTTCTTCGAACGCTCCCTATCGAGCACTTGCTAACCACTGTGTGTTCTGAGCCTAAAAGCGACTGTGCGTTGTACCAATTATGCGCCTACAGTTAGGCCAGCGCATTTGATTTCTGCGACGATTTTTTAAATTACTAGAGTAGCTTCTCTAGACTCCTACATCAGTCGCCTCTTACGACATGCCATGTAGGTCGCAGTGCTACTTTTTTTGTTCCACTTGACAGCCCTGAGAATACACAGATGACTTCTTAGACACGTGGTCCGGGATTAATTCCACTGTGAGAATACATGTTTTTTTCGATAGTAATGGCTTTCATGTCAACAAAGCCTCAATTGTGTACCAGAAAAACCAATGGAAAGTAAAAGTAGGCCATGTGATGTGGATCACCTCATATATCGCGCCTTATAACAGAACACAATCGACTCCGCAGCCACAGTCTACAAAATTCAAGATTGGCAACTCGGCCATGTGTACATGTAGACATGCAAACCAGACAGTAGATCACATACTTCAAGACTGTCCCAAATATGAAATACTGAGGCAAACTCACTGGCCTAACGAAACAACACTAGATATAAAACTACACAGACCTCTGTGTGAGCTACAAAAGACAGTGAAGTTTATGCTATAAAAAATAGAAACAACGTTGAATATATAGGCAATATTTCAAGCGAACGAAAGGAAGAAAGGAAGGAACCTCACCTATCGTGTGTCAATAGTCAATGAAAAATACGGATATAATACGGTACTCTCCAATATACCCGTTGGTATGAAATGGGTTACTTTTTTCTTTCCGGTGTATTGTTTTTTTTTCGCGCTTCTCTGCATATCAGCACTACGACAATTCTCGTTTATGCGAGTTCCTCTTGTGATGTTGCATTGTCACAGTTAGCGATCTTGTGTAAGGGATGTCACAGCCAACTCTAATATTGGGTCGCATAACTGACCGGGGAAGACCTGACCTAGTTTGATTTGGGGAGTTAGATTTTATATATGTTTGATAGAACACTGCAAGTTTTCTTTTGCAATTTTGCTCAATTCTATGAGTCTATGGTTATTTATTGATGAAAAATATTCCTTATTGTTAAACTTAACTTGTTGCATAATGTAACCTTGATTTAGCATGTTGTGCTGATTTTAACATGAATTCATCTGTATACAACAATACTGGAATGCGAGGTCACGTGACGGTTGTGGTCTTATTTTCTAGAATTCTTACCTGAGTCCGCTGGCCTTATGAGTTGATAGTTGACACTGTGGTTTAGTCTATATCGAAGTATTTTAGAGAGAAAATTGCATTTTAAGCATTTTTATTCTGTCCACCATCCAGTCGTTTGCCACCATTTAGTTCGCCATCTTCTTCTTCGAGCGCTCCATATCGACCACTTGTCAACCACTCTGTGTGATCTGAGCCTAATGGCGATTAGCGGGCCCCGGCACTACAAGGGCGAGTTCGCCATCTGATTTGGGGTGCGCTTATCAGGTTTCAACGCAACGTGACCGGTCCATCTCAACTATGTATTTGCAACAGGGTGTGGATACTTAGAGTCTTGGTTCTCATAAGGAGTTCGGTATCTAGACTTTTGTTCTGTTATTTTATTTTGATCAAACTTTCGGAGCAGCGTGGGTGGAAATAGTTTACTTTTCGTGTGAGTCCGCTATCAACCACAGTAAACGAGTGGTTGATTTTCTAGTCACCACTTATACGTTCAGTAGTTTGCCGTTGTTTTCTAAACGGTGAGGTCTATTTTTACCTTTCGTAAAAAAAATCCCACGGAACAAAATTTGCTTCCAAATTGCCTGCCGCGGTGTTTGCACCAGGTAGAGTCGCTATACACTGTCTACATCTCACTGGTTTAGAAAAGAGTAGTGAGAACTCTGATCCTGCAAACTTTCAGATTTGGGGAGACGCTTATCACCTACTGTAGAGTAAACAAAGAATCTGTGTTCTCCTTGCGTTTCCTAAAACCGAATTGTATTCCGTTTAATTGTTCTGCTATTGATCGAACACTTTGTTGCAATAGCAACACGTTAATATAATGTCGTTATTTAGTCTTATAAATTAAATAAGTATGGTAACTGTATTTATTAGATATATCGAGATTTGAAAATCTTAATTAGGAAATTCCCAATCCTATATTTAGTTCTAGAGTAACATATAATATGGGTAATTCCCAGTAAGACATGTACAACTAGTAACTTCAAGGAAGAGTTTGATTAGGTTTCACTGTAAGCGACAACAGAACACGTTAACAGTTAATTACATACAACACAGCATAATAATCATATGTTAATAGTTCATGTTATATGCTTATAAATATGCTTATGGTAACTATACTTTATGTGTGAATTAACATTGAGATATGAATCATTCTCTCTATCCGAGTAGCGTTGCACCTCTTACTTTGTTTGAGCTGCTCTGTGATCTGTTTGTAACCTGCTTTCTAGCCGAACTGTTTAATTTGTTGTTTCTTGATGAAGTTCAGTACTGATGATGTTGTAAGCACGTTTCCCCCGATGGCTTCATTTCAAAACCGGTCTCTTCTTGAAGTTGATATATCCAACATTCTGCATATACGCTTTATCTTTGCCATATGCATCATTATATATATTAATTAAAAACAAATGATGTGATTTCGAGTTAAGGTCAGTAATGTGTTTTGAATGCAATTCGATACAAATGAAAACAAAGTAATGTAGTTTTAACGAAACAAGATACAGTGATACAGCAACGTTTCGACAATTATTTTTGTTACTGTAAAACAATATTACTTCGTTTTTACTTATTTCGCCTTCTCTACCAAATACTTTTGCTGCAGTCATCCATTGTTTTGTACCGATACTAATTCAATTAGATACAACATGTAATTAACTATTTCATGTTTCACTTCTGCGCGGCAAATATTTGTTATGGGGGATGTGAACTGGACTAATAAACGTTGATCAGAATTTAGGTCAGTCGAATAAACTTTAATATTTATTCTCTTACATTGTTAAATCTCCAGCTGTATTGGTTGCTGTCTTCTTCTCTTCCACCAGTCGTTTTAAGTTATATTACTTCTGGTTGTCTGACGAGTATGAAGGAATCTGTTAGTGAACATATTGCAGGACACCTTTATTGAACAGTCTCCTTCTTCAATGATCCAGCGGCACTTTGTATTCTGCCCCGCATAATGCTATGTAGTGGTATCTGTATGTGTTTGTAAATGTCTCATTTGTTCTATATAATGTGTTCTATTTACCTGGCCTTGGAAAAAGAAGGGTCTTCCCGAGGCCCTCCAGTGCTTGTCACCTCAAGAGGTTGTGATGAACGGTTTCCTGATGATGTGCACACAGCTGACACTCCAGTGTGTGGTGTGATTGAATTCTGCTCTTATGGTTATTAGGTGGTATGTGTTGGGTTCAGAGTAAAAAAAATGGTGCTCTGATCTATCCTAGTTAGTTGGTTGATGTCATTGAAGTTTGAGCTGGTCATGTGTCTGTAAACCTCTCTTCCTGTGTCTACCATGCCCATTTATTTAGCCACATTTCTTTACGTATTATTTTAAGGATTTGTTTTGGTGTATGGAGACTTGTTGCTGTGACTGGTTGTTTTGAACAGAATCTCACTGAGTGAAAAAACCATGTATCAAAGAACAATACAAATTTGCATAAAGCCATAAAATAGATAGCCACTCAGAATGCAATTGTAGTAGACGATTTCGATAGCCACTCAGAATGCAATTGTAGTAGACGATTTCGATAGCCACTCAGAAAAATGAGGATACCAGGAAACCAATGAGCGAGGGAAGGAAATAGAAGAATGGAAAGTAGGCAATAAAACTACCTAAAGATATGCAAGAAGACTCACCAAAGTTTTATTCACTGAGGTGGAATACAATATCCACCCCTGACTTTGAGTTCCCCTCCATGTCTCGCGGTTCGTTACTATCTGTTTTAGGTCTTTAATGTTTACTAGGCCCATCGTTGAGCCTTCTCTGGTGATGGTTCTACGCAGAGTCTCTCTTGGTCTTCCTCGTTTTATTTTTCCCTCTGGTGTCCATATGAGGGATTGGTAAGGAGTCTTCTCTCATCCATTCTAAGTGTGTGGCCGATGTAGTTCCAGGGGCGCTTTCTTATAAAATTTGATACATTTTCTTGCTTGGTCTCTTGTCTTATTTGTGTATTAGGTCTGAAATCTGACCAATTGAGGTTCAGTATTCTTCTAAGACATTTATTCTCAAAGTTATCTAATTTTCTTTCTAGAGCTTTTGTTGCTTTCCAACTCTCGCATCCATAAGTTAATACTGGAATCACACAAGAGTTAAAGATCTTTAATTTTAAGTGCTTGCTGAGTGAATTGGACTTCCATATATTTGACAATTTGTTAAAAGCACTTGATGCCAATGCGATTCTGTATGGAATTTCTGGCGCTGTATACCTCGTAGATGTCATCATACTCCCTAGGTATGTAAAACTTTTGACTTTTTCAAGAGTGTAGTTTTTAGTTGGATATTTTCTGGACTGCTGGTAAGGTCAACAATTTTTGTTTTTGTGGTGTTGATTTGGAGACCAATTTGTCCTGAGATATTTTGGAGAAGGTAGTGACTACAAACCAGTAACACTTTAATTCAATCTAACCATGTAACTGAAGGTACTATAGGTTCCATTCACTTGTTACCCCTGAAACCACACCATTTAGTAGTTCTGAAATCCTACAATAGACAGCAGGCTATGTCAGAGAATCTGGAATCCCAATAAAGAAAAATGATGATAACCGAAAAAGACGATCTATCAAATCTATGTAAAGGTGTTATCACTCTGACTTCTTTCCATGGAACCAGTACGAATTGGCTCAACCTACAAAGCCTCAGATCATGAAAACTCATTCTTTTTTGTAATTTGTTTGCCTACTATGAATTCTTGCTTAGCCATGGTGCCTATATGGCACCTCTTGACAGATTTTTGCGTGATGGCTACCTTTCCTCATCACCAGTGTCTCTTGTCATTCAGGTGAGTCTTACTCTGACATTAGAGGTCCCCCTCCAAGTAAAGTAACATCAAAGTAAAGAACATTAGATAGGTCTGTGTTTGAGAACAACCTTAGAGTAAACAAAGCATATGTACATTCCATTCCTTTCTCCAATTCAAACTTGCTTGGAGAACAGTGGTTTGATTGTAGGTATCTTTTGTGTTGAATTTAAAACACATAGTTATATAGATTTATTTTTTGTTTTGTTCCAGAGGTGTGATCAAAGCTGGCTGTGTTGGGTCCAGGATGTCTGATAACAAAAATAGCGGAGGAGGTCTAGAGGCAGAACCATTTGCTCACATAACATTTCGCCTTGAACGAGAACACGGAACACAAACCTTACATGAGGTAACAATAAATGCACTTGTATATGTTTTTTCAGACTTTAACGATTCACTAATAGAAACTAGCAACAGCTAAATCAATGTGTAATGACAGTGGAAAGTGTGGGGGTGTCTACGTTATTGAGTTATTGAAGTGCAGTGCTGCCCTCAAGCTCCAAAAATAATATACGGATTGCTTTCAATTAAGATAGATTAGACTATTTTGTAGTCTCCTTCTTCTTTGCGTTCGTTCTTTACCACCAATTTTAATCACTCTTTGTGATATGTTTGATCTTTGCCAAGAACGTGTATACATTGCACATTGGTTTGGTAGGCCCTTTTTTTTTTTTTTTTTTTTTCCGTCCGCTTTCAACTCAGACGACGTTTCATCTCTGAAACTGATTTTTGCGTGAAAATCTGTTTTTCCAATTTCTTACAATGGCAGCAGCGTGCACATTGTAAATTACTTTACACTGGCAGCCGTGTGCTCAATGTACTCGTAATTAGTATTCCCCCGCCATACAGGCAGATTTTCTCCGACTTCAGAGGTACTCATGTTATCGTCCTGAGTAAGACCAGGGACTCGAACAAATGCCGGACAGTAGGTTCGAACCCGAGCTATGAGGCGTCTCACAGCTAGCAGGCCGAGCTACTATCAACTACTCTAGGCAGTCCCTGGTAGGCCCCTAAAATCATAGACTTCTACACATTTAGGACACATGCATCTGATTTCAGCCAAACCTCCTTAGTCGCCTCTTACGATATGCGTGGCAGGTAGCAGTGGTTCTATTCTTTACACCCCAAATTTGGGCCCCGGTAATCACTCGGGTATATTTTCTAGTGATAGTTATTCTCAAGGTAGGTGCGATCGAGTGTCTAGTCCTATCAAAGACAATAAAACATAGGTCCCATGTTCACATTGAGCATGTAAAAGAACAATTTAAAATAGAAAAAATCAAACTGTAAAGCCGCTATTTTTTCTTCTTCTTCTTTTTCTTTCTGCTCCAAATGAAGTATAGGGCTGTATCTTATCACTCACAGTTCTATTAATTTTACATTTCAACCTTCCTAATGAAACATAGTGCTGAGATTTTTCTTAGAAGATAGTGCTGATACTTTTTCAAACACTATGTCACTTCTTCTGCGTTTGCCCGCTGTGAATTCAGGCATAGTTCAGGTGACTTCAGGCTTCTCCGACTTTAGAGTTAACTTTGTCACTTCATCATTGTAGCTTCTGTAACAAAAACATTTTCATAGATTTGGGTTGCTAGTCTTTATCTTCTTCTTCTTCAGCGATCTCTGGTCATGCGCTTAATTTACTGTGGACCACAACTGGGCAGTCAGCTTCAGGTCTGTCAGGTTTCCCAAAGCTTAGTTTTTAGGTCGACTGGGTGTGGCCACATGTTGCTTCTCAACTCACACAGGAGAGGACAGTCTTGCAGGATATGCTCTGGTGTCTGTTCCGCCTGCTGACACTGGCAGAGAGCTGTTTGACTTATTCCTAGTCTATATAAGTGTTTGTTGAGTCTGCAGTGTCCTGTGCGTAGTCGGAATATAATGACCTGGTCTGTTCTGCTTAGGTCTTTGAGGGAGTCTTTTCCATAATCATATCCAGTGTTTGTCTTCCAGTCTACTGCATATTTTCTCTGTATGAGGGTTTTAACCTCTTGATAAGACAAGGGTTGGTAAATTTGCTCTTTGGCACTGCCCTCCTTAGCTAAGACATCGGCACTTTCATTGCCTGCAATGCCACAGTGAGATGGAATCCACTGCAAATGAATTTCTGCCTTTTCTGAAAGCTGAGCAAGTTCTCTTTTAGGTTTTGTACTGTGTTGTCAGCGGATTTAGCCTCCAGGGCTTGTATAGCTGACAGTGAGTCTGTAAGAAATACCATTTTGCCTGCTGGTGCTTGCAGCTTATTCATGTGCTGTGCTGTCATCAGAAGGGCTAAGAGTTCTGTTTTGTAGTTGGAACATATTCTTCCAGTAGGGGCCGCTAGAGACACAGTAGTAGCATCTGGGTGCCTAATGTACACTCCTGCTCCACCATTCATGGTTGCCTCCATTGCCGATTCATCTGTGTAAATTCTTATTCAGCTGTCTTCTGGAAACATGTAATGGAGATGTTCTATTGTAGTTGCTTTCTTCACTAGATTAGGCTCGGCATCTTTGCTTAACAATTTAGGGATGGAGGTTGAGAAGTTTAGTGGTACTGAGTCTGGTTCCCAGTGATCAAAAAGCAATTCTTCAGGTATGGAATTATGATTTAGTAGTTCCAAGTATGACTTTCCTATTTCTTTTGCTTTGTGGTTTAGACTTCTACACTTTAGTCTGTTCTTTGTTCTAGCCGCCATTTTTTCATGCAGTGGATGGTGAGGCATCCTTTTTATCCTTTCAGTCTGTAGAATCACTTTTCTCCTCCTTCTGTCTTCCAAGGGCTGGATGTTGGCTGCCTTTTCCATTTCTACAATTGGTGTAGATTTCATGGCTCCCAAAATAGTACGCAGACAGCTGTTTTGTTTTTTTCCAGTATCGATTTGTTTGAATGGGCTGCTGATATCCATGTGGATGATGCATATTCCAGGGTCGGTCTAACTGCACCAGTGTACACCTAACTCAGGATTCGACTATCAGCTCCCCAAGTAGTTCCAGCCAGCTTCCGCATCACACTTTGTTTCCTCATAGCCTTTCTGTTTGTTTCCATTATGTGATGTTTCCATGTAAGACGACTGTCAAGTTTAACTCCCAAAAAGGTTGGAGTATGGGAACGGGAAACGATATCATTGTTAAATTTTAGTCTGAAGTGTTCTTCTTTTGTTGACAATGAGAAAAGCGTTGCTATAGTTTTGCTCCGGTTTATTTCTAGACCCCATTTACTTGCCCACATTATGACGCTGTTCAGACTTTCCTGGAGTTTAAAGATGGCAGGACCCATAAACTCAGAGGTGTACCACACAGCTCGATCATCAGCATAGAGTGTGATACATGTCTGGGCAGAGTTTGTGGCAGATAATTAATATATACCAGGAAAAGCAATGGGGACAGTACGCTGCCCTGTGGGACTCCTGCTCTTAATTTGAATCTGGGACTGTGCACTCCATCCAATTTTACAGATGCTTGTCTATGGGTAAGAAAGTCTTTTATCCAATAGTACATTCTACCTCGTATTCCACTATGAACTTGAGTAGCAAACCATCTTTCCAGACTTTGTCGAAGGCCTTGGACATGTCGAAGAACACTGTGAGGATTTTCTTCTTTTCTTGGAAACCATTTTCTATGTCCTGTGTGAGGTATGTCACTTGGTCATCAGTGCTTCTATGCTGCCTGTAGCCTGCTGGGCTGGATCCAGCTTATGGTTGGATTCTAAAAACCACTGGTCTAGTGGTTATCACTCTCTCCAGCAGTTTTGCAGTGCAACTTAGCAGACTTATAGGTCTGTAGCTCTGTGGATCCTTTCTGTCTTTTCCACTTTTGAAAATTGGGTGGATTGTGGCATTTTTCCAGATGTCTGAGACTCTCCCCTGTCTCCAACTACTGTTAAATATCTGGAGTAGAAGACTCTGTGCTATTGGGCCTATTTGTTTGAGCATGTTGTTTGATATTCCATCTGGTCCCGGGGCCTTTTTACGATTGAGCTTTTTCAGTGCGGTTGCTAGTCATAACACAGGCGTAAAAAATCTGCGGGAATATTGTCCAACAGGACACAAACTTGTATAGATGATTTATACTCTATATTTTATGAACAAAAAAACCTTGCTCTACATCTACGGAATTTACTGGAACATGGTGTCATTTTTTATTGATCAAAGAAGGTCGCCTGAGCTGATACATGAGCCTGTAATGTCTGCAATTTACACTTTTGGTATATAGAAAGCTACATTTAAGCCCTACCAATTCTACCATCATAAACAATCGGAAGAGCAGTGGCGACTCTCATTAAGGGCCAGTGAGGCTGGCCCCACCAAAAATAATATGTAACATGTAATTATTATTTTATAAATTATGTGTTGATAATTATTAATTTTAAAAATACTGATTAGCTTTGAAAGTTGAATATATAACGCTAAATATCATATACAGTCTGGCCCCATCAACAAAAATGATCAGGAGTCACCACTGCGGAAGAGCAAACTCCAACAGAGTGAAGTTTGAAATTGGGTGTTCTGGACTGAAAGGCGCGAATATCAAAGTTTGCTATAATCATTATGCAATATTAATTATGTTGAAAAGGCCCAAATCACAAAATGTCTAACTCAAAGTGGTTTATAACCGATACTATGTTGCACTGCAGTTATGATCTTCTCTCTGAGATTACTAGAAAAGTTCATAACATTTGCTTGCATTTATTGATAGCATCAAGGCATTTGATATTGACAACAGAGATAGGCTATTCTGGATATCGGAGAGGATTGATTGCCCCTAAAGTTGGTGAGTTTGGTCCAATACTTCTATCAGTATATGAAAGACACACTGCAGTGCGGTAGTTTGAGATCACAAGAATTCAACATAAGCAGTGGAGTCAAGCAATGGTGTGTCCTTGCGCACACATTGTTTGACATCTCTTCGTTGTCGTGCTGAATCCTGCCTTCTGATCAAAAACTGAAGATACCTACCTATGCACCATTTGATGGGAGATTATTGAGTCTCGTCTGCAAGGTGTGTTCTACATCTGGCTCTGCATTCAGCGGAGTTGGGGTTGGCTAGTCTCACTTAGGAAGTGTGAAAAGTAGTAGCCTGCTGATGACTCACAGAACACACAAGCCAACCGCACTCCTCTCCAGTGATGCAGACTGGGAAATTTTCTCCTCTTCTTCTTCTTCTTTGCGTTCGTTCTTTACGACCAATTTTAATCACTTTTGTGATATGTTTGATCTTTACCAAGAACGTGTATACGTTGCACATTGGTTTGGTAGGCCCCTAAACACATAGACTTCTACACGTTTAGGACACATGCATCCGATTTCAGCCAAACCTCCTTAGTCGCCTCTTATGACATGCGTGGCAGGTAACAGTGGTTCTATTCTTTACACCCCAAATTTGGGCCCCGTAACCACTCGGGCACTGGGAAATTTTGATTGTGAGGTCCAAGGCTAACTCGGCTCTGGCTCGCCAAGGGGGATGGACTCAAATAGGTCAGGTTTTTTGGTCTGTGACTGTGAGAGGGGAACCCAAATAAAAGAATGCAGAAACCGGATGTACTGGCCTACGAATCTGTAGGTGTTGGCACAGTGGACTCGCTGTATAAAGTGCAAATAACATACCAACCACAAAGAGTGGTTTAACATGTGGTTGGCCTATAGCAAACGAAAAGAAAATACTTATATGGCGAGGACACTGATGATAGGAAAGCATGCCTTCATGCAAAAATCAACCAGAAGCACCATACTGGACGCCCTGACTATGCCTGAATTTATAGCAGGGAGCGAGAAGAAGAAGAAGATATACATATATGTAATTAATAGTTTTTTCTTGATCAATTTTTCTTCAGGCTGATTGTCCATTGTCAGTTGCTATTGGTGGACTCAAGAGCGATTTGACAACATTGGTGAGTGCTCAATAAACATGATGCTTATAAGTATTAATAAGTGGTTAGCATCTCATAACTACTCTTGTGTTTTCATTCACAGTGACTCCATGAGCATGATTCCGCAAGTCGAAACAGGATTGGTGAGATGAAACTGGGTGGAGGTACTGGTACAGACAGGATGAGAGAAATCACCTTCATTTATTTCCTGGGATAATGAATGAGCTGATAGATTGGGTAGCATTTATTTCCCTGGGATAATGAATGAGCTGATAGATTGGGTAGCATTTATTTCCCTGGGATAATGAATGAGCTGATAGATTGGGTAGCATTTATTTCCCTGAGATAATGAATGAGCTGATAGATTGGGTAGCATTTATTTCCCTGGGATAATGAATGAGCTGATAGATTGGGTAGCATTTATTTCCCTGGGATAATGAATGAGCTGATAGATTGGGTAGCATTTATTTCCCTGGGATAATGAATGAGCTGATAGATTGGTAGCATTTATTTCCTGGGATAATGAATGAGCTGATAGATTGGGTAGCATTTATTTCCCTGGGATAATGAATGAGCTGATAGATTGGATAGCATTTATTTCCTGGATAATGAATGAGCTGATAGATTGGGTAGCATTTATTTCCCTGGGATAATGAATGAGCTGATAGATTGGTAGCATTTATTTCCTGGGATAATGAATGAGCTGATAGATTGGGTAGCATTTATTTCCCTGAGATAATGAATGAGCTGATAGATTGGGTAGCATTTATTTCCCTGGGATAATGAATGAGCTGATAGATTGGGTAGCATTTATTTCCCTGGGATAATGAATGAGCTGATAGATTGGGTAGCATTTATTTCCCTGGGATAATGAATGAGCTGATAGATTGGGTAGCATTTATTTCCCTGGGATAATGAATGAGCTGATAGATTGGGTAGCATTTATTTCCCTGGGATAATGAATGAGCTGATAGATTGGGTAGCATTTATTTCCCTGAGATAATGAATGAGCTGATAGATTGGGTAGCATTTATTTCCCTGAGATAATGAATGAGCTGATAGATTGGGTAGCATTTATTTCCCTGGGATAATGAATGAGCTGATAGATTGGATAGCATTTATTTCCTGGATAATGAATGAGCTGATAGATTGGGTAGCATTTATTTCCCTGAGATAATGAATGAGCTGATAGATTGGGTAGCATTTATTTCCCTGAGATAATGAATGAGCTGATAGATTGGGTAGCATTTATTTCCCTGGGATAATGAATGAGCTGATAGATTGGGTAGCATTTATTTCCCTGGGATAATGAATGAGCTGATAGATTGGGTAGCATTTATTTCCCTGGGATAATGAATGAGCTGATAGATTGGGTAGCATTTATTTCCCTGAGATAATGAATGAGCTGATAGATTGGGTAGCATTTATTTCCCTGGGATAATGAATGAGCTGATAGATTGGGTAGCATTTATTTCCCTGGGATAATGAATGAGCTGATAGATTGGGTAGCATTTATTTCCCTGGGATAATGAATGAGCTGATAGATTGGTAGCATTTATTTCCCTGGGATAATGAATGAGCTGATAGATTGGGTAGCATTTATTTCCCTGGGATAATGAATGAGCTGATAGATTGGGTAGCATTTATTTCCCTGGGATAATGAATGAGCTGATAGATTGGGTAGCATTTATTTCCCTGGGATAATGAATGAGCTGATAGATTGGTAGCATTTATTTCCTGGGATAATGAATGAGCTGATAGATTGGCTAGCATTTATTTCCCTGGGATAATGAATGAGCTGATAGATTGGGTAGCATTTATTTCCCTGGGATAATGAATGAGCTGATAGATTGGCTAGCATTTATTTCCCTGGGATAATGAATGAGCTGATAGATTGGGTAGCATTTATTTCCCTGGGATAATGAATGAGCTGATAGATTGGCTAGCATTTATTTCCCTGGGATAATGAATGAGCTGATAGATTGGGTAGCATTTATTTCCCTGGGATAATGAATGAGCTGATAGATTGGGTAGCATTTATTTCCCTGGGATAATGAATGAGCTGATAGATTGGTAGCATTTATTTCCCTGGGATAATGAATGAGCTGATAGATTGGGTAGCATTTATTTCCCTGGGATAATGAATGAGCTGATAGATTGGGTAGCATTTATTTCCCTGGGATAATGAATGAGCTGATAGATTGGATAGCATTTATTTCCCTGGGATAATGAATGAGCTGATAGATTGGGTAGCATTTATTTCCCTGAGATAATGAATGAGCTGATAGATTGGGTAGCATTTATTTCCCTGGGATAATGAATGAGCTGATAGATTGGTAGCATTTATTTCCTGGGATAATGAATGAGCTGATAGATTGGGTAGCATTTATTTCCCTGGGATAATGAATGAGCTGATAGATTGGGTAGCATTTATTTCCCTGGGATAATGAATGAGCTGATAGATTGGGTAGCATTTATTTCCCTGGGATAATGAATGAGCTGATAGATTGGGTAGCATTTATTTCCCTGAGATAATGAATGAGCTGATAGATTGGGTAGCATTTATTTCCCTGAGATAATGAATGAGCTGATAGATTGGGTAGCATTTATTTCCCTGGGATAATGAATGAGCTGATAGATTGGGTAGCATTTATTTCCCTGGGATAATGAATGAGCTGATAGATTGGGTAGCATTTATTTCCCTGAGATAATGAATGAGCTGATAGATTGGGTAGCATTTATTTCCCTGAGATAATGAATGAGCTGATAGATTGGGTAGATTTATTTCTGGGATAATGAATGAGCTGATAGATTGGGGCTTATTTCCTGGATAATGAATGAGCTGATAGACTGGGAGCATTTTCGATAATGAATGAGGTCAAGGTACATTACTCTGCCTCGCAAATGAATGAGCTGAAATGGTCAGGTTTATTTCGGTATGTGACTGATAGATGGGGATACCTGGAAATGAAAGTATATGCAGCAACCGGATAATGATAGCTGGCTAGATCTGTAGGTAGTTATTCGGACTAATGGATGAGCTGATAAGTAGCAATTATTTCCGATACCATGAATGAGTGTTAGATTAGTACTTTATGGTCTGGTAATGCAATACGAAAATGGTAGATATTTCTGATAATGAATGAGCTGATAGATGGAGCATTGATTGATAATGAATGAGCTATGTTGCTAGCATAAAATAATACAGAGAGCATATTCCGGATATGAAGAGCCTGATAGTTGCCTGAATTTATGCACGGGGATAAGAATGACTGATAATTGTACATTTATTCTTGATGCTTAGATCACATTTTCTTCAGGATGAATGGTCGATATTGTCAGTTGCTATTGTGGGACTACGAAGAGCGATGTTGACAACATTGGTGATGTCGATAAGAATGATGCTGATAG
Source organism: Arion vulgaris (assembly GCA_020796225.1). Lineage (NCBI taxonomy): Eukaryota > Metazoa > Mollusca > Gastropoda > Stylommatophora > Arionidae > Arion > Arion vulgaris. The sequence continues at coordinate 31,941,457 of CM036764.1, forward strand.
ATTAATTATGGATATGCATCTCATAATACTCTTAGTTTCATTCACGTGACATCAATGAGCTATGATTCAGCATAGTCGAAACAGGATTGGATGAGATGAAACTGGGTGGAGATATCTGGTACAGACAGGGATCAGAGAAATCACCTTCATTTATTTCCCTGGGATAATGAATGAGCTGATAGATTGGTAGCATTTATTTCCCTGGGATAATGAATGAGCTGATAGATTGGTAGCATTTATTTCCTGGGATAATGAATGAGCTGATAGATTGGGTAGCATTTATTTCCCTGGGATAATGAATGAGCTGATAGATTGGGTAGCATTTATTTCCCTGGGATAATGAATGAGCTGATAGATTGGTAGCATTTATTTCCCTGGGATAATGAATGAGCTGATAGATTGGGTAGCATTTATTTCCCTGGGATAATGAATGAGCTGATAGATTGGGTAGCATTTATTTCCCTGGGATAATGAATGAGCTGATAGATTGGGTAGCATTTATTTCCCTGGGATAATGAATGAGCTGATAGATTGGTAGCATTTATTTCCTGGGATAATGAATGAGCTGATAGATTGGTAGCATTTATTTCCCTGGGATAATGAATGAGCTGATAGATTGGGTAGCATTTATTTCCCTGGGATAATGAATGAGCTGATAGATTGGGTAGCATTTATTTCCCTGGGATAATGAATGAGCTGATAGATTGGGTAGCATTTATTTCCCTGGGATAATGAATGAGCTGATAGATTGGCTAGCATTTATTTCCCTGGGATAATGAATGAGCTGATAGATTGGTAGCATTTATTTCCCTGGGATAATGAATGAGCTGATAGATTGGGTAGTATTTATTTCCCTGGGATAATGAATGAGCTGATAGATTGGTAGCATTTATTTCCTGGGATAATGAATGAGCTGATAGATTGGGTAGCATTTATTTCCCTGGGATAATGAATGAGCTGATAGATTGGGTAGCATTTATTTCCCTGGGATAATGAATGAGCTGATAGATTGGGTAGCATTTATTTCCCTGGGATAATGAATGAGCTGATAGATTGGGTAGCATTTATTTCCCTGGGATAATGAATGAGCTGATAGATTGGTAGCATTTATTTCCTGGGATAATGAATGAGCTGATAGATTGGTAGCATTTATTTCCTGGGATAATGAATGAGCTGATAGATTGGGTAGCATTTATTTCCCTGGGATAATGAATGAGCTGATAGATTGGGTAGCATTTATTTCCCTGGGATAATGAATGAGCTGATAGATTGGGTAGCATTTATTTCCCTGGGATAATGAATGAGCTGATAGATTGGGTAGCATTTATTTCCCTGGGATAATGAATGAGCTGATAGATTGGGTAGCATTTATTTCCCTGGGATAATGAATGAGCTGATAGATTGGGTAGCATTTATTTCCCTGGGATAATGAATGAGCTGATAGATTGGGTAGCATTTATTTCCCTGGGATAATGAATGAGCTGATAGATTGGGTAGCATTTATTTCGGGATAAATGAATGACATGATACGATTGGAGATTTATTTCTGACGGAGTAAATGAATGAACGCTTGATAGATTGAACGAGTCAGCAATTGATGTTTCCTTGAGGATAATGAATGAGTTTCGATGAGACGATTGAGGTATGCATTTATTTCCTGGGATAATGAAATGAGGCTGATAGATTTAGCATGCATGTTTAGATATGAGAGAGGACTGCAAAGAATTCGAAATGACATGTTTAACGCATTGAGAAGAGTGTATCTGAACAGAGAAGTTTCAGCGAAATGACATGTTTAACGCATTGAGAAGAGTGTATCTGAACAGAGAAGTTTCAGGGCTGTGAATACCAGTTACTGACCAGATTGAGAGAGATAGATGTAGATATTGGTACAGACTGAAAAGAACAACATACCAAATATGGATTGATTAATCAACACCGAACTGGCTGTTGGGCTGCTGGACTTGTTGAAGTAGGGATCGGAGCACATATGGACATGTCCGGAAACAAGCTCACAGAAAACAAAAACATTATTATAACTGAAGTACTAATACTAGTTAAACATATTAGTGATACTGAACAACACTCTATGCTGACTGGATAGGAATATTACTTCTTCTTCTTCAAATGTTTCATATTGACCACTTGTTAACCACTCTTTGTGATTTGTATATGATCTGAGCCTAAGAGCGATTGTACGTTGTGCCAGTTATGCACCTACAAGTACGCCAGCACATCCGATTTCTGTGATGGTTTTTATTTACCAGGGTAGCTTCCCTAGACCCCTACCTCAGTCACCTCTTACAACATGCCTTGTAGGTCGCATTGTTACAATTCTTTGCTCCCCTTGTGGATCCTGGCAACACACGGGCGGGAATATTACTGAACTGAACATCAACATTTTGTCCATTCATATTATAATTTCTTCCTATTTACCCACTTGTCATATATTAGCAGTAAAAATATGCATGGGAATTCTGATTCATGATGGAGATCAATTTTTTAACCTGTTTACAATTGGTGGAAATATGATTCCAGAATTAAAAGTACGTGGATAACACAGTTCTTCTCTCAAATAGTGTCACTGGTTTGGAACATCTAATTCAGTCTGTCAAAAAACACTGAGAAGATCAGAACCGTTTTCTGAATACAAAGAAACCTAAAATTATGTCCACCGACAAAGCAAATTCTCAACCCAAAATTACAATAAATAATGAAGACATTGAGAATGTCACATATTTTGAATATCTTGGCTCTATAATCAACAACAATGGAGATTGTATGAAAGAAGTTATAAGAAGACTAGCCATGGGTTTCCAGAGGCTGGTCAACATGAAGAAACTATAGTACAATGCAAGCAAAGAAACAAAAGTATGACTTCTGAGAATATGCATATTACCTGTGGCAACATATGAATGTGAATCGTGGACCATAACACAAACATTTTAAAACAAAATTGAAGCTTTCGAAACAAGGTGTTACAGAAAAGTTCTTCGAACATCTAGACAGAGAAGAGAAAAAACAAAGACATCCTAGAAGACCTGCATATCCAGGTGCATTGGCTCATAAATAACATCTTGTCCCGGAAGATGATATATTTTGGCCACGTTAATCGTGATTTGGAGAGAGCGGTAATGGAATGACTGGTTCCTGGAGTACGAGGCAAGGGAATGACCTAGACAAAGATGGCAGCAGGACATCAAAGAAACCTTGAACTTGACGCTAGAAGAGGCGGGAGAACTTGCTAGAGACAAGGAGTTTTTCAAGTGGGCTGTGATGAAGCGAGGTTCCGAAGGCATGCTACTACTTGATGGAGATAAATTTTGACATATTCTTTTCTCGACGTTCCGACACAATCACTCTTTGTGATAGAGACTTGCTAATTTACGTTGCAATTGGTTTGATAGATAAAATAGATTAGTTAGATATTGCATCGATTAAAATCTTATTCAACATCGTTAATGCTCACAAAGGCAACATGTTGATATTAAAATTAATCAACGTTACCAAACATGTTAAAATTAATTCTTTTGTTCAGTATGACTGGTTCAAATACTTAAATAAAATAGAATATAGATAATATTTTTAAAAATAATTTGACAAAAGATCAAAGTTGGTCACAAATTCAAACACGGAAATTAAATAGCTGATAATATTAATGAAGAAGGTACTGTTGTCATTGCTGATGGGTAAACTACTCAGTGCAAGTATCTAAATAAAAAGCATAGGATAAACTGAGAAGTAATATCCTGACTAAAAAGATAAAGAAAAAATGCACCAGGTTTCTCTTGCGATCCGTAAATGCATCAGGTTTGGAAAGTATTATTAAAAATTCGAGGCTCTGAGTCTCGCCCTATGTGGGAACACATGCAACTTAGCTCGGGTCCCCACCTCCGTGCCCGATCCACGAGGGCCCACACCTCATCCGTTCAGTTTTTCACATCGGCCGGGAGAGCTGTGCATTCTTCTTCTTCTTCTAACTAGGGCTGCGAGTTTTAACTCTTGGGCAGTCAATGCCAATTTGTAGAATCTGCATGTGTTCTGTAATTGTGGAAGACTAGTGTAAAGGGTATTATGAACAGATGGGTGTGGTGGGAGGAGTTCTTGTCTAGCTTTATGCAGGACATTCAAGCAAGATATGCTGTACTGTCTCACATGAATTACTGCACTTTCTACAGTGTGGTAGGTGTGTGGGGTTTATTCTGTGTAGATGGTAATTCAGTCCAACATGTCCTGTTCTTAACTGAAAGATAGTGCTTTGATCTTTTCGTGGTAGCAGATTTATATTGTCCTTGGGGTTTGGTCTATTCATCTCTGCATACATGTCCCGACCAGTCGTCCCTATAGCCCATCGGTTCAGCCAATCTTCTCTGGAGTTGTTTTTCAGAATCTGTTTATACTTTGTATGCTAACAGCTTTGTCTATTTGTGGTTTTGATGATCCCTGTTTGGCCAGATGATCTGCCTTGTCATTTCCTGGGATATTTGTGTGCCCAGGGATCCACTGTAGAATGACATTAATATCAAAGGAGGAAATCAGATTGTGGATGACTGATGCCAATTACTGGATCTCGCTTGACTGATTTTGCTGTTCTTCTTAAGCATGTAGTGTGGACAGTGAGTCAGTGAATACTATCACATCTTGGACAATACTTTCTCCAAGTTCAAACTGCTGGTAGACTAGTTCTACAGCGGTCTTTATAGCTATAATCTCTGCCTCATAGTTGGAACATATATTACCACAAGGGGCACAGTAACTATAGGTAGTTCCATCTGGATATTTCAGGTAATGCCGCCAGCTGTAGTGGCCAAGCTAACCATCAGTGGCATGGAAGAGAGTTGAAAACCATCATTGCTCGTGCACGGTTAAGAGGTGAAGTTGGATATTACGGTTGCGGACTGTTTGAAGAGTTGTAGAGTCGCTTGCTTGTTATATAGCTCAGGGTTTCTGAAACTACTGTTGGTTTTGTTCGAGTCCATGGTTTGGACTGGGCATCTTGTAATCGGGTCTCTGTAAGTCTGGGATGCGTGTATGTTCGAGATTCATCCACATGATTTGCGATCTTGATTGAGATTCACCTGCAAAGTTTGTCTTAGTTTTCATCTTATATCACAGAATGCTGCATTTAGTAATTGGATTGCCAGTCTGTTTGCACGGATCTCATCCAACTTGACGTTTGCGTCACTACTTATACCAGAGTAGCTCTCCCTCGATCCCTACCCGCTTAGCCAGACAGAACCAATTGTCTGTTTTCAGGATCACCACATGGAGATGGGGTAGGATTTTGATTAGTACCAGCTCACTAATCTTGGCACGGTTTTGTCCCTTTCCGCCTTTGACCCTAAGATGGATTCAGGATATTACTGATGGTTTGAACATGACGGCTGCAGAGGCGGGACATCCGGCCTATGAGAGAGAGAGAAATTCCGGAGGACTGTTGGGTTGGCAAAGTTCTGCTCAGGACAAGCTATTTGATGATGATGATGACTGCAACGATCATGTTTACATTAGATGGTAGTATTGACTTTTATGTTTTTGTGAAACAAATGTATTCTCATAAAGTCAATATAATTTATTTTCTCATTAATTACTTGTAAACATTATTAATCCATGACAGTAAGTATCCTTTTTTTCAACCATATGATCATTTTTTCAACCATAGTTTGGAAGTCCTGCTCAAAATCAGAGATGGTACTATAATACAACACTGATGGGAGATGATAGGACTCTACTATCTTTTGGCATTGATGGTCGAAGCAGAAGAAATCAACAAATTATTGTGAAAGTTTAAATTTAGCTCAGTTACTGAAATACTTAAAATGATAAGTCAATACGAAACAATCTTAAGTATATGTTTTCCTACTGCTTTATCATGCTGACACATGCGTGTATGAAAGTAGCAGTTTTAAGAGCATGTTGAAATACATTATAGTGATACTGCTCAGTTATATTTGAATTGTCACAGTCTATTTAGCAGTATCATCATCATCAAATAGCTAGTCCTGAGCAGAACTTTGCCACCCTAACATGAATTTCTCTCTCTCATAGGCAATGTCCTGCTTCTGCAGTCTTTATACTCAAATCATGTTACATCCTGAATTCAATTTCTCTGTGGTCTTCCTCTTTTCTTCTTTGCCCTCCTTTCAAAATGGTCTTCTGCATACATCCTTACTTTTAATAATAAACCTTATTCAGTATTCATCCTTCTAAAAGAAGCTTACTTTCCTTTTTATGTGTTTCCCTTTTCAACTGTTCTGTAATCGCTTATGACATATAGTCATAATACATATGACATATTTATACAATGCATCACAAATAATCCATTTTATTTTAGTTTTGTTCTTTCAGGGTTGAAATAGTGATTTTAATTCTGTTCTTTCAGGGTTGAAACAAGTGATTTTAATTTTGTTCATTCATGGTTCAAATAGTGATTTTAAAAGATACTAAGAATGTAAAATTTTGGCATTAGAAATGTGCAGTTGACCCTGACGTTCTGAGTTCGAATCACACTGTGGACAGTATGGTTGCAAATTGTTTCGCGTGAATTTTTACAAAAGAATGATGGCACCACCCGTTCAGAAAGCAATAGCAAACTACTGAACGCAATAATGCCTAGGAAAATCACAAACAGCGTTAAAAAGCTGGGGTTCTGTAAAGGATATGTAATCAACTTTAACTTTATAATAACAATTGATAGGAAAAATATATGATATTGTTAAATTATGTTTTGTTTTTGGCTCATGACTGATTGTTGTTGAAAAAAATATGAATGATAGATGAATTACCTTTGTTTTTTTTATTATTGATTTTAGATATTTTCTTTGTATGTGTGTAAAAATATTAATACATGAAGATAAGATTAAATTCTTCTTCTTTGTTTGTTCTACATCAACCACTTATTAAACAACTATTTGTGGTCTGTATGCGATTAGCGTCTTAAGAGTGTGAGTTTGTTTTTCAAGTTAGGCGCCAATAGGCCAGCATATCCAGTTTCTTGCAAGCTTTTTTTTAAATTTGGGTTTGACTCAATGACCTCAATTCTTCTTCGAATGCTCCATATTGACCACCTGTCAACCACTCTGTGGGATTTGTATGTGATCTTAGTCTAAGAGCGATTGTACGTTGTGCCAGTTATGAGCATACGAGTAGGCCAGCACATCCAATTTCTGTGTTGCTTTTTATTTAATAGGGTAGCACCCCTAGTGCCTACATGTGTCGCCTCTTACGACATGCATTGTAGGTCGCAGTGGTACTATTCTTTGCTTCCCTTGCGGGCTCCGGCACCACACGGGTGAATGGTCTCAATAAATGGAACCGTGACAAATTTCCACAATGCCATCAATACTCTTGGAATTAATCAGCTGATAGCATATAATACCAGAGATGATGGTGATGTTGAATAGTCAGATACACTTATGTATTGGCAACAACATACATGAAAAGAACTGGACTCATTCTGTAGACATTGAACATCAGCGAACGAGAAGAAGCAGCCTTATGCATTGTGATATGAAATCTGGCTGGATATTCCTAGCAAACGTGCATGTTAGTGTTATTGCAGAACTGAAGCATACTTCTTTTTCGACTGCTCCATATCACCCACATGTTAACCACTCTGTGTGTATGTGATCTAAGTCTAAGAGTGATTTTCGCTGTGTCAGTTGTGTGCCTACAAGTAGGCTAGCACATCTGAGTTCTACGACACTTTTTATTTACTAGGATAGCTTCACTAGGCCTCTACCTCAGTCACCTCTTACCGCATGCCTTGTAGGTCACAGTGTTACTATTCTTTGCTCCTCTTGCGGACCCCGGCAAAACTTGTGCATGTTTACTTGGGCAATTATTGTATGTGACTCTCAGTTCATACTTCGGATGGGGTCCAAAATGGTTCATTCGTTTCGTCCATGAGGGAATAACATCTACTGATACTTCCAACCTTAAAGTTTAGCATTTATGTACTGTCAGGAACATACGGGTGTTTGCAGTCTTCTTTTTTCTTTTCTCTAATCCTGTTTTGCTTCACAGTGTCAGGATTCCTTCCTTCCTTCTTTTCGTTCGCTTGAAACATTGTCTATATATTCAATACAGTGTCAGGATAAGAAGAGATTTATAGAAAAGGCTTTTGTATTCTCTTCATAAACAGTGTTTTTTGCTGCCTCTGTTATTTCTGAGGTCCACCTTTATCTGTTATTTCAGGTGTTCGCAGTAAGTAGAGAAAAGTTTACATTAAAAGCACATATAATTAATTATTAGAGATGAATAAGTGGAATATACTGCAGTTCAATAGTTGTGTAACGGCACCTGTTGAATGAGAACATGCAAAATGATACATTGATACCAAATTTGAAATCCATTGCAGAATGAGTAAGACTGAGCACCTCAGGGACAGAATGAGTAATGTATTTAACCAGAGAATGACTGGAACCATCAGCATGCATAGCTTTTCACTTCTGTTTGGGAGGAATGAGCATCTATTATGCTCAAAGTGCTATGATGTAGGCTTATTAACGAATAACTTTCTTCCAAACTATGGTTCTATAAACAGATATCAAATCAATCAATAAAGTGTCATGCCAGCCGGCATAGGCAATCATGTCTCTCCACAAGTCTCTGAGGTGTAGTTTATCTGTTCTGATGCTGATCTCTGTTTTCCCTATATTTTGAGTCTCCATATGTTCAAAACCCCCTTCACATTATGTGTTTGAAAAACATTGATTGTTTGATTCTTCATATTTTGATCATGTTTCGTTGTGCCTTTTAAAACCTCTTCATTTGATTTTTCGCTGTCCATGGGATTTTCAGTATTCTTCTGTAAAAACACATCTCTGTGACCTTTAGCAATACATTGGATTGGCAGATGTGGTGAATCGTTATATGCAGCAACAATAAACATCAACACCACAATAGATGTAAAACTTATGTCTGTGGGAGTTTCTGTGGTATAGAGATTGAGTGCTTGTCTCTCCTCCCAAAGGTACCAGGTTAGCTCCTTCGTGGAGCCATCAGGATATTTTTCCAGAGATCCCTGACCGCAATGTAGGTGAGATCAAGTTCCTAGTCCTATTGGATACAGACTATAAAACGTAGGTCCGGTGTTCAATTTGAGCATGTAAAAGAAACATTGACAGGTCAAAATCGAGGAGAGCAGGCTGGAAAGCCGCTGCCCAGACAAAATTTATTAGAAAAGATTAAAAATAAAATGTATACAAAATTTTTTTACCATCTTCAAAATTACATTGGGGACCCTTGCCAGTGCTACGGAGTTCATGCGCTGCAGCTGAGATCTTCCTGTGTAAGAAAGAGATTGGAGCACACATGGTTACTCACCGTAGTGCAGTGCTGATGATCCTATCAATAAATAAATCACTCAAAACTTACATTAACATATAACTAACAGCAGTGGCTGCTCGTCATTTAGGGCCAGAGGGGCCGGGCCCCACCAAAACTAATGCGTAACATGCATTTATTATTTAATAAATGAAAATACAACCTAACCCAAAGCCATGATTTCCCCGAAAATCTGTGTCTGGCCCCACCAACAAATACGATCACGAGCCGCCACTGACTAACAGTAAGCAAAACTGGAAGAACAAAAAAATATCATTTTGGGAAGTGTTTTTATTTAAATATTTACGTAATGACTGTTTACTCAATACAAGAATCCATACTTAATATTACAGCCAAACAGCGATAAGTATAAAACAGACAACATAATTATAAATAAAAATACTAATATTTATGCTTTATTAATAAATCAATACTACCAAAAATTTGAATGTACAAACTAAAATATATAAATCACAAAGCTAAATAAGGGTAAAGATATATTGCTAAGCACCATAATGACTTGATAACTGATCTAAGCACATAAACGTTTCATTTACAGATTTCAATATATTTATATGTTTTAAGATTTCAAACCAAAGAATAGTTTCATTTGCTTTTACATCTAAAAACAATCATATGAAATAACATATTCATTCCGAGAGTAAAATACCGTACTTCTTTTTATTGCTGACAATCACAGTTTTTGTTGAAATGTTTCTTCGCTTTGAGCACAGAACCACACTTTTTAAAAATATGAAACACCTATCTCCAAGTTTCATTGTCATTGCATTCTACAACTCCATCCGAGAAAAAATTGATGTCATTTAAGGTGCTTTTGAAGTGTGAAGTCATTGCTATTTCATTATAGTGGGGTTCACCCACCGACAACCAAAAAGTTATTTTTGTATATGTGAAAATTATGTAAGACATGGTTTTAGTGAATTTAACTTATTTCTCTATCCCTTATTGCACATTAACATGCTGTAGAAAAGATTGCACCATGAGGCACACTGAAACATGAAGTTACTGTGTATGCAGACGCAGATAAATAGAGCTGCATGTTGATATTTTGATACGAGGGAAGTAGATGTTTATCATTAGAGAAATGATAGAAATTTATTATTTTAATGTAAAGTAATAACCAAGTACTTTAAAGGGAATAATGAAAAGAAAATCTATACAAGTCAATAAAGTTTTTAATTAAATATTTTGTAATGGAGATATTCACAAAAGTATTTGCACATCACCCGACAAGATGTGCAATTGAAAGCTGTAGAAATATAAGCCACAAGATCATAAAGGAATTGCTGAACCACATATCTTCTGCTAAATACCATTGTTTTATATACTTTTTGAAGCCCTACCCAGTTGACCTAAAAAGTAAGCTTTGGGGAAACCTGATGCTGACTACCCAGTTTGTAGTCCCACAGTAAACTAAGCGCATGACCAAAGATCACTGCCAAAGAAGAAGATATATTTTTTGTTAGTATTATTGTTTAGATATATCTTTAGCATTATGTTTTATTTTTATTTTTTTTTCTTAGAATCAATGTTTGTTATGCTTGTAATTCTTACAATCAAGTCTTACAATTAATGGTGTCTTAGAATAAAAGATGTACAGCATGAGTCTTATTTGAGTATTAACATCTGTCTTAAACTATACATTGTGAAAGGAAGAAGATCACAAACTTTAACAAAATAAACTGAACTTAAACAAAATAATTAACCTTTAGAAACATGATAATATTCATAGTATCTTGAAAAATATGAACTTGACCATCAATTTGAACTTAAGATGGAATGATTTTATTCAGTTCATACAGACTACCATGTACACCAGTGGCTTTTCCCCCCACTCTATTTAAAGATGATCATAAAAACTGATTTCATAGTATGCTCTTTATAATAATCAGAGATGTTCATGCTAAAGTGAAGGCTAAAGAAAGGAAGCTGTCATGACTGTCCACATCCAGAAAGAGGTAGAGGTTATTTTTTTCCTTAGTCCCTGAAAAAAAATGTTTAATGCAATCATAGTGTTGCAACTTTTTTTATAGAAGGGAACCACAGAAGTTAATTGTTCTCTCTGAATCCTTTTAAAAGCTATGAAAACTTTACAACTAACAATTCAAAGTAAGACACTCTGGTGACAGTTCACAATCAATACAAAAAAGCTTATGAGGAATAGTACTTACTTACTCTAATCCTAGATAAATATAACTCAGGTGTTTAAGAACCTTGTGTTTTTCCCAAGGCAACATATTGTTGTGAGACATGAACCATTGACAAAGTGGCGGAGATCATCAATGCCTTGGAATGCAAGTGTTACAGAAAGAAGAGTACTTAGAATATCATGAACAGAGAAGAGAACAAATGCTTCTGTTCTGCAACAGCTTGATCTTAAAGAGAGTTGGTTTTTAAAGAACATAAAAACAAGGAAAATTAAACATTTTACACATATTAAACAACACGAGTGACTGGAGAAAATAATTCTAGAATGAACGGTGCCTGGAAGAAGAGCAAAAGAAAGACCTAGATGACGCTGGGTGCAGGATGTCATTGATGAACTGAGAATGACTGCTGCTGACACCAGGCATCTTGCACAGAATAGAGAGTTTTTTAGGGCTGCTGTCATGAGAGGCAAGTTCTAGAAGGGACAAGCTACTTGATGATGAATCATAGATAACTGAAGTGTCAGTAATCCCTACAATATCCATCTCTGAACAATCAATATATTAAGTCACACATCAATGACTTACTGCAAGTGTCAGGAAATTATTCTAATTGGGACTCAAATCAGGTAAAGACAATACTGATGGTGAAAAGTATTAAAATCACTTCATGTCTGGACAACTATTTCAGACAGGAAAAGATTGAAAAAATATAGCACACAATTTATAAATATGTAAAGTAAATAATATGAAGGAACTAAAGTGTTACGAATGTCAATCACAGGAATTGTATAATTCTGTACAATATATACCACACTATCTGCCACTTATTCTTTCTTGATAATCTATTCATCTCGCTTTCTGTCATTTATTCTATCTATAGACTATTCATCTCATGTTCTCCAGTATTGCTCTCTTTAATATTAACACACAGATCACAACACGCACATAAAATATCACACAACATACATTTATTTTTCTATTCTGTGTTAATAATACATATTGTACATGTAGTAAAGATTGTCAAAGATGAATGAGTGTTATACTAATCAGATTGAATCACTTCTTCCTTTACTTGAATATTAAGAGAAGTTGATGTTGAAACACATTGTTATTCACTGGCAGCATCTCTTTATAAAGAAACCACCAAAAGATAGAGGATGAGAAAGAAGAATATGCTGTACATTTTATTTTCATGGAGAGGAGAACTATTCAGCAACATAAATGATAAATAGACAGGAGTATGTGGCAAAGCAGTTAGGACACCAACCTTTCTGTCATGTAGAGGTTTGAACACCGTCACGGTCTGAGTTTTTCTTTTACCCGCTCTCATTCCCTGCACATAAATAGAGCAAGCAGTCTTTAATTCTCATCCCAGCATAGTAAAGTAAAAAAAGTAATGGAACCATTTTTCCCCCACCTTGAGGTATATTGGGGAATATGATGTTAGGCCTGTATTTATTGACCGTCGACACATTGTGGATGATGTGGTCACCATTATACCAACCACCTTTTCTTCCCTGTGTGTTTTTACTAGTACTCACTCACCCAAGTGGTTACCGGGGCCCAAAGAATAGAACCGCTGTTACCTGCCACGCATGTCGTAAGAGGCGACCAAGGAGGTTTGGCTGAAATCGGATGCACATGTCCTAAACATGTAGAAGTCTATGTGTTTAGGGGCCTACCAAACCAATGTGCAACGTATACACGTTCTTGGCAAAGATCAAACATATCACAAAGAGTGATTAAAATTGGTCGTAAGAACGAACGCAAAGAAGAAGAAGACTGCTATTGTAATAGTACTCATCATCCTCATCATTTGCTTTTTTATCTCAAGAGGCAGTAGGTTTTGCATCATGTAGTGTGTTCTGTGTTGAGTCACATTATCAATTGTGGCAATCCTTGCCACAGTTGCTGCAGATGAAACTGGTTAGTTTGGCAACAAAATTTGACCACAAAGTGATCTCTTCGTGATGCAATCTAAACAATTTTTATGGAGTAGCTGAGTTGCCCAAGATTCAACTACCCCATCTAGATTTGCTAATAGAGTCCAGAGAAGTGCAAGCATGACTGCTAGTACTAAGCTTAAAATAGAAATTATATCAGTATTAAATACAGAATTAATTAAAAGTTGCACTCCAAAGTAAAACAATTGCTGTAGTAGCATTGTAGAGTTTAGTTTGTCATATTCAACATTTCTGTTAAGTTATTCCTTATTGAACAAGAATTTATTAAATGAATTTTGACTTGTAGAATCATTCTTTCCCATAGTTTTTTGAAACTGCAGAAAGCTTCACTTAACCAAATTAGCAAAGAAAATCCCTCAAACTATTACCATAGTTTCAATATCTGGCAGAGAAGCTTCTGTGACCCCCTGACTGCACATACTATGCTGATGGTAGTAAAGTCTATCATTCAGGTCAGGTCAAAAGGTATGGACCAGATAAACTGCTGCTCGACCCGCTGAAGGTTTCAGAATGCACTGCTGACCAAAATGCCAGTTGTAAACGGATGCACTGAGTCTAATGAAACATAGCAGTGCAAAATCATTAAATATGATGGTTTAGCAAATTATATTGATGATATAGTTGAAAGAAAACACTCATAATTGATCACAGTTGAAAAAATGCACTTTTGCAGGAGGTGGATAAGAAACACATCACACTTTAGAACAAAGCTGCATATAATTGTTAACCAGTCACAAAGGCATAATTTGTGTACTTAAAGTAACAAAAGCCACAATTTAACAAAAGTAAAAACAGATAAGAAGACAAGCCATAAAGATAACAATTATTAGATTTACTGTTGTTATATTAAAACAAAGTAACAATTATGATTTCATTTTCTGTACTTAAGCAAACTTATGCCTTCCCAACTACTTTTAACCTAGAACAACTCCTTTACTTGGGGATCTAAATTACAAGTACCCCTGAAGTTGGAGTAAAGCTTGCCTGAATTTCGGGGGTCACTGGTAGTCAGGAAAGCAAGCCTTCATGCAAAAATAAGTCAGATGTGCCATATTAAGCACCATAGCTATGCCTGAATTCATAAGTGAGAATTTCAAACCCTCAAAAACCCCACAACAACTTAGAGCAGCTAATTTAGCTATTTTTGTTTATCAATTATTGGAAATCTAGATTTCATTCTTTTATTGCTAATGTACTCAGTAAAATGTTCAAGAAACTAACGGATAAATGATTACAAATAATTAATTGACAAGAGTTACAGAAAAGTCTGCATTTTCCAGTTCACATTTATATATAACAAATGGCTGCAGAATATGAGCCATTATGTTCTAATCCAAGTTAATTAGACAATGGATGAAATGTGTAGACAACTTTTGTCCAAGCTGGCATGTCAATATAAGACTGCATATAGGCGCAAGTTTCATTCTTAATTTAGTAAACAAAGAATTAAACTCACAAAAATTTAGGCAGTAAGAAATATAAAACAGAAAACTAGCACTAATTTTACTATTTCCTGTGCACACTGATAGTGACCACTGGTCTGTTTTGACCGTCAGTGATAGTGACTGAAGATTCTTTGGTAACCACAACTTTTCTGACGTCCTGGCTCTGAGTAACCGTGTATAGTTTCCTCTGGGCTGGCTTCAGTGGTGCCTCTATTGTTAGTTTCTTGTCGTCTGTGATGTATGCTTGAATGGTGGCCGGATCCACAGATTCTGAAAAAAGGATTATCAATTTTCAAATTGTTTACAGATAAATAACATGGTTTTTTTTTGCGTTTGTTCGCTATGAATTCAGGCGTAGTCAAAGAGCCTGGAATGGGTGCTTCTGATTGATTTTTTTGCGGGAAGGCCTGCATTTTTTTTTTCTTATTGGAAATCATCTCATCTTTGTTTTAAACATATTTTGATCACATTTTAAAACAATAATGACCATCCAGGGAACATTACATGGTACAATGACAACTAGTCTTTGTTTAATTGCATTATAAATGTTGACAAATGGAATGCAAACAGAAGCGTTCTTTTGTGTGCACTTCATAAACAGTGCTTTTAATCGCCTCTGTTATCTCGGAGGACCACCTTTAATGTTAATGCCCTTTTTTGTATCCACTGTATCGGAGTAACACTCTTTGATGAGCACTAACTGTTGTGGCAAAACCATTTAATTTGTTGTTTCTTGATGAAGTTCAGTACTGATGTTGTACCCACTTTTTTCCTGACGTCTTCATTTCTAAGCTGATCTCTTCTTGATACTCCCCAGCATTTTGCGTAGACACTTCATCTCTGCCATGACTCTTCTTCTATCATCTGATGTCAGTGTTCAGGTTCGCCCGAGTGGTTACCGGGGCCCAAATTTGGGATGTAAAGAATAGAACCACTGTTACCTGCCACGCTTGTTGTAAGAGGCAACTAAGGAGGTTTGGCTGAAATCGGATACACGTGTCCTAAACATATACAAGTCTATGCGTTTAGGGGCCTACCAAACCAATGTGTAACGTATTCATGTTCTTGGCAAAGATCAAACATATCACAAAGAGCGATTAAAATTGGTGGTAAAGAACGAACGCAAAGAAGAAGAAGTGTATAGGTTTGGCACTGATCGCATAATGTTGGGAAAAAGATTGTGTTAAACAATGCTTGTTTTGTGTTCATGGTGACGTTGTGCCAGTTATGCGCCTACAAGTAGGCCAGCACATCCGATTTCTGCGACGCTTTTTATTCCCTAGGGTAACGTCCCTATGCACCTACCTCATTCCCCTGCTACGGCATGCTTTGTAGGTCACAGTGCTACTATTCTTTGCTTCCCTGTGAGCCCCGGCAACACATGGGCGACTTGATATATATCAGGTGCAGTGGCGGCTTGTCATTAAGGGCCAGTGGGGCCGGGCCCCACCAAAATAATGTATAATGTATATTTATTATTTTATAAGTTAAAATATAGCAACCAAAAACCATGATTTATCCGGGAAAAATATCTGGCCCCACCAGCAAAACTGAAAACGAGCCGAACTGATCAGGAGTAATTCTAAATTTATGAAGTGACCCACACAAACATCACAAAAGGAAATATAAATACAAGAGATAAACATCTCACTAAGATAAGTATCAACAATTCTCTTACCAGGTAGGTCATACTCCTTGTTAAATTCCTTATGCAGTGTCCGCCCAGAAGTCTTTTCTTCATGCTCAGCATGTACAATCAGTTTTCTATCCATTGTTTTCACAACAACATCTTCAGGTTTAAACTCTCCAATGTCGACCTGAAGACATTACACAGTACGTATTAAATAATAATAAATCTTTTATTGTCTCACTGGAGCACAGGGAACTCATTAAATAAACATCATTCGTCTCTGTCCTGTGAGATCCTATTAGAATGAATCGCTACAAGCATCAACAGTTTGAATAATTACATTCATCTTCTTCCGGGTCACATGAGTGTTGGTGAAAGAGCAGACAGGCTGGCTGGCTCTGGTACCATATCATGGATCAGTCAATGGACAGAGCTGACATTCTCGATGCCTTATAATAACTCAATCAGAATATACATCTGAGAAGAATTTGGATTCAGAAAGCATTTTTAATGTCTTGGTAAAGGGATGTTCAATTCCGCGGGCTGGCAGAAAAAGCCATAGGTTCTCTAGATTTACGGTGTTCGTGGCACCGAATCGAATGGTTACGATGTCCATGGCACTGAGCCGAAGAACTGAAAGCTCAAGTGCTTCTGGATCGAAAAATGGCTTAGTAAAGTTCTGTTAAAATATTCAGACTAACTGTCGTGCTCTATAAAAAATAATGAGTCATTAATTTTTGAAGAATGGTATTAACTACCAACAATTTATTAATGTTACCAATCCAATCTGATGAAGACAGAATGTGTCAGATATGGAACATCAAGCGAGATTTATAAATAACAAGAAACACACAATTTTTAATTACAGGGATATAAACATGAGACGATCATATTGATTGGCACTGTTCTTTGAACGCTCCAAATCGACCACTTGTTAATCAATCTGTGTGATTTGTATGTGATCTGAGCCTAAGAGCGATTGTAGGTTGTACCAGTTATGATACTGCGCCGATGGTCATATTCAAACATGTTCTGCGTCTTCTTGGCAACATACAATATGTAGTTTGCCATTGCTTTCTCTATTGTATCTGGCCACTTAACCATAATAATCTCTGATGTACCAGGCTGTTTCAGCTCCCGCCTTCGAAACCCTTGCTCATATCATCAATCTTCCGCCTTTTCTGCTGGCAGCCGTGTGTACTGTAGAGGGAAGACTTCCATATCATTTTGCACTACGTAGTTTTGCTGGCTGGTCGAAGCCGTTTCCCGGAGGATGGGGGAGATGTAGGGAGGGGGATGCTGCTGTACACAAGCAGACTCGAGGAGCCATACGCGAGCTGGGCAAGAGTGTGGGTTACCAAATAGGCTGCAGGCCGCCATAAAAAGAACGCCGAACACTGTAGAGTAATAATAATATGGCAGTAGTAACCGAGTAAATATAACTATTTTACAATGTAATCAGCAGTAATATGGATGAATAAGATGATGGTGATGAAAAGAGTTGATTACCTCTAACCGAAGTTTTCTAGAACCATCTGCTTCTGTGATAATTGGGTTCTTCACTGGAGTAGACATGTCTAAGGATTTTGCTGGTGAAGATGTTTTGATTGGAAATATTGCATCACTTCCTGTCAGGGATGGCTGGGTTAGTGGTGCTTCTACACTCAGAATACCATCTTTGCTGAGAACACACTGCATCTTCTCTTGGTCAACACTGCCGGGAATGTCTACCTGTTTATGATCAGAAAGGAAACACACATTCAAAAATGAACACCTGCCAGAAATGAATAATTCTTTCTTTTTTTCTTTAATCCTGTTTTGACTCATACCTTCAAGATAAGAAAAGATTTATAGAACAGGTTTTTTGTCTGCTTCATAAATAATGTTTTTCACTGCTTCTGTTATTTCTGAGGTGGGTGACCTTTTGCGTAGATGACCTTTTGCGTAGATGACCTTTTGCTCTGAATCCACTGTATCAGAGTAACATTGCTTTTTGAGCTGCATTGTCTGTTGGTAATCTGCTTATGTTGTAGAACCATTAATTTGTTGTTTCTTGATGAAGTTCAGCACTGATGCCAGAGTTTTTTCTTCACTTCTTGGTTTAATTGGGAAACTGATTTGTTCTCTCCATAAGTTCCTCATTTGTGACATCATTTGTGACATCATTTGTGACATCATACCATTACCAGTCTCTCTATTCTGCACAGAATGAAGTATCACTGAAATGCTCTATCTGTTCGTAGTGAGAGCGTTTACCTTTCTCAATTTCACAAAATATGTCTTTTTTTTCTCAGCTGTTTGTCTGGCATGTGAACTATATGATATATCCAGCGGGTCAATGACTCATTAAGATCATCTACAGTAGTGCTGTCTAACGTTTTGATCTATTGGGGCCACCCGTGTGGTGCCGTTGCCCGCAAAGAAAGCAAAGAATAGTACCACTGTGGACTACGACCTACAATGCATGTCGTAAGAGGCGACTGATGTAAGCCCTAGGATGTTACTCTAGTAAATAAAAAGCAGCGCAGAAATCGGTTGTGCTGGTCTACTTGTAGGCACATAACTGGCACAACGTGCAATCGCTCTTAAGCTCAGATCACATACAAATCACACAGAGTGGTTGACAAGTGGTCGATATGAATCGTTCGAAGAAGAAGATCTATTGTGGCTCATCTGACTGATGTTTATAGAGACGCGGGCGCTATGCGACGAAGGCAATATTACTACTAATAACAATCCATCTATCTATTCTCTTATCCTGTTTTGCCTTTCAGCGCCATGTCGAAAAAGGAGACATCTGGAACGAGCCTCTCTATGCGCCTTGTCTTTCTTTCTCTTCCCAAACCTGATTTGCCTCACAGCTTCAGGGTAAGAAGAAATTTCTAGCACGGGCTTTTGTGTGTGCTTCATAAATAGTATCGTTCGTCGCCTCTGTTATCTCTGAGGTTCACCTTTTACGTAGCCGACCTTTTGCCTAATAACAATAGAAATGTTAATATAGCTAGGACGTTGAGACTTTTTCCCGTGAAAAAGTAAGGGGCAGTAGAATGATTACAGAATGAAACAAGATTGCAAAAGTTTGAGGATCTAGTTCACGAGAGTGCTCCAAAAAAACCTGAAAAAATTTTTTTTCCTTGAAATCTGATTAACCTTGAAGCACGTGGAGTAAAAGAGGGCGGCATGAATGTGTGATACGGGCACCACGCTGAACAGAATTGTCTAGATATTAGGGAGACCCGCCCTGTCGAAGACTATAGTATATATAGAAACTACGTTTTTGTATGTCATACACATGAAAGACATACCTATATACTCATTAAATTAAAACGAATGAATTACCTGACGACTGTATTCTCTGCTAACCGAAGTTTGGGCCGATTTTTCCTCGTGTTTAGCATTGACAATCAGTTTGTTGTCCTGAACTTTAACCTGAGATGAAAGCAGTATTAGGTCATTGTAAATGTAAGTTTGCATCTGTTATACAAGTACAAGAAGTTTTTGTCTACTTTGGTCTTTTTCTTCTTCTTATTCTTCGTCTTATTCTTTTCTCTAATCCTGTTTTACCTCACAGCGTGAGGATGGTCGCACCATAGTTGCCCGCTCTAGGCAAGACCACGTGAAAGTCCAAGATATTCTACCTGTGTCGCGTCGACGCAAGGAAAGATGGCAGTTAATTATGTACTAGAGGCCAAGCAAGGTAACGGGGTAGACGATGTTGACCGAGCGCAAAAGTGACATAAGTCAGAGTTGACCAAAATCCTATTCCACCTCAAAGTGGGCGTCCAAGTGACATACTGCATCGTATCAGTCTGGAGAATCGAGTATGTATTAAAGAAGGAAGACAAATACTCTCCCCCAAAACGTCGTGAAAATGAAGTGTTATGGCATAGATATCGCAGACCGCTTACTTCTGCTTTTTCTTCGTTCGCTTTACATCATCCACTTGTTAAACCACTCTTTGTGGTATGTATGTATACTATTTTAGACTTAGAGCGCGAGTTCGATATGCCAGTAGGCTCCTACGTACTCGTAAGCTAGCACATCCGGTTTCTGCATACTTTTTATTCGGGATCGCCTCCCTAAATTGCGGAAAAAACCTTGGTCTAGGCCATAGATTCCCAAACTTTTTCGGTCCACCGCCCACTTTGCACGACTTAAACTTTGTAACGCCCTCCCCATTATAACAGTTTGGCAACGCCCCCATATATATACATGCTCTATTTTCACTTTGACATAGAAAAGTGATATATATTTCTGTCATACATGGTCAATTTTGACATGATTATATACATGAAATAGAAAATTGATGAAAAAATGGATCGTGTAAGATGGGCACAAGATAAATTAAAATGAAGAAATCAAATTTTTAATGATTATTCAATCGCAAAATCATGAAGAAAACTCCCCCCAAATGCTTCTGAACCCACTATCGCCCCCATGGAAGGCTTCAGCGCCCACTGGGGGCGGTACCGTCCACTTTGGGAAACGCTGGTCTAGGTGATTTCATCGTTATAGTCTAACTAGAGCCCCATTAACCTTGATCTTGCAGTATCATTTTTTATCTTCACCACTGAGAGGTTTGGTTGGCTTGTGTGTTCTACAGGTCATTAGCAAGCTACTAATTTGGACTTTTCGCCCTATTTAAGAGGAACTAGCCGACCTCCAACTCTACTGGATCCAGAGCCAGGCGCAGAATACTCACTGTAGTAAATTGCAGACTGCAAATTGTGACACAACGCAACAAACACTCTCAGCAGGACCAACAAAGAAGAAAACAGTTATAGTCAGAATACAGAACAATAGAAAGGAACATAAAATCGTAGAAAATCTTTCGCTATCACACAGACATGACTCAAAGTAGATACAAACCTGAATCTCCTCAGGCTTAAACTCATTAACATCAAATCGAACTCTAAATCTTTGAATTCCATCAGCATCTGTTTCAAACATGCTTCTCATGCCTGTGTCAAGGTTCATGGAGGTAAGACCTGGGGTGGATTTCTCTGCTGGTTTTAATGTGAAAAACTCATGTCGCATACGTTCAAACTCGTCCTCCCACAACTTCCGACGTTCCTGTACAAATAAAAATACATGTTATCTGTGTTTTAGAATTTCGACCCTCTATAACTAGCACTGAATAAAAATGTTTCAACAGATTTCAAGCACACGTTTTAAAATATAGTCCTGCTTTCTACGTCAAAAAATTATGATTTTCAGGTATAGTTTTGTGGAAATCTCTGTGTAAAATATAGTCCTGCTTACTACTTCGTAAACTATAATTTTCAGGTATAGTTTTGTGGAAATCTCTATGTAAAATATAGTCCTGCTTACTACGTCAAAAAACTATGATTTTCAGGTATAGTTTTGTGGAAATCTCTGTGTAAATGGCAGAAAATCCACAGGTTCTCCAGCTTTACGGTTTTCGTGGCACCGAACCGAAAGGTTACGATGTCCATGGCACTGAGCCGAAGAGCTGAAAGCTCAAGTACTTCTGGATCGAAAAAAAGGTATAGTTTTGTGGAAATCTGTGTAAATGGCAGAAAAGCCATAGGTTCTCCAGATTTACGGTGTTCGTGGCACTGAACCGAAAGGTTACGATATCCATGGCACCGAGCCGAAGAGCTGAAAGCTCAAGTGCTTCTGGATCGAAAAAGGTATAGTTTTGTGGAATCTCTGCGTAAAATATATTCCTGCCTACTACGTCATAAACTATGCTTTTAAGGTATAGTTTTGTGGGAATCTCTGCGTAAAATATATTTTCTGCTTACTACGTCATAAACTATGCTTCTAAGGTATAGTTTTGTGGGACTCTTTGCGTAAAATATATTCCTGCTTACTACGTCATAAACTATGCTTTTAAGATATAGTTTTGTTGGAATCGCTGTATAAAATATATTCCTGCTTACTACGTCATAAACTATGATCTGAAAATATAGTTTTGAGGTGATCTATGTGAGGTTGATGGACTGCGCTCGACTCAAGCTTCACAAACTCTCGGTTTGTGTCATATGTTCCGCTTTTGTTTTAGTGATTCTTGATCTCAGTGTAGGCGAGATCAAGTGTCTTATCTCACTGGAGACAAGCAACAAAACACAAGGTCTCAAGGTCAAAGTTGAGCATGTAAAAGAGTCACTGGCCCAGCTCAACCGTATGGTGCCGAGGTCCGCACCGCAAGGGAAGCAAAGAATAGTACCACTGCGACCTACAAGGCAGGTCATAAGAGGTGACTGATGTAAGACCTAGGGAAGCTACCCTAGTAAATAAAACGCATCGTAGAGATCGGATGTGCTGGCCTACTTGTAGGCGCATAACTAGCACAATTTACAATCGCTCTTAGACTCAAATGACATACACATCACAAAGAGTGGTTAACAAGTGGTCGATATGGAGCGTTCAAAGAAGAACAAGAAGATTAGCACAGCTGAATAGCACTACCCTGTCCGCACACAATGTTAACAACTGAAAAATAATTCCTACAAATTGATATAATATTATTGATATAATAAGCGCTCTGTAAGTATGGAAAATAAACTTTTTGTGATTGAAAATTCACAGATTCTCTAAAAATGTCATCCATTTTCTTGAGCAAACAGAAACAAAGAACACATGCGAAAGTTAGATTTGTAGCAACAAGAAGAAGAAGAAGAAGAAAAGGACAGTTTTCATTACATTAAGTACGCTTACTTTCATAATAAAATTAACCTCTGAAGTCGAAGAGGGCATGTCTTTATGGCGAGGGACACCGATAATAACGAAAGCAAGCTTTCAGGCAAAAATCAGTGAGAAACGCTATACCAGACGCCCTGACTAGGCCTGAATTCAAAGCGGGCGAACTCAAAAAGAATAAAATTGTTTTTCTCTATGTGAACGTTTTAAGAGTGACACAGCCTGTCCATAAATTTTAAACGCAGCAATGGACGTTGTAGTTAACAATATATTACAATGAATAGTGTGTTAGGTTGAGATCAATGAATGTATGCATGTCGCAGTGCCCTGTGTTGTACACGGGTAATAGAGGATATTTAAGATATGTCAATCTAGTCCAGTGGTTCTCAACCTGTGGGTAGCGATCCATTTGGGGGTCGAACGACCTTTCACAGGTAGCTCAAGACCATCGGAAAACACATATTTTCGATGGTCTTAGGAACCGAGATACCGCACCTCTATCCGTCTCCAGGTGGGTCCGCCCACTATACAGATACGCCCACATACAGATACGCCCACATACAGATACGCCCACATACGAGTACCCGGCATTTGTGATTAATCACTATGCTTTAATTATGTTCAATTTGTAACAATGAAAATACAGCCTGCATATCAGATATTTACATTACGATTCATAACAGTAGCAAAATTGCAGTTAGGAAGTAGCAGCAAAACTAATTTCATGGTTGGGGTCACCACAACATGAGGAGCTAGCTGTATCAAAGGGTCGCGGCATTAGGAAAGTTGAGAACCACTGATCTAGTCAGTTCCGATCGTCTACCCTATGATCAATCAGATCCAATACCAAAATGCCACAGTATAACTTAATAGTTAGCGTCTGTGACTTAGCGGTAGTGAGGTGGATTACAACCCAAGAAGACCTGGTTCAAACACCATGGAGGGCAGTTTGGAAGACAATTTGTTCCCGTGGATTTTTACGAACAATAAATATAGACCTCACCGTTTACAAAGCAATGGCAAACTAAAAAAGTTAATTGCATATCCTTTACAGGAGCGTTCAACCCATTGCGAATTAACACCAGCTTTTTAATGCTGTTTGTGATTTTTCTAGGCATTATTACGTTCAGTAGTTTGCCATTGCTTTCTGAACGGGTGGCGCCATTGTCCTTTGTAAAAATCCACGTGAAACAATGTGCCAACCAAATTATCCGCAGCGTGATTCGAACTCAGAACGTCGGAGTTAATAGACCGAGTCACTATCCCCTAAGCCACAGACGCCACCCTGAACTTATAAGTGGGGAATAGAAAATCAACGACTCGTTTACTGTGGCTAATGGCGACGTCATGTAGAGGATATTCCACGATTTTCATTTTTATTTATCCAAAACTTAGTATATGTGGTACTATATGGTTTGTTTTATGTTCCTAAAATCTGTTCAGTAACCCAGATCCGTACAAATGTGTGTTTCGGGGATTGGTTAACCCCTTCGCCTGTCTGATCCAATATACTGGCTCGCAGTATTTTTTAAAGCGGACACAAAGCTTCTATAGTGGCTAAGTTAGAATACATTGCAATATAAATACGTCCATAGGTAAAACAACAAATATCACGGAGTGAAAGGGTTATGGTTAACAATATATAAAAGTTGATTGGTTACAGAAACTACAATGTAAAACTGAGATTGTATGTAGGAACAATATCAACACTATGTGTCATTTTGAACGTTAGTTGTCATATTCCGCCTCCGTACCGGTCATAACAGACTCTGGTCGCACCTTTACTACAAATTTAAAATTGGCACAACTAGCCTGTGCCACTGCGAGAAGGCGGACCTGACGGCAGAGCACCTACTGCAAGACAACCTTTGCTAGCAGTCATGAGAAACGAAATCTGGCCGGAAAATAACTAACTAAATGAGAAGCTGTATGGAGGCATGGGGAAATCTGGTACATCAGTCCAAGCTGTGATCGCACGAGAGAGATTTGGAACGCTGAATTGCAAATCTAATATTCGTGCATGGGCGTCCTTATATATTTTTCCAGGAGGAAAAAAAAAAATTAATTTAAAAAATATTTAGTTGATAGTTTACTACGTGGAAATGGAGTAGACGAGGTTCAGATCAGATTTCGGTTGTGGGCTCTTTATATAGAGATATGAACTTCTTATTAACGTGTAAACCATTGTTAGTTCTTTTTCGTCTCTCTCTTTTGTCGTCACATTGTTACCATTTGCTGTCTAGTGTCCGGTTTTCTGTTTTTGACTTTCGCTGCTCTAGTGGATTGGTATTTGATATTTGTGATTTTTGATAGGATTCTGCTATGCCATCTAACCATCTTTTTCGTGGTCTTCCCTCTCGTTTTAACTCTTAGTGGACCAGGTTAAAGCCATTATAGAATAAAAACGCCATTTAGTGTGGCTCCTGGTCTACAAGGAGTTAAGTAGCTATCTCTACATAGCTAGGTCTTCTTTCTTTTTCGTCATACTGCTACCCGGTTGTTGCCCAGTGTAGTGGTTTTCTATTTTTGTCTTGCTTTGTTATGGAGGCTTGTGTGATTGTTATTTTTGCCCTTTGACAGGATTCTGCTATGAAATCTAGTTAGTTAGTAATATAGCTAGTTAGCAACAGTAAATCACCATTTTTAAAATACAAAAAGTCATTTACCAGGGGCGCTGAATCCCCCACACCTTGTTTTAAGGTATGTACACCCATGCATATGTGGTAGTGATAGGTTGTAGTCCGTTGTTCTATTTGGAAAGGTCATAAATAATAATAGTAAGAATAATATTCTTCTTCTTCTTCTTCTCCGAACGCTCCCCACCGATACTTGTTAACCATTCTGTGTGATTTGTATGTGATCTGAGCCTAAGATCGATTGTACATTGTGCCAGTTATGCACCTACAAGTTAGCCAACACATCCGATTTCTGCTATGCTGTCTATTTACTAGTGAAGTTTCCCTAGGTCCAACATCCGTCGCTTCTTACAACATGCATTGTAGGTCACAGTGTTACTATTCTTTGCTTCCCTTTCGAACCCCGGCAACACATGGACGACTAAGACAATACGAAATATCAAGAACATTGCCTGAGTGGTTACCGGATCGGATGCATGTGTCCTAAATGTGTAGAAGTCTATGCGTTTAGGGTCTACCAAACCAATGTGCAACGTATATACGTTCTTGACAAAGATCAAACATATCACAAATAGTGATGGCAATTGGTCGTAAAGAACGAACGCAAAGAAGAAGAAGAATACCAAGAACATTTTAAAACATATTCTTGTAAGTCTCTGTTGTGTAGTCAGTAAAAAAACATACTGCCAGAACTGGTTGTAATTTCCCTCGGGAATGAGACAAGAATATTTTCTTTCTCCAAAAAAACTACTTCGTAGTTATGAACTGGGTGGCCAGACAAAAAGAAACACCCTTACACTAAGACTAGAAAACGAGAATATATTAGACATTCAATAAACAACTGTTGGATATCGATTGTACAAAGTATTTTTATCAGTGGCGGCTTGTGATCATTTTGGTTGGTAGGGCTATACATGTTTTTCCGGACAAATCATGGTTTTTGGTTGATATATTTTAATGTATAAAATAATAAATACACGTTATACATTATTTTTGGTGGGGCCCGCCCCACTGGCCCTTAATGACGAGCCGCCACTGATGTTTATCATACCGAAATGAAATATGCTGGACAGGAAGATGCAAATATGGCTGCTTCAATGTACAATAGTATAACACACTCCTACTACGTTCTAATGTCTCCCAATTGTGTATACATGATTATTACAGAGCTAGCACAGAAGAAGTAGTAGAAGGAGAAGTAAAGTACTTTATTTGTCACTAAAAATAAAACAGATGCAGGTGTAGGAAAATACAGACTAATAGCAGAAACAGTTTAAAAAGTATTAGAAACAAGTGTAAACAAAACAATGGAAATAGGATTAAGAGACATGGAAAAGGATTGCATGTTGGCTAATGACCAGACAGCTGAAGAAGTTAATAGTTTTTATTGATATTTTGGAAAGATTAGTGAAGAACAAACGTGGGCAGTGATGAACAAACGTGGGCAGTGATTCTAGGTTTAATATTTATAATTGCTTTACATTCTCTCCACCAAATGTGGAAATTTGAGACTTTCGTTACTGAACAAAAGATTAGACTATTAAACACAAATACAGAATCAGAATTTCTCTAATTCTCTGGAATATGACATGCAGCTCAGAAATTCTAATCGAAACAGCATACATCATATCAGAAGGCCTATTCTAATTTAAACATACTTGCCGGTAACAATAAAACAACCAGCACAGATTGAAAGTAAGGAGACAAATTTACGATGTAAGGGAAGACTACAGTAAAGCTATGTAGCAATGACGAAACACGTAAAAACAAAGTACTGTTGTTTTATAAAGTAAAAAAATAACATTTTTCTACCAAAAAGCCTTTAGAAAGCAAAGGATATACCAGAAGCGAAGAAATTCAGACTTCTTATACTGTAGACATAACATATACAATTATACAATAAATCCATAACGGCCCTAAAATCCATAACGATGTAAAAGACACGATTGCAAAACATAACGACAAACAAGACGCAATACTATATCCAGATATGCACTGCATTGGATCCTACAGGGGAAGAGAATAGCGAGGAGGTAGAAGAAATCTTGATGATGACCTGTTGAAGAGACTACTAGGGGAGTCTAATCTACAAAATGACAACTTTTAGTTGAATTATCGAGGGAGAGCATTGGTTGATGTCTTATGTATTTCTGAAAATAAAGACTAACTAAATTGTCGTGGAAGGAAATTTAACTCTTATTGTGTTTGAAAACTAATGCTCCCACTAGTCACACTAATAGAAACAACAGTAGTTACTACATCAACAATTGAAATAGAAAATTATATATACTAACTACTAAACCTTGTTTCAAGTTGAACATATGGCTACATCAGTCTGAACCGTGATTTTAAGCCCTGGCCATGCGGCTCAGTCCTCCCTTGATACATTGTCTCCTGTTCTCCATTAGGCTTTCCTTGGCCTCTACAGTATTCTCTTCCGCTGTGAGATTTAGTCAATTGTATGTTGGTTTTTGTTGTCCGGCTGGTGATTCTAGGTCTGTCCAATCCATCGTCACTTTCTCTCATGCCAGGTTGTTTTTGGTCGTCACAATTATTTTTATTCATGTAGGTGCCAGTCAATTGTACGTAGGTTAATGGTGTCCGATTGGTTTCTGAATGTCTTCTTCTTCTTCTTTTGTCGTCACACTGCTACAGGGTTGTTGCCCAGTGTCGTGGTTTTCTGTTTTTACTTTGCGCTGTTCTGGTGGCTTGGGTGATTATTGATTTTGCTCTTTGACAGGATTCTGCTATGCTATCTAACCAATTTTTTCCTGGTCCACCTCTCGCCCTTTTTCCTGATGTTCTGTTGTAGAAGATTCTGTATACTGTGGAGTTTGGATGCCTTCTTATTATTATCTGAATGTCAGTTCAACTCAAAGTCACTTTATGTGTTTACTTTCCAGCTGTATTAGTCTCTATCTTGTTCTTTCACACAAGACTGTTTGTTATCACTTCTGGATCATCTGATACGAGTATACTGGTGAGACATCTGCTGGGAATGTCTGCATCTTGGATGTGATATTCTTGTTTACATAAAATGTATAAGATATATAGAGCTTTATAGGCTTTACATTTATGTTGATAACTCTAATCATACTTCCCATCTAGAAGTCTATCGAAATCTATGCTTGATGAGAGGAGAGAGAAGAGAGAGAGAAAGAGAGGGGGAAGTTGAAAACAAACAATGATGTGCTAATCATAGCATTTACATTTTGCTGTTTTCCTGCCCTATCTTTGATAATAACATTCATGCCAAAATATGCGCAGAGTAAATGAAACTGTATAAGACTCTGACATTATCAAGAATTTAGATAGACTGTTAAATAAGATTTGCATTAACAAGAGCACAACAGAGAATAAATTATACACATAATACGTAATGATAGACAAGATTAAATGAGAAGGTGCTTGAAATACAGAACGTTTCGTATAAATATAGTTATACACAGCATTTCCCATAGCCTTTTCAGATCTTAGGGTATGAAGTCACTTCACATTTCTAGACCCTAGGATGCAGGAGATAGAAGGGCCAATTAGTTTCCTCTCGAGTGGAACGTCGAGTGTGGGATTAAACCCACGATCAAAACAGCACACAACAATCTTTCGCCTAAGAACAGGTCACTGCAGGCTCAACCATCACATGCACAGAATAAAGCCTGTTCAGACTGCCAGAGGTTTGGCTGAAATTGGATGCACATGTCCTAAACTTGTAGAAGTCTATGCGTTTAGGGGCCTACCACCAATGTGCACGGCTACATTTTGGCAAAGATCAAAACCAATGTTATGCAGCATGTTGTAATAAAGGCGCAAAGAAGGAGAGAAATGGATGCCAGATCAAAAAACATGATTGCGGGAGACACCTGCCAGCCATGTCCATGATACATACACCAACGAACAAACATGTCACATTTCAAATTGGTCGTAAAGAACGAAAGCAAAGGAAAAAAAAAGGGCCTACCAAACCAATGTGCAACGTGTACACGTTCTTGACAAAGATCAAACATATCACAAAGAGTGATTATAATTGATGGTAAAGAACGAACGCAAAGAAGAAGAAGAAGACTGCCAGACAAAAACACAGACTGCAGAGTAGATCCTGCAGCCATGTCCATCATACCTACACCAACGAAACGAAACATGTCCTCATTAACGAAGCTTACAGAGCAAGCTATGGGGAAGAAACTCAAACTGATATGCAGCTTCATAGAGGCAACCCATCCATCTCATGGTTTAGACGAGCATACGAAACCGAACGCAAAGAAGAAAGAAAGAAGAACCCATGACCCTCTTGTGTCCGAGTTGATAGGCGAAAGTTGCATTACGCTAATCCGTCCATATAAGTTCATTACGTAATCCGTCCATGATAGTTACACATGCTAACGTCCATATAGTTACACACATTACGCTAATCCGTCCCATATATAGCTACACACATTAGCTAATCTCCTATATAGTACCATACCTAATCCGTCCATATATAGCTACACACATTACGCTAACCCGTTCCATATATGGCTACACACATTAACTGTTGCTCCTACTCTTATATTTGGTGGTGGTTACCGTTGCAGTATTACTGTACATATTGTTACTAACACAACCATCATTCATTATAATAATAACAATAACAACAATATTACTTGTAGAAAAAAAGGAAGTAAAATTCACCAGTGTGTTATATACATTGTCTGCTCGAGACCAACAGGATACAACCCTCGGCACTACTAGCTCTGATACGCCCATAACATCAACACACTAATACTGGCATTTTACGATTCCCTGTCTTACTCAGTACTATAACTACTACTAATCGATAAACTATTCTACTACTTAATATTACAAAGAAACTATTACTACTACTATTTCACTACTACCAACCAATGCTTCTAATACAACAATAACTACGACTCCCATAACGATTACTTATTACTATCCATAACGATTACTTTA
Organism: Arion vulgaris; assembly: GCA_020796225.1. NCBI lineage: Eukaryota > Metazoa > Mollusca > Gastropoda > Stylommatophora > Arionidae > Arion > Arion vulgaris. The sequence goes on from CM036764.1 coordinate 31,972,246, forward strand.
TTACTACCCCATAACGATTATGCATTATCCCATCAAGATTACAAGAGCTACTCCCATCACGATTTCGATGGTACTACTTCACTCACGATTACTTATACTGCTACTCTTATCAGATTACTAATTGGGTCAAAGGCGCATAGGGACAACGTCGCGCCAGGATTAGTGAGCTGGCACTAAACAAGACCCTACCCACCTCCACGTGGTGACCCTGAAAAAAGACAGAAGACCCTGTCTGGTCAAGCGGTAAGGATCGAGGAGAGCTACTCTGGTATAAGTAGAGGTGCAGACGCAGTTACGTTTGAGGAGATCTGCTCGCAACACAGACTAACAGAATCCCAGAGTGACTATTTCTGCACGTCTCTCCCTGCCGAAGGGAAAAAGCTAAACAAATAAAAACGAACCGTTAGAAGGGAAAAATTACGAGTCGTTAGGAGGCACGTCCCCTCGAAACAATGAACTCACCCAAATTCCCAGCTCTAGGCAAGAATCGTCGAAAAGTTGCAACGTGTCGTGACGACACCAGGGAAGATTGCAGTAAACTCCGTATCAGAGTCCAAGCATAGCTACATTTATTGAGTAAGATTGGCCGAATGCAAAGATTAAAGTTGCGTTCCAGTGCCTAATGAAACTGCCCTCCCTGCGACAACCGGGCAAGGTACTGCCAACTAACATCCCCGGAAGATCTGAGGTGGGTGATGCTGGCGAGTGCAATATTTCAGTTGCGTTGCTTGCGCCGAATGAAACGACCCTCTAAAATATATGTGTGCAGCCCCAGTACAGTGTTTCCCGGGAACAGGGAAAATGCAGAGTAGACATTGCAAATTGCCAAGTGCCGACCCGAAACGACTGAGAATACTCCTATTCAGGAATAAACTCACCGTGGATAGAAAAGTAATGCCGATAATGCAGAGGGATGACCGGTACAATCCCAAACATTGGCGAAGGGCGATACATTTCGGACGCCGATCCTCTTACTCTAGTAAGATGACGTCCAAGTGGCAAACCATCCGTCCCACAGTTTAGGGAATGCAACCCTAGTAAATAAAATGTTGGCAAGAAATCGGATGTGCTGGCCTAGTCACCAAAGGCGCATAACTTGGACCAACGCACAATCGCTCTTAGGCTCAGATCACATACAAGCCACAAAGATTGGTTAAAGAAGTGGTCGATATTGAGCGTTCGCTGAAGAAGAAGATTACTCATAAGTGTTACTCCCATTCCGATTACCAAATAGAGCTACTTCAATCAGTACTAATGCATTTATCACAACTATAATATACACTACCCTAAAAGTTAATTGCATATCCAAGACTTTGCGAATCAACCCAGCTTTGTAACGCTGTTTGTGATTTTTCTAGGCATTATTACGTTCATTAGTTCGCCATTGCTTTCTGAACAGGTGGTGCCATCGTCCTTTTTTAAAAATCCACGCGAAACAATTTGCAACCAAATTGTCCGCAGCGTGATTCGAACTCAGAACCCCTAGGCCACAGACGCCACTTAATATACACTACACCTATTAAAAATGAAACAAAAGTAAAGAGATTCGAATAGTGCCACCATCATGCAGCACTTAGGTTATACATAATCAAACCAACTACAACAACTTACCTGCATTCGGTTCTCCACATCTCCCCACTGTTTAATCTGTCTGTCCTGAAAACTCATGTCATCTTTCTTGATTGGCACGTGAATCTCTGAGATATAAGTACGTTGTGCCATCTTTGATTACTGCTCTGTTATTACTGAACTTGGATTATTGCACTTACTGGGTATCCCAGAAATTTTCGCAACAGAACTGTTAACAAATTTATATTACCAATAGTTCGTGGATACTAGAAATATTAGCAACGATTCCTGCACACGTTATTCAACTAAACACAAAGAGTTCTGTAAGCAATGCTATTATACCAGTCTTGGACCATGCTAATATCTTAACATTCCAGAGGTCAACTGCTATTTTAACTGCTTTTTCTGTTTAAAACATCGATGTATACCTGGTGATAAAAAAGTACAGAACATCTTTAACAATACATAATTAATATATGGTGAACTATTATATATAAATTTGGATAATCGTTATTGGTTACTACGCCCGAGTGGTTACCGGGACGCACATTTGGGGTGTAAATAATAAACCACTGTTACCGCTACGCATGTTGTAAGAGACGACTTTGGAGGTTTGGCTGAAATCGGATGCATGTGTCCTAAACGTGTAGAAGTCAATGCGTTTAGGGTCTACCAAACCATTGTGCAACGTATACACGTTCTTGGCAAAATCAAACATATCACAAAGAGTGATTAAAATTGGTAATAAAGAAAGAACGCAAAGAAGAAGAAGAAGAAGAAGAACAATCACCCAGGCCACCAGGACAGTGCAAGACAAAATAGAAAACCACGACACTGGGAAACAAGCCGGTAGCAGTTGACGACACTGGCAACAAAGCCGGTAGCAGTGTGACGACACTGGGCAACAAAGCCGGTAGCAGTATGACGACAAAAGAAAGAAGAAGAAGACTATTTGGTTGTGATCGAGCTCACTGTCGCTAAGCCACAGACCCCCATAGATATATAACACATAAATATATGTTATGTACATTTAGTAAAGAATACATACAACTACTGTATAAATATATATTAGATATAAATTTAGAAAATCATTCTTCTTCATCTTTTTGCGTTCGCCCTCTCTGAATTCAAACGTAGTCAGGGCGCTTGGTACTTCTGACTGATTTTTGCGTGAAAGCATGCTTTCCTTATTATAGTGTCCCGCCATACAGTCGTGCCTTCTCCGATGTCAGAGATTTAGAGAATCCTACAAACAACTGTTTAATAACGATCGATTAGATCAGTTTTGGAACCCGCAGGGAAAGAGGTGTAGGGAGAAGGACTAGAAATACACGGAGAAGAGCGCTGGAGACTGATATTAAAAGAATAGACAAGACGCGGGAAGAATTGGAACAGACGGTAAGAGAGGGGAACAGCTGGAAGAAGTTTGTTGAAGACCTGTGCTCCGTTGGGAGTTGAAAGGTGAAGAAAGTAACTAGCAAGGTTTCAACGAGCAAAATGCAAATGTCAAAGTGACAGACACACACTAGGAATATGACATTATAAAAAAGAAACTAATTAATATTCAGAAATGCAAATGAATTCACGCCCCGAGATCGTGTTCTTTGAGAACTCATTTATTTTTAACAGGGGCACTGCAATCGAATATGTCAAATCTGAAACAAAAACAAGAAAAGGGCTGAAAAGTGGAATATATGTACAAGTCATGTTCTATTCAATTTCACAGAAATATGCACTTTTCATGTTGTCCTTGACATAATTTGTTATATAGAAATCCCTTGAGACGCCGATAATTTAATGACAGGCTCTATAAGAAAATCGATACATGAAGGAGAGCTGATGAATTTACAGATAGAGTACAACCTGAATACGATTGTCGTAAGAAGCTGAAAGTGAAACATTGATTTCTAACTAGTTTCATTCAAATTTCATGTTAAAAATATGTCCGTTTTTAATCACAATATCGCCAGTGTATTGTCGGGGCTTGCACGGTGAGCAAAGAATTGATTGTAATAATAATATCCGTCCATCGCAAGCGACGATGACAACAGTCTCAGATGTGTGATGCTGCACATCTCTGGTGTCTGCGGAGGGGACTATAGAGTCCAATCCTAGAGCACAATCCTCCACCACAGGAATGGGCGTTCTAAGAATTTTTCGTTAGCACCTTATTTTGAACGCTTCGAATTTGTTCCTTAATGCTTGTGTTAAGGTGCATGTGACCAGTTAATGAGACCAGGTCACTATTTTCCAGAGTAAGCACAGACCACTAAAAACTTTGACACCTTCAATACCACAGATTGGCACACCAGACATGTGCACCTGTTTTACCAGCTCTGTGACAGCCAGCACCTGTTACATACCTGTCTAAACATACCATAGTGAACGAGGAAGCATATTATCACGTTGTCTCTCTTCAAGAAAAACCTGTACGGCGTTGTTATAATAGCAGTCCAACAAAGTACGAAAGCATACATATCTGAGGTGGGAAGATATGATCTGGAGAAAACCGGGGTTCGATTGAGGTAAAACTGAATGAATAAACTCGCCCGAGTGGTTGCCGGGGCCCAAATTTGGGGTGTAAAGAATAAAACCACTGTTACCTGTCAAGCATGTCGTAAGAAGCGACTAAGGAGGTTTGGCTGAAATCGGATGCATGTGTCCTAAACGTGTAGAAGTCTATGCGTTTAGGGGCCTACCAAACCAATGTGCAACGTATACACGTTCTTGGCAAAGATCAAACATATCACAAAGAGTGATTAAAATTGGTCGTAAAGAACGAACGCAAAGAAGAAGAAGAAGATCTCCTGAGCAGTTCTCTTTTAACTTCTAGTAGTTGAAGTACTTGTTTAACTTGTTTATTAGTTTTCGTCTCTTTCCATAACACTCACGTTACTTTTCTGATTTCCACACTTTGCTTGCTTCAATGCTTCTCTCCATCTGCTTGTTCACTGTCGACATTTCTGCTGCATACATCAATGACGAATATATGCAACTTAGTTTACGTCAACAACATTGTCATCATCATCATCAACAATTTCATCTCGTTCGTATGTTGCCGGGCTCGCAAGGGAGTAACGAATAGTAGAATAGTAACACTGCGACCTACAAAGCATGTCGTAAGAGGTCACTGAGGTAGGGGCTAGAAGCTACCCTAGTAAAGAAAAAGCAATTGTAAACCTAATAAAATAAAATAGAAATTGGATGTGCTGGCCTGCTTGTAGGCGCATAACTGGCACAACGTACAATCGCTCTAAGGCTCAGATCACATACAAATACAAAGAGTGTTTAACAAGTGGGCGATGCTGAGCTTTCGAAGAAGAAAACAATATCCCCATATTATAAACTCATGATCACGCACGAAGACGCATCTCTGCAGCCGGAAAAAATTCCACATTCGTATTAAAGCTCTTTACACACTCCCTGCCAGAGGTCACCTCCCGTTTTTCATTTTCTTCTGCGGAAAAAACATTAATATTGGATACTTTTTGAAGAGACCTGGCATATGCATAAAATGGAATTCACACATGTCTACACATTTGTAAACCCAAACAGATCAATAGAAATATACCGGTTTCACGTTATCCCTGAGGATGTATCCATAACTAACTGTCTTTGAATATATATCCTATATATATCCTACACAGAAATAACAAATCTCAAACGATTGGAAACAGGGGTGATATCATCGTTGAGTGAGAGAAAAACTAAGATGCAGAAATATAACAGAGCTGTATAACATGTTGTGTTCCCATTGGGATATGTCAATGGTTTTATTTATTATCTTGGGACACGGAAAAGGGGTAGAAATCTTCCTCTACGAAACAAGAACAGGTAGCTGTTATGTTTGACGAACTACAAAAGAAGTTAGAAATTTAGTGCCAACAGAAAATATGGTATGAAGATGGGTACTAGGAATTACTTCCCAGTATTTTTCCTGGTACCCAATTGAGGCTGGGTCGATCTAAGAACCGTTGAGATCAGATAAAATTACAAGCCCACTGTGGAACTGAACCGGACCACTAGCTCTAAAGCTAGTTCACTAAAACTACGCTACTACGGCTCTCATATATCTTATTATATATTTCTTAGTGTCGGGATGCGCTGTCCGCATATACACGGGGTCAGTTTACATCCGAAATTCACAACTTTTTCTGCAAAATCTTATCTTGAAAAGTTTATATCAACTAAAGAAACAGTTTCGAAATCGGAGAAATATTCGATTTAAAATAACATCGAATTCTTGATGTCCTATCCGACATTTAAATCAGTCATCTTGGTTTTAAAAAAACGCAGTTAAGAAAGCTTACATAATCCAAAAATTGCCAGATGGCCTCTACAACATAGGCATAGATTAAGTTCCTTAGTTTCGTTGCGTTTTCATGTCATTACAGCTTCACTTTTCTGTTTCAAACTGCACTATGGAAACTTTAATATAATTAAGAAGAATGCGAAACGCTACTTTGATTAGATGTGAAGCATTACAAGAACCACTCGAACCGTTAAAATCTTTTAACGACGACATAGCCGATTCAAACCACTTCTTAAAAATATCAGAAAATACAATTCATGCTATTAGAAAATATCTTTTGGAAAGTCTTACTCAATTCCTCATCAAGGATTAATAACAACTTTCACCCGTGCGGAGCCGGGTTAATTAGCTAGTATAATATATATGCTTCTCACCGTCATGAAAGAATAAAAACAGCTTGGTCGACACAACTGCGCAGTCTGAAAACAAAAGCGTATTGTTTTTACAAAATAGAAGCAATTAAAAAAAGCATTCTTTCGTTGTTGAGAGAATGATTGATCGATTCTGAAACCACTACAGAACACCGTGCTTGTACAATTATGGGATATTGATTAGGCAGGCGAAGAGTACATTCGAGATACAAGATTTTCATTTATGATATATGATGTAAACAAAAAGATGACGTTATTGGACTGAATGAAGAAGAAAGTCGGTGTTATTTAGGCACTGATGCTATGATATGTTCGTGTGAAATTATTGGAACCCGCCAGTGTGTTGCCGGGGCGCTCAAGGGGAGCAAAGAATAGTAAATCTGCGACCTACAAAGCATGTCGTAAGATTTGACTAAGGTAGGAGGATTAGGGAAGCTACACTAGTAAATAAAAAACGTCGCAGAAATCGTATGTGCTGGCCTTTCTTCTTCTCTCGTTCGTTGTTTTACGACCGTTTTTATCAGTCTATTGATATATAAACAGCCTAACACCAAGAACTGGTGTACGTTCACAACCTTCAGTACCATTTGGAGCTCTGGTGCTTATCTTTCGGTGGTGTGTTCGATTTCAACCAGCGTTTACTGGGTTCGCTTTCCGTTAGCCTTTGGTATTTGTCATTAGCCGCCACAACTGACGGGAAGACCTATTTTAGAAATTGTCGGAAAGTGTCATCTATTTTAGATATGTTGTAAATAGTCTGACAGTCCACTTTGGGACCCAGGTAGGTCAAGCATTAGTATGTCGATACATATAAGTGTAACAACACAAATACAGCGAGGAAAGGAGGAACAATTATATTATAGAAAAAAAACCCACAGAAATTGCCTAACTAACCTGCCACAAAATATAAATCTTGCGATTGTTTGTTACTACTAATTTTTTTAAAAGCCGAAAACGAAAGGTTTTCAACATGAAACCCTAAAAACGCAAATGGAATAAACCGCGCAGACTGTTCGACCTTTGGAAACCACTGGACAATCCCCGACACGCCTACGGGATACCCGGGTTTACCCGGAACTCGTTGTTCAGGTCTTTTTGCGGCCGGCTAATGACAAAGTACCGCCTTTTGTTGTCCCCAGCCAACCGGCAAGGCAGCAGGTTGCTACTTTTTTTTAGGGTAGCGATCCTTAGACGACCTGCCCTCCGGGGTTGATGAGCATCATCTGCCCAGCTAACCGGTCTTTTTATGGACAACTTGGTTTGCCAACCGTCCAGTTTTGTGTACGGTTTGCTCCGCAAGTCTTTGATTGTCCCTAATCAAATTATAAGGCAGCAGTAATGTGCTGGCCTACTTGTAGGCGTATGACTGGCACAACATACAATCGCTCTTAAGCTCAGATAACATTAAAATCACAAAGAGTGGTTTAACAAGTGGTCGATATGGAGCGTAAGAAGTAGAAGAATATTATTGGATCCAGCGAAAGAAAGTTGGAGTCATTTAGGTACTTACACTATGATTATATGAAATAGGATGAATTCAAGAGAGATGATGAAGTCAGGGGTAACACACAGGCTGTGCTGCTTTCTCTGACTTCATAGGTTCCAGCCTGCTCTTCTCAAATTTGCCAAAGTTTATCTTGATCACAGGTTCTTTTATTATCCATCTCGCCCGAGTGGTTACCGGGGTCCAAATTTGGGGTGTAAAGAATAGAACCACTGTTACCTGCATGCATGTCGTAAGAGGTGACTAAGGAGGTTTGGCTGAAATGGATGCAATGCCTAAACGTGAAGTCTATGTTTGGGCCTACCAAACCAAGTGCAAAGTATACACGTTCTGGGAAAGATCAAACATATCACAAAGATGATTAAAATTGGTCAAAGAACGAACGTAAGAAGAAGAAGAATTATCCATCTCCGATAGGACTAGGAACTTGATATCACCTACACTGAGATCAGAGATATCTGGACAAATATCTCAATGATTCCAAGAGGGAGCAAGCCGTGTATCTTTGGAACGAGAGACAAGCGTTTAACCTCTACGCCACAGATACCACCACAAGACCCCCACAGACCCCCATCACAGAGTTCCCCCACATAGACCCACGCAGAGTCCCACATATACTCCCACACACACAGAGACTCCCACAGAACCACCCCCCCACCTCCCACAGAGTTTCACACATAGACCCCACAGAGACCCCAATAGAAACCGCCACATACCCCCATATAGGCCCCACAGAGACCCCAATAGAAACCCCCACATACTCCCATATAGGCCCCACAGAGACCCCCACATAGACCACATGAGACCCACACATATACCCCACAGAGACCACCACAAAGACCCCACATAGACCCCACAGGAACATCTGAAGTTAATATTACAGAAACTCGTATGTACTTGGCCAAAAGGCGCAAATACCACATCTGTTATCATAACGCTGGAGGCTAGCAGTACAACATACTCCGTTCTTCAGCCAAAAACCACATCCAGACCACAAAAAAAGGGCCAATAAGTAGTGTCAATAACGAAACGCAGGAAAAATGAAGTTAATGTCTTAGCTCTCTGACTTTTATTACACTCTTTCCCTGCACTTTTCGCTACTACAGATTCTTCCTTGCTTTCTGTTGATTACGTGTTGCATGTATCGATTGACAGCAACATAATAACTGTGACACATGTTCAATGTTATGTTATATTCTAATCTCTCTCTCTCTCTCTCTCTTTTCTCTCTTCATTCTTATTCATTGTTTTTCCTCTTGGAATATATAACTACAACTTATCGATAACGTGTAAAGTGCTTTACAATTCAGCGTTCAGGAATGAAACATTGTGCTGAAATTATTCCCAATATTATGTTAGTTTTTTTCATTGCAGTTTCTGTAACAAAATAATTTTTATAGGTTTATATTTGTAGCAATAACACAACCCCCGTTAGCCTGGTGGATTACTGTCCAGTAGGACTAGGACACGCATTCATACAAATGTGCTGCTCATAAGAATTTACGGACATTTTGATACCACATCTGCTGAGTTTTGCTGTAGCATTGTCAGATCATTGTGTTAGGACTTTTCATGGCTTTGTTTCTGTAGTTGTCCGCTTTTTTTTGTTTTACAAAGTGATGCCGCTGGCCTCTCACTCATGTCCTATTATTTGCCTTTTACGACATGCAAGCGGAGACAGTGAACCACCTTATATTCTTGATTGATTGATTGATTGATTGATTGATTGATGAGTGCCATCACATACAAAGGTATAAAACAGATTCTGAAAAACTACTCCAGAGAAGATTGGCTGAATCGATGGGCTATGGGGACGACTGGTCGGGACATGTATGCAGAGATGAATAGACCAAACCCTAAAGGACAATATAAATCTGCTACAACGAAAAGATCAAAGCACTATCTTCCAGCTAAGAACAGGACATGTTGGACCGAATTACGATCTACACAGAATAAACCCCACACACCTACCACACTGTAGAAAGTGCAGTCATTCATGTGAGACGGTACAGCATATCTTGCTTGAATGCCCTGGACTACATAAAGCTAGACAAGAACTCCTTCCACCACACCCATCTGTTCACAATACCAATTACACTAGTCTTCCATAATTACAGAACACAGATTCTACAAATTAGCATTGGCTACCCAAGAGTGAAAACTTGCAGCCCTGGTTTAAAGAGGAAGAAGAAGAACAGGACCATCATCCTTGCACTTCGGTGAGTAACCATGATTCGGACTGACTTTTCGACATGGTTCATTGATTGAACTATTCTTGCTACCCTGGAACAACTTGGAGATAATACAGTGTTAGGCCTGTATATTTCGCTGATTAATGACACGCGATGTTTGATATCGTCAACATCACGTGGCCACTTTACTTTTCAGTGTTATTCTGGTTTCCAATTGAGGCTGGGTCGACATGAAAGCCCGAAACAATTTATGACCCAAATGGGCATTTTGAACCTGGGACCACATGCCTCTGAAAAAAGTGCGTTAGTTCCTTTAAATCCGGGCCAAAGGTTTCATTAAAAAAATATTGTACTTACATAGTTTCATAGCATGTGAAGACCCTGACGTTTAGGTCATTAACAAATGCAGCTATTCTTTCTGTTCTTGGCCGTCCTATGTATTGTGTTTCAGCTATGATTCATTTCTTTCAGTTCTTGTGTTACTGTTCTTCTTCATGTCGTTTTGGGTCTTCCAAACTTTTAATTTACTTTCTGGTGTTTATCTCAGTGCAGGTTTTGTGACAGAGTTAGTCTTCATTCAAATCCCATGTCTGATCCATTTCTAACTTTTTTTTTTGATGATGGCTTTGTATTATGTTTTGATCCTGTGTAGCAGTGGTTGATAGAGTTTTGTGTGATAGAGTTCTTGTAAGGTTAGATGAGTTTCTTGAAATCGTGGTTGATAAGTTCGGTAGATAGTTCTGGTTAGATAGAGTTTTGGGCTAGAACATGCGTAAGATCTTTCGCACACAATGTGTTAAAGATGGAAAGATTGTACATATCTTGTTCTATTATTTGTAAGCATTCGAATCCATATAGTAAAGCTGATAGCACACATCCCCGGTATATATTAATATTTGAACGTACATAATTAATGTGACATTTGACACATCATATTCGCTGAAAGTCGAGGAGATTCAGGTGTTCAGTTGAAATTCAGACTTTCCAGGATGTTGAGAGTTATAGTTTTTATGACTAGTGAAGAAATATTGCTTTACATTACTTATTTAACCCTTTTACTCTGTAGTTAAAATTTAGTTTTTCACCGAACGCATTTAATTGCAATGCATATTAAACTGGCAAATACATCGGCTTTGCGACATCTTCAAACCTAGCGCGAACCAGGGACATGGGCTTAGAAGGATGAAGGAGTGAAACTAAAAGACACTTAGTATTTTTACTAATAGACAAGCTACAATTGCACAATAGACACGATGTCTGTGTATAATAAAATAATACTTATCCTGTCAGATTTCAAAAGGAATTATGTTGCGCATTTGTCATGTTTTTTTAATGACAGATTATACTAATTAATAATTGTTGCCCACCTTTCGTAGCTAGTACAGATTAAGTTAAAATATGAATTTAAAAGAATAAATAAGATCACTCATAGATAAAGAATAAAATGTTTCTAATCTAAATTGAAAATGTCTACTTCACCATTTGGAAGGTAAATTCACGTGGTGTCTGGTCTCCCAAAGCAGAAGGGATGCCTTGAGATACCGGTGCCTTTTAAGTGAAAATAGCCCAAATCTGGGATTTAAGGAAGGGAAGGTCTCTGAATGTTCCAACAGGAAAAGCGAAAGACGGTTCTCAGATAGTGCTGCCACACACAAAACAGTCCATGACACACCGAAACCAGTATGTTATTCGAAAAAAATAATCTGAAATTAAAGCAATCGGGGTTAAAGGAGGAGGTAAATATGTCAAAAGATAAACGTGCATCACTTCTCATACTCTAACATTAAAAACCACAAAACTGTCTGTGTATTCGAATTTTCGCATTAGATGAAGGTCAGATACTGGGTCGAATAGTCAGTCTCAGCCACGACATCAACTCTAACTATTGGAGATAACCTTACAAATCCGTTAAAAAAACACACGTCAGCATGATCACTGTTGTTACTAACTTTTACCCGGATCAGAAATTGCTGACATATTGACTTATTACTCAATATACTTCTTTTTCTTCGAAAACTTCATAAGGACATACACTTATTAACCACACTGTGTGATTTGTATGTGATCTGAGTATAAGAGCGATTGTACGTTATGCCATTTATGCGCCTACATAGTAGGCCAGAACATACGACTTCTGCGATGCTTTTTTATTTACTAGTGTAGCCCTTCTGCCCAGCGTGTTCTTAGCGCGTTGGACTACGGGTGACTATCCCTCTGTGTGTTCGGGTTCAATTCCGCGGGATGGCAGAAAAAACAACAGGTTCCCCAGATTTACGGTGTTCGTGGCACCGAGCCGAAGGGTTACATGTCCATGACACCGAGCCGAAGAGCTTTCAGCTCAAGTGCTTCTGGATCGGAAAAATAAATTAAAAAAATTACTAGTGTAGATTCCCTAGGTACTACATCAGTCGCCTCTCGACATCAACATACTTTGTAGGTTGCAGTGGTACTATTCTTTGCTTCCATTGCGGACCACGACACCACATGGGCGGCTTAATTGTGGGGTTTCTGTGTTGTGGAAGTAAGGTGCTCGCCTCTCGATCCAAAGGTACTCGGTTCGTTTCCAGCGTGGAGCGATCGAGATACTTTTCCAGAGATTCCTAATCTCAATGTATATGTGATCAAGTTCCTAGTCTGATTGGAGATTCACGATAAACGGTATGTCACGTATTCAAGTTTAGGACGTAAACGAACCATTGACAGTTGAAAATGGATACGTGTAGTCTGCAAAGCTACTGCTGGGGTAAAATCCATTAAGCATTTTAAATACAATTCGTTCTCAATTTTTCACAATCTCTAAATTTACAGCGGAGAGCTTTGCCGTATTAAGGAGACAGCGCACTGCCGACGAAATATTCTTGTTAAGAAAGAGATCTTCTTCTTTGGGTTCGTTCTCTACGACCAATTTTAATCACTCTTTGTGAAATGTCTGATCTTTGCCAAGAACGTGTATACGATCCACATTAGTTTGGTATGTCCCTAAACGCATAGACTTCTACACGTTTAGGACATGTGCATCCGATTTCACCAAACTCCTTAGTTGCTCTCGACATGCGTGCAGGTAACAGTGGTTCTATTCTTTACACCCCAAATTTGGGCGCCGGTAACCACTGGGTAGGCCTAAACGCATAGACTTCTACACGTTTAGGACACATGCATCCGATTTCAGCCAAACCTCCTTAGTCGCCTCTTACGACATGCTGGCAGGTAACAGTGGTTCTATTCTTACACCCAATTTGGGGCCGGTAACCACTGGTGTAGGCCAAACGCATGACTTCTACACGTTTAGGACACATGCATCCGATTTCAGCCAAACCTCCTAATCGCCTCTTACGACATGCGGCGGTATCAGTGGTTCATCTTTACACCCCAAATTTAGGTCCCGTAACCACTCGGGCGAAGAAAGAGATAGGAGCACACACGGTTATTTACCGAAGCTCAATGATAGTCAATCAATCAATCAATCAATCAATCAATCAAACAAACAAACAAACAAACAAACAAACAATCAACCACTCAATTAATCAATCAATTAATTATCTTATAACAATCACAAGCCTAACACAACAACAACCACAACTCTCACTATCTCTACAATTGTTTTGATTAGCATAATTGTTATTGTCGCAAAAAGCAACCAACTAATACATCAGTATTATTACCCTGTGTGCTGCTGCTAGAACGACAACTGTCATAATTGTATTACCCATATTGCTAACATAACTACTACACCAACAAATGTTACTACAAAAACTAAATGACTACTCCTACCACTAAAGCTACACTACTGTTCTGAACACATAAATTACTTCTTCTTCTGTTTCTTCACTGTACCTCAGTAAGATGTAAGATGTGTGTGGGGTGGAGGTAGGAGATACAAAATTCGTATGTGTGCCTTGTCTAATGCGCATTGGAAGTTGGTATTCATTTCTCTAAAGTTTTTCTTGATTCCGTCACGTTGTATTTTGCTTGGTCTTTCTTTTGTTCTATTTCAAATTATATGTTATCAGTGTTGCTCTCTGTTGTAGACGATACAAAAAAAGGTAAAGGAACTGTTTTTATAGCACATGACATATAGGGTAATACAGTGGCGGCTCGTGATCATTTTTGTTGGGGAGGGGGAGACATTTTTCCCGGATAAATCATGGTTTTTGGTTGCTATATTTTAATTTATAAAATAATAAATACACGTTATACAATTTTTTTGGGTGGGGCCAGACCCCACTGGCCCTTAATGATGAGCCGCCACTGGGGTAATATGTTGTTAGGCTCGTATTTTTCATTGACCGTCGGCACACGATGGGTGATGTGGTCAACAGCTCGCTGGCCGCCTTTACATCATAATGCTTTTCCTGGTACCCAATTGAGGCTGGGTCGACGTGAGAGCTGTTACGGTTGGGAAAAGTTCCACGCCTACTTGTGGAATTAAACCCGGACCACTAGACTAAAAAATGAGTTCACTAACAACTACGCCACTACGGCTCTCACTAGCCTAAGAAGTGAGTTCACTAACAACTACGCCACTACGGCTCTCACTAGCCTAAGAAGTGAGTTCACTAACAACTACGCCACTACGGCTCTCGTGGTAGACGATATCAAGGCATTTTAGTGAGGTAACAAAACCATTTAATCTGTTGTTATTTTAGAAATTGAATGACTTTTTATTTCGTTGCTGTCTTCTAGTTTTTTCATTTCTAAATGTATTTCTTTTAATCCTGCAGCTCTTCTAAGATATCTCATCTCTGTTGTTATGACAACAATTATCGACAAAAAAGTTCTTGTTCTCCACCACATTAGGAGTATGGAGGCTAACATTACAGCTGGTCTGCTTGCAGGAAGAATGCACTAAGCTACATGTGAAATCTTGCTGTTGTGGTGTGTTTAGCAATTTTAATTGCATGGTAATGTTGCTAGACGCATATAACACTACCTTTAGTTACCTCTAACGATATTTCTTTGCATTGTATATGTGACATTAATTTGTTTGGTCAAAATTAGTTCTGGAGCTAGACGGGAATTGCTATTTCAACTGTGCGGGAACTGCTGCCACTGTTACTGCTACTACTAGTATCACCACCATTACTATCAATTCAACTACCCCTACTACTAACACTAGCTAGTACAACAAAAACTACTACTACTACTACTACCACCACTACTACTACTACTACCACTACTACTACTACTACTACCACTACAACTACTACTACTATTACTACTACTACTACTACTACCACTACTACTACTACTACCACTACTAATACTACTACTACTATTACTACTACCACTACTAATACTACTACTACTACTACTACTACCACTACTAATACTACTACTACCACTACTACTACTGCCACTACTACTACTGTTACTACTACTACTACTGCTACTACTACTTACTACTACTACTACAACGATCACCACCATTTACTAAAATTACAACTATTCCCTTACTGTTACGACAACAACAATCACTACTATTACCATTACAGCCACCACTTCAGTACTACTTTCACCACTATCACAACTACTACCACCACCACTACTACTATTAATACTACTACTGTTACAACAAGTACTACTACTGCTACTATCACTACTACTACTGCAGCTACTACTACTGCTACGACTAATACTACTACTACAACTACTACTACAACTACAACCGCTACTACTAAAAACACATCTACAATAACTATTGTGTTGATATCCAAACATCCTGTAACTACAACATTAAACTTACTCAGATGATACAACAGAGACGCACCACCTACACAAATGGTTATAGTTAACAAACATATGTAATATTAATATATAACGTAAATAATGTCTGCATCCTTATAGTAGAAATAGGGTAAAGTTCGCACCGTAGTAACTAATATAACTGAACATATCAGAACCTACCTTTACTATCTGTCCACAACAGCTGCAAGTGAGGGTATGAACTGTCAGTCAATATGTTGTTACAAGAACTAGCCCATCTTTCCTGACGTGACTGAAAAATTGTGCTTAAAATAGCATTCCCGGGCAGAGATCGATAACTAGGTCAGTAGAAAGATCATTTCCCTGGTGTATGCGTGGATCAATGTGATTGGATTGAGAAGTGGATGGGATAATAGAACGTGATAGATGTATAGGTTTGAGGAAAGGGGGAGGGTGTGAGTGTGGTGAATTTTTAAAATTTAGAATACTGAATTAAACTACCAAAAAAGGCATGTCCACACATGAACGTGCGGAGATATCTCGCCGGGATGCTAATTAAAAGAATGGAGTTAGAAATATGCAAGTAATCAAATTTTGTATTTTATTATATATTAACTTTGTTTGTATCTGGTACTTGAGTGTTTATGGAGAGAACAAGACAGATTAAAGTGGACCAAGAGGTTAAAAAAAGAAGGTGACGCTAGATAGGACACACTTTGCGAAAACCTGAGGGAAATATAACAAGAAGGGTCTTTTCCTGGAACCCACAGGGAAAGCGAAAGAGGGGGAGGCCGAGAAATAGGTGGAGACGAGATTTGGAGGCAGAGATCAACAATATAAAAAGAGCTGGAGGGAGCTGCAGGAGATAGCTAGAGATGGGAAGACTTGGAATGCGTTGGTTGAGGGCATATGCCCCAACACGGGTTAAAACGACAGAGAGGGAGAGAGAGTACTTGAGTGTAACCCGGAAAGAGGAAAACGGAAAAGGGTATGTCCTAAACAGACTTGCAGACGGTAGTCTTATTAAAGAACTTCTTCTTCTGCGTTCTCACTAGATTGGGAGTTCGGATTCACTAATAAAGTCCGTCGTCAGCCTCAGATTGTCAGCCACTCCATACAGTTTGTCTTGGACGCTGGTGTAAGTTGGCCACCTCTTTCTTTTCAGGTCTGCATACGGAGGTCAGTTCTGTGCTATATGCTCTGTTGTCATACTGACAAGCCACAGGAGCACAGGTCGTTGGTGCCTACCTTGAATTTAGTGTGCAGGTGGTGTCTCATTCTATTAATGAGCTGAAGGATGCTGGAGATCCTTGGAAGCCATAAAAAAAAAACTGCCAGAGATCGGGAAAGTTTCAAACAACTGTTGAGACCCTATGATCCATGAGGAGAGTAGAGGAATACGTCAAATTTGTTGTATCTGTAATCAATAATGTAGGCCATTTAACGTTACCCAGATACATTGTCGTCTATCTCTGAAATGGTGCTATTCCACCACAGAACAAATGTCACTTATGAAATGCAGGGCTTCCAGAAGGAGTCTACATGGCGCAGAGGTAAGGTGCTCGCATCTCACTTCGAAGGTATTCGGTTTCAGTGTGGAACGATAGTAAATTCAGAGACCTTAGTCTTAATGTAGAGAGATCATGCTCCAGTCGTGAAAGATCATGCTCAGTCCTGGAAGAGATCATGCCCCAGTCCTTAGAGAATCTTAAGTCCTGTAGAAGAGATCATGCTCCAAGTCCTGTAGAAGAGATCATGCTCACAGTCCTGTAGAAGAGATCATGCTCCCAGTCCTGTAGAAGAGATCATGCTCCCAGTCCTGTAGAAGAGATCATGCTCCCAGTCCTGTAGAAGAGATCATGCTCCCAGTCCTGTAGAAGAGATCATGCTCCCAGTCCTGTGAAGATCGCCAGTCTGTAGAGATCTGCCCAGTCCTGTAAGATCATGAGTCCAGAAGTGCGATAAGAAAGTAGGTCTCGTGTTCAGTTGATCACGTCAAGGAATTCTTAGCGATTGAAAACCGATATTTCCCCGTGTGGTTACCTGGGCCCAAATTTGGGGTAAGAATAGAACCACGGTTACCTGTCATGCATGTCGTAAGAGGCGACTAAGGAGGTTTGGCTGAAATCGGATGCACATGTCCTAAACTGTAGAAGTCTATGCGTTTAGGGGCCTACCAAACCAATGTGCAACGTATACATGTTCTTGGCAAAGATCAAACATATCACAAGAGTGATTAAAATTGGTCGTAAAGAACGAACGCAAAGAAGAAGAAGGAAAACCGATACGAGTAGGCAGCAAAGCGCTGCACGGGATACATTTATTGAACAGGTTACAATAAAATCCCTAGAAAATTTATCATCATCTTCAAATTATATCGGAACACTTGACGTTGTTACGAAATGCAATGATGATGGTCATATCAATCAATCAATCAATCAATCAATCAATCAGTCAATCAATCGTCATTGGGGCAGAAAGTTACAGTCCAGTTCCAATGACGAAAACAAATTTCCTCACAAAATCAGCAGATATCTCTCTTCAACCAGATATTTGTAAAGTCGACCGAACAGAGGCTTGAACACCGTGATCTGGTGCACATATAAGTGCACTACCACTGAACTACGCATACTCTCTAACGTTTATATTCAATAAATAGCCAGTGAAAAAGTATTACGGACTTTCGAAAAAACCCGCCTGTGTGGGCCAGGGCCCGCAAGGGAAGCAAAGAATAGTACCACTGCGACCTACAAAGCATGTCGTAAGAGGCGACTGATGTAAGACCTAGGGAAGCTACTCTAGTAAATGAAAACATTGCAGAAATCGGATGTGCTAACCTACTTGTAAGAGCATAACTGGCACAGCGTACAATCGCTCTTAGGCTCAGATCACATACAAATCACACAGAGTGGTTAACAAGTGTCGATATGGAGCGTTCGAAGAAGAAGACACAAAAATAACAAATTACCGAACACGGGATTTGAACCACAAATCTTTATTTCTTACAGTACTAATTCTAAGGGTTAAACGTACGAGGTGGCGTCTGTGGCTTAGGGGTTAGTGACTCGGTCTATTAACCCCGACGTTCTGAGTTCGAATCACGCTGCGGAAGTTTGGTTGCAAATTGTTTCGTGTGGATTTTTACAAAAGGACAATGACACCACCCGCTCAGAAAGCAATAGAAACTACTGAACGTAATAATACCTAGAAAAATCACAAACAGTGTTAAAAAAATATGGGAGTTGATTCGCAAAGTCCTGTAAAGGATTTGCAATTAACTTTTAAACGTACGTAGACTGAAAATGAGAATCACACAAACACAAGAAAACACTCCAAAATATAGGAAGATAGTTATATCTGTAAGCCCTCGATGAGATTTCCAACGTTAAGAAGTAGGTCAGGAGAATTGTGTCCGTATATTTTCAGTGCAAGTTTTATAACTTCACCATTTTGTGATTACATTCCAACATAGCTCACAAACTAATCTTTGTTCTCTCAGTAGAGATTAGAGGTGCTCCCAATAGTGTGGCTCTGCAGTACTGATACAGACGGAGCGGGTTAAAGGTATGTTTTACTTAATAAAATGTGAAGTCAAAAGTAAGAAACCCGTTTTCAAGGCATATGGTATACTATGGTATACATGGACCGTTTTTCTTTAACAAAACGGCACACGAAGGGTAATGTGGTCAATATTAAGTCGACCACCTTATCTTCGTAGTGTGTCTGGTATTCATATGAGTTTGGATCGCACTGAGAGTCCTTTACTGTGGAAACATTCCTCTCTATCTGGATTCGAAACGAGACCACCCATCTAAAAAGCAAATATACTATAGTTCGTTCCAAAATTCGTGATCACACTAAGGTTTAATTTGTGAAATCTTCTGATATCCATCCAAGTAATCAAGATATCCCATCTATCTGGATACAAGTAATTTTTGCGTGCAGTCTTATATACCTCACGACGTTACGAATCCATGTTTAACTAATTGGTAGGTAGCTTAGTTGATGCAAAAACGTTTTTGTTATATAATTTTGCATAAGCACAACAAAATGATCATCAAAGTTTAGAACTTACAGTAATACACAAAATGGTGGCGAATGATTGCAAAGGCGTATTCCTATTACATATTATAAAAAGAAAGGTCACATAGTGAACAAATGATACCTTCCACTTCTATAAATGAAAGTAAATGTTGCGTACATACGCCAATGACAGTCGGTAAAACATTGTGAACTGATTAATTTCACGGGATTCCTGATTTTGACGTGCACTGAATTGCATTTGGAACACGGAAATGCTTAGTTATAGACAAACTTGACAATCGTACTGTAAAATTTCGACAAGTATACCAGATCAACATCGCGGTAAATTTAGTAATAACATATAATATAATTCTTACAGAACTAAAGGTTTGGGTGGGCAAAAAAACTTTTGGAAAGTCGTCACTGTTACCTATATAAAAATGCAAAAATCAAGAATTTCTGTCAAATGTATGATTTTATATCGGTCGATAAAGATGATCACGAATTTTGGAACGAACTACAGTCACTACGCTACCGCAGCTCTTTATCTAAAAGATAATTAGCCCACATTGGATCGTCATAAATGCATATGGATGAACTCGATTTAGACTGACCTCTACGTGGTTTATAAGGTAGCCAAGAATATAATCACTGTCTTGGTGCACATGACTGTTAAAGTCGACTAATATAATCACAGTCTTCTCTCAAATGACGATTTTAATAGTCGAGTAAATGATCACTTATCAAGATTTAGCCCATTGACGTCTAAAGCGACTATGATGAATCATGACTCCTCTACGATGACGTTAAAGCAGAATATAATCACTGTTCCTCTCGCATGACGTTAAAGTCGACTAATATAATCACTGTCTCCTTCCCTGACGTTAAAGTCGACTAATATAATCACTGTTCCTCTCGCATGACGTTAAAGTCGACTAATATAATCACTGTCTCCTCTCGCATGACGTTAAAGTCGACTAATATAATCACAGTCATCTCTCGCATGACGTTAAAGTCGACTAATACAGGGTGTTCAACTTAAAAGCAGCCTGTGAATCGAGCTAATCTGACATATATATATGGAAATGGGAAGGTTCAGTTATGACGTAGTATAGGTCAAGGTTGTGTGATGGTGTGTAATTGAAGTGAGGGAAGGGGCGATGAACAAATGTGACGTAGGACAAGCTAGTCAGAACCGGTTTAAATAGTAAATAGAGGAGATGCAATGCGTACCTGGCAAATTTATATTTATCACTGGGGCTGCTTTTAAGTTGAACACCCTGTATAATCACTGTCTCCTCTCACATGACGTTAAAGTCGACTAATATAATCACTGTCTCCTCTCACATGACGTTAAAGTCGACTAATATAATCACAGTCTCCTCTCGCATGACGTTAAAGTCGACTAAGAAAGTTGATGTGGAGTTGCGTAAAGTTTTCAGAAAATCAAAACTTTATTTTATGATTTAGAGACATACAAAAGTAGTTCTACCCCATTTATACTTACAAATAAATTTAAAACTATGGTCATTTCCTATTGATGTTTTTATATTTGTTGCAATACATAAAATATGGTAATAAATGCAGAACATAGATAAAGAATAGATTATCTCAAACGAGCATAGATTTTGTGAAGATGAAAAGCATTCTGCGCTTTAAATCACTACCAATGACACCGAGATAAGAATACTAAAACGATATATTGAATCAATACTTCTGTATGACAGTGAATCGTTGACAGTGACCACACTATAAGTAAGATCACTGGTAGCCACAGAGTTATAGTTTTCCAGAAAAATGCTTGGCGGGGATACTGATAATAAGTAAAACTCAAAAATCAGTTAGATGCGACATACCAGGCGCACTGACTACGCATGCATTCATAGCGGACGAACGCGGAAGAAGAAGAAGAAGAAGAATACTGAAAGTTACATAGTCAGCAAAAAAGAGCACATGTCCATTTTTAAATAGCTTAACATTGAAGAGATGTGGTTGATAATAAGATTTAAAAAATGATAAGAATGAAATACTTTGGACATATATAAAACGACAACGTTCTCTGGAGATCATTCTGGGCCTGATGCTGTACAGATGAAGAAGACCAAAGAGAAGAAGGGTGCTAGAGGTCATAGATAAGGTGAGTATAACTGCAGCAGACGCCGGACACCTCACAAAGAACAAGAAGGCATTTAGAACTGCTGTCCAACAGGGACAATCTAGATAATAATGATGGTCTAAAAAAGGGTCTTAAGCCGAAAGATTAACTTCATTACGGCGGGCCTTACACTATATAGCTCGGTCTTAATGCGACAGCGGCCACACCCGGGCAACGGCTGTGACAGGCCGGCTAAACCAGGCGCGGGTAACCGATTCGGTATTAAACCAATCGGTGAATCTGGGTATGCCAACCCTGCATGTGAAGACTGGACTCGGCAGATTGTGCGGAATAAACTATACTCTGGTTCAACGGACAAGAAGGCGTCTGCCAGCAACGCGCTGCAGAGCGTACTGAGCAAGGCCAGACACGTAGAACGCCCTGGTCATCCGCTGCACCCAGATCCTTCTCCAGCCATCTCGACTTTGTCCTGCCACTGGACACAGAAGGAATTGGGCGACAGAGTGAGATCGACGAACTGCGCAACTCTTTCTCACTTTAAACCAAATCATCGCGCAAGTCACCATTTCAACCATCCTATTCCCTTGGATGAAAATTTGTGTGGTCATCATCACCCGTGATGGACGAGCATCATCAGCTCGGTCCCTCTCCGCAGAAATGGCAGGCCACCTGGCAGTAGTATTGCACAAAGCACGAACTCCGTCTCTCCGGCAACAATCCTAGGGATCTCTGGAAAAATTGCACCCATGAACAGAACGGTGCAGTATGGTAATGATAATTTGTACTCTAAATAATGAATAAAAGGGTGCTATGATTTCATTTTTTTGGGTATGTTAAGGTATCTCTCTTTAGCCTGAAGGGCGTTTAGGGCAGCTCCTAGCTATAATAGACTTTGTATCGCAATAGAAACATTGTCATTACAAAAAGTGTGCCCCAGGAAAACAAAAAGTTTTGGAATCCCCGGTTATTCTCACGTCTCAACACGTTTCTAAATTTACTTTTACGATGTCGAGTTTTTTTTGTGTGTCGGTTTAGTAAATTTCAGGTTAGTGAAACAGTCTATTACCTGCTTTAAGAATGAAACGTCAGCAGGAAATTGGAATGTACAACAAACTCAGTTTTGTAAAACTAGGTCTGTGCTGGTGTCTTTCTATTCCTCGTTAGCCAATAATAGTGCGCATCGTTTTACAACGAGATTTCGATTTATGTGCCTTTCGATCAGAAATATAACTTTTAACACAACATTTTGGTACCTTTTTATTTCTTCCCTCATCGATATCTTTTTCTTCACTTTTCAACTCCCAACGGAGCACATGTCATCAAAAAACTTCCAGCTCTTCCTCTATGTTACCATCCCTCAGAATTTTTTTTACACGGCTTACCTATCCTTTTAATATCAGTCTCCGGCTCTCTTCTCAATGATGTTTTAGGCCTTCCCCATCTCCTCTTTCCCTACGGGTTCCAAAACATAACTAATCGATCTCTACCAAACACTAAAACAAGTTTATAACTTCAAGTACTTAGGAAGTGTAATATCATCAGCTAGCAACTCAAAAGTGAAAATCTAAAACAGATATAACAAAGAGAACGAACTTACTAGGCAAATGGAACCAATACTGAATACGAAAAACGTGTCAATAGGTAATAAATAAGCATAATATAACAAAATATATCTAAAAGCTTTTGCTGCCAACACTAGACGTGAACGATGAAAACAAAAGACAATAGAAAAATTACAACTATAGATGAGATTCGTGAAGAGAATGTTAAATGTATCAAGAAGAAAGACAAATTAGAAATAATACAATTAAGTATATAGTTGGTGTAAAAGTAGCATTATTTCTCTGGTGTAGTATCTCTATGTAAAAAAAGTGATCTAAAAACGAAGAATTTACTTCATTGTATCCGGTTTACCCCATATTCTTGGGGCTCTCCATCTGTCAAGAGTATAGCATAAGTCACGAACCTCCTAGCACTGGCAACAATCCTAAGTTATCTGTCAGGATAACAAATATACACTTACGAATAGAGGGATACGATCCGGATTCGAACATACGACCTTCAGAACGCAAAGCATACGCTTAAACGTGTCCTCATAGAGGCCATCTATGCTATATTACTTCAGAACGCAAAGCAAACGCTTAAACGTGTCCTCACAGAGACCATCTATGCTATATTACTTAAGACTCGTTGGTCGAAATGTTATTTATAATAATCTTATTTACCTGATTTTTCCTTGTTTTTGTAAATGTGTAATTTTCCTGTAATTAATACATCTTTTTTTCTTCTTTTTCTTCTTCGAATGATTCATATCGACCACTTGTTAACCACTCTCTGTGATTTGTATGTGATCCGAGCCTAAGAGTGATTGTACGCTGTGCCAGTTATGAGCCTACAAGTAGGCCAGCACATTTGATTTCTGCTACGCATTTTATGTACTAGGGTAGCTTCCCTAGGTCCCTACCTCAGTCGCCTCTTACGACAGGCCCTGTAGGATGCAGTGTTACTATTCTTTGCTCTCATTAGGGCCCCGTAACACAGAGGCGGAATACATCATCAATTAGCTCAGTTTTACAGTAGTCTAGTTCACTTGGAACTGATTGTTTCAGTCACTATGTGTCTGGTTATCTTCTATACAAGATCTAATATAATTCATTGATTTTGTCTAGCTACTTGAGTATGTTTCTGCGCCATTCAATCAATAATTAATATGGCTATCATTTTATATGTCATATTCTTTTGTTTCTAGAGGAGCGTATACCGTTGAGTGGGTAGAACAATGGTTTCGAAGTGGGTAGAACAATGGTTTCTAAGTCCTGTGGACGTGTATTCACATCTCGGTAATGTCAGGGGCTATTTTATTTCGGATTGGCGTGCGATTATACTGATTATTAAAAAAACCACACACTGCTGGCAAGATTTAGAACCATAGGTTCCCAAACTTTTTCGGAACACCGCCCACTTTGCGAAACATAAATTGTGGAACCCGCCCTCCTCCACCCCCACCCCATTATAACAGTTTTCCGCGTTCAAGCAGTTGGATATTTTTGATGTAAATAGCAACTAATGATACATTACTGTTTATGCAGTTAAAGTATTGAAAACGTATCGGTCAATGTGTGTTTCATCTTGAATACAGTTATTCAATCGCAAAGTCACGGAAAATAATTTATTTTAAATATAAATCATTAATTTCTTATACAAGGAACTATCGACCCTCAGGTAGTCTGAACACCCCAAAAGCTTCTGAACCCACTATCGCCCTCCCCCAGAAAGCTTCAGCGCCCACTGGGGCGGTAATCACACTTTGAGAACCTATGATCTAGAACAAGCGGTCTTTAATCGTTAGCTAAAATAGATCGTATTAGTGCTTCTATAATCTGGATTTTACTACTGTATAAGATAGCATGTCTTTTGTTTGGATGTTATCTCTGTTTTGTGTGCAACATTTTTCAGCTGCTATTAGTATTGCTACTCCGATACAATGGATACAAAGCAAAAGGCCGACTGCGCAAAAGATGGACCACAGAGATAACAGATTCAACGAAAGACACTGTTTTTTTTTCTTCCTGATCCAGAAGTACTTGAACTTTCAGCTCTTCGGCTCGGTGCCATGGACATCGTAACTCTTTGGTTCGCTGCCACGAACACCGTAAATCTGGAGAACCTTTGGCTTTTCTGCCAGCCCGCGGAATTGAACCCGCACTCACAAAGAGCTTGTCACCCGTTGTCCAACGGGCTGCGAACACGCTGGGCAGGCGGGCAAAAGACACTCTTTATGAAGCGCACACAAAAGCTCGTTCTAGAAATCTCTTCTTATCCTGACGCCGTGAGGTAAAACAGGAATGGAGAAAAGAAAGAAAGATTATTATTATTATTATTTTTATTATTATATGTCGTAGGATATTGTAATTTGTTGGACTTGTTCCAGCTGCACTTTTTTTAATTCTAATACTGAATACTTTAGTCTTGTTCGTTTTTATAATTATAGCCCGTGCACATACACACACGCCCTATGGTCTTCGTCTTCTTCGCCTGCCTGGTATTACGCTCTCCAGAATGATCTCCACTAAAGAATTAGGTACTTTTTTATGACTAAAAGGGTCGCCGATAGCGAAGTTGATAACACTTAGCTCTAGTGACCACATACAGTAGAAAGGCAGGGGCTCGAGGCCAGCTTGGATCAAAAATTCTCTGTATGCACAAGGTACATGGTCTACAGAAGACGTTGATATCTTACTTGGTAATCTCTCTCTCTCTCGCGATCCCGGCCTAGACTGATGAACCAACTTTTATCATGAATTTTACCGTTGTTTTAAGGGACTCCGTTCCTCCGTACAGCTTCTCGCAGAGCTCTGTGTTTTGGGGCCATGTTTCTTTTCTTATGCCTGCTATCAGTTGACAATCTTGCAGTATGTGCTCTGCCGTCATGTCCGCTTTTTGCAGGGGCACAGGCTAGTTGTGCCAATTTTAAATTTATTAAACATGTGGGCGCGAAGCTTGTTGTGGCCGGTACGGAGGCGGAGTATAGCAACTTGTTCACTAAGAGACAGATCATAGTACCCGTCACTATTGTTGTGGCCGGTACGGAGGCGGAGTATAGCAACTTGTTCACTAAGAGACAGATCATAGTACCCGTCACTATTGTTGTGGCCGGTACGGAGGCGGAGTATAGCAACTTGTTCACTACGAGACAGATCATAGTACCCGTCACACTTGGGAATCTAAATTACAAGTACCTCTGAGAGAATATGGTTAGTCTGAATGGAGGGACACTGGTAGTAACCAAAGCATACCTCCACGCAAAAATCAGTTAGAGGCACCATATTGGGTGCCATGACTACATGCGCCTCAATTCATAACTGGTGAACGGATAAAATATGTATCTAATGTATTTCATTTTCTCATTTTTATGATGGTTTTTGTTATACTGTTGATATTGTTTTTATTTCTTACCTATCCCTACTACGCTTCTCTCATTACTTAAACTCCAGATTGTTTACCTTCAGACTTGTCAACATTTATATATTGTTTTACTATATGTAGACACAACATATCTCTTATTATTATCATAAACTGTTTTTTATGTGTTTGCTTCTTGACATATGTTTGTTTATATACATTTTTAAAAAAGTAACGTAACCCTTTTCATATCACACAGTATATAGAGTAATACAGTGTTAGGCGGCCCGTATTTTTCATTGACTGTCAGTGCACGATATGTCATGTAATCAACATCACGTCGACCGCCTTTACTTGCCAGTGTCTTTCCTGGTTTCCAATTGAAGCTGGGTCGACATGAGAGCCATTACAAAATAATTAAACTACCACTGTAGAATTGAACCCGGACCTAAGAAGCCAGTTCACTAACAACTACGCCCGAGTGGTTACCGGGGTCCAAATTTGGGGTGTAAAGAATAGAACAACTGTTACATGCCACGCATGTCGTAAGAGGCAGTAAGGAGGTTTGGCTGAAATCGGATGCATGTGTCCTAAACGTGTAGAAGTCTATGCGTTTAGGGGCCTACTAAACCAATGTGCAACGCATACACGTTCTTGGCAAAGATCAAACCTATCACAAAGAGTGATTAAAATTAGTCGTAAAGAACGAACGCAAAGAAGAAGAAGAAGACTAACAACTACTCTACTGCGGTTCTCGTTTGTTTATATACTTTTATCCATTTTCTATAACTACAGCTGCTTTCTTGATTTCAGTCGACAATGTTTCTTTTGAAATCATTCATTTTAATGTTAATCAAATTTGGTATTTAAAAAACCAAACAAAAAAAAACACCTGTTGTTACGTACGACCTGTAACACCGCTGTTTGGACATATAACATTGCTGAGCTGCTGAGTCTGTAGGTTTTTCTACCCACTATAGGAAGGGAGTGAGAACAGGACGACTTATCATTTAAAAACACACTGATGCCTCATTGCTATTCAGTATGATTCTGGCTACTTTCCAACTAGGGACAGCCCACTAGACAAATAAGCTCGGTGTTATTTTTTACCAATAATCGATTTTCTCGACAAGTTGAATGAAGGAGAATATACAATTGTGTATGATAAAATGTCTGTTTGTTTCCGTACTGTCTCCTGTTGGACCAAATTCTTCTTTGATTAGAACGATGTAAGTTATAAGTGTGAGTTAAATACAACTTATTGTTCAGAAGCAAACACATACCTCTATTCTAGAGTAGAATAGCTGGGCTGAGAGATGGTATATCAGAGAAAGAAATAGGCAGATACCGATGGAAAAGAACTAAGGAAGAGATGCTGGAGATGGATGCATTGAGAAGACCGACCGAAAGCATTGCAAGACTGGCGTTGTTTTGGAACTCGCAGGGAAAGAAGGGTATGGAAAGTCAGAAATACATGGAGAAGAGAGTTGGAGACCGATATTAACAGGAAATAATTGAAAGGGATGACAAGAGAGAGGAAGGGCTGGAAGAAGTTTGTTGAAGACCTGTCTCCGTGGGGAGTTGAAAGATGAAGAAGAAACACAGACGAATAAAAGATAGGAAGTATTTACGAGAGTTAATGTATTAATGTGTACGTCTAATGTGTTGTTGAAGAAACAACAGGGAATAAATAATGTACTAATGTGTTGTTGAAGAAACAATAGGGAGTAGATAAACATTCATGCCTGACTTGCTGGATTAGGGAGGGGAAAAAGTATTCCTCTTCTTCTTCTTCTTTTCGTTCGCTGCTGTTCAATATCTACACAAGGAGTCCGGTTCTCTGTATATAAGTTGTTATGTTTGTTAGTTCATCAAGTCTTCCAAACAGCATTGCATGGATGTAAATCTGAAAATTATGGTTCGTTCTTTATTGTTTGGAAGTTTAGCTTTGTCTTTCTAAGCTGCAGGTGTGAACAAATATACGAACAAATATACATATAGATAATACTAGACAGAAGCACAGTAAATGGTGAAATGCTTTTGTATTTGGTAAGACAAGTTTAAAAAACGCAGGCACATGTTTTATTTAAGAACTCATTAGTTACAAGTTTCTTACATTCGTGCACGTCACTCTTCACATTAGACTTGGCAAAACAAAAATTGTGAACGGAGTACGGAATAAAAGAATATGTTGAGTTAAACGAATTATTTGGTAGAATCTTCCAATACCTAGTTCAGATAAGAACAAATCATATCTTCCTTGATGTCAAAAAAAAAACTTCTATTGGAATTACTGTCACTGATTAATAAACATTTTAAAATATTCCTGTGCACATGTTAATATGAATATAAAAATATATGGAGAATTACTACATCAAGTAAAAGCTACTCCTATCTCGGTCAGATGATAACTGATGATGGCAGATGTATAACAGAAATTAAAAAGAGAATAGGAATGGCCAAGGATAATTTCAATAGTATGAGAAAGTTACTGACATCCAAACAAATCACAAACAGGCTAAAAATTAGAATGATCAAATGCTATATATATCCTATATTAATGTATGGCTCGGAAACATGGACAATGAACAAGCAGTTAGAAGACAGAATTGATGCATTTGAGATGTGGATATATAGAAGAATAAGCAGAGTTTCATGGACAGAAAAACAGACAAATAAGTAAGTTTTAGGAAAACTAGGCATGAAGAAACAATTATTAAGAGAAATAAAATTCAGACAAGTAAAGTATTTTGGGCACATAAAAAGCATGACACCATGATAAAACATTTACTAGAGGGGAAAGTTGAGGGAGAAGAGCAAGAGGAAGACCGAGAGATAAGTGGGAGGAAACTTTAAGAAATGGACAGGTTACAGTCTGGCAGTGTGCAACACCAAGGCGAAAGACAGAGGATGCTGGAGATTCATTGCAGCCAACCTTCGATGTGGAGACGGCACCTGATGATGATGATGACATGTTAATGTATTAGATGCAAAGCTTATCTAGAGAGGAGGAAAAATAAACAAGAGATCAAGTTAGAGAAGAATCTACAATTGAAACTGCACCAAAGAGAGAGAGGGAGAGAGAGAGAGAATTGTGGAGAGACATGATCGCCTAGACGGCAGGAATGATACTTGATTGATTGACAATAGAAAACAAGTTAAGATTACTTTCGCCGACATGAATATAATGGAGGTGGTCTTTATGGCAAATCAATAAAGTTGTTTACTTGCGTTATGCTTCTTCTTCTTCTTCTTCTTCTTCTTCTTCTTCTGCTTCTTTGAACGCTCCATATCGACCACTTGTTAAACCACTCTTTGTGATTTTATGTTATCCGAGCGTAAGAGCGATTGTACATTGTGCGAGTTATGCGCATACAAGTAGGCTAGCAAATTCGATTTCTGCGACTCTTTTTATTTACTGGGGTAGCTTCCCTAGGTCCCTATCACAGTCGCCTCTTACGACACGCCTTGTAGGTCGCAGTCTATATATTCTTTGCCCCCCTCTCCTGACCTCTTGTGAGCTCCGGCAACGCACTAGCGTCTTGTGTTATGAAAGTTCTGGATTCGAATCCGCGTCATTCGGTTCGTCAGCCCATTTGTTTTCTCAGAGATTCCTTAAAATTGTTGCTGGAGCTATGTAGTTCGTTTTACGAGTGCTTTTTTTAGGAGATACTTAGGATTGTTGCTGGAGCTACGGAGTTCTTACTTTGTACCGAATAGTTGGAGATCAATTTTGCGGAGAGGGTTTAGCTATATATGGAAACCCGGTGCAGTGAAGTAAATCCTTCGCCTTTAGAAACTTTCTCCTAAAATGTGTGGGAGGAGGCAAAAGTCGCTATTCCTAGCCTTCTAATGGTGTCTCCATGCCTAATGTTATCATTCTTAAACGAATTTCGTTTTTTTTTTGCAGACGATCAGGCAATCATATCAACAACAGAAGAACAGCTACATCAACACATTTACAGACTCCATTTAACATGAAATGAATACAATATGAGAATAAACATCGACAAAACTGCAGTTCTTCTAAGACATAAACTCTTTGTTTTTATGATTTTACGCTTTTTATTAGCACTTAGTGTCCATGTCTGACACTGATAACATAAAGTTGGCCACAAATAATTTTTATAAGATTTTCTTTATCATTTACGGGCTTCTGTACATGGTTCAGAAGTGGTAGTTTCTTCTTCTTCTTCTTCTTCTTCTTTTATCGTCACACTGTTACTGGTTTGTTGCCCAGTATCGTGGTTTTCTATTTTGTTGTTTTGCGCTGCTCTAGTGGCTTGGATGATAGTTATTTTTGCTTTTTGATATCTTCTTCTTCTTCTTTGCGTTCGTTCTTTACCACCAATTTTAATAACTCTTTGTAATATGTTTGATCTTTGCCAAGAACGTGTATACGTTGCACATTGGTTTGGTAGGCCCCTAAACGCATAGATTTCTACAAGTTTAGGACATGTGCATCCGATTTCAGCCAAGCTTTTTGATATGAGTCGGTTATGCCATCTATCTTAATTTTTCGTAGTCTTCTTCTCGCCTTCCTTCCTGATGTTCTGATCTAGAAGACTTTGCATACAGTGGAGTTTGGTTGCATTGTTATTACGTGGCCGAACCACTTCATTCTTTGTTTCTCAATGTAATTCAAGTAAGGTTCTGTCCCAACTTTCTTTCTGCTGCGGAGGTTAGTGACTATCTTTTCTGGTGTTGTTGGTAACTTTTTGTAGACATTGTTTGAGTAAATAAGCGTAAATCTGTTGTGCCGGTTGTGCTGCTACGAGTTTACACAGATCAAGTTGAGATGAGTATTTTTATTTAGGCCCAGCATATCTGGTTCCGGTAATATTACAATGATTTAAAATGTAACTTAACGACTTATAAACACTTTAATATAATTCCGAGCGACGACTGTTTGTTTGCTTCAAGTTTTTCAATTTTATTTTCTTAAAAAACTCTTTTATGTGCAATTATTGTGGAGAGAAGTAATTTGGCTTGGCGTTACCAGGCATTAACTTTAATCTGAACAGGTGTAAGCGATGATGAGATTTAGTGATTTGTACAGGTAAACCAATCTAAAATGATCAATTTTTCCGCTTTTATTGATCACTTTTGTTAATCAAATTTGATCTATTCTACAAGTAAACAGCAGTATTGTCTATGCTAGTGTCATCTCTCTCTCCTTCTCTGTCTTTCTCTCTCTCTCTCTCTCTCTAGTCTGTACTCCTTTTGGTATTTAGAGTCCCAGCAAATCCACACCATTCTTCTCTGTTATTGATCGTCCTCTGTATTGTGTTCCAGTTGTAATTCATTTCTTTTAGATCTTGTTCTACTGTTCTCTTCCATGTTTTCGTTGCCCTCTGGTGCCCATCTCAGTGCAGTTTTTGGGACACAGTTAGCCTCCATATGTATTACTTGTCCTATCCATCTCTAGCAATGTTAGTGCAATAGAAACAAGTAATATTTCCTGTTGGCACTTTGCGACGATACAAAGCAAAAGGCCGGTCATGCAAAAGGTGGACATTAGAGATAAAAGAGGCGAGGAAAGACACTATTTATGAAAAGCACGCATGTGCTCGTTCTAGAAATCTCTTCTTATCCTGACGCTGTGAGGCAAGACAGGATTGAAGAAAAGACAGAAAGGTTATTATTATATGTCCTATGATATTTTAAATTGTTGTATTTGTTCTAGCTGCGCTGGAGAGGGACCAAGCTATGTGGGGTAAAACATGGTGCAATGATGTAAGTCATTTGGCTTTAGACCCTTTTGCTTATAGTAGACAGCAAACGCTATTAATGGCATCAGGTACCATTTGTGTTTGGTAATCTTGAAGTAGCAAACCCTCAAACTAGCATCATTCTTACTAAAATCACAGGCTCTAGTTGTAAGTCACTGTCACAAAGGCCAACATTCACTACAATGTTCGGTTACTTGTAACTAGCCATGAATCACTAAATAACGATCGCTAAGTAACGAGTGTCAAGTAACGAGTCTTCTTTCTTTTCTCTAAACCCGAATGGGTTTTTGTGTGCACTTCATAAACAGTGTTTTTCGTCGTCTCTGTTATATCTAAGATCCATCTTTTGCGTGGACACCATTTCGCTTTGTATCCAATGTATCGGAGTAACGTTGCTCTTTGAGGCACATTCTTCTTCTTCTTCTTCTTCTTTCTCGAATCCTGTATGCCTCACAGCGTCAGGTCAGGAAGAGATTTCTAAAACGGGCCCTAGTATGCGCTTCGTAGATAGTCTCTTTCGTCGCCTCTGTTATCTCTGAGGTCCATCTTTGCGTGGCCGGCCTTTGCTTTGTACCCATTGTATCGGAGCAGCATTGCTCTTTGGGTGCACTGTCTGATGGTAATCTGCTTACGTGACCGAACCATTTAATTTGTTGTTTCTGATGAAGTCTAGTACTGATGTTGTACCCACTTTTTCCTGATGTCTTCATTTCTCAACCGGTCTCTTCTTGTTACACCCAGCATTCTGCGTAGACACTTCATCTCTGTTGTGACTAGTTTTCTTCTATCGTTTGTTGTCAGGTCCAGGTTTGGCACTGGTAACATAATGTTTGCATCTTAAAATTGGCGCCATTTGCCCTATCATTTGATTTGCTTGTTGCATCTGTGTTGAATTTCATTAGTTATTCTTCCATTTGCTGAAAAATGCTCCCATGTATGTGAAATCTTTGCTTGATTTAGTAGATGATTATCGATGGAGATGTTGGTAGTGTTTTCCTCTCTGGCGAATGTCATTACTTCTGTTTTGTCGATGTTAATTCTCATGTTGTATTCGTTACATGCTAACTGGAGTCTGTTGATGTGTTGTTGTAGCTGTTCTTCTGTTGTTGATATGATTGCCTGATCGTCTGCAAAAAAAAATTCATTTAAGAGTTCTCCGAGGTTGTTTCCTTCGCTGGTGTTAGCTATTTTACAAATGTGGTCAATGTACGTGATGAATAGCAGCGGGATAGTACGCAACCTTGTCTTACTCCTGACCCTACGTGAAACTTTTCTGATAATCCTGTATTTGTTCTAATCGTACATTGGCTGTCAGTATAAATGTTCTTGCAAAGGTTGATTAGGTGTTCATTAACCCCATAGGTTGTTAGTATTTTCCACAACTTGTGCCTATCTACGCGGTCGAACGCTTTTTCCTGATCTGCAAATGCAACGTGTAAATGTTTG
Source organism: Arion vulgaris (assembly GCA_020796225.1). Lineage (NCBI taxonomy): Eukaryota > Metazoa > Mollusca > Gastropoda > Stylommatophora > Arionidae > Arion > Arion vulgaris. Next base: position 32,006,116 of record CM036764.1, read on the forward strand.
TCGGATTCGATAGTCCTTTCTACTAACTGTCTGAGGGCGAATATTGCGTCTGTACAGCTTTTGTTCTTCCTGAATCCCATTTGGGAGTCATTAGCTGTGGCTCGATGATGTGGCGGAGCCTTTCTCAAGTATTTTGCAGAATATTTTCCCGTGTGGCTCAGTAGCGCTATGCCTCTATACTTTGTACAGTCCTCTTGCTACCTTTCTTCTTCTGAGGCACATTGTCTGTTGGTAATCTGCTTATGTGGCATAACCATTTAACTCCTAGTTTCTTGATGAAGTTCAGTACTGACGTTGTACCCACCATTATTCCCGAAGTCTTCATTTCTAAACCGATCTCTTATTGATACTCCCATCACTCTGCGTAGATACTTTATCTCTGTCGTGACTAGTATTTGTTTGAAAGCAAGGAGTAGCTACAAATATTTGAAAGTAATTGAAACGCACACATGATATAACATAGGAACAGGAAAACGTTTCTCAGTTAATGTCAGAGGTAGAAAAGAGTTGAGTGAATGCCAGTCATCTAAGCTAAAAATATCTCCAACTAAGATCATATAATCAGTGTCCTAACTGCATCCACGTTAAGGGTAAATGAAACTACTAAACATATGTCAGGTCGAGACCTGAACATAGATGAAACCCATCCGGTTAGCGCATAAGGAAATTGATAACAGATACAGAAGGCAAACTTTCAGCGAATCCTGGCAACGTTTTGGGAATAATATCTTCTTCTTTTTCAAACGCTTCATATTGACTGCATGTCAACCACTCTGTGTAATTTGTATGTCATCTGAGCCTAAGAGCGATTGGACGTTGTGCCAGTTATGCGTCTACAAGTAGGCCCAGCACATCGATTTCTGCGCTTCTTTTTATTTACTAGCAATCTCTAGGTCCTACATCAGTCGCCTTTACGACATGCATTGTAGGTTGCAGTGGTACTATTCTTTGCTTCTCTTGCGGGTCCCAGCACTACACGGACGGGAAATAATATAATTTGTAGGTCTCTGTCCCGTAGAGGTTAGGTGATCGCTTCTCTTTTCAAAGGTACTCGGTTCGCTTTCTCTTGGAACCATCAGGGTATCTTTAAACAGATCACTGATCGCAGTGTAGGTGAGATCGAGTTCCTAGTCCTTTCGGAGGCGCACGATAAAATGTAGGTATCGTGTTCAAGTTCAGCACGTTAAAAAATCGAGAAGAGCAGGCTGGAAAGCCGCTGCTTTGGCAAAATTCATTGGAAAAAAAAGAAACATTTCTGCATTATTTAAATATTTTTACCATCTTCTAAATGACATCGCGGACACAGATCAGTGCTACGGAGTTGCCGCTGAGATCGTCCCAGTGCTACAGAGTTGCCGCTGAGATCGTCCCAGTGCTAGCCGATCGTCCACACGGAGTTGCCGCTGAGATCGTCCCAGTGCTACGGAGTTGCCGCTGAGATCGTCCCAGTGCTACAGAGTTGCCGCTGAGATCGTCCTAGTGCTACGGAGTTGCTACTGAGATCGTCCTATGTAAGAAAGAGAGCGGAGCACACATGGTTGCTCACCGAAGTGCAAAGATGATGGTTGCATCAATCAATAAATCAATCATCAATCAATATGATTTGAGCATATATTGCAAAAAGGGTATGATTTGAGCATATTGTGATATGATTTGAGCATATTGTGATAATAATTGGTAGAACATTTGACTCGTGAATAAGAGAAAGATAAATTCAATGAGAAACATATTATTGGACGATCATGCTACAGAAAGAACATATTTGAGGAACGAAATTCTGGACAAGGAGTTTGTGTTTTTAACATCCTGTTTCTAATGATATTTATGAGTTAAATTGACGACTTAACCTTTTTTCTTCTTCTTCTATTTCTTCGATCGTTCTTCACGGCCATTTTGAACATTTTTGTTGTGATATATAAACAGTTTTTGCCAAGTTTTTTTTTACGTTGTGCCAATTATGCGTCTATGGTGACTAGGCCAGCACATCCGACTTCGCCAGCAATTTATTTACCAGGGTAGCTTGCCCTAGAACGATCCGTTGTGCCGTATATTTTGACTTGGATCTACGCCAAAGAGCCTTTTGTACTGCAACCTTTCTGACTGAGTGTGGCGTTCCTTCTGTTTCGTATGATAGACACTCTTTAATGATCTTTTAATGCTGTATATTTTGGATTGGATTTCACTTTTCTTTCTAGAAAGTTTGGAAACACAGTATTTTTTTGTCCATTGCGGGCTACATTTCCACTTCTATCATTCATTTGTGCATGTTGTTACAGTGTTCTATATTATCTTCACAAATAAACACACAACGTAACCGCCCGCGTGCCCAGCGTGTTCGTAGCACGTTGGACTACGGGTGACAAGTCCTCTGTAAGTGCGGGTTCAACTCCGCGGACTGGCAGAAAAGCTACAGGTTCCCCAGATTTACGGTGTTCGTGGCACCGAACCGAAGGGTTACGATGTCCATGACACCGGAGCCGAAGATCTTTCAGCTCAAGTGTTCTGGATCGAAAACAAAAAAACAACACAACGTAACCCTTTCACCTGTAAATTTTGTTTGTTTGTTTGTTAACACCTGACTCATTTATATCGCAAAGTATACTGAATTCTCTTTCTTTTGTCCGTCTCTGCTGTTTTGCCGCAAGGCGTAGTAGGTTTAACTGATGATCTGTTTCTGAGATAGTGCACGCTTGGTCGCTTGATATGCTGTATTATTGGGAAGTTTAAAGATGTATGTAACTCCAATCCATCTTTTTCTTGGTCTGCCCCTTCTCTCTCGATGATTCCATTTTCAGGTTGTACGCTTTTGCAACTGGTGTATTCGGGTTCATTCTCACCAAGTGGTCAAACCATATGAGTCTCTTTTTTAATGAATCTAGTAGCAGGTATTGTTCCGACTGTTCTTCTAGTTTTCTCATTTCTTATATGGTCTCTTCTTCTTTTATTTACTGCTTTCCTCAGGCATCTCTTTCACATGGTGATAATTTTCCTTTCTTGTTCTTTTGTCAGTGCCCATATTTGGCACTGGTAGCACAGTGTTGGTATAAAGATTGCATTTATAATCTGTCTTTAGTCTCTACTGGAATTGCTGGTTGTTTCGAAAATGGGGTAAGCTGGTATGCAATGTTGTCGGATTGCGTGATTCTAGTTTCGATCTCTCTGTCCAGTCTACTATCAGATGTGAAGATACTTCCAAGGTATATGAATTCTCTCACCTGTTTTAGCGTTTGGTCATTTATTTGTATGTTGATATCTTTATGTTCTCTGTTTATAGTCTGGACTTCTGTATACTGGATTAGCTATCATTATACAGGGTATTTGTGGGAAGGATAAGCGTAATGCATAGTGCGTTCACCTATCGACTCGGACTCAAAGAGGTGGTGGGCTCAATCCCACACTCGACGTTCCACACGAGAGGAAAGGAATTGATCCTCCTACCTTTGCACACTAGGTTATAGAAATTTGAAGTGCAATGACTACACACACAGTAAGGGCTGAAAAAGCTTCAGGAAATAAAAAAAAATTATATTGGCTTTTACGTCATCTTAAAAATACCGAGAGCCATTTTATCGGCTCACAAGGACAAAGCGATTAACCATTTTATCGGCTCACAAGGACAAAGCGATTAACCATTTTATCGGCTCACAAGGACAAAGCGATTAACCATTTGCTCTGGGTTGCCAACAGCTAAGTTAATAACACGCTGCGCTAGTGATTACGTGCCGTTGAAAGTACCTGGCTCGAGGTCAGCTGGGATAAAAAATCCTCGGTGTGTACACAGTACACCGTTCGACAGACGAAAAACTTGATCCTTTGCTTGATTACCTAAATTACCAACTCCTCATAACTCATAGTACGGTTCTCCTGAATGACGAGAGACATTGGTGGTGAGGAAAGCAAGCATGCACGCAAAATGTCAGAGGAGCCATATTAGGCACCATGACTGTCCGTGTGTTGCCGGGTTCGCAAGAGGAACAAAGAATAGCAACACTGCGACCTTCATGGCATGTCGTAAGAGGAGACTGAGGTAGGGACATAGGGAAGCCACCCTAGTAAATAAAAAGCGTCGCAGAAATCGTATGTGCTGGCCTACTTGTAGGCTCATAACTGGCACAACGTACAATTGCTCTTAGGCTCGCATTACATACAAATCACAGAGAGTGGATGTGGTCCATAAAGAGCGTTCAAAGAAGAAGAAGAAGAAGAATAAGAAGAAGAACGCCATGAGTACTCTTGAATTCATATCGAGAGAACCAAAAACAAAAGTAACCTCTTTGTCCTTGTAAGTTGATATACAGGGTGTTCAAGATAAAAGTAGCCTCGTCAAAGGAGCAAATTATGATGTAGTACTGGTAAAGTCAGCAAGTCTGTTGATGATGGTGTATAATTATGATGAGGGAGGGGGCGATGAACAAATGTGATGAAAGGACGAGCTAGTCAGAACCGGCTTAAATAGTAAACAGACATAACGCAATGCTTACCTGACAACTTTTGATTTGTCAATGGGGCTGCTTTTATCTTGAACACCCTGTATTTGTTCGCAGTATATTTTAATGACACAAAACCAGTTTATTGTTGACTACTTACTAATAAAATAAGTAAAAAACAAAAAATAATGTATAAAGTTTATCAATGTTAAAGGATTAAGCAAACACGTCTGAAAACACAAGTCTGAAAACACAAGTTTGAACACACAAGTCTGAAAACACAAGTATGAAAACACAAGTCTGAAAACACAAGTATGAAAACACAAGTATGAAAACACAAGTATGAAAACACAAGTCTGAAAACACAAGTCTGAAACAACAAGTCTGAAAACACAAGTCTGAACACGCAAGTCTGAAAACACAAGTCTGAACACACAAGTCTGAAAACACAAGTCTGAAAACACAAGTCTGAAAACACAAGTCTGAAAACACAAGTCTGAAAACACAAGTCTGAACACACAAGTCTGAACACACAAGTCTGAAAACACAAGTCTGAACACGAAAGTCTGAAAACACAAGTCTGAACACAAGTCTGAAAACACAAGTCTGAAAACACAAGTCTGAAAACACAAGTCTGAAAACACAAGTCTGAAAACACAAGTCTGAAAACACAAGTCTGAACACACAAGTTTGAACACACAAGTATGAAAACAAACTCAAACAAGTGCAATACTGTAATGCAAATGTGTAAGATTTTAAGGTGAAGGAAGTGAATCCATTAACTTGAGGAGAGGAAGACGTAAAAATTTAAGTTCAAATGAAAAGAAATGAGAACAAACTGTTTTTAATTATGTATTGCTTATAACAGCCAAGGGAAAGGACATCAAACGAATTTTTTTTTTCCAACGGGAAATGATGCCAAAATATACCGGTTTTTTGTTGTTGTTGGTACAAGGTCATGGTGTTTTCTTTGTGTTTTTCAAGCAAACTAACGTTCTCAACGATTAACTTTCCTGGTTTATAATAAATTTTAACCATTTTTAATTCTAAAAGTAAAAATGAATAACAGGAGAGAAGCCAAAGTTCTAGAAGCAAACACAAAGTCATGAATAAAGTCAAAGTTCTAAAAGACAAAATGAAGACATGAAATAGAAGTTCTAGAAGTGCAAGTACAGAAAAGAAGCAGAAGTTCTAAGTTGTATATACAAACGTTAAAACAAAAGGAGACAAAAATCCCCATCGTGTTTGTCAATTCGATAGTTAATGTGTTTACTCGATACAAAGACTTGTTGTTACTATCATATCTCTAATAATGACAACCCCCCCAAAGATATTATCTACTGTCATGCTGACGATACTTGCACTAATTATATCATCATCATCATCATCATTATCATCAACATCATTACTATCATCATCATCATCATTATCATCAACATCAGTACCATCATCATCATCATCATTATCATCAACATCATTACTATCATCATCATCATCTTCATCCTCATCATCATCGTCATCACTCTCGTCATCGTCGTGGTCGTCATCATCATTATCCTCCTCCTCATCATCATCATCGAAAACCATTATCACAATCAAGTGATGTGTCTACCAGGCGTAGGCGATATCGTCTCCACAACTCTATCTTCCTCCCCCTCTCTCTCTTTCTCTCTCTTTTGGGGTAGGTTATCAGTTCTAACGTCGATCTCTTGTCAAACCACAATGTCAAACACCAGGGTATTAATTATATACGCTTGTTTCTTTCCCTACTCCATTCCCCACTGTCTGTGGATTTATCGATCCATCTCAATACTTGAATACCATGTTGCATGAAATGTGCTTGGGAAACTACGTCTTGTGATAGAGTTGCACTTAACACACGGCGTCTAGCTATAACAAGTTTGGAATGTAAGTTATGTAGGTGATTCTGTATATAAAACAAAAATAAATCGATTCTAATGCTAAATCTGAATTCTCATAAAATAGAACATACCTTCCATAACATATAGAAAGACACGAAGGGTTGGAGAAGCCCATCATGGAGGGAGGCATCCCGACAAAGATGAGAAGAGGAAGACAACAGAGAAGATGGATTCAGAATGTAACTGTTAGTTTGAGAATGACGGCTGCAGAGGAGGGACGTCTGCACTATGAAAGATATAAATTTCGAAAGACTGTTATAGTGGCAAAAAGCTGAAGATATTCAGCTAAATGTGAAGTCTGTGTTGCTGTGTGGCTCAAAAAACGAGGCAAGTTACCAAGTTAAATACAAATAAGATTCAGATCTTTGTTAACTGATGTCTTGGACGGATTCTCAGACTAAGATGGCATGATAGAGTTGCAAACACAGATCTGTGGATAACAACCGGACAGGAACCCATGATGACCCAGGTCAAGAGGAGAAAATGGCGATGGGTCGGCATACCCTAAGGAAAACACAGTCGAGTGTCACTAGACAAGCACTTGAGTGGAACCTCCAAGGAAAACGTAAAAGAGGACGCACTAAACAGAACTGGAGACAAAGTCTTCTTGAGGTACTGAAGAGTGCTCCACTATCCTGGGAGACCATAAAGAAAACAATCAAAGACCGAGAAGAGTAGCGAACAACTGTTGAGGCCCTATGCTCCACAAGGAGGGGAGAGGAATAAAAAAGAAGAAGAAGTTATAGTGGCAAAGTTCTGCCCAGGACAAAGTATTTGATGATGATGATGATGATACTCTTCTATAAACCTGCTACATGAGTCATTAGTAACAGATGGAGATAGGTTTAGAAATGATATTACCTCTTAATATAAAATGTCTCGTAATCTTGTCAGTGAAGTGTCTGTCACTTTATATTTTTAGGACCTATCTTACAGGAGGTAAGATGGTTAAGTTCTTTCCTCACATGTGGATTGTCGAGTTTGGGATTGAACCCACAAATCTCTTGTGTTCCGAGTCGATAGGAGAACTCTTGTACATTACACTAATCCGTCCCACGATTACATCTAACATTAATGATTTCAAGGGCCTGGTTAAATTAAGGTATTAATCCAAATATATAAAATCTCATGATATAGATAAAAGATACCTAGATGAATTGATGGACAGTTTCAAATAATTATATAGAGATGTGGTTGAACTTGTGGCCAATAGGAAAGACAGACAACTTCTCAGAGAAAATAACCAAAACCAAAAGACTCCGATAGTAGTCTGAACAGAGGAGAACGGACCACCATTTTGTGTCTGCATAATGAGACCACTAACCTATAATTTAAACAAAATTGATCCACATAATCCAACCATATCTCTATTTTGTGGATATTTGAGAGTGTACAACGCATCTTATTTAAATATCCATGTTTACATGACACCATAATTTTCAATCTTCTTGCAAATCAAAGCATCGCTAACTATCTATGGAAATTCTCGGCATCAGAAACGCACCTGGACCTTCTTAAACACAGCTCTGAGAAGAAGGGTAACAGACCAGTATACATTTAGATAGTAAACAAATATAACAACATTGGTGAACACAACCGACTTCACAACATTCCAAGCAAACCTATAGATGTTCAGGGTCTTTCAGCAAATGACGGAAGACAATAACACTGATGGTGCTTGTTAGTTGATTACGTATATTTTCCTCTACCCTCTTAGGACATTCTTTCTACTCTGCATCGCTTGATTCTAAATTCATTCAGTCGCGGCTTAGTGTATCAGAGTTATACGTTTCATTATCCAACATATGACCGCAAAGTTTATCCAGAGATAAACAGTCACAAAAACATAAAATACCACTGACAAATATTTTGTATGTCTAGATAAACAGTAATAGAACAGACTAAACTACAACAGAAAAATGTTTCAGATCTTCACCTAAACAACCACAAATAATGAAATATTTTGTAGCCGCTTTAATTATCGAACTCTAATGCATTACTGTAAACTTTTGAAACCATAATCTAATAATAAAGCTGGCAATAACACACTTCAAACACGCGTTCTGTCAGTCTAACCATTATTTTTTCAACACGGCAGCTTTCAGATACAGGAAACTTAACAACCTTTAGAAGTGAGATCTATCTAATTTGTCTGAAAGAGAGATGAACTGCCACCTTTCCTAGAACACTGGAAATAATGTCCTACCAAATCATACTTACTTTCTCTTCTACAGGTTTTGTCCTAAACTCCATGTCGTCGACAGAAACGATGGAAGTGTCAAAGACAGGCTGGCATTTATAGTTTTTGGCTGACAAAGTCTGTGCTTTAAAATGTTCAATGTCAGGAAAGTTCATGTCCCTACGCCCCACACTTTTCTAGGGGAAGCCAAACTTTTCAAAATGACTTTAAAATGTCGAAGCGTGAACCCTCCAATGTTCAAAACAAAACAAAACGACATTACTGTGAGTTTGATAAGGTAACAGGAAAAACAGAGACAAATGACTTCCTTTATGTTCTTTGAAAACATCGTGCGCTTGTACAAGATCTAATGATGTAATCAATGGTTACTCGTGGCAACAACATTCTACATATAGAATGATACTATCAATCATCAGAACTACTAGAATATTTACAAGTTAGTTTGGTAAGAAAATGGTTACATGCAGACCCATGATGATTACATTGAGTGCATCTCTATTGCTAAGTGCATCTCTATTGCTAAGTGCATCTCTATTGCTAAGTGCATCTCTATTACTAAGTGCATCTCTATTGCTAAGTGCATCTCTATTGCTAAGTGCATCTCTATTGCTAAGTGCATCTCTATTGCTAAGTGCATCTCTATTGCTAAGTGCATCTCTATTGCTAAGTGCATCTCTATTGCTAAGTGGTTAAACCTTGCGTTCTAAAGGTCATGGGTTCGAATCCTGTTTATGAGTGCATTTTTTAAAGAGATCACTAAGATTGTTGCTGGAGTTATTTTGCTTTGTTCGTGCGTGGGCTCCGATAACATACGACCGGCAGGCTCAGGTAAAAATTCTAGAAAATAAGACCACAACCGTCGCGTGACCTCGCATTCCTGTATTGTTATATAAAGACGAATTCATTTTGAAAAAAGCACAACATGCTAAATCAGGTTATATTATTCAAGTTTAACACTAAGAATATCAGTATTATTATGCAAATCAAGGTTATATTATGTTACAAGTTAAGTTTAACACTAAGGAATATCAGTATTATTACATGCTAAATCAAGGTTATATTATGTTACAAGTTAAGTTTAACACTAAGGAATATCAGTATTATTACATGCTAAATCAAGGTTATATTATATTACAAGTTAAGTTTAACACTAAGGAATATCAGTATTATTACATGCTAAATCAAGGTTATATTATGTTACAAGTTAAGTTTAACACTAAGGAATATCAGTATTATTACATGCTAAATCAAGGTTATATTATGTTACAAGTTTAGTTTAACACTAAGGAATATCAGTATTATTACATGCTAAATCAAGGTTATATTATGTTACAAGTTTAGTTTAACACTAAGGAATATCAGTATTATTACATGCTAAATCAAGGTTATATTATGTTACAAGTTTAGTTTAACACTAAGGAATATCAGTATTATTACACGCTAAATCAAGGTTATATTATGTTACAAGTTTAGTTTAACATTAAGGAATATCAGTATTATTCATATTGTTTTATCAATAAATAACCATGGACTCATAGATTTGAGTAAAATTACAAAAGAAGCTTACAGTGCTCTATCAAATATATACAAAAACCAGCCCCCATTAAACAGAATATTGGTCTTTCCGTCTGAGCCTTATATTGCTGGGGGCCACGGTTCGTACATTGTGCAGTATTCTCGGCAGGTGGAGTACCATTTCTGCGGAGAGGGACTAAGCCATATAGAGACCATTGTTTTTAAAGATTATATGCAAACACAACAAAACAATAGTTTTTTTAACATCACATAATTTTGTTCTTATTCCTGTTAAACTGCTCTGCGTGGTTTCTGTTTTAATTGAATGTCAGTTTTCTGTAGTTATTTTAAACGCCTCAGTACGCGAAACTATTTACATTTACCTAATGGTATAGTCTGTCCATTAATTCGTGAGCACGTTTGAAATTGGTATAGAATAGTTTCACTCTTGTATGACAGGTTGGTTTACTGCTAGGCGATTTTCCATCGATTTTCTGACCTCTTTTTGTAATAGTAACTTACTAAGTCATCCTTATCAGGTGCCGTGCAAAAGACAAAGACCATCCTCAGTATACCAACAGCGACGGATACTATGGTCTCTCTCGTAGTGAACAAGTTGCCATACTTCGCCTCCGTACCGGACACAACAAGCTCCGAGCCCACATGTTCCACAAATTTAAGATTGGCACAACTAGTCTGTGCCCCTGCAAAAGGCGGACATGACGGCAGAACACGTTCTGCAAGACTGTCAACGGTAAGCAGGTATAAGAAAAAAAACATGGCCCCATAACACAGAGCTTCACGAGAAGCTGTACGGAGGAACAGAGTCCCTTAAAACCACGGTAAAATTCATGATAAAGTTGGTCCATCAGTCTAGGACGGGAACGCAAGAGAGAGAGAGAGAGAGAGAGGTGCCGTGCCGGCTGGTGTAGGCGATCATGGATCTCCACAAATCTCTGTCTCTGGTGTCTGTTATCATCTCAAATGTTGACGACCTTCCGTGCCATGATGTCATGCTATCCAAAGTTGTATCTTTTTTACTAAGTATCTTTTAAAAAAGAAATCAATTTCTGTACAACATTATGATTGATGCTCTTAGACGTGAGAGTTACAGTAGTGCAGTTGTTAGTGAACTCGCTTATTAGACGCGTGACACGGGTTCAATTTCACTTTGGATGTGGAATTTGAGCACATAAAGAAGAAATGTGAAAAAGACGCTGGCGCTGGATAGGACACACTTTGCGAAAACCTGAGGGAATATAACAAGAAGGGCCCTTGCCTGGAACCCACAGGGACAGTGAAAGAAGTGGAGGCCGAGAAATACATGGAGACGAGATTTGAGGCAGAGATCAACAATATAAAGAAGAACTGGAGGGAGCTGGAAGGAGATAGCTAGAGATAGGAACACTTGGCATGAGTTGGTTGAGGGCCTATGTCCCAGTCCGGGTTAAAAAGGCAGAGAGAGAGAGAGAGAGATAAAGAGAGTCACAATGTAGCGCACAATTATGATATCATGTCTGAGTCAAAGATGTGGAATATGTTAAGAGAATTACTCACAATTTTGTAAAGGAACTGAACACCTTTTCATACCACGAGATATATTGATGAATACGGTGTTAGACCCGTATTTTTCATTGATCGTCGACACAAAAAAGGATTGTGTGGTCAACATAACGTCGGTGCCTTTACTATTGTACGAGCCCAATATTCTCTGACCCCAGGTGGAGGATGGAATTGGTTGTCCACGCTTGCCGTTAAGGTAGGGGTGGGAGCTTTGATTTGCCTTCTAGGGCCAGATGAGTAGCCATTGTTGTGTTTTATCCTTGTTTATTTACTGTGGTCTTGATATTGTCTATCCCTCTTTTTTTGGGTCGTTCCTTGGCTCTAGTACCTGATTTATTTTCATTGTATGCTGTTATTGGTGGTTGGTTGTATTCCGTTATCATTACTCTCATTACATCATTCTAATTTTCGCTTTTACTTCCCAGTGCATTTCCTGGCACCCAACTGAGGTTGGGTCGATCTGAGAGCCGTTGTGGTCGGGAAAAATATTCCATGCATGTGAACTGAACTATGCGATCCGGATTTGAACCCACAGCTTTCAGTACGCAAGGAAAACGTCTTAACCACTTCAATTCAGAGACCCCATAAAGAAGAAGAATTGTTGTATACAAAGAGAGAGAGAGAGAAAGATATATATATATATATATATATATATATATATTTTCTCTATACAAAAACTCAATGAAGATTTTATGCAGTAAGAGAAAAGGAGATCTTGTATAGACAATCAGAGATGAATCTTTCATGCAGACTAAGAGAAAAAGAGATCTTGTATAGACAATCAGAGATGAATCTTTCTTGCAGACAAAGAAATGTAGAATAAAAACAAAGGTATTTATATTGCAGCCAAAAGGAATGTTGGAATAAGATTATCAACAATGAGGATGATGTAAATTGGTGCCAACATTCAAAGCCATTTAAAATGTTGGAAGATTTCTGCTGTCTTAGTTAATGATAGAGCTTGTTATAATTCAGAATTCCAGAACAAGAACTATGCTGTAGAATTCTATTAATGTTGGTACATGTTAGTTTGACCTCTGGTTATTTTGACATAACTGATCTGGTACGGTATGTGTCAATTAATTGAAATCAGCTGTTACCACAAGCTCCAATAGTTGTCGTATTCTTCTCTTAACTTTTCTTGAAGTCTAAGTCATTAATATACTTTCTTGTTTGTTTGTTTCCTTCGTTCCTTACGACCAATTTGATTATTCTTTTTGTGATATATAATTGTTTCGTTCGTTCTTTACGACCAATTTGATCATTCTATTTGTGACACATAATTGTTTCGTTCGTTCTTTACGACCAATTTGATCATTCTTATTGTGATATATAATTGTTTCATTCGTTCTTTACGACCAATTTGATCATTCTTATTGTGATATATAATTGTTTCGTTCGTTCTTTACGACCAATTTGATTATTCTTATTGTGATATATAATTGTTTCGTTCGTTCTTTACGACCAATTTGATCATTCTTATTGTGATATATAATTGTTTCGTTCGTTCTTTACGACCAATTTGATCATTCTTATTGTGATATATAATTGTTTCGTTCGTTCTTTACGACCAATTTGATCATTCTTATTGTGATATATAATTGTTTCGTTCGTTCTTTACGACCAATTTGATTATTCTTTTTGTGATATATAATTGTTTCGTTCGTTCTTTACGACCAATTTGATCATTCTTATTGTGATATATAATTGTTTCGTTCGTTCTTTACGACCAATTTGATTATTCTTATTGTGATATATAATTGTTTCATTCGTTCTTTACGACCAATTTGATCATTCTTATTGTGATATATAATTGTTTCGTTCGTTCTTTACGACCAATTTGATCATTCTTATTGTGATATATAATTGTTTCGTTCGTTCTTTACGACCAATTTGATCATTCTTACTGTGATATATAATTGTTTCGTTCGTTCTTTACGACCAATTTGATTATTCTTTTTGTGATATATAATTGTTTCGTTCGTTCTTTACGACCAATTTGATCATTCTTATTGTGATATATAATTGTTTCGTTCGTTCTTTACGACCAATTTGATCATTCTTATTGTGATATATAATTGTTTCGTTCGTTCTTTACGATCAATTTGATCATTCTTATTGTGATATATAATTGTTTCATTCGTTCTTTACGATCAATTTGATCATTCTTATTGTGATATATAATTGTTTCGTTCGTTCTTTACGACCAATTTGATCATTCTTATTGTGATATATAATTGTTTCGTTCGTTCTTTACGACCAATTTGATCATTCTTATTGTGATATATAATTGTTTCCTTCGTTCCTTACGACCAATTTGATTATTCTTTTTGTGATATATAATTGTTTCGTTCGTTCTTTACGACCAATTTGATCATTCTATTTGTGACACATAATTGTTTCGTTCGTTCTTTACGACCAATTTGATCATTCTTATTGTGATATATAATTGTTTCATTCGTTCTTTACGACCAATTTGATCATTCTATTTGTGACACATAATTGTTTCGTTCGTTCTTTACGACCAATTTGATCATTCTTATTGTGATATATAATTGTTTTGTTCGTTCTTTGACGACAATTTGATCATTCTTATTGTGATATATAATTGTTTCATTCGTTCTTTACGATCAATTTGATCATTCTTATTGTGATATATAATTGTTTCATTCGTTCTTTACGACCAATTTGATCATTCTTATTGTGATATATAATTGTTTCATTCGTTCTTTACGATCAATTTGATCATTCTTATTGTGATATATAATTGTTTCGTTCGTTCTTTACGACCAATTTGATCATTCTTATTGTGATATATAATTGTTTCGTTCGTTCTTTACGACCAATTTGATCATTCTTATTGTGATATATAATTGTTTCGTTCGTTCTTTACGACCAATTTGATCATTCTTATTGTGATATATAATTGTTTCGTTCGTTCTTTACGACCAATTTGATTATTCTTATTGTGATATATAATTGTTTCGTTCGTTCTTTACGACCAATTTGATCATTCTTATTGTGATATATAATTGTTTCCTTCGTTCCTTACGACCAATTTGATTATTCTTTTTGTGATATATAATTGTTTCGTTCGTTCTTTACGACCAATTTGATTATTCTTATTGTGATATATAATTGTTTCATTCGTTCTTTACGACCAATTTGATCATTCTTATTGTGATATATAATTGTTTCGTTCGTTCTTTACAACCAATTTGATTATTCTTATTGTGATATATAATTGTTTCGTTCGTTCTTTACGACCAATTTGATCATTCTTATTGTGATATATAATTGTTTCCTTCGTTCCTTACGACCAATTTGATCATTCTTTTTGTGATATATAATTGTTTCATTCGTTCTTTACGATCAATTTGATTATTCTTTTTGTGATATATAATTGTTTCGTTCGTTCTTTACGACCAATTTGATCATTCTATTTGTGACACATAATTGTTTCGTTCGTTCTTTACGACCAATTTGATCATTCTTATTGTGATATATAATTGTTTCATTCGTTCTTTACGATCAATTTGATCATTCTTATTGTGATATATAATTGTTTCGTTCGTTCTTTACGACCAATTTGATCATTCTTATTGTGATATATAATTGTTTCGTTCGTTCTTTACGACCAATTTGATTATTCTTATTGTGATATATAATTGTTTCGTTCGTTCTTTACGACCAATTTGATCATTCTTATTGTGATATATAATTGTTTCCTTCGTTCCTTACGACCAATTTGATTATTCTTTTTGTGATATATATTTGTTTCGTTCGTTCTTTACGACCAATTTGATTATTCTTATTGTGATATATAATTGTTTCATTCGTTCTTTACGACCAATTTGATCATTCTTATTGTGATATATAATTGTTTCGTTCGTTCTTTACGACCAATTTGATTATTCTTATTGTGATATATAATTGTTTCGTTCGTTCTTTACGACCAATTTGATCATTCTTATTGTGATATATAATTGTTTCCTTCGTTCCTTACGACCAATTTGATTATTCTTTTTGTGATATATAATTGTTTCGTTCGTTCTTTACGACCAATTTGATTATTCTTATTGTGATATATAATTGTTTCGTTCGTTCTTTACGATCAATTTGATCATTCTTATTGTGATATATAATTGTTTCATTCGTTCTTTACGACCAATTTGATCATTCTTATTGTGATATATAATTGTTTCGTTCGTTCTTTACGATCAATTTGATCATTCTTATTGTGATATATAATTGTTTCGTTCGTTCTTTACGACCAATTTGATCATTCTTATTGTGATATATAATTGTTTCGTTCGTTCTTTACGACCAATTTGATTATTCTTATTGTGATATATAATTGTTTCGTTCGTTCTTTACGATCAATTTGATCATTCTTTTTGTGATATATAATTGTTTCGTTCGTTCTTTACGACCAATTTGATCATTCTATTTGTGACACATAATTGTTTCGTTCGTTCTTTACGACCAATTTGATCATTCTTATTGTGATATATAATTGTTTCATTCGTTCTTTACGATCAATTTGATCATTCTTATTGTGATATATAATTGTTTCGTTCGTTCTTTACGACCAATTTGATCATTCTTATTGTGATATATAATTGTTTCGTTCGTTCTTTACGACCAATTTGATTATTCTTATTGTGATATATAATTGTTTCGTTCGTTCTTTACGACCAATTTGATCATTATTATTGTGATATATAATTGTTTCCTTCGTTCCTTACGACCAATTTGATTATTCTTTTTGTGATATATAATTGTTTCGTTCGTTCTTTACGACCAATTTGATTATTCTTATTGTGATATATAATTGTTTCATTCGTTCTTTACGACCAATTTGATCATTCTATTGTGATATATAATTGTTTCGTTCGTTCTTTACGACCAATTTGATTATTCTTATTGTGATATATAATTGTTTCGTTCGTTCTTTACGACCAATTTGATCATTCTTATTGTGATATATAATTGTTTCCTTCGTTCCTTACGACCAATTTGATTATTCTTTTTGTGATATATAATTGTTTCGTTCGTTCTTTACGACCAATTTGATTATTCTTATTGTGATATATAATTGTTTCGTTCGTTCTTTACGATCAATTTGATCATTCTTATTGTGATATATAATTGTTTCGTTCGTTCTTTGCGATAAATTTGATCATTCTTATTGTGATATATAATTGTTTCGTTCGTTCTTTACTACCAATTTGATCATTCTTATTGTGATATATAATTGTTTCATTCGTTCTTTACGATCAATTTGATCATTCTTTTTGTGATATATAATTGTTTCATTCGTTCTTTACGATCAATTTGATTATTCTTATTGTGATATATAATTGTTTCGTTCGTTCTTTACGACCAATTTGATCATTCTTATTGTGATATATAATTGTTTCGTTCGTTCTTTACGACCAATTTGATTATTCTTATTGTGATATATAATTGTTTCGTTCGTTCTTTACGATCAATTTGATCATTCTTATTGTGATATATAATTGTTTCATTCGTTCTTTACGACCAATTTGATCATTCTTATTGTGATATATAATTGTTTCGTTCGTTCTTTACGATAAATTTGATCATTCTTATTGAGATATATAATTGTTTCGTTCGTTCTTTACGATAAATTTAATCATTCTTATTGTGATATATAATTGTTTCGTTCGTTCTTTACTACCAATTTGATCATTCTTATTGTGATATATAATTGTTTCATTCGTTCTTTACGATCAATTTGATCATTCTTTTTGTGATATATAATTGTTTCATTCGTTCTTTACGATCAATTTGATTATTCTTTTTGTGATATATAATTGTTTCATTCGTTCTTTACAAATAATTTGATAATTCTTATTGTGATATATAATTGATCTTTGTCAAGAACGACTATAACGTTGTGCCCTCGTTAGACCTTATTAGTGTAGGACAGGCGCATCCGACATTTTTTTCGGCCTAAGGAAATGTTCGAGTCTATATTGGTGACAGTTAAACACTTTCCTTTCCTTCGCGTGTAAATTTCTCTATAATGATCCGTTTAAAGCCGTATATTTGGGCTTGGATCTACGCCAAAGAGCTTATATTTCCTTCAACTAGATCTGCCATGAGCAAGCTAGCCTTTCCCAAGTGAGTTTTATCTTGTAGACAGGACACAATTCTGAAAATGTATTGAAATCGTCGGTTATTTTTCCGGTTGCCGTCATTGAGGTGCCTAGAGTTGATGACCCTTGCTTTACTCGATAGTCACGTATTTCAATTTGAACTAAATTCAAGAACCAGTTATCTTACTGTGATGTATATTGAGAAATACGGCGTTGGACCGGTTTTTTAAATTTTACTAACGACACACCATGTGTAATGTAGTCGAAATCACGTCAGCCGACTTTACTTTCCACTGTTTCTTCTGTTTACAATTGAATCTGAGTAAACCAGAAAGACGTTACGGTCGGGAGGAACATTCAACTCGATCTGAAGAAATTGAAACCAGATCTACACGACTACAAAGTAAGGACTCTTTCTTCTTTACTATTGCAGCTCTATTTTCATTTGAATATTTGTAGGGATTATTATCACTGTCACTGAAAACGACATTTATGCACATCATACATATGTCAGCATAATGAAACATGAAATCACGAACGAAGATTACAGAGCAAGCTATGGAGGATCCTTGACTACTTTCGACATGAGGAATCACAGAGACAATCAATCTCCTAGTTTAGACTTGACATATGAAACCGAACGCAAAGTAAAATAATGCACTAACTGATTTAGTCTTCACGTAAAAATCAATCAGAAGCGCCATTCCAGGCTACACCTGAATTCATAGAGATCGAACTTGGATGAAATCGGATGCACATCTCCTAAATGTGTAGAAGTCTATGCTTTTAAGAGCCTACCAATGTGCAACGTATACACGTTCTTGGCAAAGATCAAACATATCACAAAGAGTGATTAAAATTGATCGTAAAGAGTGAACGTAAAGAAGAAGAAAAAGAAAGCTACATCAATTTAGGTCAAGTTTCAGGGGTATGTGTTGCAAATCGGTTAACGCTTGCGTTGCGTTCTGAAGGTTGTGTATTCAAATCAAGACTGCGTCGTTTTGTTCGTAAGTACATTTTTTTCTCGCATATTTCTACATGTTGTTGCTGGACCTGCAGAGTTTGTGCTATGTACAATATTTTCAGTAGGCAGCATGCCATTTCTTCAGAGAGCAACTCATCCATATGGGGGAATCCTGTGGGATAAAGTCGATAGTATAGACTTTTTACCCCCCTTAGCGAAGCAGGTGTTCTGGTGGATAAGCAAGATTAAAATAGAAAGATTTAAAAAAAACAAAACAGAACGAATGTCGACAGACGATGTTCTTGGATCCCACATTGGATATATGAATCACAGGTGTGCGAAACTTGAGATAGAGCAGACATATCACTTAAATATGTTGTGCCAAACTGTCTTAAGAATGTAATTGGCAGCAAGAAATAAAACAGGTCGTACACATAAACAGCTGCCCTGTTTGCTAGGTCGCTGGAAATGAATTTGTTAACCAATTAGTACACATAGTTCACACTCGTAATTGAAAAAAAAAATTGATGTAAATAGTTCATACAAACACTTCATAGAAGAACTTCTTTTTCGAACGTTCCATATCGACTGCTTGTTAAAATCACTCGGTGTGATTTGTATGTGATCTAAGCCTAAGAGCGATTGTAGGTTGTGCCAGTTAGGCGCCTACAAGTAGGCCGGCCAGCACGTCCGATTTCTATTTACTAGGGTAGCTTACCTAGGCCCACATTTCAGTTGCATCTTACGACATGAATTGTAGGTCGCAGTGCTACTATTCTTTGCTCCCCTTGCGAGCCCCGGCTATATATTGACGATATATATATATATAGTTCACACAAACAGTTCCCACACTATTCACATACACATGTTTCACTTAAACAGGTCGCACACATTTACATACACAAGGTCAGCGATATACACAGTTAACACAAACGGTTCATATACACACCGTTCATACAATTAGTGTATACATATAGTTCATGTATGTAATTCATAAAACAGTTCAAACAAACAGTTCATGTAAACAGTTCACATACACAGCAACAGTTCATACAGATAATTCACAAGTAATTCATATAGCAGATCCGCGGTAGCGTAGTTGTTAGTGAACTCGCTTCTCATGGCTAGTGGTCTGGGTTCAACTCCCGCAGTGCGCGTGGAATTTTCCCGACCGCGACGGCTCTCAGGTCGATCCAACCTCAACTGGGTACCAGACATGCTCTGGGAAAGTAAAGGCGGCCGGCGTGATGTCCACATCACCTATCGTGTGCCGACGGTCAATGAAAAATACAGGCATAACACTGTATTACCATGAGGTATGAAAGGGTACCTTTACTTTTTCTTTTTTTAAAATTCATATAGCAGTTCTCACAAGGAGCTAGGGGAATGGACTAAGTCATTTTTTTGCCGCTTCTGCGTTGGA
Organism: Arion vulgaris; assembly: GCA_020796225.1. Taxonomy (NCBI): domain Eukaryota; kingdom Metazoa; phylum Mollusca; class Gastropoda; order Stylommatophora; family Arionidae; genus Arion; species Arion vulgaris. Next base: position 32,026,255 of record CM036764.1, read on the forward strand.
AAGCAGATCCGATACAAATGCTTACAGAAACCGGATGTGTTGGCCTACAGATTTGTAGACGCATACCTGGCAAAACAAACTATTATTCTAAGATGCAAATAACATTTTTTTTCCGATCCAGAAGCACTTGAGCTTTTCAGCTCGGCTCGGTGCCATGGACATCGTAACCCTTCGGTTCGGTGCCACGAACACCGTCAATCTTGGGAATCAGTGGCTTTTTCTGCCATCCCGCGGAATTGAACCCGCACACACAGAGGGATAGTCACCCATAGTCCAACGCGCTACGAACACGCTGGGCAAACGGACATGCAAATTACATACAGACCGCAAAGAGCGGTTTAACAATTGGTTGATGTAGAAAGAATAAAGAAGAAGAAGTAGAAACACATATTAAATGTTTGAAAAAAGCCGAAGTAGTTATCATATTATCTTTACGACATAACATGAAATGCGTTGCTCAACCAAGACACATATGTACTGAATTATCGCCTTTCGTAGTGTTTTTTCATAAGACAGTTTCACACACAGTGCTTGCCGTCAACAATATCTGAAGTCTTTCAGTAAATAATAAAGATACACTTGATCGATTGATTGATTGATTGATTGATAGGACCATTATCATTGCACTTCGGTGAGTAACTATGTGTGTTCCGATCTCTTTCTTAGACATGAAGATCTCAGCTGCAGTGCACGAACTCCGTAGCTCCGACGAGGGTCCCCAATGTATATTTGAAGATGGTAAAAATAATTTTGTAGGAATTTTTTATTTTTCTAATGAATTTTGCCCGGGCAGCGGCTTTCCAGCCTGCTCTTCTCGATTCTGAACGGTTAAGGGTTCTTTTACGTGCTCAAATTTAACACGGGACCTATGTTTTATCTTCCGTCTCCGATAGGACGAGGAAGCGAACCTGATACATTTGAAACCAGATACGAGCACCTGGCCTCTACGCCACTGAGACACTCTATAAAGACTGTGTGGACTAATTATCTTTAAGCAGCCTGAAAGGGCGAAGTATGTAAGTTGTGGTGGTGGGGGTTACAAGACACTGCTAAGGTAATAAACTAACACGAAAATGTCTTTGTAACAATCAGCGAGATTTACGATAGTTCCCTCACCACCAATCTTTTGTAAGTCTCTTAGCTGATGCTAAACTGTGCACACAATTAACTCGCTAACGGAATGCAGGGCGGAACCATCGTTTTATTACCCCTAATCATAGACTGAACACCTTGACAATTCGCAACATTTCTGGACAAAGAAAGAGCAGGAGAATAACAAAGAAAGAAGATACTGATCATTTTGAAGAAGAAATTAATATTTTTTTTAGAGATCTAGCTAGTTCTGTTCTTAACAACGCTCGTCTATAGGGCTATGCAGTGGCGACTCGTCATTAAGGGCTAGTGGGCCGAGCCCACCAAAAATAATGTGTAACATGTATAAATTAAAATATAACCTAACCCAATACTATGATTTTCCACACAAAAATATGTCTGGCCCCACCAACAAAATTTAGCACAAGCCGCCACTGGGGCTATGCAATTTGGGCCGTAAGAAATAAGAGTTATTCGAATCCTGTGTTTAGTAAAAAAATATTGTCTCCAGAATCCGCTACTACATGTTCATTGTCATCATCATCATCAAATAACATGTCTTTAGCACAACTTTACCACTCCAACAGTCCTTCGAAATTTCTCTCTCTCGTAGGCCATATGTCCTACCTCTGCAGCCGTCATGTTCAAACCATCAGTTACATCCTGAATCCATCTTCTTCGTGGTCTTCCTGTCATAGTTCCCCAGATGGCAGCGGAGGAATGGACAGTTAGCCAGATAGTTAGAGTAGTATAATTAGATTATTTAATAGTTGGGACTATGTGTTGTACTCTCTATGTAGAAGTGCAACACATAACTACGAGACATGACGCTTTTGTGTAGTAAAATAGTGACGGTTTAGTAACAGTTGCTAGGAACAATTAGAAAACAGAGGGAGACCAAAATATACAGTGAACAAAGTTGGACGTGGCTTGTATAAAACACCTAATAAAAGCAATCATGAAATATACTGGAACGTGTTATTATTTGTAGAGTCTGTGGCATAGCTCTCAGTCTAACTGTTCTCTCTCAATATAAATATATAAATATATCTAATGATGATGAAAGGAGGAGGAGAACGGTAACAATGGTGTCAGATAAAAATAAAACTACATCTGCCCATCCATCTTTACATGAGGACCAGAAAGTGAGTAGATTTTTATAAGTTTATACAACGCCTCTCCTTGAAATATGTTATGCCATTCTTCATGGGACCCAACGATCATCCTTTTTTTTGACCTTACTGCGGTCATGTCAACGGTATGATCACTATCCATCAATCACAAGTGTTTATACTTCTTACAATCTTTATTAGACCTATTGGTCATCCTTTTGACCTCATAACGGTCAATATGAGGTGTGAAAACCCACCTCTGGAAGTTTAATTTAATTCTACAACGTTCATCGTAGTATCTAAGGGTCATACATTTTGACCTTACTTTGGTCATGACAACGGTGTGATTATCATCCATCAATCTCGAGTTTTATTACAATCTTTATTAGACCTATTGGTCGTCCTTTTGACCTAATAACGGTCAATATGAGGTGTGAAAACCCACCTCTGGAAGTTTAATTTAATTCTACAACGATCATCATAGTATCTAACGGTCATGCTTTTTGACCTTACTGTGGTCATGACAACGGTGTGTCCATCATCCATCAATCAAGAGTGTTTATACTTAGTTCATTCTTTATTGTACCTTATTACGGTCTATAAGAGGTGTGAAAACCCGCCTCTGGAAGTTTAATTTATTTCTCCAACGTTCATCATTGGATCTGACAGTGGTGCTTGGTAGTCCTATGATCCAGACGAGGTGTATTCACCCTCCATTCGACATCAAGGTTTTGTATATATATATTTCTTCAAAGGCCAGCCTTCTTTGTTATGGAACTCTGTCCAGAGACTGTGAATTCGCTTAAATGGTATCTCAAGTAGCAGTGCTTTGTATCGGTTGGAGGATGATTTGATTTTATATATTGCACTATACACATATTGGATCGATGTCAAGCAATGCTTTCTACTTGTTGTATGTCCAGGTGATTGATTTATATTTTATAATGTGACAAGACTCTGACATGCAAGAAAGACATAGTGATAGTGACATACTGATGCAAGCTGCCATCATAACCATACTACCTCATGTGAGGATTGGATGTCCAGTACAGCCACTTCACATTGGCCAAGTGTTATGCTGTTGGGTCGCCGTCGGAGTCAATAGGCGCATATTTACCAGATTAATTAATATAATGCTGATTAATTTCTATTACTATGGTTTCAGCACAAGAGCACAGAAGGGTCTACTGTTGTTGTTAACCATGGTCACCTATGACCAGTTGATGAGTCACGTTCAACGACGTGTGGTGACTAGTTCCCATTTGCTCATTCAACTTGGGTCTTCCTGAGATCCCGTCAGGATTTTCTTTTCTTTTCGACCATGGTTGGCTGTTATAGTTAGTTGTTGTGGAGCCACGTTAACACGTGAGGTGACTAGTTCCCTTCAGCTCTCACCACTCTAATCACCCTACTGAACACTACCTGTGCGATTTTTTTTTTTGCATTTCGCCGTCAGGGGCGACGGCGAGGTCTCCAGGGGGTGTCATAGTTCCCCAGATGGCAGCGGAGGAATGGACAGTTAGCCAGATAGTTAGAGTAGTATAATTAGATTATTTAATAGTTGGGACTATGTGTTGTACTCTCTATGTAGAAGTGCAACACATAACTACGAAACATGACGCTTTTGTGTAGTAAAATAGTGACGGTTTAGTAACAGTTGCTAGGAACAATTAGAAAACAGAGGGAGACCAAAATATACAGTGAACAAAGTTGGACGTGGCTTGTATAAAACACCTAATAAAAGCAATCATGAAATATACTGGAACGTGTTATTATTTGTAGAGTCTGTGGCATAGCTCTCAGTCTAACTGTTCTCTCTCCCAAAATAAATATATAAATATATCTAATGATGATGAAAGGAGGAGGAAAACGGTAACATTCCTCTTCTCTTTTACATACATGTTCAATATCTATTTATTGATCATATTCATTGGCTCCGGCACTTCCCATGGGGTTCTTAGAACTTCTTATTCTCTTAGAATCTTATTTGATGCATTATTTGCTAGGTAGCAGTTATTTTCACGAGCTTATAATGGAAAGTAATGATTCAGAACAAAGTAAACGATAAACAGAAAACGAAACAAGAATGCCATTGTGGAGAGAAATGATTTCAAAGGTTAGCGGTTCTCAACTTGTTACTGATTGTGTACTCCTTTTAAAAACAATTTCTTTAAATTAAATTGTTTTTAAAATAGCTGTTTTTAGCTATTGAAACCACCCGTATGGTGTCAGAGTCCGCAAAACGAATCAAATAATATGCGACCTAGGAAGCTACCTAGTAAATAAAAGCATAGCGGAAATCGGATGATCTGGCCTACTTGTAGGCGTATAACTGGTACAACGTACAATAGCTCTTAGGCTCAGATCACATACAAATCACACAGAGTGATTAACAAGTGGTCGATAGGGAGCACATCCGATTTCTACGACGCTTTTTATCTACTAAGGTAGCTTCCTAGACCCTACCTAAGTCGCCTCTTACGACATGCCTTGTAGGTCGCAGTGTTACTATTCTTTGCTCCTCCTGCGAGGCCCCGGCAATACATGGTCGGGTCTTTTTTGTTTCATACCTAACGTTTTGCATTTTTGTTTTAAATTTTACTTGTTTTATTCCCCCCACATTAGCAATTATTTTTTGCTTACTCTTCAACGACTCAGCACTTACCCCTCGGAGGGTACTCGTGCCACCGGTTGGGAGCCGATAATCTAATATATGCAAGGATGAAAGAATGATTTGAGCGGCAAATTAGTTTAAAGTAGTATTTATCAAATCTTTATACAAAAAACATGTGTCATCTTAAAACTTGAAATAATTAAATGTTTCTCCCAAATTTCCCCTCCCAACTCTCCATTTCCTCCCGTTCCCTAACCATTCTAACATAATATCCAGCTAAGTTCGGAAAATGTATAATATAAATGCTTGTTAATTTCTCTCTGCTCCTCGTCCAGTATAAGATCTCAACAGATATCCTCCACTTTTCCCACGTCTCTGTTCGTTTTCTTTAAGGGTTCCTTGGATAATCCAACATCCTTCATTTCCTCAAGACGACTCCGTCTCCAGTTATGTTTGTGGCTTCCTCTTTTCCGTTCTTCTTGCTGGTCCCACTCAAGTGCTTGTCTAGTGATACTCGATTTTGTCCTCTGCAGGGGTATACCTGATCCACCTCTATTTTATGATATAATATAAACATAGACTTCAAATAACAAGGAAATAGAGATAAAACTGTTTTTATAATTATTTTCTTCATTGCGTATATATTCTATACTTCGCCGGTGTGTTCCCGGTGCTCGCAAGAGGAGCAAAGAATAGTAAAACTGCGACCTACAAGACATGCCGTAAGAGGCGACTGGAGGTGAAGCTACCCTAGTAAATTAAAAAGCGTTGCAGAAATCGGATGTGCTGGCCTGGCCTACTTGTAGGCGCATAACTGGCACAACGTACAATCGCTCTTAGACTCGTATCACATACACGTCACACATAGTGGTTTAACTAGTGGTTGATATGGAGCGTTCGAAGAAAAAGAAGAAGAATTACTCAACTTTGTATATTATAAAATATCATTGCTACTGAATTCAGAAAAATAAAACAAATTTAAAATGTTAGCCTGATGTTTGCTATAAGAGTTTTTATTGAAGGTACTAATTTTGTCAATTTTAGAATAAAATCTCCACGGTTTGAAATATGTTGACGATATATTAATTTTTAAAAAAACAATAAGATAAGTCCCTCCCCTTCCCTTCCCCATTCACTTATTGTAGCGGGTCGTGCCAGGTATGCTACCTGTTATTTTAATGCTGCCAGTTTGTTTTCTTATGACAGTTAGAATTGCAACATCGATAAGTTATCGTCTATAAACCTGTTTTTAAAAAAACTATCTAGGTGATATTATTTTTTGTGTAATTTTTTTTTTCTTTTTCAACTTACCGAGCCTTTGCGGTTCTGTGCCTCATATATCACCCGAGCCAATTCATCTCCGTTCTTAGCTTTCTCTTTCAATTTTTGGTTCCTAGTATTTGTAGATATAATAATATAATTCCTACGTACGTTATAAGTTACATATGGCCTGCAAGCAATTTCTCCATATCTCTCTATTCTGAGCAGCTTGCTTATTCTACTCAATGTACCTAAGACCGATATTTCTTGTCTCTCTCAGCAAAGTTCGTTTCAGGGTCTCCTTATGGCGTCCTCTCTTTCTTGAACCTTTGCATCCCACTTCAATGCCTGCTTTGATATTCTTTGATCATATCTTCTCAGGGTGTGTCCAACATATCTCCATCTTCTCCTTCTTATAACAGTTGTCACTAGTGGTTGACCAGACATTTCTCTGATTTCATCACTTCTCATGAATTTGTTCCATTTTAGGTTGTGTGTATCCTTCAAGCAAAATCGAAAAATACTGATTAACTTGTTTGGTACTCCAAATTCCTGCAAAATGATTTATCATTTTCTTAACTCCCCCTCCCTTCCCTCCCTTCCCCATTCCAATCCAATAATTCAGCTTGTCCACCTTATTGCGTGTACACACCACGTTGAAAAAATTGGTTTAAAGTGAAAAACAGTGGCGGCTCGTGATCATTTTTGTTGGTGGGGCCAGACATTTTTTCCGGATAAATAATGGTTTTGAGTTGCTATATTTTAATTTATAAAATAAAAAATACACAGTAAACATTATTTTGGTGGTCCGGCACCAATGGCCCTTAATGACGAGCCGCCACTGGTGAGAAAGAGTTGCATATTTCATAACATCTAACAATAAACAGAACATAGAGATAGACAGCATCATGAGTCTAAATAAAGTTAGTGTGTGTTAAATTGAAACTCACAAGTCAAGAATTCCCCAATAGCACACTCGCAATGAACCCTGACTTTTACGAAGCGATGGCATTGTTAATAAAACTGCCCTTTAAAACGTGCATGTTTAGATGCCAAAGTTTAGGATTTTATCTCTTACCTGTGTGTTTTGGAATCTGGCAACAATAAGTGCTCGTCCAGTCACGTAAAGTATAAGACAACGGAACATTTGTGATGTGCCTTTCAGTTACCTTCAAATAGTTGTAGCTATTTGTTTCTTTTGCAACTAAAACTCGTTACTTTAGTGACTGTTATTATCACAAAAATCACCTGTCGCCAACTAGGCAATTACGCAACAAGTTCTCACAGATTGTACAGGTCAGTAACATATACTAATCTTCGAACGGATACACAGATAGTAACAAATACTGGCTAGTTGCCATGTACCTAGTATTATGAACCAAGAGGTCTCCCAGTTACCGGACCCAAATTGGGGTGTAAAGAATAGAACCACTGTTACCTGCCACGCATGTCGTAAGAGGCGAATAAGGAGGTTGGGCGTTAGCTAGCTACCCCACACCATAAAAACACTAGATGGCTACAGAACGGAGAGCAAACCGAGTAAACGCTGGTTGAAACCGGACACATCGCTGAAGGATAAGTTCTAGAGCTCCAAATGGTGCTAAAGATGTGACGTAAACACACCAATGCTAAGGCTGCATGAACCAGATTTCCACATGAATAGAATTCATGGAGAAGTGTGGTACATCGGTCTGGGCGGTGATCACGAGAGAGAGAGAGAGAGAGAGAACCAGGAGGTAAAAAAAAGATGGAAAAGACGCTGGCGCTGGATAGAACACACTTTGCAAAAACCTGAGACTTAGACTAAAATTTCTCTAATGTACACACACTACGCGATTAGACTACAAGAAACCCTGATCCTTTACTTAGGGATCTAAATTACACGTGCTTCTGAAATCGGAGTAAGGCTCAGCTGAATGGAGAGAGACACAGAGGATAAGAAAAGCAAACCTTCAAGCAAAAATAATCCAGAGTTGCTGTGACTATGCCTGACTTTATAGCGGGAGAAAAAAATGTAACATACTTTTTTGTCCCCATATCAGATTCGTTACTTTTGGATTTAGGGAATAGTAGGTATTCGAGAAATGAATCATGACTATTCGTTCATCCTTAATGCAGAGTACACAAAAGTCTACTTGTCAAGGTAGAATGTGCTATGTGTGTGTTACGTGATGATCTCTATTAAGTCTCACTGCACGCACAGGATACTCATTCTGAGTTCTCATTTCTGTCCCAGTATGCGTTATCAGCCACAAAGTATGTGGTAGACTCTTACATCAACGTTTATTTCAGCATACCTCTCCACCATCAAAGTGCTTTCATTGTTTTATATTTTTATATTATTTTTGGGTTTTCTTTGTCTTTATTAGTTCTGACACTAGTTCTCTCGATATCCTCTTTGTTGTTTGTATTCGTCTGCAGGAAGTTATGGAGATATTTTCTGTTTCTTTTCTAATTCCTGTCTTTATTAGTTCTGACACTAGTTCTCTGATATCCTCTTGTTGTTTGTATTCGTCTGCAGGAAGTTATGGAGATATTTTCTGTTTCTTTTCTAATTCCTGTCTTTATTGCTCTCATTCCTTTAGTTTTAAAATAATATATTTGTTCCCAGTTTTCTTAGTGTCCTCTTTTTCATATTCTGTTTCCATTTATTTGAATAAATTTTTCGCCTGTGTGTTGCTGGGTCCCACAAGGGAAGCAAAGAATAGTACCACTGCGACCTACAAGGCATGTCGTAAGAGGCGACTCAGGTAGGGACCTTGGGAAGCTACCCTAGTAAATAAAAAGCGTCGGAGAAATAGGATGTGCTGGCCTATGAGTAGGCGGATAACTGGCACAACGTACAATCGCTCTTGGGCTCAGGTCACATATAAATCACAAAGAATAGTTCAACAGGTGGTCGCTATTTAGCGTTAGAAGTAGAATGAATTTTTTGTTTTTATCATTTCTGTCTCCAGTTCTCTGAATGTTTTTTTCTCTATTTCTTTGTCCTAGTTAGGTCTAACTGAATGTTACTTAATATGTTTCTTGATTTCCATATAGCTATGTGTATGAAGTTGTATTGTTTGGCCAGTATTTCGTTCTTGATTTTATTTACATGCACAGTCCTGTACCTTGTTCCCTGGTGCTACTAAAAGTCTACGAAGAAACAGACAAATTCTGTACATTTGTTTGTTTAATATGTACGTTATCCTAGGGAATGTTTGTTTAATATGTACGTTATCCTAGGGAATGTTTGTTTAATATGTACGTTATCCTAGGGAATGTTTGTTTAATATGTATGTTATCTTAGGGAATGTTTGTTTAATATGTACGTTATCTTAGGAATGTTTGTTTAATATGTACGTTATCCTAGGGAATGTTTGTTTAATATGTACGTTATCCTAGGGAATGTTTGTTTAATATGTATGTTATCTTAGGGAATGTTTGTTTAATATGTACGTTATCCTAGGGAATGTTTGTTTAATATGTACGGTATCCTAGGCAACTCGCTTATTATGCTAGTAGTTTGTGTTCAATTCAACAGTGGGCGTGGAATATTTTTTTTCCGACCGTAACGGCTCTCAGGTCAACCCAGTCTCAATTTGGTAGCAGGAAATGCACTTGGGAGTAAAGGTAACCGGCGTGGTGTTGATCACATTATATATTTGTGTGCTGACGGTCAGCGAATTAATCCCGTATATTACATAATATACCTCGAGGTATAAATAAGGGTTACTTCACCTCATTACATTTCCCTAAGATGAAAAAAAGTAATCTGTCCTTGCCGGTCGCGGGTATGGCAATTATCTTTGGGTAGATTTTTTTTTTCCCGATCCAGAAGCACTTCCGATGCTTCTGGATCGGAAAACCAAAAACCACTTGAGCTTTTCAGCTCTTCGGCTCGGTGCCATGGACATCGTAACCCTTCGGTTCGGTGCCCCGAACACCGTAAATCTGAGGAATTTGTGGCTTTTTCTGCCATCCCGCGGAATTGAACCCGCACACACAGAGGGATAGTCACCGTAGTCCAACGCGCTATGAACACGCTGGGCAGACGGGCCTTTGGGTAGATTATATTCTTCTATCTTCTTCTTCTAACCAGAGCTGTGAGTTCTCACTCTTGTCTAGATTATATTCTTCTATAAAGAAACGATAATTATTCTGGATTCTTTGCAGGAAGATAACGCTTATTTTTCCCGTTTACTTGGCCACCACACCCTGATAAAACCAAAATAAGTCTGGCTATTAGGTGAAAACGGCGCACTCGGCATAAACATGCTTCAATCTCTTCTAAAACAAACCTGTTCATATCTTTTCGTTTAGACCGGCGCTGTCAAATGGCGCCGTGGCGCCATGGCGCCCGTGTGAGATATCCCTGGTGCTATATATTTATTTCTCTGGCTTTAACGTTAATCCTAATTTTAAGAGAGAAAAAATATGTTTCCGATTAACAGTATAATTCATTTTATTTTGTAAAAACAATAGCAAATTAAAAACGTAATTAAACTTCTAGTCAGGATTCAGCTTTTACCTATTATTTTTTACATTAATATTGCTATTAATATTACGTTACTCTTATCACTACAATTGCCACATGACACCCACACGTCCACAGTCATTAGTTAGATTCGTCCCAATAAAAACAAGCGTTTTATAGCACTGTTCTAGACGATTCTGTCTTTTCTTTCTCCAAATATTTCTCTTGCTTCTATGTACCCTCTTCTTTCCTTCTTGAATAACCTATCAAGTCCGGAATCTTGTAAGTTAACCCACTCTTATATAGTTATGTTGTCAAAATAAAAAGGCAGTAAAACTTCCAACAAGTGCAAGTATACCTTGCCCACACTGTACAAGAACATTTCAAGCCCGTATCCGGCTCACTAGTCATCTACGCACACACAGACAAACATAACGCAACTACATTCCCTTGGATGAAAATGTATGTGGTCATCATCACCCGTGATGTACGAGCATCATATAGTTATGTTTACAAGTGTTTATACGAGAATCGTTAATCAATACAAAGTGATAATTAAGTTATACACCGTGGACTACCAAACCAACATGACGGAAACGAAGCCCAGTCGTTAAGACCTTACAGTGTTATTTGTTTCTGTGAGCGATTGTTATAACATTTTCGCTCATGTTTTGACTTGCAGGACGTAGGTTTATCCCCCAGCTAATTAGTTTAGTGCTTGATGTGACACTGTAAGCGTCGAATTTCATTCGTAATGCTTTTTGTTTGTATCTGCGGGGTTGTGTTGTAAACGCCCTTCAGAAAATGGCGAGCTGATCTAGCGTCTGCCATCTGCAATAAGGTCTGCGCGAACTTCTGGCTTGTTTCGTGACGGCTGTTTTCTTCTGCATAGCAAATTGAAGTCGCGGGTGGCTGGTGTTGGCAGGCTGACGTCCGTCTTACGAGTTTAATTATTATGCAAGCTGGTGATTTGTGTCGGGACTTCTGTTTCTAACACAAGTTCACATAAAACAATAACGAGCACTTTGAGTGGTTTTCGCTGGCAGAGAAACAGAGAAATTATGGTTCACATCGTTACTGTAAAGAAACGGTGACTAACTACTAACTAACAAAAGTTATACATTTATCTACAACTGAAGAAAGAAGCATCTCTTGACATGTTTCTACACTACACATTGACTAATTTATGATGTTGCTGCAGACAAATCATCATTATTGTCTCATCGTTTTGGTTACCATCAAATAGAATGCGTTTACTAAAGCGTCAATATAAAGGAAATTACAACACAACTAGGGAAAGAAGAAAGACAAGTAGCTAACGTTTCTAGACTGTAAGAAAAAGAGAATGATATAAATTATTTTTGGCTTTACCTAACGATAAGTAATTAGGGAAGAGCGAAAACTTCCTCCTCATACATCGTTACCAAGATTTATATATGTCACAGCTGTGTGCTATCAACTGTACTGTAAGGATAAGAATGATAGAGAATGACAGAACACGATACGTCCAAACTTTCTACCTTCCATACTTGTCTGTGAAATATATAACGCGTGTTCTTGCCAAGAACTACTTACACAGTGTTAACAGACGTATGTGAATACCATCGTCCAGTAGAGACGATGGAGGTGGATCGGAGAGGTGTTACGCATGGAGGTTAAATCTGTTACGAAAACTGTACTTAGATGGACATGGGAGGGCAAAAGAAAACGGGAACACTCAAACCACCAGGTGGGGGAAGGGGTGGGGGAGAAATAGGACAGGAGTTTAAAGAAACGAATCACAGCTGGAACACGAAAATAAGGATGGCCAACGACAGAACAGAATGACGTCCTTGTGTTTCTTCCCTAAGCGCGAAGGGCGTTCAGATAAGATATATATATATATCAAAAGGCCGTCCACGCAAAAGGTGAAACTCAGAGATAATAGAGACGACAAAAAAACTGCTTAAAAACACTGGACGAAACACACAAACGTCCGTTTTATAAATCTCTTCTGATCCTGTCGCTGTGAGGTAAAACAGGATTAGAGAAAAGAAGAAGAGGAAGAAGAGAGAGAGAGAGAGAGAGGAAAGAGATAAAAGAGAGAGATAAAGTGAGAGCCTTTGACAAAGAGAACATATTTGTTAAAGATTAAGCAACAAGGTGCACTTTGACATAACATAATTAGAAAAAAACAATTACATTACGTCGGATCGTCAAGGTCTTAGGTAAATAAACAACGAAAAGAAAATAAACAAGTAGAGGTATCTGAATTCAATCAAAACAACTGCAACGTGAACAAAATGCATTACTTGAAAGCTTTAAAAAAGGAAATCTGGACAGAATATCGACGCTAATGCACTCAAGCGCTAACATAAGAGTTCGATCCACTGCAGTTAGCTAAAAGTATAAGCGGTAGAGGATTTAGATCATAGATTCCCAAACTTTTCGGCCACAAACTTTGTATAACACAAACTTTGTAACGCCACCCCCAACGTTATAACGGTTTGCCAACGCCCCCTCCCTCCCATATACATGCTCTATTTTCTCTTATTTTTTATTTTTTATTTTTTATATATATTATATAATATATATTATAAAAAATATTATAAAAGCTGCTACAGCAAGTTTGCATGCAGTGTTGAAACTTCAGAACTAAAGTTTGAAGTAAAAACAGGCGTGCGACAAGGATGTGTTATGTCAGCCCTATTATTCAACACTGTCATAGATTGGGTGATGCGTAAAACAACGGAAGATAAGGCAAGAGGTATTAGATGGACGCTCACATCCACTCTGGAAGACCTAGATTTTGCAGATGACATCGCACTCCTATCTCATACACATAGAGATATCCAGGAAAAGACCAGCCGCCTTAACCAATATAGTGAGATGGTTGGGCTGAAAATAAATCAGAAGAAAACTGAAGTAATGACTCTGAACATAGCAACCCCAGCACCAGTCAAACTAGAAGGTAAAACCCTCCGAGATACAACCGCTTTCACATACCTTGGAAGTGTTATTAGCAATGAAGGAGGCGCTGGATCTGACATTAAAAACAGACTGAGTAAAGCACGCAGTGCATTCATGACCCTTCAGACCGCCTGAAAATCTGCCCAATACAGCATCAGAACCAAGACTAGTATCTATAACAGCTGTGTGCTGTCAACTTTGCTGTATGGATCGGAATGCTGGAGAATGACAGAACAGGATATGTCCAGACTCTCCGCCTTTCATACAACTTGTCTGCGAAAAATCTTACGCGTGAACTGGCCGACTACTATCTCGAATCAAGAATTGCTTGCACGATGCCAACAAGAGAATATGGGCACTATCATCCGAAGACGACGCTGGAGATGGATTGGACATGTGATGCGCATGGAGACTGGCTCCGACACGAAAACTGCACTGAGATGGACTCCAGAGGGTAGGCGAAAGCGTGAAGACCCAAGACGACCTGGAGGAGAACGATAGAGCAAGAGCTGAAGGAAATGAATCATAGCTGGAACACAATACAGAGGAAGGCCATGAACAGGGAAGAATGGTGTACGTTTGTTGTTGCCCTAAACGCCAGGGGCGTAACAGGCTAAAGAGAGATTTTCTTTGACAAAGAAAATTGATATATATATTTTTGTCATGCATGGTCAATTTTCAAATGATTATATACATGAAATTAAAAAATTGATGAAAATGGGTAGTGCAAGACGGGCATAAGATGAATTTAAATGCATAATTCAAATTTTAAATGATTATTCAATCGCAAAATCAGAAAATATTTCATTTTAAAATATTTATTATTAATTTCTTCTTTAAGGAGTCACCGACCTCTTATTGCCTGAACACCCTACAAATTCTCCGGAACCCGCTATTGCCCCCTCTAGAACGCTTCAGTGTCCACTGGGGGGCGGTACCACCCATTTAGGGAAACGCTGATTTAGACAATAGCTTCGGCGATAGTTTTAAGCTTTATTCATCTCAGAATGTTAAAAAACAAATTTTTCGTTGGGTAGAGAAAAAAAGATTCGAGCGTGCCTGCAGTTTAACCACAGAAACATTGATAACTCAGTCAAACAAATCATCATTGCGTGACACCTACTAACAGATTGGTATTTACAACGGGAATCTAACAGGCAACGTTATAGTCAACACATTTTTCTTGTCGTTCTCCCTAGCAATGTTGTTTTATGTCTTGTTGCAGCTCGCCAACAAGGAGCAGATTTCGAGGTTTTTTTACCCACTGTCTCCAAATTCAGCATATTTTTAAAGCCTGTGTTGCCTTCGCTTTTGATTCCTACCTGTTTGCAGCTATCATATCTACTACTAGGGTGACAGCTTAGAGATGGAATTGTGCCGATGTAGGCTTTGACTAACTAAATCAATTCGTCATGTACCACTGGTCAACTAATTAAGGACACGCCTATAGGTGGAATAGTGTCGGTGTCGGCTCTGGTTAATGAGCCCACTGTGTCTTGCACCATTGGTCAACTAATTAAGGAACATCTATGTAATTAGTGATGTCATCATCATCATCAAATAGCTTGTCCTGAACAGAACTTTGCTACCCCAATAGTCCACCGGAATTTCTCTCTCTCATAGGCCAGATGTCCTGCCTCTGCAGCCGTCATGTTAAAACCTTGAGTTACATCCTGAATCCATCTTCTTCGTGGTCTTCCTTTCTTCTCTTTCCGGTATGCCTCCTTTCATGATGGTCTTCTCCAGCCCTTCATGTCTTTTTATATGTCCAAAATATCTGAATTTTCTCTTTCTTATGTGTAGCATCAGCCAGTTTTCTTTGATTTTGAGGTCTTTCTGGATAGATCTATTTGTTCTCTTCTCTGTCCAAGATATACAAAGGACTCTTCTGTAACACTTATATTCAAAAGCACATATATTTAATTAGGGATGTACAACACAGTAATGTGACATATATTTTAAAAAAAAGTATGCAATGATAATACCTCAAAAACATCAAACTTGAGAACGTCTAAAGTGTCTAAAGCCGAAAGATTGACTTCATTGCACCGGGTTTTCTCCCCTTATAACTCGGTGCCTCTTTGTAGAAATAGCACGGGACCTACCGAGAGTATTGCACACAGCACGAGCTCTATCGCTCCGGAAACAATCCTAGCGCCTCTGGAAAAAATGCACCCGTGAACAGAAAGGCGCTGATTCGAACCCCCGACCTTCGGAACGCAAGGCAATGGTGGTAACCACTTAGTGACAAAGACACACTCAGAACGTCTGTAGTAGTCATGCAACAAACAATAACAAGCTTGACTAATTCTGTGCTTGTATAGATAAATGTATACAATATTAGAGAGATGTAAAAGTACGAGTTTATCAAACCATGTTGTATATTTTAAAATATGGTGTCAAGTTCCGAACTTATATTTGACAAACGGTACATGATTAATAATGTAGTCATCATACAGACTGAATTTTGACTTGAATGTGTTTCTGGTACCCAATTTAGACTGGAGTCCGTTATGGTTGAAAACATGTATTCCAACTGGAAATGATCGAACCGGGATCATCCGTTTAGAAAGTATGTGCACTAACCACTGTGTTACATAGGAAAAACAAGTTGAAGTAACAACAAAATAATTGATATTGAAGAAGCTACTGATATTTAAATTAGAAGTGATTGTGGTCACCATAGCAACTACTTAAATACACAATAAGCGAGTTACTTTTTAATATAAAAGGGAAAACAAAGAAAGAAATGTCTATCGAGACGACTCTACATATCTCATGTTTGAGAATCGTCATGCCGTTGAGGCACAGAGAAAGCAAGCTGCACGAAAAGACAGAACACACAACACCGCCCCATGTCTAACCTTGATTATGTATGCCCCTGCTGATTGTGTTCTAGGATTGGACTCCATAGTCACTTCCGCACACACCAGAGAGGTGCAGCAGCACACGTTTGAGGCTGTTGTCATCATCATTTGCGATGGACGGTTATTATTATTATTACATCCATATATAAGGTTCTGCTTGAATTACATATCCGGTGTAATTTCCGTGGTAGCAACGAATTGAACCATTGACTTCTCTCGCTTGTTGTAAAAGACAACAAAGTGGTTCAGGGAGTGTGATCGGAGACTACAAAATATATAAAAATAAACAGTTACAGAGACGGAGTTAAAATGTATTTTAATAATTGTTTTCTACGAAAAGAGTTAATTCTAATTTTTCATGTTTGTTGGCCCACACACTCTGATATAACCAATACAAGGCTCGTCATTATATTGAAAGGGCGTGCCTTGACTTAAGGAATCTTGAATCCGCTATATAACAAACAGACAGACAAATTCAAAACTGCTCATTTAAGGGGAACTGTTTTAATTTCTGTCCTACGTGTCCTTGTACGTGACGACGACCATGATGATGATGATGATGATGGATAACAAAGGACAAATCAGTATATTTAATGATATTATTACTTATCTGGTCTGATAACTGACAAAGAACGAAGAATCAGAAAGCAAATGCCTATTTCCACGACTGACTTTTCCCAGACCACTTCTGGGCAATGGCAGAAAGATAAGAAATCAGGAAGTAGAAAGACGAAGACGAAACTATCTTATCTGATACAGGCTGATTTATTTACCATTTTCTACGGACAGAGGCAAATGGTGCCACAAGCACATCTTTCTGAACGATAAGGGGAGACTATGATACATTATACAGCGAGCAAAACGTGAGTTAGTGCTCTATTAAATGTGTGATTAATATTCATAGATGACTTGAAACGTCTACAAAAAAAACGTGGTAAGGTCAAGCGATGTCGATCAGTTGAAGATCAAACGATCACTACATCTCCTTACACATGGCTGGAGTCCTACAGTCTAGCAAAAAAGGTTTAGGGTTTAAAGGCGAAGAATTGACTTTGTTGCACCTAGCTTCCACATATAAAGTAAAGTAAAGTAAAGGAACCCTTTCATACCTCGTGGTATATAGGTCAATACAGTGTTAGGCCTGTATTTTCATTGACCGTCGGCACACGATGGGTGATGTGGTCAGCATCACGCCTGCCGCCTTTACTTTCCCAGAGCATGTCTGGTACCCAGTTGAGGCTGGGTCGACCTGAGAGCCGTCGCGGTCGGGAAAATTCCACGCGCATTGCGGGAGCTGAACCCAGACCACCAGCCTTGAGAAGCGAGTTCACTAACAACTACGCTACAGCGGCTCTCAGCTTCCACATATAGGATATGTTACTCTCCTTAAAAATGATTAACTACGTGCCAAACGTATGTCAAAAAGCACAACCTCCGTAGTGTCAGCAGCAATTTAGAGATGTCTGGTGGAAAAAAATTCGCTTGTGAACCCAACGACGAGGTCCGGATTCGGAACTTTTATCTCTTCTTCTTTTTTCTCTTTTAAAGGATTGACTTCTTGCGTCGGATTTTACCTCATATGTCTCGGTCCACTCCACAGAAATAGCATGCCACCTGTTGAAAGTATTGCACAAAGCACGAACTCCGTAGCTCCGGCAATAATCCTAGGGTCTCACAACACTCAAATCGCAAAGTGAAATGTTTGAACACTTCGACAAAGAGACCACCTCCTCCCCTTAAACACAAAAAAAAACAGTCTAGCAATTCTCGGTCAATAATTTCGGAATATCTTTTTCTTACGTAAGTGCCTACATTCCGTTATCTTGCAGCCTGGGCGTACCAACTACAGACACTCATTCAATGTGTTGTCCGTATGCTCTCGCAAGATGACTCATCTAAGAGAGAAAAATAATGTATAAAGAAAACTGAGTACAGTATAAATAAGACATATAAGACTAGCGGCTGGTAAGACAGGAAGTTAGGAAATTAGCGAGATAAAGGTAACAACAGTAGCACATTTATATTGTTCTCTGTTTACCTTCTTCTTCTTCTTCTTCTTCTTCTTCCTCCTCGAAAGCTCCATATCAAACACTTGTTAACTACGCTGTGTGATTTCTATGTGATCTGAGCCTAAGAGCGATTGTACGTTGTGTCAGATATGCGCCTACAGGTAAGTAAAAAGTAAAGGAACCCTTTCATACCTCGTGGTATATAGGTCAATACAGTGTTAGGCCTGTATTTTTAATTGACCGTCGGCACACGACGGGTGATGTGGTCAGCATCACGCCGGCCGCCTTTACTTTCCCAGAGCATGTCTGGTACCCAGTTGAGGCTGGGTCGACGTGAGAGCCGTCGCGGTCGGGAAAATTCCACGCACATTGCGGGAGCTGAACCCAGACCACCAGCCTTGTGAAGCGAGTTCACTAACAACTACGCTACAGCGGCTCTCAGCGCCTACAGGTAGACCAGCACATTTTATTTCTGCGATGCTTTTTATTTACTAGGGTAGCTTCCCTAGGCCCCTACATCAGCCGCCTCTTACGACATGTATTGTAGGTCGCAGAGGTACTATTCTTTGCTTCACTGCGGGTTCCGCACTACACGGGCCTCTGTTTGTGTAACTTTAACGTCTCTATCTTATTCTCTTTGTTTAGCTCCTCTATGTCGGCCGAGTGGTTAACGGGGCCCAAGTTTGGGGTGTAAAGAATAGAACCACTGCTACCTGCCACGCATGTCGTAAGAGGCGACTAAGGAGGTTTGGATGAAATCGGATGCACGTGTCCTAAACGTGTACAAGTCTATGCGTTTAGGGGTCTACTAAACCAATGTGTAACGTACACACGTTCTTGGCAAAGATCAAACATATCACAAAGAGTGATTAAAATTGGTCGTAAAGAACGAAAGCAAAGAAGAAGAGCTCCTCTATGTTATTAGTTAACTTTATCGTTTCTATGTTATTCTGTAATCCAGATGTTCTTTCACTGTTCACATATGATGTCTCGTCCGCGTGTTGCCTGAGCTCACAAGAGGTTCACAGAATAGCAACACTGCGACCTACATGACATGATGTAAGAGGGGACTGAGGTAGGACCTTAGAAAAGCTACCCTAGTAAATAAATGCGAAATGGTAAAGAAATCGGATGTTGATAGTAAAAGGATAGGTAAGACATGGAAAGAGTTGCAAGGGATGGCAAGAGAGAGGAAGAGCTGGAAGAAGTTTGTTGAAGACATGTGCTCCGTTGGGAGTTGGAAGGTGAAGAGAGAGAGAGAGAGAGAGAGAGAGAGAGAGAGAGAAGAAAGAAAAATGGGATGTGATGGCCTAATTGTAGGCGCATAACTTTCACAACGTAGAATTTCTCTTAGGCTCAGATCACATACAAATCACAAAGATTGGTTTAACAAGTGGTCAATATGGAGCGTAAGAACAATAATAATAATAATATGTCGAAGTATTTTATTTGTTTATGCGTATGGCGAAAGAATCAGAGACACTCAGACTCCTGTGTAAAATGTAAAATTGTAAACAACACATTGGATAAGGAAGTAATTCCAGACGAATGAACAATAGGCTCTATTATCAAATTACAAAAGAAGGGAGGTTTAGGAAACTGTAACAAAATAATGGAGAAAAATAACCCTGTTATTCTTCTAACGAATACAATATTTAGGAGGGTGATCCTTCAAATAATAAAAGTAGCATTGGATACGGAAATTGGGCTTAGAGGAGGAAGGGGGGGAGGTGCTTTGTGGCTAAGTGGTTAAGTCGTTACCTTGCGTTGCGAAAATCATGTTTTCAAATCTGGACCGCACAATTCTGCTCACAAGTGAATTTTCCCGGAAATCATGGAGTGTTGCCGGAGCTACGGAGTTCGTGCTTTGTGCAAAACTTTCGTTAGGTGACATACCACTTGCTGTGGAGAGGGAGCGAGTTATATGGTGTAAAACCCAGTGCAATGATGTAAATCCTTCGGCATTATAGTCTTTTTAATGATATACATATATATATATATATATAGTATATTTTGACGATATATATATATAGTATATTTGACGATATATATATAGTATATTTGACGATATATATATATAGTATATTTGACGATATATATATAGTATATTTGACGATATATATATATTAATATGATACCTACTACAATTGAGACTTAGTCTGAATATATTAAAAACAAGTTAAGTTATCTCAAAAAAAACAGAATCGACAAAATGCACCAGCACAATAAATGGAACGTTTGCTGAGACAAGTACATAATTTAAATACCTTGCAGTCCTGATAGTATCAGATGGAGATAAGAAATAGACGGCAGAATAGGGCAGGATAAAGTAGCGTTACAGAAAATGAGAAGCTCTATATGCAACACATCACTGTCAATTGAGGTTAGAAGGAGAGTTATTCAGTTCTACATAGAACCAATACTGGCATATGGATGCGAGTCATGGACAGTAAACAAATAGATAGAAATATATCTGGAGGCCACAGAGATGTGGTTTTACAGAAGAATAATTAAAATCTAATGCTAACATGACAAATAGGGAGACGTTGAATGAGGTCAAGACACAGAGAAAGCTTATCATTAATATAAGAAAGAGGCAGTCATCATTTTTCGGATATGTAATGAGAACGGGAGACTTACAACACATTATAACAACCGGTAAAATTGAGGGGAGACGAGATAGAGGAAGTCGGAGTGAGAAAATGTTGGGCAACCTGGCCTCCTGGCACGGAGGAGCGTCAACATGTGAGATGATAGCAAACACCAGAGACAGAGGGAGGTCCATGATCACCTACGCCAACCGGTACTGCACCTGATAATGATGACCTACTGCAAACAACGTAAACACAAAACGTTATTGTGATAAAATGCTGGTGTTATAATACAACTGTAGTCAGAACTCAGTAAAGTTCATGGTACGGAAAGAGTTAAACTAGTTAACGCAAATCTACTCTCACATAGAAACATTGGATAACATATAAGTTGAGGTAGGAAAAAAACGGTAGCCCTGACCTACACCGTGTATGATTAGTTAATTGCATATTCTTTACAGGACTTTGCCAATCAACCCCAGCTTTGTAACGCTGTTTGTGATTTTTCTAGGTATTATTACGCTCAGTAGTTTGCTATTGCTTTCTGAACGGGTGGTGCCATCGTCCTTTGTAAAAATCCACGCGAAACAATTTGCAACCAAACTGTCCACAGCGTGATTCGAACTTATAAAGTCGAGGTTAATAAACCGAGTCACTAACCTCAAGGCCACAGACGCCACCGTGTATGGTACCATACACAAAGTGAGGGCCTAATTTAAACAGTGGCTCAACGTCAGTCGTTCTTGTCAAAGATCAATTATATATCACAATAAGAATGATCAAATTGCAACGTCAGTCGTTCTTGTCAAAGATCAATTATATATCAAAATAAGAATGATCAAATTGCAACGTCAGTCGTTCTTGTCAAAGATCAATTATATATCACAATAAGAATGATCAAATTGGCTGCCAAGAATAAACGCTAAGAAGAAGAAGAAGAAGATATAAGTTGAAGACACAGAGACAAGGTAACCTCTCTAAGCGCACCAAACTTTTCAAGGAAATCCTGTAGCTACAGAACATGCTGATATCTCTTGTTAACATCTGCAGAAGAAATTCCAAATGTATCGAATGTTTATAATACCGAGCTTCCCCGTCCAACACAGAATCTTTTATTGTACACATCCGACAATGTTCTTCCAGTGCGTACATCCCTTAAGTTGAAAGAAATCACGTGTTGAAATCCTGCTGCAGATCTGTATCCTGCAAGTGTCTGTTTCATGAGATGGTAATGATAATCCTATTATTTGTATCAGCACTTACCTTTCTGCATGTGCTGAAACAGCAGTATATTTCTAGTCTCGAAATGTCTTCTTTTTATATTTAAACTTATCTATGCTATTTTTTTCTGCTGTCCTCTTTCCTTGTTCTGTTTAAGAAAAACACAATGTGAGAGGATACTTTCAAAATGTTATAGTTTGCCGCGCATGTAAATACTTGATGGCTCTAGATGTTGTTTGATTAAACAAGATAATATACTGTTGTCTGAAGTGTTTTTTTTATTCATGTATCTGTCAATCAACTTCAGCGAATGTTTACTCAGTTTCTCCAAGACTTTCTTCCTCTATATTTCTATGTATTAAATTATTATGCAAGTCCGTCATGAAATCAGTCAAATGTTCAATCAAACGGGACTTCGAATGTACAATTGTACAGAACATATTAATCATGATTGATATTGAGGTAACTCACAGGGACTAGGATAATGTAGAAAACGACAGTGATAGAGAGAAAGTGACAGAGAACGAGATTTGCAAAGAAAGAAAGAGTAGGGAAGGATGATAGTGACTGTGTGTGTGTGTGTGCGTGTGAGAGAGAGAGAGAGTATATAGTGTTACAGAGAACAAGAGACAGACAGGGAGCGATAGAGATAGAAGAACAGAGAACGAGTTATAGTTATAGTGAGAGAGGCAGAGAGCGTGATCCAGAGAGATTAATACAGAGAGAGAGAGAGAGAGTGAGGAGAACAGAGAAAGGTAGATATATAGAAAGTGTGGTACACCACGAGTAACAGATAGAGAGAGTATATGTGTGTGTAGCAGAGCCAGAGATAGACATAAATAATGACATTTTTGTTTTTTTATTTTTTGGTCGATCCAGAAGCACTTGAGCTTTGAGCTATTCGTCTCGGTGCCATGGACATCGTAACCCTTCGGTTCGGTGCCACGAACACCGTAAATCTGGAGAACCTGTGACTTTTCTGCCAGCACGCGGAATGGAACCGCACGCACAGGGGGCTTGTCACCCGTCGTCCAACGAACTACGAACAGATATCGTATAGGCGGGCAAATAATGACATAACGAAAGAGACGAGAGAGAGAGAAAGATAGATAGAGAGATAACAAAAGATAAATTGGGAGGGCATGAAATCTTTCTATAAAATTATCCCCAGATCCGAAAACTCAGACTAAGCATATTTCGACAGTCGGTTGTGTGCAGAAACATGATTAACAGGTGAGTGTACACACGACTCACACAGACAGTGCCGGATATGTCCTATAGCAGAAGTAGCAAATGCTACGGGCCCCGCGTTTCTGGAGGCCCTGCAACTAGAGCAGAAAATGATTAGCTTGTAAAATTTATGTTTCAATATTATTTTAAGGACCTACATTTTCAGATATTGAGGCCAAAGCCAAAATCCTGACTGACTGTGAAGAATATCAGCAACCTTAATGAACGTTGAATGTAATTTACTTAGAGAAATTGATTTGTCTAGTGTTATCTCTAAATTTGGTGCAGCCCGAAAAGAACGACATACTAAATATGCAAAGAGATTGACTAATCAGTGAAACACGTACAAACAGTACTATAGTTTTACAAAACAGAAACAGTGACGATAACAGCAACGTTCGACAACAAGGCTTTATCAGCAAACGAACAAACAGGAGTGACAAATAATGAAACACTGGACGACCAATACAACGTATCTAAGAAAATCTGGACATTCCAGATTTTCCTGTCTGGTATTTGGTCTCCATTGTTTATTATTGTCACTCCTGTTTTTCGTTTGTGATAAAGCCTTGTTGTCGAGTTGCTGTTTACGTCACTTGTTTGAAACTTAGTACTGTTTGTACGTGTTCACTATTACAAGTTTTCTGCGTCTTCCTATTTCGATATTTGACTAATCAACATCGAACTGGCGTGTTGAGTCGCTGGACGCTGCTGGATTGGCTGAGGCGGAATCGGAGCACCTTGGACGTCGGAGTGCTATGATGATAGTCCTCAGATAACTGATACCTCTGAATTTGATCACATTAAATCGAGAAAATTTATTTGTAAGTTGTTTTATTTTATTATCGTACAGAACCTAGGGCCTCTAGGTAACATTTGCTACATGCCCCACGCTGGCTTAATCCGGCACTGTGCACAGATAATGGAGTACACACACACACACACACATATATCATAAGTCCACACATACAGTCTCTACAACACATTCACATCAGAGATCAGGTATACTCTACAGCTTCTGTCTTAGATCACATCAAATTGAATTTAACAGAAATTTCTCTGGCATTACAGATTAAATCCTGTCAAATTGTGCCCATCATGAGCTTTCCAGGCAAACCCAGGTAATCATTTCTCGGTTGCGCACAGGTCGAACAGACTGGAGAATTATATGTAGCACAGATAGAAGATTAGCACAACGGATCTATGTACCACAAGTACCAGTTAAATCACAACCAAACATCTGTTGCAGTTCTGCTAATCATATGATAGTGAACAGAAGAGCACATGGCTGTGCACTGTTTTCTTGCACTAAGATGTAAATATTCCTTTCTCAAGCAAAGAATATTTCCAGCAACAGATAGATAGCATCAATAAAATAGTGAAACAGCTTGGACTAAAGATCAACACAAGTAAAACAATAGTAACGCCCGTAGGTGCCGGGAGCCCTGCAAGGAAGCAAAGAATAGTACCACTGCGACCTAGAAGGCATGTCGTAATAGGCGACTGATGTAGGACCTAGGGAAGCTACCATAGTAAATAAAAGCATCGCAGAAATTGGATGAGCTGGCCTACTTGTAGAGCGCATACTGGCACAACGTACAAACGCTCTTAGGCTCAGATCACATGCAAATCACACAGAGTGGTTAACAAGTGATCGATATGGAGAGATCAAAGAAAAATAAGAATAAAAAACAAAAGTAATGGGAATAAACCTGCAGACGCATAGGGCTTGTACAAATAAACCTGCAGACGCGTAGGGCGCGTACAAATAAACCTGCAGACGCTTAGGGCTTGTACAAATAAACCTGCAGACGCGTAGGGCGCGTACAAATAAACCTGCAGACGCTTAGGGCTTGTACAAATAAACCTCCAGACGCTTAGGGCTTGTACAAATAAACCTGCAGACGCTTAGGGCTTGTACAAATAAACCTGCAGACGCTAGGGCACGTACAAATAAACCTGCAGACGCGTAGGGCACTGACAAATAAACCTGCAGACGCTTAGGGCTTGTACAAATAAACCTGCAGACGCGTAGGGCACGTACAAATAAACCTGCAGACGCGTAGGGCACGTACAAATACACCTGCAGACGCGTAGGGCACGTACAAATAAATGATACCAAACTGGAGATCGTAATAGATTTGTAACTACTTGATCGGTACTTATTCTTCAGATGGAAACATTATGTTCTAAATGAACAAAATAAAATTGGAAAGACAAATGCAACCTACAGCAGGCTTCGGAACATCTGGAGATCTAACATTTACAGCTCTAAATTAAAGCTTGGATATACAAACATGTGTTAGAACAATGGGACGGAGACTTGGAAAAAAAATTCAGAAAATGGAAGGTATGTTAAAAGAATTTGAAGGAAAACTTTTTAGAAGAATACTTAGGTATACATGGGAGGATAAGGTTAACAATACTACACTTCAAGAAGTAACCGGTCTGGGTGAGAAAAGAAGAGATACAAAAGACGATGGTGATGGATTGACCAGTGGCGGCTCGTCATTTGCCAGTGGGGCGGGCCCCACAAAATAACGCATAGCGTTTATTTATTATTTTATAAATTAAAATATAGCAACCAAAAACCATGAATTATCCGGGAAAATGTCTGCCCACCAAAAAAATTATCACGAGACGCCACTGGATTGGACATATCATCAGAATGAGAAACAAAAGACGACAAAGACATGCAGTGCAGTGGACACCTCAAGGACAGTGGAAAAAAGTGACTTGATACATGAGTGAACTTCAGAAGCAGAGTTCAAAGGCATGCATAAGACTAGATTTATGATAGAAAGACAGACACAAGATCAAACTGAATGGATATGTTTTATCTCTGTTTAATGTTCCATTTGACGCTGCGAGGACTGTTGCGGCAGTAGTAGCAGCTGTTGTGGTAGCTGTAATAGTGGTATCCACCGTTGGAGCAGCAATTGTAGTGATGACTGTAGTAATTATAGCAGTAGTAATGATAGCAGTAGTAATGATAGCAGTAGTAGTGATAGCAGTAGTAATGATAGCAGTAGTAGAGATGGAAGTAGTAGTGATATAAGTAGTAGTGATAGCAGTAGTAATGATAAAGTAGAGTGATAGCAGTGTACTGATAGCATAGTAATGATATAAGTAGTAGTGATAGCAGTAGTAGTGATAGCAGTAGTAGTAATGACAGTAGTAATGATAGCAGTATTATCTATCATTGGTAGTGATATCAGTAGTAATGATATAAGTAGTAGTTATAGCAGTAGTAGTGATAGCAGTAGTAGTGATAGCAGTAGTAGTGATAGCAGTAGTAGTGATGACAGTAGTAATGATAGCAGTAGTAATGATGACAGTAGTAATGATAGCAGTAGTAATGATAGCAGTAGTAATGATAGCAGTAGTAGAGATAGCAGTAGTAGTGATAGCAGTAGTAGTGATAGCAGTAGTAGTGATAGCAGTATAGTGATAGCTAGTAGTGATAGCAGTAGTAGTGATAGCAGTAGTAGTGATAGCAGTGATATTAATAACAGCAGTAATGAAAAGAATATATAAAGAACTACATAAAGAAAATATGAATATTGCATGATGATAAAAATAAAACAAACGACAATGTAACAATAGTAGAAGTTGGAGTAGAAACAAAGGATTTTTAATATACAATTATTAAAATTCACCAGTCGTGAGTTAATAAAAAAACAATTACATGATATTCCTATTCTTGTGCGTAGACTCTACGACCTCGACATCGAGTATGAATCAAGAAAGCAGATGTAAACCTGAAACTATCTATATATTCTTCGTTTGTGTAATTTTGTTACAAGGCGTCAACTTGAATTTGATTATAGAAAGCAGTCATGAACCTGGAAAATGTTGATATCTTCTTGGTTTGTGTAAACTTCGAGAAGAAGCAGTGCTCAAACTGTGATTACTGATATTTTTTTCTTTATCGCACTCTCACAAACGTCAACTTGAATTTATAAAAATGTAACAGTGGTCAACCTGGAAATGTTATCGTCTTTTACTAAGACCCTTGCCCGCCTGCCCATCGTGTTCGTAACGCGTTGGATGACAGGTGACAAGCCCCCTGTGAGTGCGGTTCCATTCCGCGGGTTGGCAGAAAAGCCACTGGTTCTCCATATTTTACGGTGTTCGTGGCACCGAACCGAAGGGTTACGATGTCCATGGCACCTGAGCCGAAAAGCTGAAAAGCTCAAGTGCTTCTGGATCGAAAAAAAGAAAGAAATTAAGACCCTTGATAATAGTGATGACCACATACTATTTCTTCTGTGTTTCCTATAACGTTAACTTTTTAAAGGCAGACATCCTGCTGTCATTTTGTCTGTCGAACTCCCAAGAAGTTCGTATATTTATATTTAACAATTTGTTTTTCCTTGCTTATGGTATACTGAAATAAACCTGTCTTTATTACCACCGTTTACTCAGTATTACTGCAGCCTACCCACGGTTTTCTCCAGATTTGATTTGATCCGGTCTGATCACCTGGGATATGTAGATTTCCGTACTGCGCATTATATTTATCTTGTTGAACAGGTGATAACTCAGTCTGTTGTAACCTTTACGAAGTATGCTAATTTGTCTCGTATTTCTCTAAAGCACAGGACACACAATTAGAATATAAACATTAACAAGATATGAACAATAAAACTACCTTATTGTTATATAAACTATTGGATTCTACGTAAGAAGTTCATTCGTTTGTTTGTCATGTTTGTTGGGAAAAAAAACAACTCTCTGATATAACCAAAAAAAAACAACTCTCTGATATAACCAAAAAAAAAACAACTCTCTGATATAACCAAAAAACAAAACTCTCTGATATAACCAAAAAAAACCAACTCTCTGATATAACCAAAAAAAAACAACTCTCTGATATAACCAAAAAAAAAACAACTCTCTGATATAACCAAAAAAACAACTTTCTGATATAACCAAAAAAACAACTCTCTGATATAACCAAAAAAACAACTCTCTGATATAACAAAAAAAACAACTCTCTGATATAACCAAAAAAACAACTCTCTGATATAACCAAAAAAACAACTTCTGATATAACAAAAAAACAACTCTGATATAACAAAAAAAACAACTCTCTGATATAACCAAAAAACAACTCTCTGATATAACCAAAAAAACAAAACTCTCTGATATAAACAAAAAAACAACTCTGATATAACCAAAAAACAACTCTCTGATATAACCAAAAAACAACTCTCTGATATAACAAAAAAACAACTCTCTGATATAACCAAAAAAACAACTCTCTGATATAACCAAAAAAACAACTCTCTGATATAACCAAAAAAACAACTCTCTGATATAACCAAAAAAACAACTCTCTGATATAACCAAAAAAACAACTCTCTGATATAACCAAAAAAACCAACTCTCTGATATAACCAAAAAAACAACTCTCTGATATAACCAAAAAAACAACTCTGATATAACCAAAAAACAACTCTCTGATATAACAAAAAAACAACTCTCTGATATAACCAAAAAAACAACTCTCTGATATAACCAAAAAAACAACTCTCTGATATAACTAAAAAAACAACTCTCTGATATAACTAAAAACAACTCTCTGATATAACCAAAAAACAACTCTCTGATATAACCAAAAAAACAACTCTCTGATATAACCAAAAAACAACTCTCTGATATAACCAAAAAAACAACTCTCTGATATAACCAAAAAAACAACTCTCTGATATAACTAAAAAAACAACTCTCTGATATAACCAAAAAAACAACTCTCTGATATAACCAAAAAACAACTCTCTGATATAACCAAAAAAACAACTCTCTGATATAACCAAAAAAACTCTCTGATATAACCAAAAAAACAACTCTCTGATATAACCAAAAAAAACAACTCTCTGATATAACCAAAAAAAAACAACTCTCTGATATAAACAAAAAAACAACTTTCTGATATAACCAAAAAACAACTCTCTGATATAACCAAAAAACAACTCTCTGATATAACCAAAAAAACAACTCTCTGATATAACCAAAAAACACAACTCTCTGATATAACCAAAAAAACAACTCTCTGATATAACCAAAAAAACAACTCTCTGATATAACCAAAAAAAACAACTCTCTGATATAACCAAAAAAAAACAACTCTCTGATATAACCAAAAAAAAACAACTCTCTGATATAACCAAATAATGGCTTGTCCTTAGATTAAAAAGTGCATGCTTCGGCTTAAAGAGGCTTTCTTCTTCTTCTTCTTCTTCTTCAACATTCTATATTGACCACTTGTTAAACCACTCTTTGC
This sequence comes from Arion vulgaris, assembly GCA_020796225.1. NCBI lineage: Eukaryota > Metazoa > Mollusca > Gastropoda > Stylommatophora > Arionidae > Arion > Arion vulgaris. Next base: position 32,055,948 of record CM036764.1, read on the forward strand.
GATTTATATATGATCTGAGTGATTGTGCGCTGTGCCAGTTATGTCTAAAAGTAGGTCAGCACATCCGATTTCTGCGACGCTTTTTATTTACTATGGTAGCTTCCTTAGGCTCCCTACATCAGTCGCCTCTTACGACTTACCTTGTAGGTCGCAGTATTACTATTCCTTACTCCCTTGCAGAGCTCAGCAACATAGGGCGAAAGAGTCTTTAATCACCTAGTTAACAAACAAACGAACAGAAAACTAACTTCATAACAAGTGAAAACAATGACAGATACGTAATCAGCGCATAAAAGAACTCGATAGATAAATACATAGAACTTAGAGATAAATACATACGTTCCACTTACCTTGTAAATTGTTTTATTTAGTAACAAAGAGACATGAAATAAAAACTAGTCTTTGGTGAGTACACAACTGACCAAGTCTACATCAGCCTGTACACTGGTACAAACTTGTTTAGTGGTGGAGTGTCCCGTTATATGTTTCAAACATAGAAAATACCTTACAGGTTTGCTCACACCTCACGTGATGCGTGCTACCAGAATTCTGCTTCTATTTCTGGAACTAGTTGATTTCATGAAATCAACATTCTTGTGTGCTAAGAACCGCTACTCTTTACGAGTTCGAAGTAGAAGGTTCTAGCAAATTCCTTCGCCTTCACAGTTTTTCGTGAACTGTAAAATATAGAGAGACCTACATATAAATAAGAAGAAGAAAAAACATCACCTTCGTTCAATCTTTATCAGATGTCATATACTGTATTTATTCATGTTTTTTTCTTTTCATAAAAATAATAATAAATAAATAAATAAGTTACACATACATTCCTGCCTTTATCGCTCTATGTTGTTTTTTTCCCATCTCACCTTTAACTTGTGCAAGATATTTTGGTATCAAATTTCTTTTGCGCAGGTCTGTAATGTAAATAGTGTTTCAGTTATGACTTTTACTCAATGCAAGCCTTCACGTAAAAATCAGTCAGAAGCGCAATATTAGGCGCCATGATAAGGTCTGAATTCATAGCCGGCAATGCACAAGAAGAATAATTTACCCACTTCATAATCTATCCAAATCTTTAATAGATTTATTCAGAAAGAACTCAAAATCGAAGAAAACTAACTGATGCTACAGATAAGAATGCGACAATTGAAGAATTTTGGACATATAAAAATTAATGAAGCGCTGCGCTCGAGTGGTTATCGGGGCCCAAATTTGGAGTGTATAGAATAGAACCATTGTTACCTGCCACGCATGTCGTAAGACGCGACTAAGGAGGTTTGGCTGAAATCGGATGCACATATCCTAAACGTGTAGAAGTCTATGTATTTAGGGGCCTACCAAACCAATGTGTAACGTATACACGTTCTTGGCAAAGATCAAACATATCACAAAGAGTGATTAAAATTGATCGTAAAGAACGAACACAAAGAAGAAAAAACGGAGCGCTGGAGAAGACCATCATGGAAGGAGGCATCGCTGCAAAAGGGCATGAGGAAGACCACGCACAGAGAAGATGAATAAGGATGTAACAGATGATTTGAGCATGACAGTTGTAGAGATGGAACATCTGGCTTGTGTGTGTATGTGTGTGTGTGTGTGTGTGTGTGTAAGAGAGAGACATTTCGAAGGACTATAAGGGAGATAATTGTGTAAGGAAAGTTATATAAAGATGTGTTAATAGAAGGGGAAGTTATATAAGTATTGTGAAGTACGAAATTATTGCTGAAAATAACGATTAATGGTGATCATTTGTTGTGAATAATGTCTTTGATTTATTAATTGTAAATTGGCCTTCCTACCTCCCGCATACTAGTGTCTAGAAATGAGAAGTGACATACTCTTCATACCCTAATGTGTACCAAAAAAAAATACTGGACATTTGATTTATTTAGTCGTAACTTCAGAAATCTGAGAAATTTTCATAATTTTTGTGTTATGTCAAGTGTTATAACAATGTCCTTCCGTGTTGTGCCACGGTCCGCTAGGGAAGAACAAAGAATAGTACCACTGCGACCTACAAGGCATGTCATAAGAGGCGAATGATGTAAGGGCATAGGAAGCCACCTAGTGAATAAAAAGCGTCACAGAAATCGGATGTGCTGGCCCATTTGTAGGCGCATAAATGGCACAACGTACAATCGCTCTTAGGCTAAGATCACATACAAATCACACAGAGTGGTTAACAAGTTGTCGATATGGAAAATATGTCATAGTATATCTCTGAAAATTGACCATATCCAAAAACTGTAAATAATTATCAACAAATGTCTCTAGCACAAACTTTGTTTCAGATATTCAGAAGTAATAACAAATATAGAATGATGGAATACATTCATCATCATCATCATCATCAAATGAGGGGACTGCCTAGAGTAGTCGATAGTAGCTCGGCCTGCTAGCTGTGAGACGCCTCAAAGCTCGGGTTCGAACCCACTATCCGGCATTTGTTTGAGTCCCCTGGTCTTACTCAGGACGATAACGTGAGTACCTCTGAAGTCGGAGAAAATCTGCCTGTATGGCGAGGAATACTAATTACGAGTACATTGAGCACACGGCTGCCGGTGTAAAGTAATTTACAATGTGCACGCTGCTGCCATTGTAAGAAATTGGAAAACGGATTTTCACGCAAAAATCAGTTTCAGAGATGAAACTTCGTCTGAGTTGAAAGCGGACGAAAAAAAAAAAAAAATCATCAAATAGCTTGTCCTGAGAAAAACTTTGCCACTTTAACATTAATTCGAATTTCTCTCCTCTCAGTGTCCAGATGTCACGCCTTTGCAGCCGTCATAGGCAAATCATCAGTTACATCCTGAATCCATCTTCTCCGTTATCTTCCTCTTCTCCTTTTTGCCGAGATGCCTCCTTCCATGATAGTCTTCTCCAACCCTTAGTATCTCTTTGTATGTCCAAACTACTAAAATTTTTCTCATTCTTATTTGTAGCATCAGTCAGTTTTCAGGTGGAAGACAAGACAACATAAACAATCACAGTTTGATGAAGTTAAAGAAAAAAAGTGATAATAAATTGAATATACTCTCAGGAAACATCTACAGTTTGATGAAGTTAAAGAAAGAAAGTGATAATAAATTGAACATACTCTCAGGAAACATCTAAAGTTTGATGAAGTTAAAGAAAGAAAGTGATAATAAATTGAACATACTCTCAGGAAACATCTACAGTTTGATGAAGTTAAAGAAAGAAAGTGATAATAAATTGAATATACTCTCAGGAAACATCTACAGTTTGATGAGGTTAAAGAAAGTGATAATAAATTAAACATTCTCTCAGGAAACAACTAAAGTTTGATGAAGTTAAAGAAAGAAAGTGATAATAAATTAAACATTCTCTCAGGAAACATCTACAGTTTGATGAGGTTAAAGAAAGAAAGTGATAATAAATTGAACATACTCTCAGGAAACATCTAAAGTTTGATGAGGTTAAAGAAAGAAAGTGATAATAAATTGAACATACTCTCAGGAAACATCTACAGTTTGATGAGGTTAAAGAAAGTGATAATAAATTGAACATACTCTCAGGAAACATCTAAAGTTTGATGAAGTTAAAGAAAGTGATAATAAATTGAACATACTCTCAGGAAACATCTACAGTTTGATGAGGTTAAAGAAAGTGATAATAAATTGAACATACTCTCAGGAAACATCTAAAGTTTGATGAGGTTAAAGAAAGAAAGTGATAATAAATTGAACATACTCTCAGGAAACATCTACAGTTTGATGAAGTTAAAGAAAGTGATAATAAATTGAATATACTCTCAGGAAACATCTACAGTTTGATGAAGTTAAAGAAAGAAAGTGATAATAAATTGAACATACTCTCAGGAAACATCTAAAGTTTGATGAAGTTAAAGAAAGAAAGTGATAATAAATTGAACATACTCTCAGGAAACATCTACAGTTTGATGAGGTTAAAGAAAGAAAGTGATAATAAATTGAACATACTCTCAGGAAACATCTAAAGTTTGATGAAGTTAAAGAAAGTGATAATAAATTGAACATACTCTCAGGAAACATCTACAGTTTGATGAGGTTAAAGAAAGTGATAATAAATTGAACATACTCTCAGGAAACATCTAAAGTTTGATGAGGTTAAAGAAAGTGATAATAAATTGAACATACTCTCAGGAAACATCTAAAGTTTGATGAAGTTAAAGAAAGTGATAATAAATTGAACATACTCTGAGGAAACATCTACACAATATAACCAGACATATGCTTTATTGGTCTGTTTGTTATGTAGATTATTAAAGCCTCTTTAAGCCGAGGCGCGGGCTCTTTCAATCTAAAAACTAGTTTTTGTGGGGGTTTATTTCAGAGCGTATACCACAACAAAGATAACAAAATAAGAATTAACTTTTTGTGGAGAATCAAAGTTTGTTTGACGCACTTGATTGGAACCCACAGTTGAAGAAGTAACGGGGAAGAAAATGTCAGAGAGGACGAAGCCTCATGAGCAGAGTTTAAGAAGACGGTTCCGATAAAAAAATTCGTTTGAGATATATAGTTGTAGCCGTATGTTCCTCTGGGAACAAAGCAGTTCAATAGCAGTTGTATCTATGTCCATTTTACTGTTTGCCATTTGCGTAAATATTCTACAGGGTGTTCATGATAAAAGTAGCCTATCAATGGAGCTAATCTGGCAAATGTTTATGAAAATGAGAAGGTTCAGTTATGACGTAGTATAGGTCAAGGTTGTGTGACATTGTGTGTAATTGTAGTGCGGGAAGGGCGATGAACAAATGTGACGTAGGACGAGCTAGTCAGAACCGGTTTAGATAGTAAATAGACACAGCGCAATAGGTAACTATTCCAATCGTTTTACTGCAGTCTCATCTATTTTTTAATAGGTAACTAGCAACTTTCGATTTGTCAATGGGGCCGCTTTTATCTTGAACACCCTGTATTTAGAAATACAACAACAACACCAAAATAAAAATTCCCCTATGCTTTTAGACCTTAAGGTATGAAGTCACTTCCCTTCCCATGTCTAGACCCTAGTGTACAGAAGGTAGGAGGGCTAATTCATTTCCTCACACGTGGAACGTCGAGTGTGGAATTGAACCTACAACCCTCTTGTGTCCGAGTCGAGAGGCGAACACTGATGAATTATGCTAATTCGTCCCACTTTAGAAGTAAAACCAACATAAATTTAACATGTGAAGTTCAGTGCTGATACTCGTTGTCACTTACTTGAACATTCAAGAACGTTGACTGTCTTAAATCTTACGGGTTAAGAGGTTTCAAGTAAAGAAAACAAACAAATACAGAAATAGAGGCTTGCTACGAAGTGGCGCAATAGACTGGCTTGCTACACAGAAGTGGCGCAATAGACTGGCTTGCTACACAGAAGTGGCGCTAGTGGTTGTTGATAACAAATTTACCTATTGCAATTCCTCAATTGTTAAGCGCAATAAAAAAAAGGGCCAAAAATAAAAATCTAAAGTTAGTTTAAGAAATTCCAGACATAAATCTATTTAAAGAATAAATAATTGTATTGAGTTATTTATAGGAGGATAAAGTATGCGCTCTTTTCTCATTACTCATACATTCTAATAAAATAAATGCAACTTTTCATATTCTTGTGGGAGCAAATTGACTCGGGAGTGCTGGTACAGATACTAAATATACAGAGGTTCAGATCCCAGAGCGGTCTACTCTCCAGTTAAAAAATGGGAATAGAAGAATGCTGGAATTTCTGAGTGTGATGTTAATTCTTTTAGGAAAACTAGGCATGAAGAAACAATTATTAAGAGAAATAAAATTCAGACAAGAAAAGTATTTTGGACACATAAAAAGACATGACACCATGATACAATCTTTACTAGAAGGGAAAGTTGAGGGGGAAGAGCAAGAGGAAGACCGAGAGATAAGTGGAGGGAAACTTTAAGAAATGGACAGGTTACAGTCTGGCAGTGTGCAACACCAAGGCGAAAGAAAGAGGATGCTGGAGATTTATTGCAGCCAACCTTCGATGTGGAGACGGCACCTGATGATGATGTTAATTCGAAAACGCCGCTGTACATATCGCATAGACACTATGACGCTGTCAATTTCAACATGTTGAAAATACTGATCACTATGGAGGTGCTATGAGTGCATATATTGTCAGATTATAAATAGCTTTTAAATTGCTACTGCTGTTTTGGGAGGTCTTCAATAGCTTCTTCTTCTTCGAACGCTCCATATTGACCACTTGGTAACCACTCTGTGTGATTTGTATGTGATCCGAGCCTAAGTGTTATTATGTGAGTTAAGTAACCAAGAACCAATTTTTTCCGTCTAGTTCAATGTGTTCTAAGAATTACTATGTATCACTTGGTTTCAAAATGATTTATTTGTTCAGTAATGTTCGTTTTATGATCCAAGATTCCTATCCATATGTTACAACAAAAAATGCTGAATATTTATCCATATGTTACAACATTAAAATGTTCTCAAAAGTTTACTTTGATTTCTTTGCTCTATTATCAAATTTCCTAATGCTAAACTGCCCTTAAATTCATGACTAGTCTCCTTCTTACTTCTATTATACAATCTCCGTTGTCTCTAATTATGGAACCAAGCTATACACAATTTGTATCACTTTCAATGTCTTTATTATTGGTGTTGATTTTGAGTTAACATTTTGATTTCTCAATGGACATAATCTTAGTTTTATTTGAATTCAGCAAAAAGTTCCTCATGTTCACTGAGTTTTTTTTAACAGACAAAGTTAGTCTGTTTGTTTGTTTGTTGATTTTGTATGGAATTAAAACCTCCTTAAAACTAAGCAGATACCAGTGGAGAAAGCGATAAGGAAGAGACGCTGGCGATGGATAGGACACACATCGAGAAGACCGACGTGTTACAGGACAGGCTATGTTTTGGAACCCGCAGGGAAAAAGGAGTAGGGGATGTTGTTTATGAATATACCTGGAATAGAGAGCTGGAGGATGATATTAAAAGGATAGGTAAAATATGAAAATAATTGGAAGAGATGGCAGGAGAGAAGAAGAACTGGAAGAGGTTTGTTGAAGACCTGTGTTCCGTTGGGAGTTGAAAGGTGAAGAAGAAAGGCTCTTTCAGCCCAGGTACCCTCCTTGTAACATAAGGACGAGCCTTTCCTTGGTTATATCAGAGCTTGTAGGCTAATAAACATGAAAGATAAAAATTAACTCATTTCAGATAATTAAATTGAAATTCACCAATAGTTAATTATCCGGTTCTAATCCCTTGATACTATTTTTTAAAAAAGAGAACCAGGTCAGCTAGAAATGTATTATGAAAGCATATTTCTACCAATTGTAAATATGTACATGTAAAGTTAAAGTCTGTGACTCATAATTATATGAATACTACATAGTAATGTCCTACAACCTGACAGTTTTAGAACCTTTGAGATGTTATTTAGCGTTGTCTATATACACATAGACTCGGTTTTTTTCCCGTGCCTCAGAAAGACAGATTTCTCGGGAGAGATAACTCTGATGATAAACATATGTTGACTTACAGAAAGGTTATGGAAAAACAAAGAAAAACAGAAGAAACGGAAAATCGTTTCATGCTTTTTATCGGGTATGCTGGACATCAAGGTACACCGCAGTACGAGGAAATACGATTTTCTGAAAGAGATCAAAAGAGAAAGGTGGCATTGGTGAGATTCTAGAGCTGATTTTTGTCTCTGTCCATCACCAACATAGTCGAATAATAAGAACTAACGACCAGATAAACTGAGAAGCATTTTGGAGACACAGAGCAACAATATAACGAAGAGTTGGAAGGAGATGCAAGAGATAGCTAGAGATAGGAAGACTTGACATGAGTTAGTTGAGGGCCTATGCCAACATCTAAGTTAAAAATGCAGAGAGAGAGAGAGAGAGAGAGAGAGAGAGATAGGATCTCACCTAGAAAGTAAGGTCTGCCATTATGTTTCCCTTTCTTCCCCCAGTACATTCCCTAAAAAAAAAAAATAATCAGTTAAAGATGTAACTTTGAGAGTGTTAAATACTGAATCGTATTGATATGTGTCACACTGAAGTCAACACTTCTGTTTGGTTGAATTTTGGGTCTAGAGTTTTTTGGGTTCAATATTACCATGAAGTCAACACTTGTTTGAGTTCTGAATATGTGGGTCACACATCAACACTTGTTGAGTTCAATATGGTCATAAAGTCAACATTCTCTGTTTGGAGTTCTGAATATGTGGGTCATACTGAAGTCAACACTTCTCTGTTTGGAGTTCTGAATATGTGGGTCAACTGAGTCAACACTTCTCTGTTTGGAGTTCTGAATATGTGGGTCATACTGAAGTCAACACTTCTCTGTTTGGAGTTCTGAATATGTGGGTCATAGTCAACTCTGTGGAGTTCGAATATTGGTCACACAGCAACTTCTCTGTTTGGAGTTCTGAATATTGAAAACTGATCGCAAAGAAAGATTCCAACTGCAATGTATTAAGCTCTCCATACTGATTTATCGTACTATATGTCCATAAAGCCAAAAGAATAATTTATGAGTGCGACTATGGCACAGCCAAAACATGGAGAACAGAAAAAAAGACATTACCGTCACTACTATCATTCTGCTGTTTGGTCGCTAACAAACTAAGGCTGACCTACCGATATCCTTGAAGATATTCAAGCTGATGTTTGAGAATACGCACAGAAAAGAAGAAGTAAAAAACAAAACACACTAATGTAGACTGTACATAAGACTAAACTAGTAACGAAACAAAAATGTTATTGCAATCATCACTGAAAGAATATACTCGTATGTAGTGCTTTGTTGCAGGTATTCTGCAATGGAAGTGAATTAGAATCGTTACCTTTCTCTATGTAAAATGTGAGAGGGTGCGGTGGTGTTCTATAAAGTAATATTTATGCACGTGTCTTCATGTATAACCCAGATAATATAGCATTGCTCAGATTAGCAAGGCGCCATGTAATATCATTAGTCACGTTTTCAGGAAAATATATTTAGAACATTGAGGACGATATCAGCGGTTCTCAAAATCTGGTAAGTTACCTATATTTAGAAAAGGTAAATGATCTTCTTCTTCTTCACCCATAGGGAGGCAGAAGTCCGCAGCCAAGGTTTTCCAAGTCCATCTTTTAGAGATCTATCCATTCTCTTACATTCCGTTTCCAACTCCCGCCTCCGGGTGTTCTTGGGTCTTCTCATATCCCTATTAATCTAGTTCCATCGGAAGGCCTTTCTCATAATCCTGCCAGGAGGTTTCCTCAATGTGTGTCCTATCCCTCGCCACCTTTTGCCTCTTATCTCTTGTTCCATTTGCATTTATCCCGCTCTATCCCACAGTTACCTGTTTGTGGTCCTATCATACCATCGTAGATAGAATATTCTGCGCAAACATCTAATGTTCATAATAGAGTACATAATATTTAGAGTAGTAGTAAGCTAGAGTAAAATACATAGACCATTATTCTTCTTCTTTACAATTGATGGAATAAGATTCCAGAATTAAGATAAGCAGATGACATAGTTATTCTCTATTAAAATAGTGTCAAGGGATTGGAACAGCAAATTTTCTCTGTAAAAAAAAAAACCACAGTGTAGAGCAGAACCGTTTCCCTGACTACAAAAGAAAACAAAGATTATGTTCAGAGATACATACAGAAAAGTCAACCCAAAATGTCCATCAACAATAAAGATATTGAAAATGTTAGCAAAATTTGGAATACCCTGATTCCGTAATTATCAACAATGGACATTGTACACAAGATGACTGTGTGATGTCGGGTCAGCTAGGAAGAAAAGAATAGGACCACTGTGTAAGAGACGACTGATGTAGGCCCTAGGGATGCTACACTAGTAAATAAAAGCAGCGCAGAAATCGGATGTGCTGGCCTACTTGTAGGCGCATAACTGGCACATCTTACAAGCGGGCTTAGGCTTAAATCACATAGAAATCACACAGAGTGGTTAACAAGTGGTCGATATGGAGCGGTCGAAGAAGAAAAAGTATATGAGAAATCAAAACGTGTCTAGCTAGCTGGTACCATTTCAGAGGGTAGTTACTTACTTACTTAATCCCGTCATGCCTAGTGACACATGGGGCTTCAGAAAGGACTTTCCATGCTCTCCTGTCCCGTGCAACCTTCAGCGCAGAGCCCCACGTCAGAGATGCGGTGTCCAGTTCCTCTTCCATCATGCGCCTCCATGTTGTCCGTGGTCTGCCTTTCTTTCTCTTTCCTTCTGGTGTCCAAGTGAGGGCTACCCATGCAGGCATTTCTTGTCTCATTCTCATAACATGTCTGAGCCATTTCCATCTTCTCTTTTTGAGTATGTCATTCATTGCCTCTTGTATCCTGGAGTAGTTGGTTATTGGATATTTTTACTGGCCAAAGATTCCCAAGATTCTGCGAAGACAAGAGTGGTGGAAACTGACAGCCTGCTAGTATCTCCTTTGGTCATCCTCCAACACTCCGATCCGTAAAGCAAAACTGGCAAAACAATGCTTTTATAGAGTTTAAGCTTTGTGGTCCTATTGTAAATTTTGGACTTCCATACTGGTTTCATTCTGGCAAAAGCGGTTCTGGCCTTACTTAGACGTGATTTTATATCTTCCTCTGTGCCACCATTTAGTGTCAGTACGTTACCAAGATATGTAAACTGCTCAGCCCTTTCCAGTGTTTCATTTTCTAACATTACTGGTTGTTGGATTTCACTGTTTGTCATAATTTTGGTTTTTCCTGTGTTTGTTTTGAGGCCTACTGTCTTTGCCGTACTGTGAAATATTGTACTTTTCTCTTGTATATGTTCATATTTGTGTGACACCAGGGCTATATCATCTGCAAAGTCCAGATCCTCAAGCATATCGAAAGGGTCCATCTTATTCCTCTTGGTGCTTGTTGTTTTATGGCATTTTTAGCACCCAGTCAATTGTAATACTAAACAAAAGAGAGGACATTACGCATCCCTGTCTTACACCAGATTTTACTGGGAATGTTTTGTTGGAATTCTTTAGGTTGCAGGAGAAATCTTTATAGAAGAGGGCTATGATGTTGACAAGCTTCTGCGGTACGTCATATTGTCTTAGTATCTTCCATAGGCTGTCTCTGTGGACGCTGTCGAATGCCTTTTCAAAATCTATGAAGTTGATGTATATAGTCCTTTGCCACTCGCTACATTGTTCTAAAATGTTACGCAGGGTAAATATATGTTCATTTGTTCCTCTTCCTTTCCTAAATCCTGCTTGCTCCATTCTTAGAGACTTATCTATTGCTTCTTGTATCGCATTATGATAATTTTGCAGAATATCTTACTTGGGATTGAAAGCAACGTGATTCCTCTCCAGTTATTGCAATCTGTTAGATCTCCTTTCTTGGGAATTTTCACTACAGTACACCTAGTCCAATCCTTAGGCAATTCTTCTTTCTCCCAGATATCTGCAAACAGTGGATCTAATATGTTTGCAGCTAAGATGGGATCGATCTTGAAAAGCTCTGCTGTTATTTCATCATTTCCCGGTGCTTTGTTGTTTCTCAGGGATCCAATAGTTTTTACTATTTCTTGCTTTTCTGGCAATTTGAGATTGATATCAATATCCTGTGCGGCCGGTGGAATATCCGGTGGATGTTCAGCGGATGTTCAGGATCAGGTTCAGAGGGTATTTAGTATGAAGAAGCAATGACATAACATCATTAAAAAAACCCAAAAACTTCAGAGGACATGCGCTTTTATTGTAGCAACATATGGATGTGAATCATGGACAATAACATAAGCATTAAAATACAAAATCGAATATTTCAAAAACAAAGTACAGCATAATATTATTAGACAGGGAGGACAGAGATGAGAATATATATAGACATCATATAAGACTTGAACATCGAGGAAGGTTGGCTCATAAACAACATCATGTTCCGGACACTGAAATATTTTGATAACATTAAACGTCACATTGGTCTATATAACGTAACAGTAATAGCGCAATGCATAAGCGTTCGTCTGTTGACTCGGACACACGAGTGTTATGGGTTAAATATCCCATTCGGCGTTCCACATGTGAGGAAAGGAATTAGCCTTTCTACCTTCTACACTAGTGTCTAGAAATTTCAAGTGAAGTGACTTCATACCCACAGGTCTTGTCCGAGTAGTTAATGGGGCCCAAATTGGGGTGTAAAGAATAAAACCACTGTTACCTGCCACGCATTTCGTGAGGCGACTAAGGAGGTTGGGAGTGGGGCTAGTTACCCCACACTAGAAAAACACTAGATGGCTACAGAACGGAGAGCGAACCGAGTAAATGCTGGATGAAACAGGACACATCGCCGAAGTATAAGCACCAGAGCTCCAAGTGGTGCTGAAGATGTGACGTAAAACACACTAATGCTAAGGCTGCATGAATCAGATTTCTACATGAATAGAATTTATGGGGAGATCTGGTACATCTGTCTGGGCAGTGATCGAGAACGAGAGAAAGAGAGAGAGAGAAGAGATACCCACAGGTCTGAAAATTCTGCGGTAATTTTATTATAATAGAGGAAATGGTTCGTGAAAGAGAAGCCAGGGAGCGACCAAGACGACGGTGGCAACATGACATTAAAGAAACATTGAACAAGACTCTGGTGGTGGGAGAAAACATATATAGAGATCTATATATTTTCATGCGTGCTGCGTTGAGAGCAATGTTCTGCAAAGGATATTCTATTTGATGTTCTTTTTATGCTTTCTCTCTAGTACAACTAGTTGTTAATTATTCTTTATGATTTGTTTGTAATTTGATTCAAAGAGAGTAAGTACATTATGCTGTCACTTATATCTGTTGATCTATGACAGTTTGCGCCTATAGACCCGACACAACGGCTACAAGTATGGTAGAGCAATGCTATTTTTGAATTTGTATGTGCGCTATTAGATAGCATACGTTATGAGAAAATAATGTTAGTATGTTAGTATTAACAAAAAGTAACAAGCATTTGTGAATTATTTGTGTCTAAAAGAGTCTAAAGCAGAAGGATTGACTTCATCTTCACCAGGTTTTACCCCATGTGACTGGGTCACTCTCCGCAGAAATGGCACGTCCCCTGCTGAGAGTAGTACACAAAGCACGAACTCCGTAGTTCCGGCAACGCGGTCCAGATTTGAACCCACGACCTTCGGAATGCAAGACAACCGCGTAACCACTTAGCCACAGAGACCGCCGAATTATTTGCATAATTTTTGCTATGACAAAAGGAAGACTAGACATAAAGTCGTTGAAGTCTCAGTTGTGAGAACTGATAGTTAACTTATTTGTCATTTATTTGGAAGTCTGTCCAGACATATTGCATGGTTATCAGATCAGTTGTCCGTGAAGAACATGTCCATATACACATGTTGTGGATTTTTAGTACGAGGGCGGGCTGAGAAGTTTTGCCTCCTCTTATATTGAAAATGAACGAGAAAAGATTTATACATAAAAGAATAAAAGAAATATACTTACACCATTTAGTAACAATAACCGCCCGAGTGGTTACCGGGGCCAAAATTTGGAGTGTAAAGAATAGAAACACTGTTACCTGCTACGCATGTCGTAAGAGGCGCCTAAGGAGGTTTGGCTGAAATCGGATGCATGTGTCCTAAACGTGTAGAAGTCTATGCGTTTAGGGGCCTACAAACCAATGTGCAACGTATACATGTTCTTGGCAAAGATCAAACATATCACAAAGATTGATTAAAATTGGTCGTAAGAACGAACGCAAAGAAGAAGAGAGTACCAATAACGTACAATTATTTTATAAAAATCACGATGCAAATCAATACAATACATCTCATATGAAGTGATCCGCCAGTGGTTACGGGCCCAAATTTGGGTGTAAAGAATAGAACCACTGTTACCTGCCACGAATGTCGTAAGAGGCGGCTAAGGAGGTATGGATGAAATCGGATGGACGTGTCCGGCAGGGAATTCTAACCTGAAACAAATGCTTGCTGAAATCGGATGCACAAGGCCGTAAGGCGCATAACATGGTGCAACGAACCCTGACAATGAGGAATGGGATAACGGATTCTACGGTCGCCAATCTGTCTAGGAGATTTAGCCACGCAGTTAGAATGTCAGACCTATCATCACGAGGGTGGCCAAAACTTACTGCGGGAAGAGGTCGGCACAAACGGGGAAGCAGAAATCATAAAAATTATATCCTACAGAACTGCCCCCAGTATGCAGACTTGAGAAGAAAGAGGTGGCCCACTTACACTAGCGTCCAAGACAAACTGTATGGTGTGGCTGATAATCTGAGGCAGACGCTGCCTTTATTAGAGAATCCGAAATCCCAATCTAGTGTGAACGCAGAAGAAGAAGAAGAGTATGAAGTGATAATTATGTTAACATTAGAATTAAAAAACGCTGTACAAGATGTGTAATTTGTATGGGATCTGAGCCCAAGAGCGATTGTACGTTGTGCCAGTTATGTGCCTACAAGTAGGCCAGCACATCCGATTTCTGCGCTGCTTTTTATTTACTAGGATAGCATCCTAGGGTCTACATCAGTCGCCTCTTACGACATGCATTGTAGGTCGCAGTAGCAGCATTCATTGCTCCTTGCGAGCTCCAACACCACATGGGCGTTGTGAGTCTTAACAGTAGAATCACTGATGTACCCGTATTTCTGCTTGGAGTTTCATCTACATACTATCTTCGTTGCTTATGTAATCGAGACATTCTCTTTCCGTCTAAGGTGTGAGTAATTCTACGTTTGTAGGGCGTCAAGTGTTAGTCATCTCACAGATATAATATGTTTACTATGTACAGGTGATGTGACCAAGTCATTTATTTCTTAACTTCTTTTTCTGAACTGAACTAACTCGGTACCCTGTTACAGTTAGATGGATTTAAGTCGTGTGATTCGGGTGTATCTCTGACACTGGTCTCCGATAAACATACGGCCGACGGGCTTAGGTAAAAATTATAGGAAATAAGACCACAACTGTCGCGTGACATTCGCATTCCAGTGTTATTATTGTATATAGACTAATTCATAAAAAAAACACAGCATGTTAAATCAAGGTTATATTATGTTACAAGCTTAGTTTAAAGCTAAGGATTAACAGTATTATTAACACTTTTTACCAATAAATAACCACGAAGACATAGAATTGAGTAAACTTGCAGGAAAGCTTACAGTGTTCTATCAAACATATACAAAAACCAGTCCCCATCTAACAGGAATTTCCGGTTTGTCGGCTAAGCTTTTCGGCCTAATGTTACCGTGGGCTGCGCTGTGGCAAAGCAGTCAAGACTTTTGCCTTGCAGTCATGTAAATGAATCGAGATCGCGAGGTTATGTTCAGTAATACATTTTATAGTACATTATTAGAATTGTCGCTGAATTTCGGAACTATTGCTTTGTGCAAATGATGAGTTTATGTGGAGAAAGAAACAGATTCTAGTGAACTAAGAGGTGAAGAAAAGTAGCTGGATAGTACACACATTGAAAAAATCCGATATGACAAGTAACGCAGTTATTGAACCCGCAGGAAAGACGAAAGAGAGGGAAGCCTAGTAATACACGGGGAAAAGATTTAAGGCAGAGGTTAGCGATACACGGAGCCGGATGGTTTCTGCAAGAGATAGCTGAAGATAGGAAGACTCGATATGAGTTAGTTGATGGTCTTCGATTAGGGCTAAAAGGCATAGGAGAATAACAGAGCAAAACATTCAGTAGATGGTATGCCGTTTCTGTGGAGACAGACCGAACCATATGGGGAAATTCGGTGCAATTATTTATGTGTTCTTTTACGTGCTCAGTTTGAAAACGGGACCTATATTTTATAGTCCGTCTCCGACAGAACAAGAGACTCGATCTCAAAAGTCAGTTCTACACCTTTTTTTAAAATTCTCTCTCTCTAGCCTGTGACGCCCCTCGCGCTTAGGCCAGCAACAAATACATACCATTCTTCTTTATTCTTTGTCGGTCTCTGCATTGTGTTTCAGCTGTGATTCAGTTCTTTCAGATCTTGTTTTACTGTTCTTCTCCAGGTTGTTTTGGGCCTTCTACGTTTTCTTTTACCCTCTGGTGTCCATATCAGTGCAGTTTCCGTAAGTTCCTCTCTATGGTTCGATCCATCTTCAGCGTTTCTTTTGGATAATGAGTATTCTATTCCTTATTGACACTATGGAAGCAGTTCTTAGTTAGAGATAGTATTTGTCCAGAAAGCGTAAGATCTTTCGCAGACAAATTGTATGGAAGATGGAGAGTGTGGACATCTTATTTTGTTATACTAAAAGCATTTTGAAACATATAGTAAAGTTGATAGTAAAATAGTTTTATTATTTTGTATAAACTTTCTGCTTTTTCACAAGCTTTCTCTACGTTTACTAAAATACTATTTAACTATCTTTAATTTCTCTATTCGATATGGGAAATGAACTGTTTCAGAAAAGCCGTCAATATTACAAGACAGGATAGATTGAGAAATGAGAACATTAGAAATGTCTTTCGAATTACACCATGTATCTAACATATTAGAAGACAATAAATAAAATGGTTAGGTCATCTAGTGACAATGAAACCAGATCTACTACAATCTGACTATGCAACTGCAACTCGGAACAAGAGCCTGAAGAAACAGAGCCTGGTGGATAGATAATATCACATATATCATGTGACATCATGACTACAACACAGATCAACAACCTGAGTAAATGATAGAAACTGAGCTCCACGGCTCTTAGCACATGTGAATAAGATAAACAAGACACAGTCTTACCCACTAACTGTATATGTAGTCATGAAGACTTTCGGCTTGTAACGTGTCACATATGAAAATATTTAAAATGTCAAGCACAGTTTCAGAATTTAGGTTATAAAGTGATATCACTTCATGTTTCTAGGTTCGAGTATGCAACAGGTGGGAGTCAATTTTCATCGCTGTGTAAGATTCAGTATGGAACTATCTCACAACAATCGTTTGTCTAATTTGATAAATGAACAGGATATATTATATTACGATAATGAACGCGATATATTATATTACGATAATCCGTAACATACAAGATATTGTGAATAGAGAGAGTGAGAGAGAGAGAGAGAAGAAAGAAGAGAGAGAGAAAAAGAATAAGAGAGACAGAGACAGAGAGGGAGAGAGAGAATACATTTGTTGACGATTAAGCGAGTGACAACGGTGAAAAAAGTGACAAAAATAAATTGAAAAATACAGTATAAAAGTTGTTCAAAAATGTATTACTTTATTGAAATAAAAAACTAATATTTATTGACTGAATAAGTTTGACAAGGAGTGATTGAAAGAGAACAGTGATGGATGACGAAATATCTGTTTGTCTGCACTTATACAATCTTTATGTTAGTTCATGTATTAGTTTTGTGTCTTTATCTGGTTTTCTGTTCATAATATATTTATACCAGCTACATAGACATTCACCCATTCAATTAACCATCTGCTAATCCATCCATTCATCCGGCTACATAGACATTCATCCATTCAATTAACCATCTGCTAATCCATTCATTCATCCGGCTACATAGACATTCACCCATTCAATTAACCATCTGCTAATCCATTCCTTCATTCTTCCATCCGTCCGCCGCCCCTTCATCATCGATCTTGCCCAAATTCATCCATCGATCTATGCATCTATTCATCCTCACATTCACCCACCCATCGTCCATCCATCCGTCTGTCTGTCCTTACAACCATCGGTCCATCCATATATCTGTCCATCTATACAAACATCTGTCCACCCATCCGTACGTACGTCCATTGGTCAATCCATCGATCTATGCATCAATCGTGTCATTCATATATTCATCCATTCATCCATCCGTCCGTCCTTTCATCCGTCCACCCGTCTGTCCATCGTGCATCCATCGATCTATGCATGAACCCATTTGTCGATCTATGTATCCATCCATCTATCCACCCACCTATCCATTCACACATCCATCCACCCACCCACCCACCCACCCACCCATCCATCCATACACCCATCCATCCATCCATCCATCTATCCACCCACCCATCCATCCATCCATCCATCCATCCATCCATACACCCATCCATACACCCATCCTTTCACCCAAACACGCACGTTCCATCCATCCAACCATCCTCCCATCCATTCTCCCACACAACCGCTCATCATTCATTCATCCAACCAACCATCCTCCCATCCAACCACCCAAGCAGTATCCATTATATCATCCACCCATTCAAGCAGCATCTATCCATCCACCCCTCCAACCACCCACTCACAATCCTTCCATCAATACACTCACGCACCATCCATCCATGCACCCCACCCACCATCCATCCATCCATCCATCCATCCATCCATCTAGTTATAACGATCTATATTTTGTACTTTCCATTCATTACTTTAAAACAGAGCGAAATCAGAAGGGCAGACAATCAAGACGCCTTAAACAAAAGACATAAATTAGATTGTTTTCCCCTTACGTTCCATTTTTCATATTAGAAATGTTCAATATGTCAGCTTTTATATTAGCATAAAAATTTAGATTTGAATGAATATTATTAGTCAGCATGTTTAATTTGCTGCTGTTGTCGTAAATGTTGAAACATCGTGACATATCCGGCTGTTTTATATTGCGAACAAATAGTTTTTAGCAATGCTTTCGAATAGTTAAAACAAAATAATCCTCTTCTTTTGTCGTCACACTGCTACCGGGTTGTTTCACAGTGTCGTGGTTTTCTGTTTTTGTCTTGCGCTGTTCTGGTGGCTTGTGTGATTGTTATCTTTGCTCTTTCACAGGATTCTGCTACGCCATCTAACCATCTTTTCCGTGGTCTTCCTCTTGCTTCTTTCCCGATGTTCTGTTGTAAAGACTCTGTATACTGTGGAGTTTGGATGCATTCTTATTAAGTGGCCAAACCACTTCATTCTTTGTTTATCTATGTAATTCAAGCACGGTTTTGTGCCAACTTTCTTTCTTATGCTGATGTTAGTGATTCTGTCTTTTCTTGTGCTGTTGGTAACTTTTCACAGGCAACGCATTTCACATGTAGTTATTTTTTGTGACTGCGCTTTGCTCAATGTCCATGTTTGGCTCAGGTAACACAAAGTAGGTATAAAAATACTGTTGATCATCTGTTGCTTAGCTGCCTGTGAAACTTTTGGGTGCCTTAACAGTAGGGCTAGCTGGCAGGTTACAGCATTTGCTTTTGTACTCTAGCCTCTATCTCTCTATCCAGTTTTCCGTCTTCTGTGAATATGCTTCCTAAGTATTTGAATTCTTTCACTTGGTTTATTTTAGTGACTTAATAATAAAATAACAAAATAATTAACAACCCTTTTTCATACAATGTTGTATAATTGGAAAATGCGGTCATGCTAGACCTGCATTTTACTGTGACCAACACCGTTAAACCTAACGTCAGTGTTGTCCAACGAATGTCAGAGGTGCCATGCTGATCATGTATACGCTTGAGGCGCCCTACTTTACCCCATCAGCTTTAGTGGTAATCATATTTCAAGAAAACAAAATATTTTTCAGTTTTTCATAGATACTCTCATGAAATATATGTATAGTGTCTCTGTATAGTGTCCATAGTATACAGAGTCTTCTACAACAGAACATCGGGAAAGAAGGCAAGAGAAGACCACGGAAAAGATGGTTAGATGGCGTAGCAGAATCATGTGAAAGTGCAAAAATAACAATCACACAAGCTACCAGAACAGAGCAAAAACAAAAACAGAAAACCACGACAACCTGGTAGCAATGTGACGACAAAAGACGAAGAAAAAGACACCCATGAAAGTGATTTACACGTTTTTGTAGTATTGTTTTATTCTGTAGCCACTCTACTGTCTTCTTACATCACCGTTTACTTCTTTATTCGAGAAAGCGTTGACATCTATACTAATATTACTAACATTCAATTAGTAACATGTCCCTTGCGGAACGTCGTATTCACCACTGCCCGCATGAAAAGCTCTCTGTCTCTTGCGAGTTCATCGGACTCTTCTAGGGTCATGTTCAAGGTTTCTTTGATGTCCTGCTGCTACCTTCGTCTTGGTCGTCCCCTGTCTCGTTTTCCAGTAATCATGCCTTCCATTACTTTGCTCACCAGACCGCTGTGGAGTTTAATGGGGTCAAAATAATTAATCTTCCGGGACATGGTGTTATTTATGAGCCAATGCTCCATGATATGCAGAAACTAATATTTTCTTCTTCTCTTCCACCATTTACTTCTTTATAGAAGTATGGGGGAGGGGAGGGCATAGTGATCTTGTGTGTGTGCTTGATTTAAGGCACTTTGTAAGCTGATATTCATTTTCGTAATGCTGTTCTTGATGCCGTCGCTCCATATTTTGCATGGTCTTCCTCTTGCTTTGTACTCATTATACTTTTTCTGTGTGGCTCTCTGTGGTAGGCGATACCAGGGCATTCTAATCAGGTATCCAAACCATTTAATCTGTTGTTCTTTTATGAATTGCTTGACTGGTTTCACATTCAGTCTCCTGATTTCTTCCTTTCTAATTTTGTTTCTTATTGTCACACCTGCAGCTCTTCTAAGAAACCTCATCTCTGTCATTATGATTTTCCTCTCATTAGCTGCTGTTATTGGCCATGTTTGACACTGGTAACATAGTGTTGACCAGAAAATCGTTCTTATAAGAGATTTGCTTTAGTTTTTAGCGGTATCTCTTCATGTAACAACAGTGATATTATATTACTATTGTTATTATTTGTAGTAGTTTTGCAATTGTCACATGGAACCCGCGCCTTCACAACTATCAGTTAGATGCTCCCCAACCCCAACATATTTTTTTTTCCGATCTAGAAGCACTTGAGCTTTTAGCTCTTCGGCCCGGTGTCATGGACATCGTAACCCTTCGGTTCGGTGTCGCGAACACCGTAAATCTGGGGAACCTGTGGCTTTTCTGCCAGCCGCAGTATTAAACCCGCACTCACAGGGCTAGTCACCCGTAGTCCAACGCGCTACGAACACGCTGGGCAGGCGGGCACCCCAACATATAAAAGCGTTTGACTGCACTGCCGTACGCCTTTCTATGTAGATATACTGGTTTACAGATATTTTGTAGAAGACACAAATAAAGTATGCTGGTTAATTCAGTAGACACCCCAATATAAATACAGATCTCTGTGGCTAAGTGGTTAAGCCCTTTGCCTTTGAGTCGAACGTCGTGGGTTCGAATCCGGACCGCGACGTTCTGTTCACGAGTGTTCAGTATATATATCACTGAATTCACGAGTGCAATTTTCAGAGACCCTAGGATTGGTGCTGGAGATACGGAGTTCGTGCTTCTGCAATACTCTCGGCAGGTGGCGTGCCATTTCTGCGGAGGGACCCATCCTATGGGTAAACCCGGCGCATTGAAGTCCATCCTTCGGCTTTAAACCATTTCCATAACTTACGGAGAAAAAGGGTTAATATCACGCCTGTCATGTCCTACTTCTAGAGCTATTCTGGCACCCAAATAAGGCTAGGTCGCTCTGAGAATCCCTTCTTCTTCTTCTTCTTTTGTCGTCACACTGCTACGGGTTGTTGCCCAGTGTCGTGGTTTTCTGTTTTTGTCTTGCGCTGTTCTGGTGGCTTGTGTGATTGTTATTTTTGCTCTTTCACAGGATTCTGCTACGCCATCTAACCATCTTTTCCGTGGTCTTCCTCTTGCCTTCTTTCCTGATGTTCTGTTGTAGAAGACTCTGTATACTGTGTAGTTTGGATGCATTCTTATTAAGTAGCCAAACCACTTCATTCTTTGTTTCTCAATGTAATTCCAGCAAGTTCTGTGCAACTTTCTTTCTTATGCTGATGCTGGTGATTTGTCTTTTCTGGTGTTGTTGGTAACTTTTCGCAAGCAACGCATTTCACATGTAGTTATTTTTGTGACTGCGCTTTGCTCATTGTCCATGTTTGGCTCTGGTAACACAAAGTAGGTATAAAAATGCTGTTGATCATCTGATGCTTAGCTGCCTGTGAAATAATTTTTTGGGTGCCTTAACAATGGGGCTAGCTGGTAGGTTACAGCATTTGGTTTTGCACTCTAGCCTCTATCTCTCTATCTAGTCTTCCGTCTTCAGTGAATATGCTTCCTAAGTATTTGAATTCTTTCACTTGGTTTATTTTAGTGCCATTGACATGGATGTCTAGTTTATTATGTTTTCTTCCCATATTCATTATTTCTATTTTAGTGTTGTTGATTTTCATGTCATGATTTATACAATTTTTGTTCAAGGTGTCAATATGATGATGTAGATCTTGTTCATTTTGGTGTATCAGGCACTGATCCAGCGCCGGATTAGCCTAGTAGCAGAAGTAGCAAATGCTACGGGCCCGCGCTTCAGGGGGGCCCCGCGCCTCTGGAGACCCCGCGCCTATATGACAGAGCTAAGCTGTCACTAGTCATAAACAAGGAACCAAGGTTGGGAGGTGGGTAATAATATCCCCTTTTAATTTTTCTTATTTACGTTAGGACCAAGGTCATGTTTATTCAATGTAGGACTTAAGTGGGCGGTCACATTGAGCTCACTAACAACGTTACAGTTTTTACTTTTTGTGTAGGAGTGTCCCCTTTTGCACACGCTTCTAATAAACGAAAACTTGAAAGCTTGAACAAAGGGACCATTAAATTTTACTCATAACCCAGTTTCTGTTCCTTCAGCAGTTTTTGCGCGCGAAACTTAGTTTAAAATAAATGCAAGTGGTCGGTTTACGAAAGAAGGATTTGACGACTGGAAAAAAGCAAATAATTTGTTGAAAAGACATGAAGAAAGCACCCCTCCCCCCTAGACAAGCGACAATTTCGCTGTTAGTTTGCAAAAAGAAGGATGCGCGTGTCGATTCTCAACTTGTAAGCCGAACAAACATATTGTCAGATACTTTTAGAGTGAATTACTTAAGTTATCCAATGTTTAGCAGACCGAGGTCTTGCATTTCGGGGTAGTGATGAAACTATTGGTTCACCTCATTATGGAAATTATTTAGGTTTGTTGGAATTAATAGCCAAATTGGACATTTTTCTGGCTCAGCATATAAATACTTATGTAAATAAAGGATCGGAACATATATCATACTTATCAAAAACAACATGTGAGGAAATTATCCATCTAATTGCATCAAGCTTACTGGATCATATTATTTGCGAAGTGAAGAAATGCAGGTACTATTTCGTATCATTGGACTCTACTCCAGACATTTCGCATGTGGACCAACTCACTCTAATAGTGCGCTATGTATTACCATCTGAACCAGTGGAAAGGTTTGTGAAGTTCTTGGATATGGAAGGTCATACTGCTGAACAACTCGTCCAAAGTTTACTTGATTTTAAAACAAAAATGACATTGCTATCAAAGACTGCCGTGGTCAAAGCTATGACAATGCCAGCAACATGAGTGGGAAATACAACGGCTTACAAGCACACATTAAGGAGATAAATAAGTACGCAGAATACATTCCCTGCTTTGCACATTCACTGAATTTGGTTGCGAAGTGTGCTGCAGAATGTTGTATAGAGGCAACCATTTTTTTCGATTTAGTTGAAAGCCTCTATACATTCTTTTCCACTTCTACCTATCGATGCGGCATTCTTACAAAAGCACTGGAAGATACAGGTTCAAAACTCCCGACTTTGAAGAGACTGTCGGACACCAGGTGGTCTGCCCAAGTTGATGCAATAAAGGCACTTTTATGTTGTTTTACCACTATCAAACAAGTTTTGGATGACATCTCAAATAACATGGATCAAAAAGTAGAGTGTCGTAATCAGGTGTATGGACTAGTTTTGGAGATGAGTAAGTTGGAAACGGGAATAGTAACCCTTTTATGGAACGGAATTTTAGAACGATTGCAAGCGTCTAGCGTTTCAGTACAGTCACCTGATCAAGACCTTAACACGGGATATGTCCTTTATGAATCGTTACACGGGTACGTTCAAGCAATGCGGCCTACATTTTCAGATATTGAGGCCAAAGCCAAAATCCTGACTCACTGTCAAGAATATCAGCAACAAACTTCAAGACTACGCAAGCCAAATTCTAAGTACGACGATTTCAGTACTACTACGCTCGATGAAGTTGTAGAAAATCAAACACCCAAACAAAAATTTGAAAGTCAGGTGTTTATTGTCATAATTGATAATGTACTCTCTGACTTAGCTAAACGCATGGGAGCGTACCATAGAGTGATTGGTGTATTTGGAATACTTTGGCAGTTAAAATCTCTAGCAGCAGAAGAGATCTTGAAAAGAATTTCAAATATTGTGTGCTCTTACCAATAGGATTTGGAAGAAAGCCTAGGCGATGAACTTGTGCAGTTCGCAGAACTTCTGAAAACTAATGTGGCTGCTGCTATTAGCAACGTAAAGCATGAGGCTCTTGAACTGCAATTTTATAAACTTATAATGGAAAATTCATTAGAGTCGTGTTTTTCAAATATAGAAATAGCCTTACGAATTTATTTGTCTTTAATGATTACTAAATGCAGCGGAGAATGTTCTTTTTCAACATTAAAGCGTATAAAAAGTGAGACAAGGAACATGATTGGACAAGATCGTTTAAATAATCTCACCTTAAGGAACATTGAATGTAATTTACTTAGAGAAATTGATTTGTCTAGTGTTATCTCTAAATTTGCTCACATTAAATCGAGACAAGTTTGTTAGTAAAAGTTGTGTTTTATTATTTATTATCATACAAAACATAGGGCCCCGCGCGAAAATTTGCTACAGTCCCCGCGCTGGCCTAATCCGGCACTGCACTGATCATCTGCAAAAAAAGCAGTTCATTTATTTCATCATTATCTGAATTTGACTCTTGAGTTATTTTATCCACATATGCAATAAAGAGTGGTGAGAGGACACAACCTTGTCTAACACCTGATGTAATGGAGAACCAGTCGGTCATTCCTTCTGTTGTTCTTACTGTACTCTGACTATCTTGATATAAGGCCATGATATTACCTAATAGTTGTCCCTGGATGCCATATTCTTCAAGGATCTTCCATAGTTTGCACCTGTTTACTCTATCAAATGCCTTTTCTTGTTCTATAAATATAAATTGTTTACTTTGATTGTATTCAATTATTTGTTCGCAGATCTGTCTTAGTGTAAATATTGCGTCTGTACAGCTCTTACCCCTCCTAAACCCAAACTGGCTATTGCTTAACTGGGGCTCTAATATATGTCTTGCTCTTCGCTCCAATATTTTTGCAGACATTTTCCCTATATGACTCAAAAGAGAGATACCCCTGTATGTTTCACACTCTCTTTTGTCTCCTTTATTCTTCCATATTGGGACTATAATAGCTCTCTGCCAGTCATCTGGAGCCTCTTATGCCTCCCAAGCGATACGATTTTCTAGAGTATTATTTGCTTAAAATAAAAAAAAAAATAAAAACACAAAGATTGAGGAAAGTAGAGCATCTTGAATGTATTTTTTTTCCGATTTAGAAGCACTTGAGCTTTCAGCTCTTCGGTTCGGTGCCACGAACAACGTAAATCTGGACAACCTGTGACTTTTCTGCCAGCCCGCGGAATTGAGCCCTCACTCACCGGGAGCTTGTCACCCGTCGTCTAACGCGTTACGACCACGCTTGGCAGGCGGGCATCTTGAATGTATAAAGACGCCCATGTGTTTCCCGGGCCCATAAGGGGAACAAAGAATAGTAACACTGCGACCTACAAGCATGTTGTAAGCGGCGACTGAGGTAGGGACTAGGGAAGATACCCTCGTAAATCAAAGAGTTGCAGACATCTGGCCTACTTGTAGGTACATAACTGGAAAACGTACAATCGCACTAAAGCTCAGATCACATGCATATCACAAAGAATGGTTTAACAAGTGGTCGATATGGAGCGTTCGAAGGAGAAGATTGAATAAAGAAACAATCATTTTTGGACTATATATATTATTGGATGGAGACAATCCGGGAAAGCAGAGGAGAGGAAGTCAAGGGCGAAGATTTATGCAAGATGTATGCATGAGTAGGACATTTGAAAGATTTATGCAAGATGTATGCATGAGTAGGACATTTATGCAAGATGTATGCAGTGAGAGTAGGACATTTGAAAGATGTATGCATGAGTAGGACATTTGAAAGATGTATGCATAGAGTGAGGACATTTGAAAGAAACGATTATCTATGTGGGTAGGCACTAGGCAAAGATGACGATCAGGGTGAAGACAGTTATGTACATTTAGCGTCATAGTGTTAGCAGAACTTGAAACTGAGGATGTTTGTTAGTACATTTAGCGTCATAGTGTTAGCAGAATTTGAAACTTCTTGAAACGATGTTTGTTAGTGGATGTATCATCATAGTGTGAGCAGAACTTGAAACTTACAATGTTTGTTAGTGCATTTAGCATCATAGTGTTAGCAGAACTTGAAACTGACGATGTTTGTTAGTGCATTTAGCATCATAGTGTTAGCAGAACTTGAAACTGACGATGTTTGTTAGTGCATTTAGCATCATAGTGTGAGCAGAACTTGAAACTTACAATGTTTGTTAGTGCATTTGATCATATTTAGCGAACAATGACGATGTTTGTTAGTACATTAGTATAGTGTTAGAACTTGAAACTGACGATGTTTGTTAGTGCATTTAGCATCATAGTGTTAGCATAACTTGAAACTTACAATGTTTGTTAGTGCATTTAGCATCATAGTGTGAGCAGAACTTGAAACTTACAATGTTTGTTAGTGCATTTAGCATCATAGTGTTAGCAGAACTTGAAACTGACGATGTTTGTTAGTGCATTTAGCATCATAGTGTGAGCAGAACTTGAAACTTACAATGTTTGTTAGTGCATTTAGCATCATAGTTTAGAGACTGAACTACATGTTTGTTAGTGCATTTAGCATCATAGTGTTAGATAACTTGAAACTTACAATGTTTGTTAGTGCATTTAGCATCATAGTGTGAGCAGAACTTGAAACTTACAATGTTTGTTAGTGCATTTAGCATCATAGTGTGAGCAGAACTTGAAACTTACAATGTTTGTTAGTGCATTTAGCATCATAGTGTTAGCAGAACTTGAAACTGACGATGTTTGTTAGTGGATGTATCATCAATGCATGAGGAAGTTGTATGAATGGTGGAGAGTTTAGACATATCTTGTTTTGCCATTCTCTAGCAATCTGATCTGTATAGTAAAGTTGATATCACACATCTGCGGTATATATCAATCTTGGCTTGAATGTATACTAAAGATGAAATAGTTGATCCCCTCACAACAAACGGATATAGTCAGTGTTGCCAATTTGGTATTTTTAATGCTAGGTCTAGCATTATTTTTGGTGATCTAGCATAAACAATTTTGATCTAGAAGGAAATCTAGCATTCAAATAAAATTAGTTAACATTTTTAGCATTTCTTTTAGTTTGGTCCATGATTCAGAAAATCGACAAAAACAAGACGAACAAACACAGAAAATTTACTACAGCGAGATCCGGGTAATGAATTTCTCTGTGTGGGGCGCTTTCTTTCTCTCTCTCTCTCTCTCTCTCTCTCTCTTTCTTCCTACCACGCGCGTTTGACTTAAATATAGCTGCAGCTGTAATGGTGTAACTTTTTCAATCTTGTTAGCTTGCCACCAGCATCTGTATTTGCTCGGAGTTCATCAGTGACTGTTCTTAAGTGCTATAATCATTTCCAAACCGATGGAGGACTGTGCTAAAATCATAAAGTGAACCCCTCATTCAGCAATGAGTAAAGCTACACCAACGTATCCGCACAAATTTCAATAGGAATGGTTACAAGTTCCTGCTTTTACAAAGTGGCTACTTGAAGTACCAACTGATTCACCTAATGCTCATTGCAAGTATTGTAGATATGACATTTTAGCGAAGTATTCTCTTTTCAACAACAAGAATGAAAATCCAGTCCTTCGAAACTAAATGCTAAAGAAAGATCCTACGAAACTAAATGCTAAAGAAAGATCCTACGAATACTAAAGACAAAAAAGAAGAACAATGATGTACTGAAAGAACTGATAAGTTGCATACAATTGGTGATAAACAATATACAATACAGAAAAATTAGATACTTTGGTCACATGAAGTGTCACGATGGCCTGGAGAGAACAATACTAGAGGTCATGGTCCCAGGACACAGAGGCAGACCAAGAAGAAGATGGCTACAAGATATTAAATAAACCATGAATATGCCCATCGGCGAAGTGGATGAAATGGAAAGGGACATTGTAAAACATGTTCAAGAAGTGAGCAAACTTGTTGAATCAAATACTGCTGATAAAATAAAATCGCTTTCTGATCAATCTCTTCTTATTCCATCTATTGCTAACATGTTAGTACTGCCAACAAGCAACATTGATCCTCTTGATCCTAACACTAACATTGAAGAATTTTTGGATCTAAATCCCGAGCTGGGCTCTAGAGTTTAGAGAAAAGGCTTGGGGAATTGATAATTAGTAAAAGAAAAGGCAAGCTTTTCAAGTAGCTCACATCCGAAAAAGCACCCGATTAGCCTGTACAAAGAGCTGCATTATCGTCTACCAGAAAACATTGATATTTTGAAGAATTTATAAGCATGTTCTCAGAACAAAATACATTGACACATATTAAGAAACCTTAATTATTTCCCTGCTAGAATTATTTCATTTTGATGAAGAAATGAAGTCATCAATTGAAATTCAATACAACAGCATACATTTGGTTAAATGGACTGATATTGCAACCACTATGAGATTTTGGTCTGAAGTTTTCAATTATACATATTCTTCGGGAGGTAACCACTTCAAAGAAGTTGCAACTTTCGCCCTAGTTTATCAATTTTGCCAAATTCTAATGCTGAAGTGGAACGGTTATTCAACAGCACGAATATTGTGAAAAATAATATGAGAAACAAAATGCAGTTGCCCATGCTTTCAGCAATTCTTGCAGTAAAATATGACTTAAAGAGGCATAACAAATGCTGCAAATACTTTGAATTACCTAAAGATGTCAAAGCCAAAATTGGAACAGTGAACTCATATGACCCAATAAAAACTTCAAAAGATGTGCGTTCTGATTGTTCAAGACACCAGAAGATGTGCAGTCTGACTTCTCAAATTATGATGAAATACTATCGTACTGTAATTAATACAACACAATTTGCTACTTAAAATAAGTTTTGGCATTTTTTTCTAGCATTAAAAAAATATTTCTAGCACTTTCTAGCATTTTTATCTCTAAAATCTAGCATAAAGCCGATTTATATTTGGCAACCCTGGACATAGCTCGTCTCCAGCAGTCTTTTATTACAGCAAAGATCATGTCAAGTAAGTCATTTGTCTTGTGCTCCGAAGGTCACGAGTTCTAAACAGAAATCGGATGTGATGGTCTACCTGTAGACGCATAACTGGCACAATGTATAATCGCTCTTAGGCTCGGATCACGTACAAATCACAAAGAGTGGTTAACAAGTGGTCGATATGGAGCGATCGAAGAAGAAGAAAAGATCAAGTTAATTCGTTTTATAAGAATCTATTCATAAGCAAAATATAAATCTATCACTGAGAGATTAAGCAATGTCTTGGCCAGTATGTTTCCTGATTCTGATTGCTCGTGCGAGACGCTAATTGTCACTGCGACCCTTTTGTTAGCCAGATGTAACTTTTTCTAGAATGTTCCACGGGAAGATGAAGCCAGTTCTTTGACAGGGTATTTTCTGACCCCGATACAGGATGCACGTAACGTCTCTGCGTCACAAGAAGGTTTGCAAAAAGCGCTCAAAGTTATTATGTGAAACATATGTGCAGTGGGATTACTTTACTGAGGTTTCTTGTTAAACATGGTACTCATACAAGGTGGCCAACTGATGTCGCTAACTTCTGTTGAAGTTGTCTGAAGTTGTAGATAACTACTTTTATAGCCCAACTGTTGCCCGTCTGCCCAGCGTGTTCGTAGCGCTTGACTACGGTGACTATCCTCTGTGTGCGGGTTCAATTCCGCGGATGGCAGAAAGCCACAGATTCCCAGATTTACGGTGTTCGTGGCACCAACCGAAGGTTACGATGTCCATGGACCGAGCCGAAGACTGAAAAAGCTCAAGTGCTTCTGGATCAGAAAAAATAGCCCAACTGCTCAGCTGCTATTGTAGCGAACTACTTTTATAGCCAACTGCTGCTGTAACCATCCCTTATTGTAGCGAACTACTTTTATAGTCATCTGCTGTTGTAGCGAACTACTTTTATAGCCCAACTGCGTTGTAACCAGCTGCTATGTAGCGAACTACTTTATAGTCAGCTGCTGTTGTGCGAACTACTTTATAGTCAGCTGCTGTTGTAGCGAACTACATTTATAGTCAGCTGCTGTTGTAGCGAACTACTTTATAGTCAGCTCTTTAGCGAATACTGTTAACTAACTGTGTGGGTCAGCTACTACTGTAACAAACTGCTGTTGTAGCAAACTTCTGTTGTTGTAAACTTCTAGTGAAACGAACTGCTGTTGTAGCAAACTGCTGTTGTGGTAAACGTCTACTGAAACAAACTGCTGTTGTAGCGAGCTGCTGTTGTAACCAGCTGCTGCTGCTGTTATTCATTTATTAAGAAATGAAACACTAACAACAAATAAATATAAATAGTTTGCTAAATATACAAAAGTTGAATCGCCAACTGAGCAGGAAGAAAGAAAAAAAGGAAACAATAGCTGTGTGGGCTGGCGTAGTTCCACTAATGTTTTGTTTTCCTTCCCTAGCCATACATGCTACCATTTTGATCTTCTCCAAATTCTATTCTGCACAATGATCTTGTCGGCAGTATACAATGCGCTCGCGCGGTGAGTGATCCATTTCGCACCAAGCGTTATTTTGCCAAATACAGCGTTTTCCGACATTTGGGGTATTCCGAAACTAAAAATAGCATGTCATTCTTTCGTCTGCAGATAACAGCTCAAGACGAGGCAGCCGGCTGTTGTTTTCTTATCGGAACAAATTCCCAGTACTCAACCCCGGACTGCATTATGGAACCGGCCGACGCTTTCTCCGAGTTTGAGGAGTAGGTCAACGTTTTCTTTCTCCCTTGTTGCATATTTACTGACAATGTCAACTCTAAGGTCGATTAATCTTCTCCAGCCAAACGTACAAGTGTATTCACTATCATGTAGAGTTTATAGTTTTGTTTCAAAGAATCTTTCATTTTTTAGTCAGATCAAACCAGAAAACAAAACAAGATAAAAATTTTATGTTATGTTATATTATGCGATTGACGTCATGGCACATTGGGCATTCCCATTCGTGCTCTGTCCTCCGCTGCAGCAGCCACACCATAGTCCATTTCCTCACCGTACCCATGAGAAGTTGATTACTATATCTTCTCTCTCACCACGAAGACGACACTGTCTGGCGTTTCCAACCTTAACGCCTAATTCTCGAACTCGTTCCAGTGTCTGAGACTTGCCGATGTCAGAATAAGATTAGAATGGTTAAGTGAAGCCAAATGAAATATGAATATGAAAGCTTTTGTACATAGATGCCAACAAGTTTTGTTTTCTTCTTTCTCTTCTTGCGAGCGCTATTGTGATGATTATACCGTCAGACGTGTACTTATGATGAAGTCGACTGTTGTCTGAAGATCATCTCTGGTGTCATGTAGTTTTGATGATTATACCGTCAGACGTGTACTTATGATGACGTCGACTGTTGTCTGAAGCTCATCTCTGGTGTCATGTAGTTTTGATGATTATACCGTCAGACGTGTACTTATGATGAAGTCGACTGTTGTCTGAAGCTCATCTCTGGTGTCATGTAGTTTTGATGATTATACCGTCAGACGTGTACTTATGATGAAGTCGACTGTTGTCTGAAGATCATCTCTGGTGTCATGTAGTTTTGATGATTATACCGTCAGACGTGTACTTATGATGAAGTCGACTGTTGTCTGAAGCTCATCTCTGGTGTCATGTAGTTTTGATGATTATACCGTCAGACGTGTACTTATGATGAAGTCGACTGTTGTCTGAAGCTCATCTCTGGTGTCATGTAGTTTTGATGATTATACCGTCAGACGTGTACTTATGATGAAGTCGACTGTTGTCTGAAGCTCATCTCTGGTGTCATGTAGTTTGATGATTATACCGTCAGACGTGTACTTATGATGAAGTCGACTGTTGTCTGAAGCTCATCTCTGGTGCCATGTAGTTTTGATGATTATACCGTCAGACGTGTACTTATGATGAAGTCGACTGTTGTCTGAAGCTCATCTCTGGTGCCATGTAGTTTTGATGATTATACCGTCAGACGTGTACTTATGATGAAGTCGACTGTTGTCTGAAGCTCATCTCTGGTGTCATGTAGTTTTGATGATTATACCGTCAGACGTGTACTTATGATGAAGTCGACTGTTGTCTGAAGCTCATCTCTGGTGTCTTGTAGTTTTGATGATTATACCGTCAGACGTGTACTTATGATGAAGTCGACTGTTGTCTGAAGCTCATCTCTGGTGTCATGTAGTTTTGATGATTATACCGTCAGACGTGTACTTATGATGAAGTCGACTGTTGTCTGAAGCTCATCTCTGGTGCCATGTAGTTTTGATGATTATACCGTCAGACGTGTACTTATGATGAAGTCGACTGTTGTCTGAAGCTCATCTCTGGTGCCATGTAGTTTTGATGATTATACCGTCAGACGTGTACTTATGATGAAGTCGACTGTTGTCTGAAGCTCATCTCTGGTGCCATGTAGTTTTGATGATTATACCGTCAGACGTGTACTTATGATGAAGTCGACTGTTGTCTGAAGCTCATCTCTGGTGCCATGTAGTTTTGATGATTATACCGTCAGACGTGTACTTATGATGAAGTCGACTGTTGTCTGAAGCTCATCTCTGGTGCCATGTAGTTTGATGATTATACCGTCAGACGTGTACTTATGATGAAGTCGACTGTTGTCTGAAGCTCATCTCTGGTGTCATGTAGTTTTGATGATTATACCGTTAGACGTGTACTTATGATGAAGTCGACTGTTGTCTGAAGCTCATCTCTGGTGTCATGTAGTTTTGATGATTATACCGTCAGACGTGTACTTATGATGAAGTCGACTGTTGTCTGAAGCTCATCTCTGGTGTCATGTAGTTTTGATGATTATACCGTCAGACGTGTACTTATGATGAAGTCGACTGTTGTCTGAAGCTCATCTCTGGTGCCATGTAGTTTTGAATGTAGTGTTGTAGGGCCAACATCCCTTTCTGAGGGGGATATACAGGGGGAAGTCTTGCAGGTCGTGTTCTGTGGTTTGATCAGAGATGTCACAGAGGGACACAGAGCAGATAGAGACAATCGTAGTCTGTGTAATTGTTTATTCAGTCTGTTTTACCACAGCCAACTATAAACTTATGGGCCTGCGAACTCAGGTAAGAAATCAGACCACAACTATACCACGTGACCACCCTTTTCAGTATTGTTGTATATAGACGAATTCATTTTAAAATCAACACAAAATGCTAAATCAAAGTTATATTATACAACAAGTTAAGTTTAATAAAAAGGAATATCAATATTATCAATATTTTTCACCAATAAATAACCATAGGCTCACAGAATTGAGTAAAATTGCAAAAAGCTTGCAGTGTTCTATCAAACATATATATATATTCCAGCCCCCAACTTAAACTAGGTCAGGAATTTTCCGTCAGTTCCCAGACCCAGTTAGAGTTGGCTGTGGTTATACCCTGTCCTGAGGCATAAGATGATGACCTGTCCTTGTCTGTGGAGTGTGGTAGTCGTCGCTGGATAGTTTAGGTTCTTTTCTAATGTTTAGGATTATTCTTTTTTACAAAATATTATTTGATTAAGTTTTTTTTAAACAATGAACACACACATACATATAGTAACGTCAGCTGATTTTTGTCTCCTGTTCGACTGCTATAAATTAAGGTTCAGTCATGGCGCCTAATATAGTGCATTTGACTGATTTTTGCATGACGGTTTGCTTTCCTTATGGCCAGTGCCTCTTGCCATTCAGACGAACCTTACTTCGACTTAAGAGATACTTATTATATAGATTGATAAGTAGAGTATCAGGGTTTCATGTATTCCGACAACGTACAGTGTACACACCAAACACATTTTTGTTACAAAATCGGCTCGAACCCTAGAATTTTAACGGCTTACGGTCACTAGCGCAGCGTGTTATTATCTTTTCTATCTCAGAGATATGTGATATTGCTATAAGATGTCGAGCCATCTGCACATGAAAAGTTGGTCGAAGTGGATTTTGCTTTTGTTTGCCTGCTACTATTATACTACGTAACAACATCTTAAAATGTATCCTCATGAAGGATAAATGTCCCAAATCTTCTGAAGCTATGCGATTCTCTGCTTTACTGAAGATCTGTGAGTTTGCTGAAACCCTACACGTTTATCTGCATTATTGAAGATCTGTGAGTTTGCTAAACCCTACTCGATTCTCTGCTTTACTGAAGATCTGTGAGTTTGCTGAAACCCTACGCGATTCTCTGCTTTACTGAAGACCTGTTAGTTTGCTAAACCCTATGCGATTATCTGCTTTACTGAAGACCTGTTAGTTTGCTAAACCCTATGCGATTATCTGCTTTACTGAAGACCTGTTAGTTTGCTAAACCCTATGCGATTCTCTTCTTTACTGAAGATCTGTTAGTTTGCTGAAACCCTATGCGATTCTCTGCTTTACTGAAGATCTGTTAGTTTGCTGAAATCCTATGCGATTCTCTGCTTTACTGAAGATCTGTGTTTGCTGAAACCATACGCGATTCTCTGCTTTACTGAAGACCTGTGAGTTTGCTGAAACCCTACTCGATTCTCTGCTTTACTGAAGATATGTGAGTTTTTTTCCCACTGTACTGAGAACATGTGGTTTTTACTGTACTGACGAACTATCAACTTCTCTACTGAAGAACTATCAACTTCTCTACTGAAGATATGCGACTTAAAAAGAAAAGTTTAGTTTTTATACTGTATTGAATGTCTACGAATTTCTCTACTGAAGACCTATTAATTTCTCTACTGAAGACCTATTAATTTCTCTACTGAAGACCTATCAACTTCTCTACTGAAGACCTATTAACTTCTCTACTGAAGACCTATTAATTTCTCTACTGAAGACCTATCAACTTCTCTACTGAAGACCTATTAACTTCTCTACTGAAGACCTATTAATTTCTCTACTGAAGACCTATTAACTTCTCTACTGAAGACCTATTAATTTCTCTACTGAAGACCTATTAATTTCTCTACTGAAGACCTATTAATTTCTCTACTGAAGAACTATCAACTTCTCTACTGAAGAACTATCAACTTCTCTACTGAAGACCTATTAATTTCTCTACTGAAGACCTATTAATTTCTCTACTGAAGACCTATCAACTTCTCTACTGAAGACCTATTAACTTCTCTACTGAAGACCTATTAATTTCTCTACTGAAGACCTATTAACTTCTCTACTGAAGACCTATTAATTTCTCTACTGAAGACCTATTAACTTCTCTACTGAAGACCTATTAATTTCTCTACTGAAGACCTATTAACTTCTCTACTGAAGAACTATCAACTTCTCTACTGAAGATATGCGACTTAAAGAAAAGTTAAGTTTGTATACTGTATTGAATGTCTACGAATTTCTCTACTGAAGACCTTCTATTTACTAAAGAATTATTAAGTTTTCCTACTGTACTGAAAACTTACCCATTTCTCCACTGAAAACCTTAATGTTTACTGAAAAACTATACAGTTTCCCTATTACAATGAAGATCTATGAGTTTAGCTACTCATATTAAGTTCAAGACATTTCATACTCATATTAAAATTGAGAAATTTCTTTATTGACATTTATCGTAAACACTGCTCGATCAAATCTAACCTGATTATGCTGTGTTCTTTAGCCGACGCCGTTTATAAAAAAAACATGACTTAGTAAAGCTTGTGTTCGGGAGAGCTAGATGGTTGTGTTCGTAAATGCGCTCGTCTGTATAGCTAGTGACGTTATAAATAAGAGTGTGTGTGTTGTTCGAATTCTGTGTTTGGTAATTTGCTTTTTCTGAAATCCCATAATACTTGTTCAATGTCTATTTGCTGATCATATTCATTGGCTCTGTGCTTCCCTAGATTTCTTAACACTCTGTATTTACTGAAGACATAAGTCTCTCCCCTCTACACTTTAAAAGAGGGTCTCTGTCTAAGTGGTTAAGTCCTTGTCTTGCGAATCGAAGGTCATGGGTTCGAATCCGGACCATTCTGATCTATTTATGAGTGCATTTTTTCCAGAGACCCCTAGAATTGTTGCCGGAGCTATGGAGTTCATGCTTTGTGCAACACTCTTGGCAGGTGGAGTGCCATTTCTGCGGAGAGTGACGGAGCCATATTGAGTAAAACCCGGTGTAATTAAGTCAATCTTTCTTTGCCCGTCTGCCCAGCGTGTTCGTAGCGCGTTGGACTACGGGTGACTATCCTCTGTGTGTGCGGGTTCAATTTCGCGGGATGGCAGAAAAAGCCACAGATTCCCCAGATTTACGGTGTTCGTGGCACCGAACCGAAGGGTTACGATGTCCATGGCACTGAGCCGAAGAGCTGAAAAGCTCAAGTGCTTCTGGATCGGAAAAAGTCAATCTTTCAGCTTTAAAACCCTCACTATATACTCTTAACATATGCATCTAACAGAGAAACAGACATCAAGGAAAAAACAAATTGAAGAATATACAAATAAATAAGTATTCACAACACACAGTCAATAATCAATGAATAATAATAAACAAGAGAACTATCTTAAAATATCAGTCCAGAATTTTCAGAGTTCTGACATTTTGTTATATCTGAAAGTGAGTCGAGCCACCACCAGCCGTATTTTTACTCGTATGTAAACGTCTGGCAGCCATTTCTTAGTTGAAGCCTCCTGCAACCAATAGGCTTAGCTGGTTTATTCGGAAACATGAAGACCAAACGGATAGTTTCGTTCGTAGGAAATGTGGTACAGGAGGGAACGATTGCGTTTGAAACGAGGACAATGAAAACTACACGTCATGTTGTTGATGGTTCAATTTTACCCGGTTATAATTATATTGTTGATGCCTCCCGTGTATTGCCGAGGCTCGCGAGGGGAGCAAAGAAAAGTAGCACTGCGTCCTACAAGGCATATCGTAAGAGGCGATTGAGGTAGGCACCCAGGGAAGTTACCCTAGTAAATAAACAGCGGCGAAGAAATCGTATGGGCTGGCCTACTTGCAGGCGCATAACTGGCACTACGTACAATCGCTCTTAGGTTCGGATCACATATGAATCACAAAGAGTGATTAACAAGTGGTTGATATGAAGTATTCGTCATCGAAGAAGAAGAAGAAATTGTTGATGTTACGATTTATAATTCTGGCTTACTTTTCTGGAAACTTATTTAGTTCAGTGATTTGTTCTCAACGATTTCATTTTGTTTCCCAGCCAGCTTGTCAATAAACGCATTTGTTTTTTCTATGAATTGCTAATGAATCAAATAACATTTTACTCTAGATTTCCGTTTTAGGAAACCCATCTTAAAAAAGAAATTGATACATAATAAGGTATTTAAAAAGCTTATGTAGTTTGCTTTACAAGAAAATAATTTTACTGATAAAGAAAGTATTTTAAAAAGTGTGTGCAATCTACTGTTTAAGAAACCCGTTTTGTTTCATGAATTGTTCTCGAATATTCTTCTTCTGCTTCGAACGCTCCATATCGATCACTTGCTAACCACTCTTTCTGATTTGTATGTGATCGGAGCCTAAGAGCGATTGTACGTTGTGCCAGTAAGGTAGGCCAGCACATCCGATTTCTGCGATGCTTTTTATTTACTAGGTAGCTTTCCTAGGTCCTACATTGGTCGCCTCTTACGACATGCCTTGTAGGTCGCTGTGGTACTATTCTTTGCGTCCCTTGCGGGCCCCGGCACCACATGGGAGAATCTACTGAAACCCGATGTATTCCATGAATTGCTCCAGAATAATTCTACAAGGTGTGTTCTGCATCCTGCATAGTTGTGTTCTGCTAGTTTCAATCAGGAAGGGCCAAAATGAAAAATTAGTAGCTTCCTGACGACCAGTAGAACATACAAGCCAACACCACCTTCTATGAGTATAGTCCGGGAAAATTTGACCGCGAGGTTTGAATGTATGGTAACTTTGGCTCGCCTAGGTGGATGGACTACTCTAGGTCAGTTATTTTGCACCCCGGGTAGCACGGCGAAGTCTAAAAAAATAGCAGGAACCGGATGTGCGGACTTTTGAATCTGTTGGTACCTAACTAGTACAACTTTCACACTATCTACAGCGTAAGTCCCATATTGACAACACCGAGTGGTTTTACAAGTTATTGGTGTAGAAAGAAGAAAAATCTCTAGAATAAAGCATTATAAAAACGTATGTAACTTACCTTTAAAAATACCCTCATTTTGTGTCATAAATTACTCTGGAAACAAAGACTATTTTAGAATTTCCTTATGGCCATGAAAAGAATTCAGTTAACGTTTTCTATTGAAGTTGAAATTAAACATTATCATTTAATGTTGTCGCTGGCGCCGTAAAGTTAGGGATCTGTCAATCCTCGTGGTCATTCATAGATTTTTTCCAGACAAGTCTTAATTTCTGGAGCCACATCTTAACTGCCACTACTTCCTTGTCTCCGTAAAGATAGAAACGATATATATATATATATAAGGTAAAGTTGAAATTAGTATGTATATATGTCTGTTGACTTTAGTTGAAGATATCTGAACATCCTCGGACTTGATATTTGGTAAGAGGGTAGCTTTCATATATAGGAATATGTAAATATTATAAAACTAGACTATTGGTTCGTTTTTATATCTTAATATGCTCATTCTCGTACTGTTCGGGAGTTATAAATTCCTAGTGTTAAGAACGGATACATCTGCTAGTATATATAACGAAGAATATAATGATAATCAGAAGATCATAATGTAATCTGCATCGCTGAGGGACATCTAAGTAATCCTCTTACAATCACCCCGTAGTTCAACAGAAAGTAATCTTTGCGAAATACATCTACCGTAAAAAAAAATAAAGTACACACCCATTTTCATTCCGCGTGGTTTATTGGTGAATTCGGTGTAAGGGCCGTTATTTATATTTGATAAAAGAAACATGATAAATGATGTTTTCAACAGTCGAACACGTTTTCAAGTGTTTGTTTTAAGAATACAATTTATAATGAAACACCAGATTACTATTTGATATATCACAGAGTGCAAGGTTTAAAGTTCTATTTCATAAAGTTGCCTTCTTTATTCTACAAATGACTATCAAAACAAATAGCTTTCTAAAAATAACATGTTTTGTTAGGTAAAGTTTTTGTTGGAAAATTGACACTGCCTGAATTTGTTTGTTAGGTGGTTTATTGTATTCTAATAGTCAAGATATCTTCTTCTTTGCGTTCGTTCTTTACAACCAATTTTAATCACTCTTTGTGATATGTTTGATCTTTCCAAGAACGTGTATACGTTGCACTTTGGTTTGGCAGAAAAAACCATAGACTTCTACACGTTTAGGACACGTGCATCCGATTTCATCCAAACCTCCTTAATCGCCTCTAACGACTATTATGGCAGGTCTTATTCTTCTTCTTTGCGTTCGTTCTTTACGACCAATCTTAATCACTCTGTGATATGTTAGATCTTTGCCAAGAACGTGTATACGTTGCACATTGGTTTGGTAGGCCCCTAAACACACAGACTTCTACACATTTAGGACATGTGCATCCGATTTCAGCCAAACCTCCTTAGTCGCCTCTTACGACATGCGTGGCAGGTAACAGTGGTTCTATTCTTTACACCCCAAATTTGGGCCCCGGTAACCACTCGGGTGGTTAGGGCAGGTAAAAGTGGTCCTATTCTTTATACCCCAAAGTTGGGCCCCGGTAACCACTCGGTCGACAAGTCAAGATGTGAATTGACAGAAGAATTGTGTACTTCTCATGAGCGCAGAAGTAGACAAATAAGAAAAATGATTGAAGACAAATATAAATGTTGAGAGTCACAGTAGTGTAGTTGTTAGTGAACTCGCTACTTATCCGCGTGGTCCAGGTTCAATTAAGTGAATTAACTCCTTGTGGACCAAACGCTACACTACATGACTTTGGGTTGGACGGCTATTTACTAGGAGCCACAGTAAAGGGCGAGAGCCGAGGTAGCGTAGTTGTTGGTGAACTCGCTTCTCGACCGCGACGGCTCTCAGGTCGACATGCTCTGGGAAAGTAAAGGCGGCCGGCGTGATGCTGACACATCACCCATCGTGTGCCGATGGTCAATGAAAAATACAGGCCTAACACTGTATTGACCTATATACCACGAGGTATGAAAGGGTTCCTTTACTTTTTTACACAGTAAAGGGCGTTTTTATTATAAAAGCAAATGGCTTGTAAAACATGGGTTTTGTCCTGGTCAACTAAGAGTTAAAGATCGCCGGCGTGATGATGATGACTACACCAATCATAGTGTGCTGACTGTCAATGAAACATATGGGCCATCACACCATATTCCCCAATATACCTTCGAGTTATGACAAAGAGTTTCTGTACTTTTCCTTCATTTTATACATTTTATACATTTTAGCAGAGATTGAAGAAAGGGCAAGAAAATAAGCAATGAAACGTAAAACTCTGTTGAAATCCATACTGTCGAGAAATGTTTAGGACAGGCGGGAAAGAGGTAGATAACGGTATCAGCTGGAAATAAACATTGACGATGATGACATCTTGTTAGTCTCGAGAGACAATGAGTAACCATTGTGGATTTTATTTCTGCTTTTCTCATGCCACGTTTTATGTCAGCAGGTTGCATGAGCCTGCCTTTACCAGTTCTCAGATTCATTTTCAGAGTCTGTTTTCAGCTTCCACTGTTCTTGTCAAGAACCGCCTGGTCAAGACAGCCTTGCGTCAAGAACCAGCCTTGCGTCAGAACCAGCCTGCGTCAAGAACCAGCCTTGCGTCAAAAACCAGCCTTGCGTCAAGAACCAGCCTTGCGTCAAGAACCAGCCTTGCGTCAAGAACAGCCTTGCGTCAAGAACAGCTTGCGTCAGAACCAGCCTTGCGTCAAGAACCAGCCTTGCGTCAAGAACCAGCCTTGCGTCAAGAACCAGCCTTGCGTCAAGAACCAGCCTTGCGTCAAGAACCAGCCTTGCGTCAAGAACCAGCCTTGCGTCAAGAACCAGCCTTGCGTCAAGAACCAGCCTTGCGTCAAGAACCAGCCTTGCGTCAAGAACCAGCCTTGCGTCAAGAACCAGCCTTGCGTCAAGAACCAGCCTTGCGTCAAGAACCAGCCTTGCGTCAAGAACCAGCCTTGCGTCAAGAACCACCGTCAGAACCAGCCTTGCGTCAAGAACCAGCCTTGCGTCAAGAACCAGCCTGCGTCAGACCAGCCTTCGTCAAGAACCAGCCTTCTCAAGCCTCGCCTCTAGTTCCGAATGTTGTGGGTTCTTATCCGGCCTGCGACTTTCCGTTCACTGGTGTAGTTTTTCAGAGACCCCTAGGATTATTGCAGCTGCTACGGAGTGCGGGCTTTGTGCAATACTCTCGGCAAATGGTTTGCCTTTTCTGCAGAGAGGGACCGAACCATATTGATTTTTTTTTTCCTATCCAGAAGCACTTGAGCTTTTCAGCTCTCCGGCTCGGTGCCATGGACATCGTAACCCTTCGGTTCGGTGCACAAACACCGTAAACCTGGGGAATCTGTGACTTTTTCTGCCATCCCGCGGAATTGAACCCGCACACATAGAGGGATAGTCACCCGTAGTCCAACGCGCTACGAACACGCTGGGCAGACGGGCAACCATATTGATTAAAAACCTGTGCAATGAAGTCAATCCTTTGGCTTTAGGCCTTAGACCCTCCCCAATAATCTAATGTATTATTGTCAAACGTCTTCAAGTTGTCCTTGTCTATATCCCTGTAACGAAGGAAGGATTGCAGCACTTGTTCCATCTGACAAAGAAATATTACCAGATTGATAATGAGTATTTTGGCAGAATCTTTCATTACACCTAGAGACCCATTATTGTAGATTCACTATATCAGACCTGAAATATGGAGATGGCACTTGGTTTGACTTGATATACGAATATTTCTCATTCTATCTATAGCCTACATTTTCTATCAAACAACTAAAGAGTTCCAGTAGTTGCTCATCTGCTGAGAAACCTTAGGTCATATTATATTTACATAATAATTCACTGGAAGAAAAATTTTTACCTTGCCTAAACATGCCAGCCGTTTTGTAATCAAATTTGAAATTATGCATGTCTTTTAAAGTTATGTTGGTACATATGCCTCTTTTTAACAATTTATTTGAGGGTTTATGACAATTAACAGCTTTGCTTCCCATAGCCTCAAATTCTTGTAAACAGTTTAGATTTCTATATAAATTTGGAAACCCCAAACAGTATATACTTTCTTTAGTGTGCCTTTTGATTATTTTAATACTTCACAATATGGAAAACTCATTCCACATAGTTTTCTTATTAACTACGTGCGGTGGAGTTGTGGGAACACATCCCCTTCGTTTTTCTTTCCATTTATTAGTTGATAATGTCGAATAGGAACACAACCAATAAAGCATGAGAGCAAAAATATACTCATCATTATTTCTGTCGTGGTAAGATACATCAGTGGCGGCTCGTAGTTATTTTTCTTGGTGGGGCCAGACACAAATTTTCGGACAAAATCATGGTTTTTGGAGTATTTACTATTATTTGTCTATTCCAGGAAGTTTCCCCTTTCGATTATTGGGGGGCAGACCCTACTGGCCCTTAATGACGAGCCGCCCCTGAGATACATATAAAACACATTATTCCATACTAAAATTTCCACAAGACCCAAAGGAAAAAAATCGCTCTCTACATTGCGACTTAAAATAGACTAACATTCTTTCATTAACTTAATAAAAATAGCTTTTTTTATGTATGGGTATAATTCTTATCGTTTGTAAGTAAAGGTAAATGGACCAATTTTCATACCATGAAAAATAGTGGGTAATACAATGTTGAGCCGTATTTTTCTTTGATTATCGATCGACGAATGGTGATGTGTTCAATATCACACTGGTTGCAGTAACTTTCAGTGTTATTTGATATCAAGGGAAGCTGAAATCGAGATGTGTCGAACTGAGAGCCGTTACTGAAGGGAATCAAATTTCACACCCTTTGTACAATAGAACCTGAACCAGGAGCAGCGTACTAGCCACTACGCTATCGTGGCTACCTCTCGTGCATGTAGTGTATCCATTTTTTCAATTGTGCAGTTTACCTATTGATAGAAATGTGACGAGTCACCAAGTTTAGTACAAATAAGATTCATCTTTGTCAATGGATATCTTCTGTGTATTCTCAGACTGAGATGACAGAGTTGCAAACACAGACATATGGATAAGAACCGGACAGGAACCCATGATGACCCAGGTCAGGTGAAGAAAATGGAGGTGGGTCGGGTATACCCTACGGAAGACACAGTCGAGTGTCAATAGACAAGCACTTGAGTGGAACCCGCAAGGAAAACGGGAAAAGGGGACGTCATAAACAGACTTGGAGACAAAGTCTTCTTGAGGAACTGAAAGGTGATCGAATATCCTTGGAGACCATAAAGAAAACAGCCAGACACCTGAAAAAGTGGCGAACAACTGTTGAGACTCTATGCTCCACGAGGAGCGGAAAGAATTATGTGAAGTGTGTAACCTTTTGATTTCACATGCAATTATTTGTTTCAATAAGAGAGTGCAATTATTTATTTCGTTTCTGCAGTGCGCTTATGCACTTTAATTACGGACTGCACCTATTTATTTCCCTCATATAGCTTATCTATTTATTTCACTATAAACTAAGATATGCTGACGATACAGTGTTACTGTCAACATCACAAAACAATTGAGAAATTAATAACGGCAGTATAAAGGGAAAGAAAAAGAAATCAAAATTTATATCTCAATTGGACAAAAATAAAAATAATGACAACTAATGAAACAAGCACGACAAATGATATTTTTATGAACAGAGAGAAAATAAAAATTGTTAACAATTTTGAATATCTCGGTTCACTGTTAACAAGAAATATAAATATGATAAAGAAAATTTAAAAAAAAGAACACAGCGTTGCGAAAACGTAAACAACTAAAAACAGTATGCAATGAAACTTACAGAAAAACAAAGTTCGGAATACTAAGAGCATGCATATTCCCAGTGGCAACATATGGATGTGAAATATGGGCAGCTAACAAGGCTGTTAAATATCATACATGGG
The DNA here is from genome assembly GCA_020796225.1 of Arion vulgaris. Lineage (NCBI taxonomy): Eukaryota > Metazoa > Mollusca > Gastropoda > Stylommatophora > Arionidae > Arion > Arion vulgaris. The sequence continues at coordinate 32,100,133 of CM036764.1, forward strand.
ATTTTTGAATTATAAGTGTTATAGAAGAGGCCTATGAGAGAGAGAAATTCCGGAGGACTGTTGGGGTGGAAAAGTTCTGCTTAGGACAAGCTATCTGATGATGATAGAAGAGTCATCCGTATACCGTGGACAGATAATAGAACAAATAGATCTATTAAGAAGGATCTCAGAAGGAAATCAAAGAAAATTGCTTGAACCTACACAAAGAAATGAGAAAATAGAGGTATTTTAAGCCTATAGAAAGACATAAAGGGTTGGAGAAGACCATTACGAAAGGAGGCACCCAGACAAAGAGGAGAAGAGGAAGACAATGGAGAAGATGGATTCAGAGTATGGCTGATTATTTGAGCATGACAGCTGCGGATGCGGAACATCTGGCCTATGAGAGAGAAACATTCCAAAAGGTTGTTAAGGTAGCAAAGTTCAAAGTCATGAACCCATCTTCTCCGTGCTCTTCTCTTTGATGCGATGCCTCGTTGTGTCTTTCTAAATTTCCAAAATACATCAATTTTCCAATTTAAAAAAAAATAAATTGTTCAATTTATGGAAAGCGAAGGTCTTGTGAAGAAAACGTTCTATATCATGAGAAACATATCAGCATTATCATCAAGATGCGTATCCTTTATAGGAGTTTGCTCTCTTTGCAGCGCATCTGAAATTGACTCTGTCTCTAGCCAGTTCACCCACTTCGTCGATGGTCATATTGATGGTTTCTTTAATATTTTGTAGCCATCTTCTTCTTGGTCTGCTTCTGCCTCTGCGTCCTGGGACCATGTCCTTTAATATGTTCTCTCTAGGCCATCATGACGCTTGATGTGACCAAAGTATCTAATTTGTCTGTATCGTACGTTGTTTATCAGCCAATTGTCTTTAGCATTCAGTTCTTTCAGGACATCAGTGTTCTTTTGGCTGAAATCGGATGCACATGTCCTAAATTTGTAGAAGTCTATACGTATAGGGGCCTACCAAACCAATGTGCAACGTATACACGTTCTTGGCAAAGATCAAACATATCACAAAGAGTGATTAAAATTGGTCGTAAAGAACGAACGCAAAGAATAAGAAGAATATCAGTGTTCTTTTTTCCCCCTGTATATGTGTAGCCGTGTGGGCCTTATTACTGAAATCCTGTGTTCTATCCTTGGTCACTGCACCAATAAATGTATCAGTGTAACCTCCTGATAAGCTATTAATATTTCTACACGTATTTACAACTCTATCAACACCATCCACAACTGCGTACATAGACTACAAATAAAAGAAATGGCCGTCAAGTACATCGTACATCTATGTGAGAATCAAACCGATTCTCAACTTTTATTTCTTTATATTTACTTAATTAAATATCTCATCTTGATTTCAAAATAATAGCACATACATCAAATTATCAAAATAATAAAGAAAATCCTGAAAAGAAAAAAAAAATCAACAATTCAAAACAACATACCAATGCACATAGCTGAAAAAAATATCCCTACTAACTAATATTGATTGTTTTCCCTAAGGGATATCTAATCTCTAAAATCCTATCTCTAAAAATGTTCACTGTTCACTGTTTACCTTGTTGCGATGTCCTTAGAAATAAATACTTGTTCAGTCACAATGTTATACCGCTTCTAGCTAGAGTTGCTGTCCTAATAGTATATACGAAATGTCTCTGCTACTGGTTAAAATAATGCATCCTGAAAACAAATGGCTGACATCTCCCTCTCTCATATACTGTTATAGCCTCTCTGTCGGGTCTGGCCCTACCCCTTTAGTTTAGCTCTGCCGCCTAGTTTTCCAACTCTGACAACTAGTCCTCCGGTTCTAATGTAACCGGTTCACCAACACTGAACAGGAACTCTCTCTGATTTGGACAAAAATCTCCGTGGAGGTCTACAATCTACTTCTTAGTTGGGTTCTCTCTCTGTCTGCAACTCAGTTCAATTCTACTTTCTAAGGGTGTCTCTGCCAACTGTCCCTCTGCTAAGTGTGTGTGAAGATGTGTCTTCACTCTTTCTAACTGGCCAATATTTACTGTTGAAGTCTGTCTCGGGACTACCTACACTGCCTGTTCCTGAGTACCTCTCTGTCTTCTCAGTTTTTCCCTCCTCTCCTGCCTGTGCTAGACCCTGGTATATATATATGGTCCCGTTTCCTTTGATTCACGAAATCAAAGACATCAATGAATTATCAGATGTCACCCAGATTGTCGCCAAATAGTTTGGACTTCAGTTACATTTTCAACACTCACTCATACCCTCATAAGCCAAAAAATACAACACGATTTGACAGTCTCTGTGTATGTACGCTGACAACTTCCTGTTTTTGAATTGAGATCAAGAAACAATTGCCGCACTACAACAATATTTCTGCGCAGCTGTCAACGCCCGCCATTACTGGGAAACATTGTCGAAATAAGTTACGATTACTCCCCGATGGAGGAGATGAGAGAACTGGCCTAGCAATAACACTATTACATTCCTTACCCACCTATAAAAAAGATATTGGGTTACTAATCCAATATTTTTTCAAGTATCATCTAGATAACATACAGTGCATCTCAAATCAATATACATCATAAACAATAACAATATATCAAACAACCACATCAATAAACATTCATATAATTCAAACCAAATTTAAAAAAATTTCAACCAAAAAAATATTCAAAGTCTTCCTCTTAAAAAAATATCAGAAAGGTTATCGAACACCTTGCTCTCCTCGAAACATCTTGGCAACGCAGGTTATGCAAGGTCCACACATAAATGGGAACTAAGTGTTTTCAGGCTTCTCCTCTTGTGCTTCAACTTTACTCTGGGTTCCCACAGATAGTGATTACTGCTCCTGGTTAGTACCCAAGCTTATCGCTGTACCTCCCTTTGATCTCTCCCAAATATAATATACACATTTCAATCATACAACCAATAAAATAAATCAATTATAAACAAAATATAAATGCTAAGTCACATAGCAACAACAATATTACAGTTTTAGAATCCCTTGCAACCACAAAGCATATTTTCATACAGTTTTAGAACCCTTGCATGTGATTTCCAAAAAAAAACAACAAAATTAAATGTTCCATACAGTTTTAGAATCCTTGCAATAAATTCAAATCTAAGGCCTTTATTCTCAAAGACGGGTCATCATTACACATTAACATATATTAAACATAACAAATGTGTTGACATCAAAAAAATCAAATTCAACAATTGAAGTACTTCACTCCAAATAAAATAAATGGTAACACTTCGCACCAATTTTCTCTTTGATCTTGTCCAAAAAAACCCTACTTCTCGATGAGTGCACACGAAATTCAGGTTGACGCTCGTTAATTGTCACTTCGTCAAAAGTTTAGGTGAGTCTGTTTTTGACAAATGTTCGACCGCCAAAACATTTTCGCTGTCATCAAACTTGTCGCTATCACTCGAAACAATGGAAAGGGTTACTTCTCCGGAGTATTAATTATGCCATTCCTTCCTAATTTATTCCTCTATTTTATTTCACTTCAACCAGACAACATAAGCTTCCTGAGGAAAAATATTCCTGCAATACAAAAGTACATCAACATTTCCAAACAAAAACATGTTATATACCGCATGTTATTGACATTTCTCAAGCATCTTCCACATTACAATTATTTTTCTTTGTTTCATATATAACAAAAAAAATTAAACTAACATCATCATAACATAATACATATTTGTCAACATTGAAATTATTTCACATAACTAATCATTTTACAAACCAAAATGAACATGTTTCATTACTAACAAAAAACATATCAAAGCCAAGTTCCGATCATTACATATTACCATGTGTCATAACAAATGTTAAGCGGTGACAACTAGTTACATTCTAGTTAACTGTGTGCTCCATTTCCCCCCTCCAAAAAATGTGATTCAATAGTCAGAGCAAAACACGGACCTCTCGAGTTTTGCACTATTGTATAGCATCTTTCACAAAAATTGCAAGGAATGGTCCTCCTGTCTTTCAATCTCTCTCCATCTCCTAATAGTTTCTCGCACACTATCCTGTTCTCATCACACTATTCCTCCAAATAGCTCCAAAACAAATGCATACACAAGGTACTGTGTCTAATATACGCTTCACCATTTCTCTGTAGTTATGTATCATGATCGCCTCTAATGTACACCTCATATGAGTGCCCACTGCACTATCTTAACACACAACTCTACCTCCAATGTACACACAACATGTTTTTTTCAAGCGCACTTCTTAAGTTAGCATAATGCATATATCTAATGCCCAAAGCATGTCTCACAGTATTTTTCAAATACCCACAATATTTCTTACTATCCCTCTGTCTCAAATGGATAGCATTACACTAAGCACAGGACATACTTAGGTTATTCTTCACCTACTACCTCTCTCATGATAGCATTACACTAAGCACATGGTCATGCTTATGTTAGTCTTCACTTACTACCTCTCTCATGATATCACTCAATATAATCACTCTCAGTCCTATTTATGTATGTCTATCATACCCATCAACAAGGACCATATTCTAATATTACCCTCAACATACTCTCATCTACACCTCATGATTTCTTTACAGACACCCTGTAAATCATCATGTTTACCACTCATAGTTCAGTGCACAAAATTTAGTGCTACTCTCTCTCAAAATATAGTTCGGTGCACACAAAATCTACCATAATATATCCTAACTCTTCATAATCACACACACACAGTGCTACGTTTCACAATACTCTCCTAACATCAACTTTTTGATTGTTTCTTACTCTTCTTTAGTTCTCTGTCTAGTTCCTGAATACGATCAAGTAGATCATTCGTATCTCTTAGATAATCCTTTCTCTCCCTGATTAACAACTTTAACTTCCTTTTTAACACTGACATATCTTCCTCACTGCCTACTCCAACACTACAGACTTCTTTTATCTCTTCATGTTGTATATCCCTCAACTCGTTTATTTCCTCATGTAGACTCTCTATATATTCATCTTGATCGTCCCTGTCTTCATGTAACCTCTCTAATTCTTCTCGTTTCTCTTTAACTTCTATCTGTAAATTTTTGACCGTCTTCTTTAATCCTGCAGTCTCCTTTTTACTCTCCATCTCTAAACTATATATTTCCTCCTGTTTCCTTTGATCTTCCCCAACAGCAACATCCCTATACTTTATTTCCCTTCCTCTGCTTAAATGGTCCGCCTTATCTAACTTTTCCTGTAAATCATCAATTGTGTACCGCATAGATTTGATTTCTTCAGAACTAGCCTGCAGTCTATCTATAAGTTCAGCGTTCTGCTGTTTAAGTTCTTCAATTTGCCTCATCTCAATGTCTGGACCTTTCTGGTTTCTAATTTCCCTGAAACAATTGATAGCATAAATTCTTTGGTCTCTAAAGGACCATCTTCTCCTTATATGTCTGCCACTCCCAGCCTTCATCCAATCATTTCTAAACTGTCCAACATGATACTGTCTATTTCTTATTCCAAACCCCAGCCTCCTAGACGTACATTCTATGCTAACGTGCCCAATCCCAGCACAATTGTAACATACCAACCCCAGAAAAAATGGATTTCTTAATCTGCTACCCCTTCTAACATAGGTTGTCCCTTCTTCTGTCATACTGCCAATCTACAAATCTTCCAAAACAAAGAATTAATTATCTCCTATCCGTACCTAAATATGAAAAAAAAATCTTATCCTATTTGTCGAATCTGTGAGTCAGTATTGTGTTCTTCTATTCGTCGTGGTATAGTGGTAGTATAGTCAATCCAGGGGGTTCGAATCCTGTGTCACGGAAACCACAATAAATGTAGCCGTGTGGGCCTTATTACTGAAATCCTGTGTTCTATCCTTGGTCACTGCACCAATAAATGTATCAGTGTAACCTCCTGATAAGCTATTAATATTTCTACACGTATTTACAACTCTATCAACACCATCCACAACTGCGTACATAGACTACAAATAAAAGAAATGGCCGTCAAGTACATCGTACATCTATGTGAGAATCAAACCCGATTCTCAACTTTTATTTCTTTATATTTACTTAATTAAATATCTCATCTTGATTTCAAAATAATAGCACATACATCAAATTATCAAAATAATAAAGAAAATCCTGAAAAGAAAAAATCAATTCAAAACAACATACCAATGCACATAGCTGAAAAAATATCCCTACTAACTAATATTGATTGTTTTCCTAAGTGATATCTAATCTCTAAAATCCTATCTCTAAAAATGTTCACTGTTCACTGTTTACCTTGTTGCGATGTCCTTAGAAATAAATACTTGTTCAGTCACAATGTTATACCGCTTCTAGCTAGAGTTGCTGTCCTAATAGTATATACGAAATGTCTCTGCTACTGGTTAAAATAATGCATCCTGAAAACAAATGGCTGACATCTCCCTCTCTCATATACTGTTATAGCCTCTCTGTCGGGTCTGGCCCTACCCCTTTAGTTTAGCTCTGCCGCCTAGTTTTCCAACTCTGACAACTAGTCCTCCGGTTCTAATGTAACCGGTTCACCAACACTGAACAGGAACTCTCTCTGATTTGGACAAAAATCTCCGTGGAGGTCTACAATCTACTTCTTAGTTGGGTTCTCTCTCTGTCTGCAACTCAGTTCAATTCTACTTTCTAAGGGTGTCTCTGCCAACTGTCCCTCTGCTAAGTGTGTGTGAAGATGTGTCTTCACTCTTTCTAACTGGCCAATATTTACTGTTGAAGTCTGTCTCGGGACTACCTACACTGCCTGTTCCTGAGTACCTCTCTGTCTTCTCAGTTTTTCCCTCCTCTCCTGCCTGTGCTAGACCCTGGTATATATATATGGTCCCGTTTCCTTTGATTCACGAAATCAAAGACATCAATGAATTATCAGATGTCACCCAGATTGTCGCCAAATAGTTTGGACTTCAGTTACATTTTCAACACTCACTCATACCCTCATAAGCCAAAAAATACAACACGATTTGACAGTCTCTGTGTATGTACGCTGACAACTTCCTGTTTTTGAATTGAGATCAAGAAACAATTGCCGCACTACAACAATATTTCTGCGCAGCTGTCAACGCCCGCCATTACTGGGAAACATTGTCGAAATAAGTTACGATTACTCCTCGATGGAGGAGATGGGAGAACTGGCCTAGCAATAACACTATTACATATGGTATTCGTAGGATCTTTCTGTAGCATTAGTTTCGAAGGACTGGATTTTCGTTCTTGTTTTTTGTGTGTGTATGTAATGGTCCATGAAACATATAGAAAGCCGAAAATAATAATTTTCAACCTCGGGACATACATTTCGATAGGAATATAGACGGCTTTTGGTTAGCAATGCAGGTCATTTTTGTAAGTCGTCTACATAGATATGCAATTACTAATCTGATAGTATCAAATTAGTCCTAAATACTTGCTAGAGAATGAAAAATGATCATGTAGCTAGCAGTTATTATGTAATGAGTACTGAGCTCTGTGTCCTACTCGTTTATCTTCGGATTCTGGTACTAGCAAGTATTCAGATAGCGAATCAAACTATTCGCATACCACTAACGAAATGAAAATCCTGGTATATCCTTTACCGGACGTCGCTATCAACCACAGTAAACCAGTCGTTGAATTTTCTAATCACCACTTATACGTTCAGTAGTTTGCCATTGATTTCTGAACGGTGAGATATTTTACCTTCGTAAAATACCACGGAAACGAATTTGCTTCCAAACTGCCTGCCGCGGAGTTGGAACCAGGTACGTTGATTGTGATCAGCTCACTACTGCTTAAGCTACAGACGCCACGTAATACAATGTGAAAAGGAAGATAAAATATTTAAAAAAGCTGCGACTCCCGACGCCATTATCTCTAAGACGTAACCAGTTGTTAGCGACGTTCGTATGAAATACAACAAAAAGCATTCAAATGTCAGAAAATTCAGTATCATTACATATATAGAAAATAGCATGCATTACATATATAGAAAAATAGCATGCATTACATACATAGAAAAATAGCATGCATTACATACATAGAAAAATAGCATGCATTACATACATAGAAAAATAGCATGCATTACATACATAGAAAAATAGCATGCATTACATACATAGAAAAATAGCATGCATTACATACATAGAAAAATAGCATGCATTACATACATAGAAAAATAGCATGCATTACATACATAGAAAAATAGCATGCATTACATACATAGAAAAATAGCATGCATAAAAAACAACAGTAAAAATGTCAGATATTAAGATATTAGATACAAAATTATGAAGTTTAACATTGCTAGCTTCAACTCTCCATCGTAGAATATAATAAATGAATATCTCTTGCTTGCTTATGTTGTTTTTTTCTTCTAACTTCAATCTTCAGATAAGACAAGTTATAGTTCTGATATTTCTCTCTGAACCACTAACTTCAATCTTCAGATAAGACAAGTTATAGTTCTGATATTTCTCTCTGAACCACTAACTTCAATCTTCAGATAAGACAAGTTATAGTTCTGATATTTCTCTCTGAACCAATCTCATTTATTTTATCTGTTATTTTTCTCATCTCTACTTGTAATTATTTTATTCTTCATACCGAACACTATCTTCTCTTTATGGCAACTTAACCATGCGTAGTGAAGACTGGTACTTTACAAGAGGAGTCAGGGCCAAGAAACATTCTTGCATGGGTGTACATACGTTAAGACATGGGGTGGGAGGTAGGATGGGGGAGGCCAATTCCGCCACTGAAAAATGAATTTTCGATAAAAGGTTTTATGAGAATTTGGTATTCCCAATTTCCAAGTAGTAAATTACGAAGCACGTTTTTTTTTAATTTTGCCCTCCCTGAAAAAAATTATGTGAACGCCCATGCATACTTGTCAAGATCTCGTTTTACTGCCTCGTAATACTTCTCGGATAATGATTTATCTGGATAAAGAAGTAAAGATCGGCATAGTCTACGCCGTGATGAAGTCTACGGGAGACCTATACCTGACTGGTGTATAGAACTCGACCTTTTTACCTTCTGCACACTTTGAAGATTTTAATGGACTGAACAGTACTGTTCCCTCTGTAGTGGAAGATTGCTTATCTCATTGCATTGCAACTATCGCCACATCGAGTCTTCTGTAAGTAATATCAGGTTGGTAGAAATGAACACTATATGTAATGATACGTTGGAATAGATGAATACTTAAGTAACGAAAGATTGAAGAGATGAATACTTAAGTAACGAAAGTTAAGAAAGATGAATACATAACGAAGATTGAAGGATGAATAGTAACGAAAATTGAAGAGATGAATACTTAAGTAACGAAAGTTTGAGAGATAAGCTTATAGGAAAGTTTAAGAGATGAATACTTAAGTAACGAAAGTTTGAAGATGAATACTTAAGTAACGAAAGTTTGAGAGATGAAACTTAAGTAACGAAAGTTTGAAAAGATAAATACTTAAGTAACGAGAATACTCAAGTAACGAAAATTTGAAGAGATGAATACTTAAGTAAGGAAAGTTTGAAGAAATGAATACTTAAGTAACGAAAGTTTAGAGATATGAATATTTAAGTAACGAAAGTTTAGATATATGAATACTTAAGTAACGAAAATTTAGAGATATGAATACTTAAGTAACGAAGAATACTTAAGTAACGAAAGTTTGAATAGATGAATACTTAAGTAGAAAGTTGAAAGTACTTAACGAAGTTAGAATGAATATTTAAGTAACGAAAGTTTGAGAGATGAATATTTATAACGAGTTTAGAGATGAATATTAGAACGAAGAATACTTAAGTAACGAAAGTTTGAAGAGATGAATACTTAAGTAAGGAAAGTTTGAAGAGATTAATGTAACCTATAAGTTTCTTGAGAGCAAAGTAAAAGACATTGCAAGCGAAGGATACTGTTATCCAGTGGCGGCTCTTCTATAAGAGTCAGTGGGGCCGGGCCCCACCAAAAGTAATGTATATCGTGTATTTATTATTTTTAAATTAAAATATAGCAATCTAAAACCATGATTTATCCGGAACAAAATGTATGGCCTCACTAACAAAAATTATCACTAGCCGCCACTGCTGTTATCTTTGATATTTCTGTCTTTTTTTGTGAAAGAAAATATTCTTCCAACGTTGATATCAACATGAAACTAAATAAGCAATACAATACGTCGAGTAGAGAATGACATTTTGAGAAAGATAGGAAATAACTAACATAAGAAAGAAAAATGAAGATAACAACAGTATAAAAATTGAATATCTAGTTTCTAGCCTACGATGATTGTTATCTCCCCTGCAACATGAACCTTCTTTCCATATTCCACAACTTAAAGAAACTCGTTCCGACTGAAAGTTCTCCTCAACATGTGGCTCATGAGAACATGAGAACGAGACTATAGTTCTTGCAGAAATCTATCTGAATTTCAACATGGCAACTGGTATGTATCCAAACAATGCTTAGTTTCAGTGGCGGATCGTCAGTAAGGGCCAGTGGCCGAGCCCCCACCAAAAATAAGGTGTAACGTGTATTTATTATTTTATACATTAAAATATATCCTAACCAAAGCCATGATTTTTCCGAAAATATCTGTCTGGCCCCACCAACTTCTTCTTCTTCTTTGCGTTCGTTCTTTACGACCAATTTTAATCACTCTTTGTGATATGTCTGATCTTTACCAAGAACGTGTATACGTTACACATTGGTTTGATAGGCCCTAAACGTACAGACTTCTACATGTTTAGGACACGTGCATCCAATTTCAGCCAAACCTCCTTAGTAGTTTCTTACGACATGCATGGTAGGTAACAGTGGTTCTATTCTTTACATCTCAAATTTGGGCCCCGGTAACCACTCGGCGGCCCCACCAACAAAAATGATCACGAGCCGCCACTGTTTAGTTTTATAAGAATTATAATGTTGTCACTTAGAGGTCAGACAATCTTCATATATGGTTAGAGCAGAGATGATTAATTCATGTTCCAACAATCACGTATCATTCAGTTATCATTTCATGTTTTAATGTGGGTTTGACAGTGGCGGCTCGTGCTCATTTTTGTTGGTGGGGCCAGAAATTTTCGAAAAATCATGGTTTTGGGTTAGGTTATTTTTAATTTATAACGTAATAAGTACACGTTACAATTTATTTTTGGTGGGCCCGGCCCAATGGCACTTAATGACGAGCCGCCACTGGTTTGACGTAATTTCTTAATGAACAAGTTGATGCTGGTATCGAGGGCGCTTTTGAAGAATATTCGATGTGCATTGAGCATGAACATAAAGAATATTAGAGTTTGAAATTAAGAGTGGGACAAGTAGGGAAGGACGGGAGAATGGTGATAAAAGGGAAGGAGTTTGGGGTTTAGCATAAGATGAGTAGGGAGGTACGTGAGGATGGTGACAAGAACGAAGGAGTTTTGGAATTGATGCTGGACAGCTGAGAGAGACTGGTTGATGACAATTTCTTTGAAAAGTTGAGCTGGTATCGAGGCGCTTTGAGAGATATCAGTGTGCTTGAATGAACAAAGTTTTGAGTTTGAAAGTAAGGTGGACGAGTGGAAGGACGAGATAGTGATAAAAAAGATTTTGGGGTTGTAGCATAAGATGAGTAGGAGGACGTGGGTGTGACAGAAGAGGGTTTTGGAATTAGCGTGGGACGAGCTGAGAGAGACGTGTGGTGATGACAATGATGGGCTTTGAAAGTAAGCGTGGAACGAGCACCGAGAATCATGAGAGTGGCAATGAGATTGAAAAGGTTAGAATTTAGAGTGAGAGAGAGAAAGAAACGTGTGTGGGTTTGAAATTTAGAGTGGGACGACAGAGAGAGAAAGTGTGTGGGTTTGGAATTTAGAGTGGGACGAGCAGAGAGAGAAATGTGTGTGGGTTTGAAATTTAGAGTGGGACGAGCAGAGAGAGAAACGTGTGTGGGTTTGAAATTTAGAGTGCGACGAGCAGAGAGAGAAATGTGTGTGGGTTTGAAATTTAGAGTGGGACGAGCAGAGAAAAGCGTGTGTCGGTTTGGTATTTAGAGTGGGATGAGCAGATAGAAACGTGTGTTGGTTTGGTATTTAGAGTGTAACGAGCAAAGAGAGAAACGTGTGTCTGTTTGGTATTTAGAGTGGAAATGAGCAGATAGAAACGTGTGTCTGTTTGGTATTTAGAGTGAAATGACAAGACGAAACGAGCAGAAAAGCAGAAAACAGAGTGAAACGAGCAGAGAGAGAAACGTGTGTTGGTTTGGTATTTAGAGTGGGACGAGCAGAGAGAAACGTATGCGGGTTTGGAATTTAGAGTGGGACAAGCAGAGAAAGAAACGTGTAGTAATAACAATGAAATAGTATGACCTTAAGCCTAGGACGAGCTGGCAGGGACATGAGAAAGAACGGTTTAGAGTTTAGACACATGAATAACCACTGCGTCCAACAAAAAAAAATCAGCGAACTTACTATTCGCATCTGCTGAAAGATATTAAGCGCTTCATAACGTTCTGCAATACCATTATGTCTGTTCTGGTCTTGTACACTACAAAAAACAATGAGCAAAATATATTTTTTAGCATAAGATTATAACGTTGTTATAAGAAATCGCACAGTCAAATGTCACTAGATAAACACTTGAGTGGAACCCGCAAGGAAAACGGAAAAAAGGACATCATAAACAGACCTGGAGATGAAGTATTCTTGAGGAACTGAGGAATACCGATCGACTATCATGAGAGACCATAAAGACAACAGTCAGAGACCGGGAAAAATGGCAAACAAGAGTTGAGGCAATAGTCTTCACGAACAGCGGAAAGAAATAAGTAAGAGAGTAAGTCATAAGAAATCGCATGTCATATGATGGAAGCTATCTCACAGTTTTTGTATTCATTGCGTAACATTTCATACATTATGTAACATTTGTTGCGCATATTTGTTACTAAAAAACCGCGGTCGTACTGTGGTTTTGTGCACATACTTTGAAGACGTGTGATCATAGTTTCGAAATCTCCAGTTGAAGTGGAATTTTCCTATCGCAATGACTTTCAGGTCGACCCAGCTTCAATTGTGTACCAGAGAAACACTGGAAAGTAAAGGTCACCAACGTGATGTTGATCATGTCCCTTATCCTGTACCGATGTTCAAAGAAAAAATATGAGCATAATATCACATTCTCAAATATATCAAATAGTACACACACACAAAACAGGTTCATTGCTCACTTTATCTTCTACTTATATTTGTTATCTTCTACCTATTATGTCAGTGTCTGTAGCTCAAGCGGTAGTGAGCTCGATCACAACCCAAGCGTACCTGGTTCAAACCCCACGGTGGGCAATTTTGGAAGCAAATTCGTTTCCGTGGGATTTTTACAAAGATAAAAATAGACCTCACCGTTCAGAAGCAATGGCAAACTACTGAACGTATAAGTGGTGCCTAGAATAAGTGGTACCTATATAAGTGGATCTATGCCATGATTTTCATATATTTGTTACCAAATAGAGAATCCTTGCATTCTTGACATAACGGTGAAATATGAAAATCGTGGCATATCATTTACAGTACGTAGTCATCTACCACAGTAAACGAGTCGTTGATTTTCTAAGGCACCACGTATACGTTCAGTAGTTTGCCATATCTTTCTGAACGGTGAGGTCTATTTTTACCGTTGAGATCGATATGGAACATTCGAAGAAGAAGAACCTTAAGAATCGAGTACAACCCTATCGCCGATATCGTCAACATTATAATAACACAAATATGTTGAAAGGATAAGAACTTCCATTTATTGGCCTTGAATGTAATGATATGAGTTCTAGTACTATGTTTATGTCAACAGACTATCTCTCTCTCTCTCTCTCTCTCTCTCTCGCTCTATCTCTCTCGATCGTTCTTTTTGGCCATTTTTATCATTCTTATTATGATATATAAACAGCCTTGCCAAGGACGTAATTTTACGTCACATCTTCAGTACCATTTGGAGCTCTGGTGATTGTCCTTTCGTCGATGTGTCCGATTTCAACCAACGTTTACTGGGTTTACTCTCCTTCAGCTTGTGACTGTCCCCAGTCGACCTGCAAGACAGCAGGTTGTCAACAGATCAAGAACTAATGTTGACGTCTTTGATTGTTTGAAAAGAGCATTGTACGATACAATCTTTCTCCCAACTTTATGCAGTCAGTGCTGAACCTGGACGCTGACATCAAATGATAGAATAAAAATAGTCACGACATAGGTGAAGTGTCTACGCAAAATGCTTGGAGTATCAAGAAGAGACCAGTTTAGAAATGAAGACATCAGGAATAAAGTGGGTATAACATCAGTACTGAACATCATCGAGAAAGAACACATTAAATGGTTCGGCCACATAAGCAGATTACCAACATACAGTGCGCCTTAAAGAGCAATGCTACTCCGATACAGTGGATGCAAAGCAAAAGGCTGGCCATGCAAAAATGTGAACATCAGAGATAAAAGAGGCGACGAAAACACTGTTTTTAAGCGCACACAAAAGTTTATTCTAGAAGACTCTTCTTACATTGACGATGTGGGACAAAACAGGATTAGAAAGAAGAAGAAGAAGAAGAAGAAAGTGGAAAAAGAAAGAAAGAAGAAGATTGTTTTCTTTAAAAATGTAAGTCAACAATAAAATGATATATTCTTCCCATTCTCCTTTTCTTTTTCCCCCCAAATCCTGAAATTGAAAGAAGATGGGGAAAAAAATGAACATAACAGTTAACACAATCTTGTGTCGTTCGCAAACTTAATCTATCCCATTAAACCGTATCTTTTTAGGGATTTCTGTTTTGGAACAATTCTCGCCTCCCACCATCTCCTTGATTTTTGTTTTACACATTAAAAATACTAAAAAACTTTTTAAATATATTACAACCAGACGGCAAATCATTTAATTGTTTGTACATGACCTGGTCTTATCAGTTCCCATGCCACTGCCGTCTTGGTTGTTTTTCATTTAGGTACAGTCTATTTGATTTGATCAGTACTACCACCCGTGTGGTGGCGAGGCCCGTAACAGAAGCAAAGAATAGTACTACTGCGACCTACAAGGCATGTCGTAGAGGCGACTAGTGGGACCTAGGTAAGCTATCCTAGTAAATAAAAACATCGCAGAGATCGGATGTGCTGGCTGCTTGTAGGCATACTTGCAACGTACAATCGCTCTTAGTCTCAGATACATATAAGTCATAAGAGGGTTTTAACAAGTGGTCGATATGAAGCATTTGAAGAAGAAGACAAAAAAGATAACAAAACATAATGTGATGCGTTTAGTTTGGTTCTACTTGAAGTAACTATGTTCTGTTGATATCATAATTAAAAAGATAACAAAACATAATGTGATGCGTTTAGTTTGGTTCTACTTGAAGTAACTATGTTCTGTTGATATCATAATTAAAAAGATAACAAAACATAATGTGATGCGTTTAGTTTGGTTCTACTTGAAGTAACTATGTTCTGTTGATATCATTAAAAGAAAAAGGTTTGCGTACTTTCTTTTGTTAAGATTTTACAAAGTCTGCAAATCTTTAATTGGTGATATTTTAAAAAAAACAACTCGATTAATTGATTGATTGATAGGGCACTTCGCTGCATCACTGCACTTCGGTGAGTAGCCACGTATGCTCCGATCTCTTTCTTACACAGGGAGATCTCAGTGGCAGTGTACGAACTGCGTAGAACTGGCGAGGGTCCCCGTTGTAATTTAGAAGATGGTGAATTTTTTGGGTCGGAATTGTTATTTTACATGTTTTTTTAATGACGTTTGCCCGGGCAGCGGCTTTCCAGCCTGATTTTCTTGATTCTGAACTGTCAAGGGTTCTTGTACGTGCTCAAATTGAACACGGGACCTACGGTTTATCGTCCGTCACCGATAGGACTAGGAACTCGATCTCACCTACACTGAGATCAGGGATCTCTAAAAATATACAGATGGCTCCACAAGGTAGTGAACCTGATATCTTTAGCACGGGAGATGATAACCTAACCCCTACGCTACAGAGATCCCCTCCTCCCCAAGGCCGTGCCGTGCTATGATACAGAGAGGCGGCGGCATCAGGCGGCACCATGGTGGGGGCGGCATAAGTAGCAAAATCAAAATTACAATTGAAGGTTATTTAAGGAAAACGTTTAAGGGCGGATTTCGAAAACTTGCGTCATATTGAGAAAATATATCGCACGGCCCTGCCCCTCCCCTCTCTGATTGTGTTTTCTTACCCTAATGAAAATGTCTACCCATCAACCTTTATTTCTGTGTTGAATCATGCATGTAATCAGTACTTACTTGGAAGTTATCTTCATGTCAGATTTGTTGTTGATAAAATAGCGTGGGCATTCAAGTAAGACTCAGCGTCGTCTATAGTCTGTCCATTAATTCGTGAGCACGTTTGAAATTGATTTTCTCGAAAACTACCTGTTGGATCTCAGTGATTTTTGCAAGCAGCCTTAGAATATCCATGACGATAGAGAAATATTTTTTTCCAAGAAAATTTGATGTAGTTTGAAATATTTCTTCTTCAGGTTATATTACAATCAACCTCACCGGATTGTACACAATAGTAACAGATCTACGGTACACAGACGCGTTGTTCTAAAAATACATTATGGTAACATTGAAATATCGTGAGTATACAACAATTTCACGAAATCCCGTACACCTAACCCAGTCGACTTTGAACGCGGAAAGCATATGACGTTATAATTGGGATACCGTTGTATAGTTATAGGCGTATCTCGCTATTTGTATGAAGCTATTGTATCATATTTGTTGGCTTATCAAAACTGACATTGATATCACATTCATAATGAGTCTGAAGTGCACATTTATAAAAATGCAGAAGGTTACAGTTTTACTATACCAACACTTCCGTAGGGAATCTAAGAGAGGTCATCTATATTGCGATATTCATAACCCTGAGAAACGAGCGCAACTGGCGCTTGGTCTGAATAGAAAATCCTTTTCCCGATGGATTAAACAGGACACAAAGTGCACTAATGTCAAGCAACGACGGAAAAGAACAATTGACAACTTTGACATAGATGTCATAAGACGGGAGCTCTTGAAAATGTTTGCGACAAATCAACTTGTTACTCTCAGGAAACTGAAATTAAAACTGCAATCAGATTGCAGCATAGACATTTCTAAAGTACTCTATGAAAAATTGTAAGAGCCGCCGGCTTCACCTTCAGAAAAACTATAGGCGGCAGGAATATTATTTGTGAAAAGCCACATTTAATTGCTGCCCGAAGTAAATACCTGAGGCAGATCCGTGAGCGGCGGAGGCAAGGCTATGATATTGTATATTTGGACGAATCCTGGGTCAATGCTCACCACACCAATGCTAAAGAATGGCAATCAGTAGACGGTGAACAGAAAGAAAAATACCAAGCAGCAAAGGCCAGCGTATTATACTAACACATGCAGGAAGTAGTGAAGAAGGTCTTGTCCATGACGCTGGACTTATTTTCCAATCAAAAAGTACCGACGTAGGGACTACCACACAGAAATGAATGGACATATTTTCAGGCACTGGATGGAGAAAGATCTACTTCCAATTCTAAACAGACCATCATGCTTGGTAATGGATAATGCATCCTATCACAACGCAGTATCAGCGGAAGACAAAGTACCAACTGCATCAAATACAAAAGATCAAATTAGGACTTGGCTTGCTAAGGAAAATGTCAGCTTCGATGATACATATTTGAAACCCGAGTTGTTGCACCTGGTGAGGATGACAAATAAGACAAAGGTGTTTCATATTGACAAAATCATTGCGGAATACGGCCACACGTCTTTGCGACTACCTCCATATCATGCTCAATCCGATAGAGCTTGTCTGGGCTAAAGTAAAGGGCAAGTTGCCGAACAGAACAGGACGTTTAAAATGTGTGATGTTGAAGTTCTGACACGTGAGTCCTTCTCAATGATAGACATGCAGTTCTGGAAGAAGTGTGTTGAACATGTGCTCGAGAGGAAGACGAGTACCGGCACCGAGATGGATTACAATTTGTCCAGCCAGTAACAATTATCAACCTCATGGAATCTTCAGATTCGGGATGATACAAATCATATTTTGATTACAGACTGAGAAATAGCAACGTATACATTTCCATATCCAAATGCGTCTACCATCATACAATTTGTGGTGAAGTTAAGACACCCTGGGGTCTAATGGTGACCGAAGGAGAGGACTAACTGTTGCATATTGTATCCAAGTTCACGATTGCACATAAAGGCAACACACTTAATTACTTGACCTATCAAGTTAATATGGAGATACACCTATGAATAGAATTGACATGGACAAATTCTAGGGATACTGTAAAATATAAAATTTGAGCCCCCGTATTTGCAATTGTCATAAAAGATCAAAGAATTCGCCGATGTGTAAAATCCGTAGCATCTATGGACTACTGGTTAGCTTTATTTTAGCGTCATGGATATTCTAAGGCTGCATGCAAAAATCACTGAGATCTAACAGGTAGTTTTCGAGAAAATCAATTTCAAACGTGCTCACGAATTAATGGACTAGACTATAGAACTTGGTTCATCTCTCACCGTGAAGCAGTAGTAAGTGTAGACCAGCATATAGACTACACAATGTTGCTGATGCGAAGGTCACGTTTTTTGTGTTCATTTTTCTTTCTCTAGACAGGACCACGTCTTTGTTTCTCTCTCTCTTTCAATATATCCATCTATCTCTTTCTCTCTCTCTTCTCTCTCAATATATCCATCATCTCTTTCTTCTCTCTTTCTCTCTCTTTCAATATATCCATCTATCTCTTTCTCTCTCTCTCTTTCTTCAATATATCCATCTATCTCTTTCTCTCTCTCTTCTCTCTCTTCAATATATCCATCTATCTTTTCTCTCTCTCTCTTCTCTCTTCAATATTCCATCGATCTCTTTCTCTCTCTTCTAATAATCCATCGATTCTTTCTCTCTTCAATAATCACGATCTCTTTCTGTTGTTTTATTTTGTAACCTATCGCATTGTCTTTCATTCTGTATTGTTGTGTATGCCTCTCTCCCTCACTCCATCCTTCCCACTCCTCTCTCTCTTCTCTCTCTATCTCTTGACATCACCACGTCTTTGTCTATCCTCTTTCAATCTATCTATCTCTTTCTATTACTTTCTTCTGTCATCTCTCGTATTGTTTCTCATTCTCTATTGTTGTGTATGCCTCTCTCACTCCATCCTACATCTCTTTCTTTATAAATATTATATATATTTGTGCGTGTGTATATATATTTGTGCGTGTGTATATATATATGTGTGTGTGTGTGTTACTCTACATCTCTTGATGTCTATGTGTATTTCATTATATCTATACATTGCTCTCTTTCTTCACATCTCTTTATATTTATCTTTATATCCTACTCTTTATATATATATATATATATATAGCTCCCACTCTCTATTTATCGGCTATTTCTTTATCTCTTTGTATACTTACTCTTGATCAACGAATATCAAAGCAGGCATTGAAGTGGGATGCAAAGGGTTCAAGATATAGAGGACGGCTTAAGGAGACCCTGAAATGAACTTTGCTGAGAGAGGCAAGAAATATCTGTCTCAGTTCCAAGGAGGAGATTGAGCTAGTTGCCCAGGATAGAGCGGTATGGAGAAATTACTTGCAGGCCCTATGTAACGTATAACAGTACGAGAGGAATTATTATTATTATTTATACTTACTCAACCTATACTTTGCGCTCGCTCGCTCTCTCACTCTCTCCCTAGAAGTATACTCGTAACTGGTACTTTTCATTGCTCTTTTTCTGAATCACATCCTTTCTTTCTTTTTATAATCTAACTCAATCTGCTTTCTTTTTTAAATACTTTTCTCTCTCTCTATCCCTCTCTGTTTATTATTATATATAAACAGCTCTATCTTCCTATCTAACTCTCACCACCCTCTCTCTCTTTCTATCTGCCATCTCTCTCTATATCTGCCATCTCTCTCTCTTTCTATCTGCCATCTCTCTCTCTTTCTATCTCCCATTCCTCTCTCTTTCTATCTGCCATCTCTCTCTTTCTATCTGCCATCTCTCTCTTTCTATCTGCCATCTCTCTCTCTCTCTCTCTTTCTATCTGCCATCTCTCTCTTTCTATCTGCCATCTCTCTCTTTCTATCTGCCATCTCTCTCTCTCTTTCTATCTCCCATTTCTCTCTCTTTCTATCTGCCCTCTCTCTTTCTCTGCTCATTATTATATAAGAACAATTCTCGATCTATCTCTCTAAATCTCACTACCTCTCTCTCTCTTTCTATCTGCCCTCTGTCTCTCTCTCTCTGCCCATTATTATATAAGAACAATTCTCGATCTACCTCTCTAAATCTCACAATCTTTCTCTCTTTCTATCTGCCCTTGCCCTCCTCTCTATCTCTTTCTCGTTTCGAAACTTCTAGATTGTTATGTGAAATATTACAGTAACAAGAATTACCTGTTCACGTTGAATTTTATCTTCATGACACAGGTATCAAGAGCCAGCTTTCGTCAGAGTTCATTAGCAGATATACCTCTTTTCTTGTCTTGTTTCCTATCTTCCACATAAAAAAAAGAAAGTTCCAACATCTCTCCAACATTTCAGTAGACATACGGTCTGTACCTGTGACTCACTTCCACCATTTTCTACAATTTCTCAAGTTGTGTGTACTAGATAAGCCAGCATATCTAGAAGCGACCTCTTGCCTGGTTATGTAGCACGTGAGTAGGCGAGCAAACACAATGTCTAGAACCGGTTCTAGCAGACATTTCTCATGACCTCTACCCTGTGAGATGTGTGAATTACCACAACGTAGGCAAAAAGTATACAGGGCGTGGTTAGTGAGCGCTTGAGATAATACAAGAGTTTACTCCTTTGACTTGGAAAAAATGGCTAAGTTTGGGGAAATGGTGTAGGAGCAGAGGGGTGAAGATTTACTGCTTATTGCGAATTTTGTCACGGATGCGTCTTATATTTTTCAAAGTCTTGCTTATTTTACATTTTTTTTTCTGCGCCTGTGCTTCAATCTTTTATTTTTAATTCATAATCTTTTCAATACAGTTTTTTTTCCATTAGTATTTTTTTTCTTATGACCTCTATTTGCCCTCTCTCTCTGTCTTGCACTCCATATCCTCCTCCCCACACTTTTCTTTATTTACTCAATTCATGTTAAGTATTTGTCAATCAAATTTTCATTTGTAATGCAGGACACTTGAAGGACATATTTTTTTTCGGTCCAGACGCACTTGAGCTTTCAACTCTTCGGCTCGGTGCCATGGACATCGTAACCCTTCGGTTCGGTGCCATGAACACCGCAAATCTGGAAGGGCATATTAAGAAGTGTGTTTAACTAGCGAGTTACAGATATGTGGTAGTAGTAGTAGTAGAGGTAGCAGTAGCAATAGTAATAGTAGTGGTGAAAGTAATGACGGTAGTAGTAGTATAAGTAGTAGCAGCAGCTGTGGTGGTTGTAGCATAAGATATACCAGCAGCGGTTGGATAGTAGTAGCACAAGTAGTAGTAGTAGTAGTAGTAGTAGTAGTAGTAGTAGTGGACACCGGGAGCGTAGCATAAGGAGTGTGCTTTACTATCAAGTCACAGACTCATGGTAAGAGTTGCAGTAATAGCAATAGTAGTTTTAACACTGTCAGTGGTAGTAGTAGTTGCTGGGTGATCGTAGTAGTAGCAGTAGTGGTGGTAGTAGTAGTTGTAGTAGTGTCGGGGATCATGGTACTTCTGACAGTACTAGCAGTAGTCGTTGAGGTCGTATTATTACAACCATTATTACTATTACGAATACTATTACTACTACTACTATTACTACTTCTACTAAAATTACTACTACTTCTACTACTACTACTACTATTACTACTACTACTACTACTACTATTACTACTACTACTATTACTACTACTACTACTATTACTACTACTACTACTACTACTACTACTACACTACTACTAATACGTACACTTGCGTGGTTCGGGCGTGTGATGAGACATGACTCACTCTCCAAGATTATCCTACAGGAAACAGTTGAGGGTGGAAGAAAGAAAGGAGGGCAGAGAAAATCCTGGTTTGACAACATCAAGAGCTGATCAGGACAGCGTTTCTCCACACTTGCTCGAAGAGTTGAAGACAGAGACTCATGGCGTGCTTTTTGTGCTGATGTCTCCACAGTGACACTCCCAACGACCCTAACGGGTTATGGGTTTTATTATTATTATATATATTACTTGTACTATACTATATATATATATATATATTCCTCTCGTACTATATATATAAATATATATTCCTCTCGTACTATATATATAAATATATATTTTCCTGTACTATATATATAAATATATATTCCTCTGTACTATATATATAAATATATATTCCTCTCGTACTATATATATAAATATATATTCCTCTCGTACTATATATATAAATATATATTCCTCTCGTACTATATAATATATATTCATATATATATATAAATATATTTCCTCTTATATAAAATATATGCTCTCTACTATATAATAAATATATTCTCTCTTCATATAAATATAACCTGCTATACTAAATATATATTCCATCTTACATATATATAAATATATATTCTACATATAATAACATATTCCTGTATATATATATAAATATATTCCTATATATATATAATATATATTTTGTACTATATATATAAATATATATTCTCTTCTATATATATAAATATATATTCCTCTCGTACTATATATATAAATATATATTCCTCTCGTACTATATATATAAATATATATTCCTCTCGTACTATATATATAAATATATATTCCTCTCGTACTATATATATAAATATATATTCCTCTCGTACTATATATATAAATATATATTCTCTCTATAATATATATATAATATATATTCCTCTCGTACTATATATATAAATATATATTTCTCTTCGTGTCCCTTCTGAAACAAAAGGCTTCCAGAAAAAGATTTACGTTGCTGCCATTCCGTACATCTCCTGCTATACTACATACAATCTCCATCTTCACATTTTAACAATGATCTCAAATGATGCACATTTTGTTAGTTTTAAAGCTCTTTATTTGTTGTTGTATTTGGTCATACCATTTGCATGACTCTTCATCAACATTTATCTTGTAAAATCTCCAGCTTGTGTATGATATCCTGAGTCATTTTTAATAACTCCCCACTGTATAATAACACGACACTGCATGATACTTTGCCTGTGAGTATTGTTATATATAATTAAATATTGTGTGTAATTTAACTTTCCACGCTTTAAGCCGCACACTGCGCCACGGCGGAAGTCTGTTGCACGCTTTAAGCCGCACACTGCACCAAAGAGTTGCTTCCCTTATAAGAAGTCTTTCTAGTTTTACTTCAACTGTTTTACTTATACTACTTTTCAACCTTGTTATTCTATTGAGTTGTCCAGTTTTCTTAAATTTAGTGTATAATAATATATATATATGTTTATTTATTGACAAGTAGTTGGGATCGTAATTAAAATTTTTTTTTTTTTACTTCCTTGAATTAACTGCTTAAAAATTGAGGAAATAAATGGGCGTGGCAAGAGTTAAGTTTTGTTTTGACTTTTGGCTTTCCAGATTTTATTGAGCATGGTGGAAGTTTGACTCGTTTTCTTCATTTTACCAATGATGGCCTTTCTGGAAAATAACCAATGACAAATATAAAATGTACAATCTGAAGAAGATAAAACAGAAACCCATCTGTTGTGAATTTCAAAAGTATGGGAGTGTGTTTCATCGTCTTATAAAATAAAACTGCACCACAACGTTTATCAGATGCTTAACCTGTAAGTTTACAATCACGCCTAATGACGTAGTAAGCAATAACTGTGTAAACAAACATTCCAGACACACTATGTATGAGCTGTTCAACGACCTTCACCACTTCATAAAGTAAAGACGATGTTAGTGTACTTATCTATGTCAGAAACTGGGAGCGTGGAGATGTCAGTGCCAGAGGCTGTGATTCTTAGAAGAATTTTATTTGCAGGAATACTCAGAAATGTTCACAAGAATATCCAGTTACAATCCATTTGTGAGGTCATTGTGGATTGATGAGATTTCGTCTTCTTCTCTTCCTCCACCAGTGGCGGATCGTTATCAATTTTGTTGGTGGGGCCAGACATTTTTTCCGGATAAATCATGGTTTTTGTTTGCTATATTTTAACTTATAAAATAATAAATACAAGTTATCCATTATTTTTGGTGGGGTCCGGCCCCACTGGCCCTTAATGACGAGCCGCCACTGTCATCCACTGTACCTCGATCTTCTTCTTCTTCTTCTCTTCCTCCACTGTACCTCAATCTTCTTCTTCTTCTTCCAACGCTCCATATCGACCACCATTTAACCACTCTTTGTGATTTGTATGTGATTTGAGCCTAAGAGCGATTGTACGTTGTGCCAGTTATGCGCCTACAAGTAGACCAGCATATCCGATTTCTGCGACGCTTTTTATTTACTAGGATAGCTTCCACAGGCCCCTACCTCTGTCGCCTCTTACTCAGTCGCCTTATGAAGTGTGTTGAGAGATGTAAGAATATTATGTGCGCTTTGTCTAATGTGCTTTGTAAGTTGGTATTTTGTCTTGAAAGTTGTTCTTGATTTTGTAGTGGTATTCATGTCTTGAAAATTGTTCTTGATTTTGTAAGTTGGTATTCATATCTTGAAAGTTGTTCTGATTTTGTAGTTGGATTCATATCTTGAAAGTTGTTCTGATTGTGTAAGTTGGTATTCTATCTTGAAAGTTGTTCTGATACTGCCACTCCTCCATCGCGCCCGTGTGTTGCCGGGACTCGCAAGGGGAGCAAAGAATAGTAACACTGCGACCTACAAGGCAGGTCGTAAGAGGCGACTGAAGTAGGTGCCTAGGGAAGCTACCCTAGTAAATAAAAAGCGTCGCTGAAATCAGTTGTGCTGGCCTACTGGCACAACGTACAATTGCTCTTTGACTCAGATCACATACAAATCACAAAGAGTGGTTTAACAAGTGGTCGATATGGTGCGTTCGAGAAGAAGAATAAGGTATAACAGGGGCGCTATGGCGTCCATGGGCGCCGGGTTGAACAGCGCTGCTCTAATGGATTCTGAAGCACACCTTTTATCTTGAAATAAAATATAATCATATTTGTTCAAGCTTTGATAACCTGAGCTATCTCTTCCATCCACTTCTGTGATGTAATTTATGCTGCCTTCCACCTTCCACCTTCCATAATCCACCTTCTTGCTGTCATTGTTTATATCTTGAGTCAGAACAACTTAGCCCGCGTCCCAGTCCTTCAGTGACAGGCCATTCTGTGATAAGGGAAATGTGTTTATTGTTTCAGTTGAATATGATTTTTACGTGCTTAGCAACGAACTAATTATCACTATGGCTTGACGAAGGAGTGGTTACCAGGGCCCAAATTTGTGGTGTAAAAATAGAACCACTGTTACCTGTCTCGCATGTCGTAAGAGGCGACTAAGGAGGTTTGGCTGAAATCGGATGCACATGTCATAAACGTGTAGAAGTCTATGCGTTTAGGGGCCTACCAAACCAATGTGCAACGTATACACGTTCTTGGCAAAGATTAAACATATCACAAAGAGTGATAAAATTGGTGGTAAGAACGAACGCAAGAAGAAGAAGAAGAAGACTATGGCTTGCAGGCTTATTAGTTATGAATGTCTTTTCTTTCTTGTTCTGTTCAAGTCATCTATCCCATCTTGTATCTGTTTTTGTCATGGGTTATCATTGGAAATATGTTTGATCTTAGTAATGTAATTTTTGTTATTTTGTCTTACTCATAGGTAGATGGGGGAAGGAAAGGGGTGGAGGGGGGGTGTCTCACTGGCGTAGAGGTAAGGATCGCCTCTCCCTCCGAAGGTTCGTTCCCCACGTTGAACGATAATGATATTTTCGAAAATCCAGATCCAACTGTAGGTGAGTTCAAGTTCAGAATCCTATTGGAGACAGAAGATATAATTTAAGCCCAATATTCTAGTTGAAACCATAAAAGAGCGATTGGTAATTGACAATCGATACAAGTAGGCTGAAAAGCCGCTGCCCGGAGAAAATTTATTAAAAGATTGAAATACAAATCCTACACAGATTTTCATCTTAAAATTACATCGAGAACGCTGGCCGGGCTATTGAGCTTAGCACTGCCACTGAGATCTTCATGTGTAAGAAAGAGATTACATCGAGAACGCTAGCCGGACTATTGAGCTTAGCACTACCACTGAGATCTTCATGTGTAAGAAAGAGCTCAAGGAAAACATGCATAATCAACAAAGTTCAATTTATGATGATTTTATCAATCAATTAAAAACAATTGAATCTTAAAATAATGTTTCTGATTTGTATTTTTGTTTGACAACATATCTTGGTTATCGAGTGCCTCCGAACTCCGTAGCTCCTTCTTACGTTCGCCCACTATGAATTCAGGTGTAATCAGGGCGACTGGTATGTCACTTCTGACTTAATTTTGCGTGAACGCCTGCTTTCTTTTTCATCCGTGTTCCTCCGTCATACAGGCGTGCCTTTTCCAACTTCAATTAAAACCCGAGCTTTATCATCAATCCTAATCATCACCGGAAACAGTTGTGACCAGTCAATTCAAACCCCACAATCTTCAGAACGCAAGGTTAACGTCTTAACCACTTCATCATAGAGACCCTGAAACTAAACTAAACTTTTCTATTCCCTATTTACCTCTTTATAGGAATCTTGGGGTGGTGGTGGTGGTGGTGGTGGTGGGGGTGTGGGGTGTGGGGGGTGTGATGTAGTGATCTTATTTGGGCTTGTTCTAATGAAACGTTGTAAGCTGTTATTCATTTGACTAAACCAGCGTTTCCCAAAGTGGGCGGTACCGTCCCCCAGTGGCGCTGAAGCGTTTTAGGGGGAGGAGAGCGATAATGGGTTCAGAAGAATTGGGTGGGGGATGTGTTTAGGCGATTAGGGTCGGTGGCTCCTTAAAGGAGAAATTAATAATAAATATTTTAAAATAAATTATTTTCGTGATTTTGAGATTGAATAATCATTTTAAAATTTGAATTCTGCATTTTAATTCACCTTATGCCCGTCTTACACGATCCATTTTTTCATCAATTTTCTATTTCCTGCATATAATCATTTGAAATTGACCATGTATTACAGAAATATATATCAATTTTCTATGTCAAAGAAAAATAGAGCATGTATATATATGGAAGGGGGCGTTGGCACACTGTTATAATGTCGAGGGTGTTACAAAGTCTATGTTGTACAAAGTGGGCGGTGGGCTGAAAAAGTTTGGGAATCTATGGGTTAAACTAAGTGGGCATATGTAGTGGTGGTGAGCTCGATCACAACACAAGCGTACCTGGTTCAAACTCCGCGACATGCAGTTTGGAAGCAAATTCGTTTTCGTGAGATTTTTACGAAAGGTAAAAATAGTCCTCACGGCTCAGAAAGCAATGGCAAACTACTGAACGTATAGTTGGTGTCTAAAAAAATCAACGACTCGTTTACTGTGATTCAAGGCTAAATGATGGAAAGGATATGACACGGTTTTCAAACTAAACTAATTACATGTATATATATATATATATATATGTACAAACTCAAAAACATCAACACAATTACCCTTATACACTCATACTCTCTCACACCTATATACGTACACACCCACATACCTATCCCCTTCCGAACGTACTAGAACTAAACATCTGGTGATGCACATCAACAAACCCCACCCATCTGCCACCTTAACTTTCAAATAGGATTGTTTAGATTCACCAAGTACAACAAGGATGCTTCTTACTACCCACTGGACACACAGTTTATTATTTAGCTACCCACACGAATAAATATAATTTCTGGCGTTATATAAACCAATGCATTTTCTCTGCCTAGTAAGAAAAGGAACAGAGCCACCTATGTACTCACATAAATATGTGCCTTTCTTCCTACCACTCCCAGAAAGGCGACGTACTGTTTATCAACTAGTCTATATCGTACTAAATATGACCCTACGCCCGGTGTGATAACAGGATAACCTATCCTAGTTAATGTGTTTAATAGTTAGAAAGTTCAGCAACATCATTAAATGTCTTTACAGTTAGAGTACACAGTCGAGGTAACATATAGTTGAGGTAATACATTGTCGAGGTAACAAGTAGTAGTCGAGGTAACATATAGTTGAGGTAATACATTGTCGAGGTAACAAGTAGTAGTCGAGGTAACATTTTGTAGAGGTAACACATTTTTGAGGTAACACATTGTTGAGGTAACACATTGCCGAGGTAACACATTGTCGAGGAAACACATTGTGGAGGTAACATATTGTCGAGGTAATCGATGTAACACGTAGTAGTCCAGGTAACTCATAGTAGTCAATGCAACACATTGTCGAGGTAACACGTAGTAGTCGAGGTAACACTTTGTCGATATAACACATTATCGAGGTAGCACGTAGTAGTTGAGGTAACACGTTGTCGAGGTAACACGTAGTCGATGCAACACACTGTCGGGGGTAGCATGTAGTCGATGCAACACACTGTCGAGGTAGCACGTAGCAACGGTAACACATATTCGAGGTAGCACACAGTCGAGGTAACACAGTGGATCGCTCTCTTGTATCCTAGGCCGGTGGTCTGGGTTCGAAGGAAATCAAGTGAGCACCAGAAAAAAAGTAACTAAAGGTGGACGTCTTTAATATTCTTCTAAAGCAATACATCTCACATGTTTGTCTGACTTTGTATAGGGCAATGCACAAGAACAGATGCACAGGTGGGCAGAACACTTCAAAGACCAACTAAACAGGCCAGTTCCCCAAAGCCAACCAAACATAGATGCAATCGCAAACTATCTAACAATCGACTGTAGCAACCAAGCCCAACGGAAACAAAGAAAGCCATTCTGCAACTACTACGCAATGGTAAAGCTACATGTCCAGATGGTATACCTGCAGAGCCCATAAAGGCAAATGCTGACATCCAAACAGACGTGCTACATGGCTTGCTAGAAAAAAATTGGGAGAAGGCATATAGTCAAACTACCAAAATGGGTGATCTACAAAAATGCTCGAACTATAGAGAATAATGCCCCTGTCTTACTAGGTAAAATACTAAGCTGAATCATCCTAGAGAGACTCAAGAAAGCTACCGATGCAGTACTAAGAGATGAACAGGCAGGATTTAGGCAAAACAGATCCTGCATGGATCAAATATCAACGCTGCTTTTCATAGTGGAGCAGAGCATCGAGTGGAACTCATCCCTCTATATTAACGTTATCGATTCTGGAAAGACATTTGATAGCCTAGGGAAACACTCTGGAAACACCTACGGCATTATAGCGTCCCGAGAAGCTAACAACCTAATAAAGAAATGTATGAGGAGACATAGGGTAAGTACTGCATGAAGGAAAACTGACAGAGCCCTTTGAAATAAAGACAGGTACCCTCTATAACCCTTCCTATTCTTACTGGCTATTGACTGGATAATGAGATCACAGTACAAAAGGGTTAGAATACAAAAGGCAAGATCAGCCTTTACCATTTTGAAGAACAAATGGAGTTCAAGAATGATCAGGAATAAAACTAACATAATGATATTTAATTCGAATGTCAAGACTGTCCTTCTATGTGGAGCGGAGACATGGAGAACAACTAAGGAAATACCAACAAGTTGCAGACATTCATCAATAGATGCCTGCGCATGATTCTCCATCAGAGATGGTATGACAGGACCACAAACAGGGAACTGTGGGATATGAACCCCCTCACAGCACCACGAGACAGGATCTCCGATGGAACCACCAGGGCAATAGAGGTAAGGGAAGACCTAGCAACACCTGGAGACGGGAGGTGGAGACGGAATGCACGAAAATGGGGAGAGAGTGAAGCGATCTGGAAAATATGGCCTTGGTAGGAGGGCTTGGAAGGCCTTGGCTGCCTCCCTAGGAGCGAAGGGTAAAAAAAATAACACATCTCACAGGTGTGTCTCACTTAGTCTGTAATATTCTTCGAAGATAGGGTCAACACAAAAACAAACAATCACCTCAACAACTCTCCATACAACAAAACAAATCCTAACGAAAAAAAAAATTTGGCTGGACAGATGAACCATCGGAGACACAGGAAGAGAGGTTTACAGATATCTGGAGAGACCCTAACCTTAATGACAACATCAACAACCTTACGAGAAGAGATCAGAGCACCATTTTTAGACACGGAACCCAGCACATAACACTTAATCACTTGAACATAATTCAACCACAACACACTCCAGAGTGCCAGCTGTGTGCACAGCATCATGAAACCGTTCACCACGACCTCTTCATTTGCCAAGTACTAGATAACGCCAGGAAGATCATCCTTCCTCCAAGGCCATATAAATGGAATACATGATACGGAACAAAAGAACAACTTACAAAAAAACATGCAGATTACCACTACTTAGCATTGGACCGAACGGCAAGAGCTCAAATGTCGCTGGATCACTGAAGAAGAAAAATAAAGCAACACATCTCTCAGATGTGTCTGACTTTGTCTTTAATATTCTACTACAGCAACACATCTCCCAGGTTAGCAAGTACCACATATATGCTTGACACGGCAACTATGTTTTGCTTTAGTTAACACAGTTGGCATAACCATACTCAATTCTCAATCAATTCTTGTCTGGATGCCAATCTCATGTCAGTATGTCTTAGTAATGAAGGTAGTTAAGTAGGCACATTTTGTCTAAGCGTGAGATTTGTGTACAGAAAAAAACTTGATTAATTTGATGATCTGGATTTCTCTCTGTTTTTCTCGCTTTTATTTCTTTATTTATATCTATCTGTCCTTTCTTTCTCGGTCTTTCTTTCTTTATAATTCTTTCTTTCTATCTGTGTGTCTTTATTCTAAAAAGGAAGACTGCAGTAAAACTTAGTGAAATAGCGAAAACACGTAAACAATTTTGTATTTTGTAAAACTATAGTACTTTGTTTTTACGTGTTTTCCTGTCTTTATTCTCCACTTCTCATCATCATTTCTCTTTATTTCAATCTCTGCGTCTGGTCTTTTTGTATCCCTTTTTCTTTTCTTTTCTTTCTTCTTCTCTTTTCTTGTTATCATTCATTCATCTTTATTTCATTCTGTTTAAATTTCTTTCCGTCTATTTTTTCGGAATTTCTTTTTTCCCTCTTTTATTTTCTGTCTTGCTCTTTCCTTCTTTCTTCTTTTTCTCTTTCCATTTCCATCTCCGTTCTTCCCACCATACTTCTCTATCGTCATTCTACTATCTAATTGTCGTTTTCTCTATTTTTCTCCATACTCCTTTCTATCTCTCCATTTCTCTTTGTCTCTTGTGCAAGTCTCTATCTACCTATCTTCATATCTTCTTCCTTCTCATGTGTACCTTTCTCTACATGTTTAGTTGTTGTTGATTTCTCTGTCTGTCTCGATTTCCCTCTATCTCTATCTTCCACCTTTCTCTCTTAGCTTATCTGTCTTTATATTTGTTTATATATTCTCTCTTCTGTCCCCTCTCTCTGTCTCTTTCTCTGTCTCTCCATGTATAGTATTTTTTTTGGTGTGGATTCAGAAGCACTTGAGATGAAAGCTCTTCGGCTCGGTGACATGGACATCGTAACCCTTCGGCTCGGTGCCACGAACACCGTAAATCTGGGGAACCTGTCGCTTTTCTGCCAGTCCGTTGAGTTGAACCCGCACTTTTTTTTTTCCGATCCAGAAGCACTTGAGCTTTTCAGCTCTTCGGCTCGGTGCCATGGACATCGTAATCCTTCGGTTCGGTGCCACGAACACCGTAAATCTGGGGAATCTGTGGCTTTTCGCCATCCCGCGGAATTGAATCCGCACACTCAGTGGGATAGTCACCCGTAGTCCCAAAGCGCTACGAACACGCGGGGCAGACGGGCGAACCCGCACTTAAAGAGGACTAGTCACCAGTAGTCCAACCCACTACGAACACGCTGGGCACGCGGGCCCATGTATAGTATAAGTCATGTGCTACAGATAATACCTATCAAATTATGTTAGTTAGAAAGCTAAGTAACATTTAGTACTATGTTCACGTTAACTTTTGAGCATCCATTTTGAACCTCATTTTTACGCTGTATTAAATATCCCCGTATCCGGCTTTCCCTGTGACCTCGACATATTGGAAGCATTTATTGTCTATCAAAAAACAAAAACATCGCTCATCCACCAAATTTACCGCCTAACAACAATCGAATCATCAACTAGAAACGTTTATGAAACGTTAAGAAACGTTTATGAAACGTTAAGAAACGTTTATGAAACGTTAAGAAACGTTTATGAAACGTTAAGAAACGTTTATGAAACGTTAAAACGTTTAGAAACGTTAAGAAACGTTTATAGATGTGGGTGTATGTTCTTTCTTCTTCAACGAACGCTTCATATCGACCGCTTGTCAACCACTCTGTGTGTGATTTGTATGTGATCTGAGAATTAGAGCGATTGTACGTTGTACCAGTTATGCGTCTACAAGTTGGCCAGCACATCCGATTTCTGTTCTGCTTTTTATTTACTAGGGTAGCATCCATAAGGCCTACATCAGTCACCTCTTACATACATGTATTGTAAGTTGCAGTGGTACTATTCTTTGCTTCCCTTGAGGACCCTGGCATCACACGGGCGTGGTGTGTATGTCATTTTTATAAGTTCGTTACGCCAAGAAGACACCTAGAGACCAGTATGCCACCATATCCAGTTTCTGCATGCTTTTCTTAATTCAGACGCTTCCATGTCATAGGTTGAAATAAAAATCCTTGAAGATAACTTGAATTCTGTCACAATGCATATTGTAGCTCTGTCATATTCCATGCTTGAACTCAGACGTAATTTGATATTTTAGCCCCGAGCAGGTCTTTCATCTACCCTTTCCTCTTCCTCTTCCGTTTTATTCTTTCCGACTTTTATTTCGACATTTTATTTAGTTCATAAGCAAAAGGTCTTTGGTTTCCGATCTCGATTATTCCTCTCTTATATTGCAAAAAAAGGCTTTGTAAGTTTTGCTGAAAGAGTTAAAATAGCTATAACTTGCTGAATTTAAAAAATATATTCCATCTTCTTATGTTAGTTTAACAAACAACTTTGTTAATGAAACATCCCCTTATGTTAGTTTAACAAACAACTTTGTTAATGAACATCCTTATGTTAGTTCAACAAACAACTTTGTTAATGAAACATTCCCTTATGTTAGTTTAACAAACAACTTTGTTAATGAAACATCCCCTTATGTTAGTTTAACAAACAACTTTGTTAATGAAACATTCCCTTATGTTAGTTTAACAAACAACTTTGTTAATGAAACATCCCCTTATGTTAGTTTAACAAACAACTTTGTTAATGAAACATTCCCTTATGTTAGTTTAACAAACAACTTTGTTAATGAAACATCCCCTTATGTTAGTTTAACAAACAACTTTGTTAATGAAACATTCCCTTATGTTAGTTTAACAAACAGCTTTGTTAATGAAACATTCCCTTATGTTAATTCAACAAACAACTTTGTTAATGAAACATTCCCTTATGTTAGTTTAACAAACAACTTTGTTAATGAAACTTTCCCTTATGTTAGTTTAACAAACAACTTTGTTAATGAAACTTTCCCTTATGTTAGTTTAACAAACAACTTTGTTAATGAAACTTTCCCTTATGTTAGTTTAACAAATAACTTTGTTAATGAAACTTTCCCTTATTTTAGTTTAACAAACAACTTTGTTAATGAAACATCCCCTTATGTTAGTTTAACAAACAACTTTGTTAATGAAACATTCCCTTATGTTAGTTTAACAAACAACTTTGTTAATGAAACATTCCCTTATGTTAGTTTAACAAACAACTTTGTTAATGAACATTCCCTATGTTAGTTTAACAAACAACTTGTTAATGAAACATTCCTTATGTTAGTTTAACAAACAACTTTGTTAATGAAACTTTCCCTTATTTTAGTTTAACAAACAACTTTGTTAATGAAACATTCCCTTATGTTAGTTTAACAAACAACTTTGTTAATGAAACATCCCCTTATGTTAGTTTAACAAACAACTTTGTTAATGAAACATTCCCTTATGTTAGTTTAACAAACAACTTTGTTAATGAAACATTCCCTTATGTTAGTTTAACAAACAACTTTGTTAATGAAACATTCCCTTATGTTAGTTTAACAAACAACTTTGTTAATGAAACTTTCCCTTATTTTAGTTTAACAAACAACTTTGTTAATGAAACATCCCCTTATGTTAGTTTAACAAACAACTTTGTTAATGAAACATTCCCTTATGTTAGTTTAACAAACAACTTTGTTAATGAAACTTTCCCTTATTTTAGTTTAACAAACAACTTTGTTAATGAAACATTCCCCTTTTGTTAGTTTAACAAATAACTTTGTTAATGAAACATCCTTATGTTAGTTTAACAAACAACTTTGTTAATGAAACATCCCCTTATGTTAGTTTAACAAACAACTTTGTTAATGAAACATCCCCTTATGTTAGTTTAACAAACAACTTTGTTAATGAAACATCCCCTTATGTTAGTTTAACAAACAACTTTGTTAATGAAACATTCCCTTATGTTAGTTCAAAAAACAACTTTGTTAATGAAACATTCCCTTATGTTAGTTTAACAAACAACTTTGTTAATGAAACATTCCCTTATGTTAGTTTAACAAACAACTTTGTTAATGAAACATTCCCTTATGTTATGAATTGAAGAACTAAGATTGTATGAAAGAATATATACATACAAGACAGAGAGAATTGAAGAACTGAGATTATATGAAAGAATATGCACATACAGGACAGAGAGAATTGAAGAACTAAGATTGTATGAAAGAATATGCACATACAAGACAGAGAGAATTGAAGAACTGAGATTATATGAAAGAATATGCACATACAGGACAGAGAGAATTGAAGAACTAAGATTGTATGAAAGAATATATACATACAGGACAGAGAGAACTGAAGAACTGAGATTGGGGAAAATAATCATTTACATAGTATATATATGTGTATATATTTTACAATCCAATAAATATATATATTAATCGTGTGGTTTTTTAATATTCCACTGCCCTCTCTCTTTTTCTGTGTGTGCTTATGTATGTGTGTATATGTGTTCGTTGTGCATCTGTGCTCATTTGCTTGTCTGTCTATATTACTGCGCTCTCGTGTGTGTATATGCTCGTGTGTGTGTATGTGTGTGTGCATGCAAGCATACCTGCATTTCCAGGTGAAATGAAGAGCGACAAGAGAGTAGAAAATCAAAATGGCGTCTAAGAGAAAGTTGAAGTAGATTAAATTAGACACAGGCAATAAATTAAATTATATTTGAGAATGCACCTCTACATTGGGAGGGGTGGGTACGTGCAATAGCACATCATCAAATAACACCCACATTTAGCAACATATTGTTAATAACAACATTAGTTTTGACATAAACACGCAAAAACCCAACCATGTACGTTGATGACGTAACTAAAAATAACTCGTATTACGGTATACCTTCTATTTGTGTACAGTTCTAAACTTGTATTATTTATGAGTCTTGTCAAACTCTTAAGCCGAGATAATCAATTTTGCTTCAAACAATCGCATAGCACTTTCTCATTATCTCTCTCACTCTCTCATTCCTTTTTCTCTCTCTCTTATTGATATATATATATATCTCTTTTATTCCTTTCTCTTATTGCTTTCTCTCTTATTGCTTTCTCTTATTGCCTTTTCTCTCTCTTTTATTCCTTTCTCTTATTGCTTTCTCTTTCTTTTCCTTTCTCTCTCCTCTGTTATTGTTTTTTCTCTCTCTCTCTCTCATATTACCCTCTATTGTCGTCCTCTCTCTGTTATTCCCCTCTCTCTTTTATTTCTATCTCTTATTGCTTCTCTCCTATCGATTTCCTATCTCTCTTTCTCTTATCTTTCTTATTGATCTCTCTCTCTCTCTTATTCCTGTCTCTTATTCCTTTCTCTTATTGCTTTCTGTTTCTCTTATTCTCTTCCTCTTATTCCCTAATTCTTTCTTTTCTCGCCTCTCTTCTCTCTCTCTCTCTCTCTCTCGCTCTTTTCTTTTTCCTTTAAGTTTTCAATAAAATAAAGCTCAATTTTGTTAAGATTAAATGTGTTGATATTAGTTATTACATTGAACAGGGTGTGATGTTGACCACATCATATATCGTGTGTCGATGGTCAATGGAAAATACGAATCAAACACCGCATTTTCCAATATAATTTACGGTAGGAAAAACTGTTATTTATTTCCGTTTAAAATCAACGTTGGTGTCAGTTTTTCAATATTCTCTTACTGTAACAAGGAGATAGAAAAACAAAATAGGTTTGGTTTGTTAGTTCTAACACAACTCTTGATAACCTACAGAGGCATTCTTTATTTATCCTCATTATTAAATAGCTTATCCTGAACAGAACTTTGTCACCTTAACAGTACTTTGAAATTTCTCTCTCTCATACGCCAGATGTCCTGTCTCTGTAGCCATCATGCTCAAATCATCAGTTACATCCCGAATCCATTTTCTCTGTGGTTTTCCTCTCCTCCTCCTTGCCTGGATGCTTCCTTCCATAATAGTCTTCTCCAAACCTTCGTGTCTCCAATAGAACATAATATTTGTATGAATCGGTTACTGTTAAAATTACTGTTCACTATATAGCACCACATCTGCTGTGTGTTCTGCAATAATATGTCAGATCTGATGTGTCTTCTATTTGTGAAGTAATATTTTTGCCTTTTTTTTTCTACCTTTGTAATTTATAATTGTATTAGTATCATTGTCATTATTGTTTCTGTTACGATTGTTTAGTTAAACTAAATGTTACATAGAAGAATGTCACGTACTGTCATGTGTCAGTGGTGGGACGTGTTAGAACAGTGTTTCCAATATTTTTGTCCTATGCCCCACCTAAGCCATTCTAAAATTCTTATGATCCCTTTGTAACAAATACACGCATATATATATGCATACATAAAATGCATATTTAATTGCCCCCTTAATAATCAAATTGCCCCCCTGTGGAGCGTGGGGCCCACGTTGGGAAACACTGTGTTAGATCCTTTTTATATTAGACCTCATCGCCCCTTGTCTCCGGAACTGTACAGTAGGATAGACATGGCTTCAACAACAGTAGCCATGCTATCATAGAGATTGTGGAAGAATATCATTTAGTTTAGTTTAGTCGTCGGATCACCATCACTGCACGTCGAACAAATTAGTCCATAAGTGCTCCGATCTCTCCTCAGTATGTCCATCAGCGTGTGGCGACTAACGACACCGGTTCTTTGTTGGTTTACAATTCTTCTTTGTCTGCCAGCATAGCGTTCTTGTCGAGCTACACCACACTTAACTTTGAGTTCTTGCAGTCTGGTTAGTGTTGTGGATGCACCGCTATTACGTGAATCATGTAACGCCCTCTCTCCTTAAGGAATTTATAATATCAGCCTGGTCCATTGCTCGTCCGCTTTGGACAGCAGCCATACCTGCAAGCCTATCCGCACGTTCATTCCCCTTACACCTGCATGCCCTGGTACAAAAATAAAACTGATCTTTGTCAGCTTAGACCTCCCCAGCGATTCTATCCAATGTCTCCTAGCCCATCCTGTTTCAATCTTCCTGAGCATACTCTTATATGAAGAATATCATTCTGATCATCAACCTCAAGATTGTTGTGTAAAGATTGCCCGTGTGGTACCGGGATCCGCAAGGGAAGCAAAGAATAGTGCCACTGTGACGTACAAGAAATGCCGTAAGAGGAGATTGTGGTAGGGCTTAGGGAAGCTACACTAGTAAATAAAAAGCGTCGCTTAAATCGGATGTGTTGACCTACTTGTAGGCGCATAACTGGCACAACGTACAATTGCTCTTAGGCTCGGATCAAATACAGATCACACAGAGTGGTTAACAAGTGGTCGATATGGAGCGTTCGAAGAAGAAAAAGTGTAAAGAGCCTGCGTG
Organism: Arion vulgaris; assembly: GCA_020796225.1. Taxonomy (NCBI): domain Eukaryota; kingdom Metazoa; phylum Mollusca; class Gastropoda; order Stylommatophora; family Arionidae; genus Arion; species Arion vulgaris. The sequence continues at coordinate 32,138,068 of CM036764.1, forward strand.
CTGAGCACACTACTCCATACCAGGGAATGTTAGTCTCTACACACTTTGTAGCAGTAAAGAGCCTGCGTGCTGAGCACTACTTCCATACCAGGGAATGCTAGTCTCAACACTTTAGCTAGCAGTAAAGAGCCTGCGCGCTGAGCCACTACTCCATACCAGGGAATGTTAGTCTCTACACACTTTGTAGCAGTAAAGAGCCTGCGTGCTGAGCACACTACTCCATGCCAGGGAATGTTAGTCTCTACACACTTTGTAGCAGTAAAGAGCCTGCGTGCTGAGCACACTACTCCATGCCAGGGAATGTTAGTCTCTACACACTTTGTAGCAGTAAAGAGCCTGCGTGCTGAGCACACTACTCCATGCCAGGGAATGTTAGTCTCTACACACTTTGTAGCAGTAAAGAGCCTGCGTGCTGAGCACACTACTCCATGCCAGGGAATGTTAGTCTCTACACACTTTGTAGCAGTAAAGAGCCTGCGTGCTGAGCACACTACTCCATACCAGGGAATGTTAGTCTCTACACACTTTGTAGCAGTAAAGAGCCTGCGTGCTGAGCACACTACTCCATGCCAGGGAATGTTAGTCTCTACACACTTTGTAGCAGTAAAGAGCCTGCGTGCTGAGCACACTACTCCATGCCAGGGAATGTTAGTCTCTACACACTTTGTAGCAGTAAAGAGCCTGCGTGCTGAGCACACTACTCCATGCCAGGGAATGTTAGTCTCTACACACTTTGTAGCAGTAAAGAGCCTGCGTGCTGAGCACACTACTCCATGCCAGGCAATTTTAGTCTCTACACACTTTGTAGCAGTAAAGAGCCTGCGTGCTGAGCACACTACTCCATGCCAGGGAATGTTAGTCTCTACACACTTTGTAGCAGTAAAGAGCCTGCGTGCTGAGCACACTACTCCATGCCAGGCAATTTTAGTCTCTACACACTTTGTAGCAGTAAAGAGCCTGCGTGCTGAGCACACTACTCTATGCCAGGGAATGTTAGTCTCTACACACTTTGTAGCAGTAAAGAGCCTGCGTGCTGAGCACACTACTCCATGCCAGGGAATGTTAGTCTCTACACACTTTGTAGCAGTAAAGAGCCTGCGTGCTGAGCACACTACTCCATACCAGGCAATTTTAGTCTCTACACACTTTGTAGCAGTAAAGAGCCTGCGTGCTGAGCACACTACTCCATACCAGGGAATGTTAGTCTCTACACACTTTGTAGCAGTAAAGAGCCTGCGTGCTGAGCACACTACTCCATGCCAGGGAATGTTAGTCTCTACACACTTTGTAGCAGTAAAGAGCCTGCGTGCTGAGCACACTACTCCATACCAGGGAATGTTAGTCTCTACACACTTTGTAGCAGTAAAGAGCCTGCGTGCTGAGCACACTACTCCATACCAGGCAATTTTAGTCTCTACACACTTTGTAGCAATTAAGAGCCTGCGTGCCGAGCACACTACTCCATGCCAGGCAATTTTAGTCTCTACACACTTTGTAGGAGTAAAGAATTAATGTATTTCACATTCGCTGTTTGATGCGCACTGTCAGACTTTTCTGGAGTGACAGAATAACAAATAATGAAGAATTGGAATATACTGGGATTCCTAGCATAGTTATTCTTATCCTCCAACTCCGTCGAAGTTTGCTGGGTTACCTGACCTGGATACATGACAGCTGGCTCCACAAGGATATTCTATACGTAGAGGTAACTTCTGGCAAAAGAACGGATGATAGGCACTTCTTTCGTTACAAAGACGCATGCAAGCATGACTTGAAAACGCTTGACACGAATACACAAGACTTGGAAAAACTTCCGAAAGACATATACAGCTGGAGACAGGATAAGAAAACGAGTCTGAGAACTGGTGAAGCCAGACGAAGACAACTTGCTGAAATCAAACGTCCCTAGAGAAAAACTAGATACAAATCCATTATGGACAATATATCCATTGTCTTTCCAAAGACTAAGAGGATGCCATCATCAACATTACTTTGTAAAAATGTAACTAGCTATTTTCCTCGCTTACTTTAGTTCATTAATGTGGCTAGTTATGTACTAATTCACAATTGCGACAGACTGACCAGGTCATATCTGTAACTGAATGAGACTTCTGTAACTTTACAGTGAGAAGCGATCACTTTCAACATTCTTCAGTCTTCTTTTATCTAATTGTGTCTTGCTTACATTACAACGTCAGGATAATAAGACACTTGTAGAGCTAGTTTTTATGTGCGTTTTATAAATAGTGTTTTTCTCCGCCTCTGTTATTTCGGAGGTTCACCTTTTGCATGGATGACAATGTTTTCTTTATATCTTCTGTATCGGAGTAACATTTCTCTTTGTGGCAATTTTTCCATTTGTAGAAAAATGCTCACTAGGCATGCAAAGTCTTTAACCTGCTTTAACTGATGTTATGTCGATGGAGATATTGGTGATGTTTTCCTCTCTAGCGAATGTCATTACTTCGGTTTTGTCGATGTTTATTCTCATATTGTATTCATTACATGTTAACTGGGGTAGTCAGCTTCAGGTCTGTCAGGTTTCCACAAAAAACAGTTTTCGGGTCAATTTTACTAATCTGTTTTCTGTTGGTAATCTGCTTACGTTGCCGATTAATGTTTCTTGATAAAGCTCAATGATGTTGTACGCACTTTGCTCTCCTAATGTCTTCATTTCTAAGACGGTCTCTTCTTGATACTCCCAGCATTCTGCGAAGGCGCTTCATCTCTGTCATGACTAGTTTTCTTCTATCGTTAGATGACTTTAAACATAATTTAATCATTATTAACTCAACATTGATCCACCAGTTCCCAGATCTACATAAAAATTAAAATTACATGTTAGAACATAAGCACAAACATCACCAAAAAAACTCGTCATATCTGAATAAGTTAATGTTTCTATGCTTGAAAAATCATATTTGTTCCACCACATCTCTGTAACATTTCTCTTGTAATATATTTCACACAGATTCTCCTCAGAATATCTATGCAATGACTCATCACGCTTCTAGTACGATGACGTTTACCATCTATTACTACTGCGCTTTGTCTGAACAAATTTGCCACGAACAAGAATACGGAGAGATCGTCAGTAATCATAAACTAGGAAACGGAGAAGAGGGATGTTCTGTACAGTGCGGCTCGTGATCATTTTTGTTAGTGAAGCATGACAAAATTATGCAAAAATCATACATTAGGTGGTTATGTTTTAATTTATAAAATAATAAATACACGTTACATATTATTTTTAGTGGGCCGGCCCAGTGGGCTTTAATGACGAGCCCCACTGTTGCTTATCTTCTTCCTGTTTTAGATATCGCAATCTATATATGTTTTACTTTCATATAATTTCTCTGCTGTTTACTTTCAAACAGAAATTATACAGTCATTTCTCTTACACATTGGTATATAGAAGTACATATTGTAAGCCTCTTCAGATCTTTTATATTTCCGTTCCCAACGAAGCATAGGATTGCAACTTATCTTTATAGTATTTTGTTTTTGTTTTCAATTCAGCGTTTGTAATAGAACATATTGATGAAACTGTTTATACCACTTTGTTAGTTTTTTGTCATTGTAATTTCAGTTTTAAAAACCCCAACATTTTAATAGATTTCTGTTGCTGGCCTTAACCGACTCAGATAACCAGATAACCAGATAACTAGATAACCAAATACACATATAATTAAATAGTCAAACACCAAAAATGACAAGATAACATGATACCTCATCATCATCACATAATATCTTGTCTGGAGCAGAACTTTACCACTCTAACAGTCCTCCAGAATTTCTCTCTCTCTCATAGGCCAGATGTCCTACCTCTGTAGCCGTCATGTTCAAACCATCAGTTACATCCTGAATCCATCTTCTGTGGTATTCCTCTTCTTCACTTTGCCAGTATGCTATCTTCCATGATGGTCTTTCCAGCCCTTCATGTCTTTTTATATGTCCAAAATACCATAATTTTCTCTTTCTTATTTGTAGAATCAGACAGTTTTCTTTGATTTTGACATGATACCTAGGTAGCCAAATAACATGGGAGAATCTTGTCCAATAGGGCACACATTTGCACATACTTGTTACTGAAGGCATCAGGAAAAAGTGGGTACACATCAGTACCGAACTTCATCAAGAAACAGCAAATTAAATTGTTCGGCTACTTAAGCTGATTACTAACCGACAGTGGTGACCTAAGTGATTGACCTTTAAATCAAAGAGCAATGCTACTCATATACAGGGAATATAAAGAAAATTTGCTGTCCACGCAAAAAGTGGACCTCAGAAATAACAGAGGGGAGAAAACACTATTTATAAAGCAACATAAAAGCCCGTTTTTGAAATCTCTTCTTTTCCTGACACGATCTGAGCCAAAACAGGATTAGAGGTAAGAAGAAATAAAGATATTTGATTCTTCAATTCTTGTGTTACAGTCCATGATTCACATGCAAGTTTATATACAAACATACAGAGAGACACAATTCTTGTGTTACAGTCCATGATTCACATGCAAGTTTATATACAAACATACAGAGAGACACAATTCTTGTGTTACAGTCCATGATTCACATGCAAGTTTATATACAAACATACAGAGAGACACAATTCTTGTGTTACAGTCCATGATTCACATACAAGTTTATATACAAACATACAGAGAGCTGTTGATACCTTTTAACAACATGAAAAATGTAAACGATTAGCTATTGAGATATGAATTATTACTGTCTGGCAGTGCGATATTGATGAGTTTGACATATTGAAGGCAGACCTTCATAAATGCCATTGTTGAGTGGTCCGATAAATAGTATGATTGCTTGTCTGATATGCGCTGGGGATTTGCAACTTTTTCCTGTTTAAATCATTAACCTTGCTTTGGTGCATACATTTTACAGTGTTTTTTTCTTTTTTTTCTTCTTCTGCATCGTCTCTTCTTACATTATACCTCAATGATGAGGTTCCGTTGGTACCATACACGGGTAGGGTCTCATGCTTCTTACATTATACCTCAATGATGAGGTTCCGTTGGTACCATACACAGGTAGGGTCCCATGCTTCTTTCATTATACCTCAATGATGAGGTACCGTTGGTAGCATACACGGGTAGGGTCTCATGCTTCTTACATTATACCTCAATGATGAGGTACCGTTGGTACCATACACGGGTAGGGTCCCATGCTTCTTTCATTATACCTCAATGATGAGGTACCGTTGGTACCATACACGGGTAGGGTCCCATGCTTCTTTCATTATACCTCAATGATGAGGTACCGTTGGTACCATACACGGGTAGGGTCCCATGCTTCTTATATTATACCTCAATGATGAGGTACCGTTGGTACCCTACACGGGTAGGGTCCCATGCTTCTTTCATTATACCTCAATGATGAGGTTCCGTTGGTACCATACACGGGTAGGGTCCCATGTTTCTTTCATTATACCTCAATGATGAAGTTCCGTTGGTAGCATACACGGGTAGGGGCCCATGCTTCTTACATTATACCTCAATGATGAAGTTCCGTTGGTAGCATACACGGGTAGGGTCCCATGCTTCTTACATTATACCTCAATGATGAAGTTCCGTTGGTAGCATACACGGGTAGGGGCCCATGCTTCTTACATTATACCTCAATGATGAAGTTCCGTTGGTACCCTACACGGGTAGGGTCCCATGCTTCTTACATTATACCTCAATGATGAGGTACCGTTGGTACCATACACGGGTAGGGTCCCATGCTTCTTTCATTATACCTCAATGATGAGGTACCGTTGGTAGCATACACGGGTAGGGTCCCATGCTTCTTACATTATACCTCAATGATGAAGTTCCGTTGGTACCATCACAGGTGGGCCCATGCTTCTTCATTATACCTCAATGATGAAGTACCGTTGGTACCATACACGGTAGGGCCCATGCTTCTATATTATACCTCAATGATGAGGTACCGTTGGTACCATACACAGGTAGGGGCCCATGCTTCTTACATTATACCTCAATGATGAAGTTCCGTTGGTAGCATACACGGTAGGGCTCCATGCTTCTTACATTATACCTCAATGATGAAGTTCCGTTAGTAGCATACACGGGTAGGGGTCCATGCTTCTTATATTATACCTCAATGATGAGGTACCGTTGGTACCATACACGGGTAGGGTCCCATGCTTCTTACATTATACCTCAATGATGAAGTTCCGTTGGTAGCATACACGGTAGGGCCCATGCTTCTTACATTATACCTCAATGATGAAGTTCCGTTAGTAGCATACACGGGTAGGGTCTCATGCTTCTTTCATTATACCTCAATGATGAAGTACCGTTAGTAGCATACACGGGTAGGGTCCCATGAACCGAGGTGCAACGTGTAGTCGAGGGTCCCATGAACCGAGGTGCAACGTGTAGTCGAGGGGTCCCATGAACCGAGGTGCAACGTGTAGTCGAGGGTCCCATGAACCGAGGTGCAACGTGTAGTCGTTCTACGGGTCAGGGGCCATGAGGTGCAACGTGTAGTCGTTCACGGGTAGGGGCCCATGAGGTGCAACGTGTAGTCGTTCTACGGGTAGGGGCCCATGAGGTGCAACGTGTAGTCGTTCTACGGGTAGGGGCCCATGAGGTGCAACGTGTAGTCGTTCTACGGGTAGGGGCCCATGAGGTGCAACGTGTAGTCGAGGGTCCCATGAACCGAGGTGCAACGTGTAGTCGAGGGGTCCATGAACCGAGGTGCAACGTGTAGTCGAGGGTCCCATGAACCGAGGTGCAACGTGTAGTCGAGGGTCCCATGAACCGAGGTGCAACGTGTAGTCGAGGGTCCCATGAACCGAGGTGCAACGGTTAGTCGAGGGGTCCCATGAACCGAGGTGCAAGTGTAGTCGAGGGTCCCGTGAACCGAGGCAACGTGAGTCGAGGGTCCCATGAACCGAGGTGCAACGTGTAGTCGAGGGGTCCCATGAACCGAGGTGCAACTGTAGTCGAGGGCCCATGAACCGAGGTGCAACTGTAGTCGAGGGCCCATGAACCGAGGTGCAACGTGTAGTCGAGGGGTCCATGAACCGAGGTGCAACGTGTAGTCGAGGGGTCCCATGAACCGAGGTGCAACGTGTAGTCGAGGGTCCCATGAACCGAGGTGCAACGTGTAGTCGAGGGTCCCATGAACCGAGGTGCAACGTGTAGTCGAGGGTCCCATGAACCGAGGTGCAACGTGTAGTCGAGGGGTCCATGAACCGAGGTGCAACGTGTAGTCGAGGGTCCCATGAACCGAGGTGCAACGTGTAGTCGAGGGGTCCATGAACCGAGGTGCAACGTGTAGTCGAGGGTCCCATGAACCGAGGTGCAACGTGTAGTCGAGGGGTCCATGAACCGAGGTGCAACGTGTAGTCGAGGGGTCCCATGAACCGAGGTGCAACGTGTAGTCGAGGGGTCCCATGAACCGAGGTGCAACGTGTAGTCGAGGGTCCCATGAACCGAGGTGCAACGTGTAGTCGAGGGTCCCATGAACCGAGGTGCAACGTGTAGTCGAGGGGTCCATGAACCGAGGTGCAACGTGTAGTCGAGGGTCCCATGAACCGAGGTGCAACGTGTAGTCGAGGGGTCCATGAACCGAGGTGCAACGTGTAGTCGAGGGTCCCATGAACCGAGGTGCAACGTGAGTCGAGGGTCCATGAACCGAGGTGCAACGTGTAGTCGTTCTACGGGTAGGGTCCCATGAACCGAGGTGCAACGTGTAGTCGAGGGGCCCATGAGGTGCAACGTGTAGTCGAGGGGCCCATGAGGTGCAACGTGTAGTCGAGGGGCCCATGAGGTGCAACGTGTAGTCGAGGGGCCCATGAGGTGCAACGTGTAGTCGAGGGGCCCATGAGGTGCAACGTGTAGTCGAGGGGCCCATGAGGTGCAACGTGTAGTCGAGGGGTCCATGAACCGAGGTGCAACGTGTAGTCGAGGGTCCCATGAGGTGCAACGTGTAGTCGAGGGTCCCATGAGGTGCAACGTGTAGTCGAGGGTCCCATGAGGTGCAACGTGTAGTCGAGGGGCCCATGAACCGAGGTGCAACGTGTAGTCGAGGGGCCCATGAACCGAGGTGCAACGTGTAGTCGAGGGGCCCATGAACCGAGGTGCAACGTGTAGTCGAGGGGTCCATGAACCGAGGTGCAACGTGTGCGAGGGGGTCCATGAACCGAGGTGCAACGTGTAGTCGTGGGGCCCATGAGGTGCAACGTGTAGTCGAGGGTCCCATGAGGTGCAACGTGTAGTCGAGGGGCCCATGAACCGAGGTGCAACGTGTAGTCGAGGGGCCCATGAACCGAGGTGCAACGTGTAGTCGAGGGGGCCCATGAACCGAGGTGCAACGTGTAGTCGAGGGGCCCATGAACCGAGGTGCAACGTGTAGTCGAGGGGTCCATGAACCGAGGTGCAACGTGTAGTCGAGGGTCCCATGAACCGAGGTGCAACGTGTAGTCGTTCTACAGGGTAGGGGTCCCATGAACCGAGGTGCAACGAGTAGTCGTGGGGTCCATGAACCGAGGTGCAACGAGTAGTCGTTCTACGGGTAGGGGTCCCATGAACCGAGGTGCAACGAGTAGTCGAGGGGCCCATGAACCGAGGTGCAACGTGTAGTCGTTCTACGGGTAGGGGTCCCATGAACCGAGGTGCAACGAGTAGTCGAGGGGCCCATGAACCGAGGTGCAACGTGTAGTCGAGGGGGCCCATGAACCGAGGTGCAACGTGTAGTCGAGGGGCCCATGAACCGAGGTGCAACGTGTAGTCGAGGGGCCCATGAACCGAGGTGCAATGTGTAGTCGAGGGTCCCATGAGATGCAACGTGTAGTCGAGGGGTCCATGAACCGAGGTGCAACGAGTAGTCGTTCTTGGCAAAGGTCAAATTTTGTAAAGGGTTTTTAAGCCGATGGATTAACTTCATTGCACCGGGTTTTACGCCATACGGCACGGTCCCTCTCCGCAGAAATGGCACGCCACCTGCCGAGAGTATTGCACAAGCACGAACTCCGTAGATCCAGCAACAATCCTAGGTTTCTCTTGAAAAAACTGCACTAGTGAAAAGAACGGCGCGGTTCGGATTCAAATCCACGACCTTCGACTCACAAGGTAAAGGGCTTAACAACTTAGCCACATAGACCCCCAAAGATCAATTATAAATCACAATCAGAATGATCAAATTTGTCGTAAAATACTTTCGCAAACAACAATATCTGAACTTCGCCGGACAAAAATATTGAAAACGAAACATATTTCCTTATTGAACAACGATGGAGACTAAACATGTAACAACTAAAATTCTACCTTATTTACTGCAGACTGTGGCAGAGATCCACACGCTAGCAATCGTCTTCTTTTTTTAACTTTCCGAGTGTTTGAGGTTCATTGTTGCAGATATCATTCAATTCAATGCATCTTTGTTTTTAACCTTCTCTTCCCAATTGTTGACTTTTAGTATTTCTAGATCTGCTTCAATGTTGTCTCTTCATCGTTTCCTTTGTCTGCCTTGTGGTTTTTTCTTGTCATCTTTTGTTATTTATGCATTTTTGGCTCTCTGTTGGTCTTTCGTAATGTCATTTGTTGCTGCTCTAAGCATCAACGGCATCACATGCTAGAGATATAGAATGTGAGAGAGAGTGCACTATTCATTACATTAGAATTTGCTAGGTGTGTGCTGTCTATGCCGTCCTGAATCTCCCGTACGCATATTACTTCTTCTTCTTCTTGCGTTCGCCCGCTACGAATGCAGGCGTAGTCATGGCGCCTTTGTGGCGCTTATGACTGATTTTTACCTGAAGGTATGCCTGTCCTTTTTGTTAGTGTCCCCCCGCCATACAGTCGTGACCACCGACTTCAGAGGTAACTGATATTATTCAGATTGGCCAAATACAGCCTGCACGGTTTGCTGTTCATACGAGAACAGTGACTCCTAAATTTTGTAGACTCGGAAGGTAAATTCTTTTGAAACTTAACTGGGGATTAGAAGTTCAGGTGGTATATCTCCATAGACTATATTAATTTCTGTCAACACCCACTGGGTGATGTCGCTCATGTTGAGTGTGTTTATAAACAACACTGAAGCCCCAGGTATCTCAACGCTACTGACAATTTGACCTAAATCTTCTTGATACCCTCTAGAAAACTCTGCAAAGATTTTAAAAGAGATGTACAGAGACTTATAGACCTGAGGTGGTCAGATTGAACAGATCAGATCTGGTGAAAACTGCAGTTAGACTGAGGTAAAATTGAATAAACGGGCGATGGTGAAGAGATAAGGAGCAGATAGTGGCGATAGATAGGACACACACTGAGGAAACCCCACAGACAGCATCACGAAACAGGCTCAAGGTGGAACCCCTAGGGGTGACCCAGGAACACATGGAGACGGGAGTTGGAGACGTAATGCAAGAAAATAGGGAAAGAGTGGAGAGATCTGAAAAAAGATGCCTTGGATAGGCGAGCTTGGAAGGCCTTGGTTGCGGACCTATGCTTCCCTAATGCGAAGAGTGAAGAAGAAGAATAATGGACGAAGACGGGTATACAGCAGTTTAACATTAGCAAGGACAATAATTTTAGGAGCTACGGAGTTCGTTGCTTTGTACAATACTCTCGAACTGTTGCACGCTATTTCCGCGAAGATGGTCCGAGCGATATGATATAAAACCGGTGCAATGAACTCATTCATTCGTCTGTAGACGTTTAAGAAAGGATAAAATTGATATTTTCGTTTTTGATTATTATTTTATTCTTGCTAATGTATAGCTGCCGTATACGTGTCTTTATTCTTATCTTTAGAGATTTCACGGAAGATCTGTTTGAAGTGTAGATATATTTCTTGGTAGAAAGATATGTTTGAAGTGTAGATATATTTCTTGGTAGAAAGATATGCATGAGTGAATATATGTGAGTATGGATGAGTGACTGTATATATATATGAAAGGATTGACTGAGTGTGAAAATATGAGTACGTGGTAAAGTGTGGTGTGAATGGTGAAGACAGTCAGTGAGTGGTCATGTGAGTGTATGTATATGTGTGTTTCTTATGTAAAGGGGTCTCTGTGGTTTAGATGTTAGGAGCTCGCCTTGCGTTCCAAAGGTACTCAGTTCGCTCCCTCGTAGAACCATCAGGATATTTTTCCATAGATCCCTGATCTCAGTGTAGGTGAGATCGAGTTCATAGTCCTATCAGAGACGGACGATAAAACGTAGGTCCCGTGTTCAAACTGAGCACGTAAAAGAACAATTAGCAGTTCCAAATCGAGACGAGCAGGCTGGAAAACCGCTTCTTCTTAACCTTTCAACTCTCAACGTTAGCACAGGTCTTCAACAAACCTCTCCCAGTGCTTCCTCTCTTTGTTTACTACACAACCTCAATTGATATACTTTTGTCCTGATGATATTTATTTATACTGCAGCTCAACCAGTATTCATTAACCTCATTCTGATTGCCTCTATAATCTCACGATCTTCTATAATTATTACGAAATTATCAACTCTTCTACATGCGTCGTGTTTATTTCTTAGTCATTGGTTAAATATTTGTCTAGCTGAGTCAACATACCAACCACTGTTTATAGTCGTCTGACTTGTACTTATCATTCCAGCTTATTCTTTCCAACTTAGTTTATGGTTAGTTCATTGCAATCATGGGAATTATCATTTCAGTAATTCTTTCAACAGTTTCGGTTAGTTCATTGCAATCAAGAATTATTTCAGTTATTCTTTCAATTGGTTATGGTTAGTTCGATTGCAATCAGAATTATCGTTTCAAGTAAATCAGAAAAGTGAAATAGAAATTAACACAGAACAGGTTGTAGTAACCGAAAATTATTGTTCTGGGAATAAATTGGAATATTGGAGAGATGTGGGGGAAGCGGTTTAGTAATGACAGAGTTTGAGTTGCTTTAATTGATAATAATAAAAACACAGTGGCTCCAAAGGAGTTTCTGTGAAGTAGAGTTAGGTGCCCCGTCTCTCGTTACAAAGAGTTACAGGTAGCGCGCCTCGTGGGCTATAGGATATTTTCCAGAGATCTGATTTCTCAGTATAGGTGAAATGGAGTTTACAGAAGATAGAACGTATTCAAGTTGAGTAATCGAGTTTACAGAAGATAGAACTTAGGTTTCCGTATTCAATTCGAGCACGTAAAATATCCTTTGTCAGTTCAAAATCGAGAAAGCAGGACTGAACGGCCACTGTCCGGGCAAAGCTCATTAGAAAATTAAAAAAATTAATAATTCCTACAAAATATTTTCACTATCTAAATTACATCGTGTACCCTCGCCGGTGCTACGGAATTCGTGCACTGTCACTAGGATCTTCCCGTGTGTAAGAAAGAGTTCGGAGCACACATGGCTTCTTACTGAAATGCAATTATGATGGTTCCATCAGATAACATAATCATTTAATCGGTTCCCGTGTGGTGCCGGGTCCCGGAAGGGAAACAAAGAATAGTACCACTGCGATCTACAAGGCATGTCGTTAGAGGCGACCGATGTAGGACCTAGGGAAGCTACTCTAGTAAATAAAACAGCAGCGCAGAATTCGGATGTGCTGGCCTACTTGTAGGCGCATAACTGCACAACGTACAATCGCTCTTAGGCTCAGATCACATACACATCACATAGAGTGGTTAACAAGTGGTCGATATGGAGCGCTCGAAAAAGAAGGTTCCAATGGGCAGGTTTATTTTTGTAATACTGATCAAAGTTGAAGTCTGCAACATAAAATAAGCAGTTAATAAAAACGTCTTGCAGCCTTCTCAGACCTTACGGTATGTTTGAAGACCACCTGTCACTTCATATTTCTAGACGCAGGTATGGAACGTCAATTATAGAGCTGAACCCACAATCCTGTTATGTCTGATTCGATAAGTAAAACGTCTATGTCTTACGCCAGCGGTTCCCACACAATGCATTACCGGAGACCTCCTTTTAAATACATTTTGCTGCCTCGGACCCACCCAAAAGTTTATATGTATTAAAATCTTCTAGCGATGGAGTTATTATCACACCACACCAACAGTCAAGCTGGTTTCAATTTCTCAGGCTTCTGGAAACTGCAAATGATCTTTCATTTTCTCTTGTCAGATATTTAGAATCCTTCTGGTCCGGGTCCTTTGATTTCGAAGCGGAACTAGTCTACCACTATTTTATACATTAAAAAAATATTTTCTGTTCGATATGACAAAGATCATAATATTTCTTCACTCGCTTTAGGACCCCATGTGGTATGGGGTCCACGGACCGAGTTTGGGAAACGATGCCTTACGCTAATCCATCCTCAATATAGACATACATGAACTGTTTACTGAATGTGTGCTTATTATTAGTGAAGTAAAAGTAAAAAAAAAATCTGTATTCTCAACGTACGGTATATTTAGAAATACAGTGTTATATTTATATTTTTATTTGACATTAATCAGTTTGCTTTTAATGTCGAATTCAGCTGTTCCTTCGTGGCTGATAACACTTTCAAGTTTGCGAAAGTGGTTGTATTTGAAATTGGTTTTATCTTCTATTTTTCAATATATTTCACTACTATCAATAATGCTGACTAGAAGTATGCAATAGCAGTACCTGACAAAATTCTTACGATAGTTCGTTCCAAAATTCGTGAACATACTAAGGTTTAATTTTTATGAAATCTACCGGATGCGTAACAGTAATTTGTTGCAAGCAGTCTTATATACCTCACGACCTTACGAATAACATTGCGACCTTATGTGTTCATGTTTAAGTAATTGGTAGGTAGATTGGTTGATGCACATAGCGTTTTTTAAAATATAATTTTGCATAAGCACAACAAAATGATAATCTAAGTTTATAGTTTACAGTGATACATAAAATGTCGGCGAATGTTTGCAAAGGCGTATCGCTATTGCATATTATAACAAGCAGTGTGACATAGTGAGCAAATGATATTTTCCACTACTATCAATGAAATAAATGATATGGGCCAATGACAATCATTCGGATACATTGTGAACTGATCCAAAAAAAAATTGGAACACTTGACTATCGTACTGTTAAAGCTCTACATGTATACCAAAGCAACATCGTAGTTATTTTACTAATAACAAATAAGTAACTTATTATAGCACTAAAGATTTGGGTGGGCAAAAAATTCTTTACGAAGGTCGCGACTGTTACCAATAGCAAAAAGCAAACATCAATCACTTCTGTTAAGTGGATGATTATATATCATTCGGTAAAGATGTCAATAGTATGAGAAAGTTTCTGACATCCAAACAAATTACAAACAGGCTAAAAATGAGAATGATCAAATGCTATATATATCCTACATTAATGTATGGCTCGGAAACATGGACAATGAACAAGCAGTTAGAAGATAGAATTGATGCATTTGAGGTGTGGATATATAGAAGAATAGGCAGAGTTTCATGGACAGAAAAACAGACAAATAAACAAGTTTTAGGAAAACTAGGCATGAAGAAACAATTATTAAGAGAAATAAAATTGAGACAAGTATGTTGGGCACATAAAAAAACATGACACAATGATAAAACCTTTACTAGAGGGGAAAGTTGAGGGGGAAGAGCAAGAGGAAGACCAGAGATAAGTGGGGGACTTTAAGAAATGGACAGGTTACAGTCTGGCAGTGTGCAAAACCAAGGCGAAAGACAGAGGATGCTGGAGATTCATTTCAGCCAACCTTCGATGCTGAGACGGCACCTGATGATGAAAGATGTTCATGAATTTTGAAACGAACCATAGTTGAATGCAATTGCAGTACCTGGCAATATTTCCACGTATCCGTGTTATCATGTTGCCTGATCGATCACCAGCTTGGTTGCTATTGACAACATTAACTGTTTAATATAACTATTGTCGGATGTAAACGTGGCTTATAGCATGTATAACCTCACGCTGATACACAGTCTAGTGTATATTCACGAGAACTTGTTTAAAAGATAAGAATATATGAATCTCTCGTTAACTGTCAGCTTAATGACATAACAGTCAGATATTTCCACATGTTGAAATAATTGATAATCAATAATTCCCAGTTGAATTTGATTCCCTAGAAAGTGGAGAGAAAGTCTGTATGTTTTCTACTGGTCTATATTTCATTTGCAATGAAGAATTTTAAAAATGACTGCTTTAAGAGGTGGTTGTGTGTGGTTATTGGAAAATGCTGTACCTTATCTGTTGATATATCACATCGGCTTGGACGTTGACTTCGTAATGATGTTATCTTCTTCCAACGCTCCACATCGACCACTTGTTAACCATCCTTTGTGATTTGCATGTGATCTGAGCCTAAGAGCAATTGTACGTTGTACTAGTTATGCGTCTACATAGCCAGCACATCATTCGCGCACTTTATTTACTAGGTAGCTTCTAGTCCAAATCATGCCTCTACCTCTGGTACGTCAAATCGCGGGTTACTATACTGTACTTGATCAGCAACGCTCAGTCACTCTACCCATGCTGTAGTCAGTCGCAGTGTTACTATACTGACCCTTGCAGTTCAGCAACGCTCAGTCACCTCTTACCCATGCCTGGTAGTCAGTCGCAGTGTTACTAGTACCTTGCGGTCCCCAAATCAGTCCCTTTCCCAGCCTGTAAGTCAGTCGTGTTACTATTCGTACTCTGCGACCCAAGCAACCTCAGTTACCCCTACCATGCCGGTAAGTCAAGTAGTTATTACTGTATCTTGTGAGAGCAACGGTGGGCGAATTATATGTTTGTGAAGACTGCAATTTTTTTCTGATCCAGAAGCACTTGAGCTTTTCAGCTCTTCGGCTCGGTGCCATGGACATCTTAATTCTGGTGCAGGCACGAATCTGGAATCGTGGCTTTTCTGCCATCCCGCGGAATTGAACCGGCACACAAGAGGATAGTCACCGTAGTCCAACGCGCTACGAACACGCTGGGCAGACGGGCTAGACTGCAATAAAAACATTTAGCAAATGTTACACTTATAAACAAAGTAATGTAGTTTTACAAAGTACAAAAACAACATACAGTGACGTTTCGATCAAAAGACCTTTTTTTTGTAAATGATACAAAACAAACGAATAAATTCAGATCATATCATCAAACCTACATTATCAACACTACATATACATCAAACACTACATAAAACGTCATTGTGTCTTGTTTTTCTACTTTGTAAGTCTATATTCTATCGCTTTTAAGTGATTCACTGTATTTAATAACAGGATGAACTCGATTATGCAAATCCTGTTAATTGCTTTCAATCAATACTGTATCATCTGTATATCTTATTGTACTGCTGTTGTACTGGTGTTGTACTGGTGTTGTACTGCTGTTGTACTGCTGTTGTACTGGTGTTGTACACGCCGTCTGCGATTTCTCTCGTATCTTTGAAATTACTCATACAACTTTCACTGTGTAGGATAAACAGGTCAGAAGACATTTTACATCTCTGTCGTATATCTCTCTTGATAGGGACTGATATTGACATAAATCTAAATGAATTTTCATAAGATTGCGCATACTCGCTCGAAATATAATAACGCCCGAGTGGTTACCTGGGCCTAAATTGGGGTGTAAAGAATAGAACCAATGTTACCTGCCACGCATGTCGTAAGAGGCGACTAAAGAGGTCTGAGGTGGGCTAGCTACCCACACCGTAAAAACACTAAATGGCTACAGAATGGAGAGCGAACCGAGTAAACGCTGGCTGAAACCGACACATCGCCGAAGGATAAGCACCAGAGCTTCAAATGGTGCTGAATATGTGACGTAAAATACACCAATGCTAAGGCTGCATGAATCAGATTTCCACATGAATAGAATTTATGGGAAGTCTGGTACATCCGTCTGGGTGGTGATCGTGAGATAGAGAGAAATATAATACAAAGCAACCAAGTGTTTATGATCATCAACGAGAAAAATAGATAAGAAAACAATTAAGAAAACATTAAGGAAAATAAAGACCTTGCCCAGTTTGCTCAACCTTCATACCTCCTGCACATTATGAACTATAAATGTGAAGTGAAGTGAATTCATACCCTAAGGTTTGTAAAACGCTACGGGAAATTTTATTATTTATTATCCAGAGAATTAAACAATAAAGGATCGTACATAAAAAAATCAAAATTAAATGAGGCAACATGTGCACATAGAAAAAAAACGTAAACAAATTTTGTGCTATGCAAACTCAACTAACATTGGCATGCCATCAGATAGTCACGTAGAAATTGTTTTATAGATTAAAATTCATTTGGAAGTATAAACAAAATATTTTCATTGATACATAGAATATCGAAGAGGGCGTAGAGAATATTGCAATGTCCACATCACTACTAGTCGCAGTAGCTATGCTGAACTCAGGATATATCACATCAGAAAAATCGACTGATCCAACAAGCTATGCACTACATCTCAAATTGCAAGGGGTGGTTATGAATAATTGAACAACTGTACTGTTCTTCTTTCATAAATCACCATAGTTGACTTTGTTTTACATGAGAAATATAAAGTTAGATGACAATTATCTAGCAGCGTTTCAATAGGTCCTGGACGCCCTCCGGTATTCCATGAGATACTCACAGGGATCCTCAAGCACTTGAAGAAATATTATGATCTCTGACATTTCAACATGAAAATAAAATTGAAAACATGTATAAAAACAGGGTAACTAGCTGTAAATCAAGATCCGAATCAAATGTCGACAGACAATGAAGATCATTTCCGTCCCCCGAATAGTCCTGCGAACTAACGAGTTCACTCAAACACCGTCATCCAGTGGATACCGTCACACTGCAACGTTAGGAAACGAAGCACGCAAATTCCAAGGGCGGGCGACTACCTCGACTGTTCTCGAGATCGGTATAGAAGTCAAACAACCATCGTTCCACTAGAAGCAATGGCAAAAGACCACCACTCAACACACCAGTGACGGATACTCTGGTCTCTTCTCGAAGCAACTTGCCTACTTGCCTCCGTACGACACAACAAGCTCAGAGCCCCATGTTCAATTTAAAATTGGCACTGAATAGCGTGTCCCGCAAAATGGCAGACATGCGGCAGAACATGTCTTGCAAGATTCAACGTTGCAGTATATGGAAAGAGTCTGCCATTCAACAAAAGAGCTTCAGAAGCTGCAGAGGAACGGAGTCTAAACAACATAATATTCATGATAAGTTGGGCCACAGTCTAGGCCGGGAACGCAAAAGAGAAGATCATTTGAAGTTTCGCAGTCTGAAATTTTACAATTGAACACATATAATCATTCCTGTCCATTTTCATGATATGAACTTTTGGGGAATAGCAATGTATTTAAATGTGGTCGCTGTAATGCAAAGTTTGGAACGATCTAGCATATAACTTTGATCTCCCTGACATAAAACACAAACAACAATAAAAAAATGTCTGTTGAACTTGAGCATCCAACGATGGTGTTTAAATAAAATAAGATGTCACAGACGAGCGATGCTGGTACATAGAATATAACATGACATTCTGAACCTACATAAGTGATTTTTTATTTGACCACAAACCACACCATACCAGTGAGCATAAATCATTCATTGAAACGTTGAAAATTCTTATATCTTCAGCGATGAGGATAGGAGAGACAGAATCTGGACCCTAAATGGGGAATCAGATCACTCACTGTATAAGAAATAATAGCCTTGAAGGAACTCCTACAACGAAATCTGCAGAACAAATGAAAGAGTATGTGTTTGAAACAACAATACTTATCAATGTTCATTCACGAACACAAGTTTCACTTGAAAAACCCCTACGCCTTTCTTAAGAAGATGAAGAGTATTGCTGGTATTTCAAGATTTAGAGCTGCTTTCTCAAAGTGTGGTACTGCCTGCCTCTAGTGGCGTTAAGGTTTCATTGGTCGATAGTGTTCAGAAGAATTTGGGTGTTCAGCGTCTAGGTCAGATGGCTCCTTAAAGAAGAAATTAATAATACATATTTTAAAACAAATTATTTTCGTGTTTTTGCGATTGAATAATTATTTAAAATTTGAATTCTGCATTTTAATTCCCTCTTATGCCCGTCTTACCGATCCATTTAATCCCAATTTTCTATTTCTGCATATAATCATTTGAAAAATTGACACCTATAAGAATATATATCAATTTTATGTCAAAGGAAAACAGAGCATGTTATATGGGTGGTGGGGCCGTTGGCAAACTGTTATTATGTGGGGAGTGGAGGGAATGTTCAAGTTTATGTTAACGGCGGGGCCAAAGCTTTGGGAATATATGATTTACTAGACAACCAATTACAACCACAAGAAGAACAAACTCTTAACTATATATATATATATATATATATTAAGTTACATAAGCTGCAAGTTTCCAACCTTGTCCCGACAACTGCTCAATCTCTTCATGGTATTGAATCTGATTTGTCTCCTCTTCAGTAAAGTTCGTTCAGGCCTAGGTCCTCACTTTCTGACCATTGTCTCTACTTCAATGTCTGTTTGATCGATAGGTTTCTGTGTCAACTATTCCATCTTCTTCTATAAAGTTGCTATTAGTGCTACCCGATATTTCTCTGATTTATTCTATCCTGAATTTCCCATGTAATGTTTATTATTTTAATAATATATACAATCTATTCAAAATATATTGAATTTACTCTGAGAGATAACAGAAGCGGTGAAAAAACATTGTTTACAAAGGCACACCGAGCCTGTTCTAGAAATCTTCTATTCTGACACAGACAGCAATACATGATTAGAGAAGAAAGTAGAATAGAAATATAGTCAAAACCAATGAATTCAAAATAGTAGAGTGAAATATTTGAATCTAAACCTTGATCTAATAAAGGGCTCTGAAAACATGAACAGTCTAGCAACTTTAGAGTTTAAGCTGAAACAGAAACACTGAATCTTTACTATTGGTACTTTTCATCGAAGAGGCAGCTAGAACTCTTAACATCCTCTGTGTCTTGACATCATGTGTCACTCTTCAGTTGTAATATGTTTATCTCTTGATGGTTTGTCCTCTTGTGTCTTCCTGCTCGCGATTCTTCAACTTTCCTCTTATAAGGTTCACAATTTGTCGTTCTTTTATGTCAGATATTTCATCCGTTTGAGACTTTATTTCTGGTAGTAAACATCTCTTCTGTCTTCGTTTCTAAACCTCTTTGTATGTTTCTCTCATGAAACAAGCATATTTTCCTGTCTTTTCGATTTCTTAGGCGCTTTATCATTATGTGATATATAAGCAGAACATCAGAACGAATGAGGCACGACCTTCAGTGCTATTGGGCTCAGGTGTTCTTCGTGGTGTGTTCATCTCAACCAGCGTTTGCTGGGTTCTGTCTGTATGGTGTCAGTCTTTATAGTGTCCAAAATACTTATTTGTCTGAATTTATTCTTAATAATTGTCTTCAGCCTAGTTTTCCCAACTTGTTTAGTTTGTCTGTTTTCTGTCCATGAAATCTTCCTATTCTTCTATATATCCACTTTCAATGCATCAATTTTCTTCTAACTGGTGTTCATTGTCCATGTTTGAGCCATGCATTAATATGAATATATAGCATTTGATCATTTATTTAGCCTGTTTGTAATTTGTTTGAATGTCAGTAACTTCTTGATAAATTCTCTTCAGTTTCATTAAATATTGTTGCAGAAACAGAATGAAACAAGAAGACAAACAGTCATTTGTTATGGATATATTTATTTGTTTGTTCTATCGTCCTGATGTTGGTAAGGGTCTCATAGAGCAAAAATAGTACTACTGCGACCTACACGACATGTCGTAGGAGGCGACTGAGGAAGAGCCTAGAAGCCACCAGTACTGAAAAGATTGCAGAAATCGGATGTTACTATTGTACTCATAACTGTACAACAGTCAATGATCTAGTCTCAGATCACATACAAATCACAAAGAGTGGTTTAACAAGTGGTCGTTATATAGCGTTCAAAGAAGAAGAAGTTTGTTATGTAGGGGGCTTACAGCTTATTTAAGCCGAAAAACATCCCTTTCTATCTATTGACGAACTTTGTTTTGGGTTATATCAGAGCGTGTAGGCCAAATATGAAAAATAAGAATTAACTTCTTTATGAGAATCAAATAATTATTATTGCGACCAATGAATACACTATCAATAGCTGTAACACGAAGAAGCTATGCAAACGCTGAACTAATATAAATATGAGAACTCTATGCAAACTTGGGACGCAGTTGCAGTGAGACAGTGCATCCGATCTCATTGAAGGATAAAGCCGAATGATTGACAAAGAAGAGGATAGGGAGGGAGGGATGGTGGAGAGATCAGCTTGATACCGGAATTAAGTATGAAGAAGCCAAGTTTTTGTAGCCAGAAAATACATGATCATGCGGGAGACAATATTTGGCAAACACAGAAACGATGCATGCAGTCAGCTAAACAGAAAATAGCTAGTTGTAATCTTAAGAGACTGGACAGTTCACAACAGACGGAGATACCATCTTTTTAACAAATAAAATATAGGAAATGTTGATCAATGGAACTGTGGCACTGACAAAATAAATTGATATGATCTCTTACCAAAATAATCTTCACTTTACAAGAAGATGAGAAGTGTGATCTGACTGCCGTCATTGTCTTTGAAAGACACGCTTCTTAGAGATCTCGCCATCCTAAGGCGACTCTGTGCTCTCTTTAAACATTATGAGAGAGAGAGAGAAGCATATGGGAAATAGAAGAAGATAGAGTGATAGATGAACATAAGAGAGAGAGAGAGAGAGAGAGACTAAATTGATAGAGAAACGTATGGCAGAGAGAACAAGATATTAATGAAAACAAGTTTGGATAGGAAAGAAAGAGAATATATAAAAGAGAAAGAGACAGTAGGAAAGTGAAGAAAGATAAGAGAGAAGAAAGGTGGAGAGAGGATGATAGGGAGAAGAAATCTATCGAGAGAAGATACAAGAGAGATGATGTGAGAGAGAGAGAGAAAGAAGGTAGTATGAAGGAAATGTTTGAAGTGTAAAGTAGACTGTAGAGAGATAAGAATGTGGGAGAGAGGATGATAGGGAGAAGAAATCTAACAACAGAAGATACAAGAGAAACTATGTGAGAGAGAGAGAGAGAAAGAAGGTAATATAAAGAAAATGTTTGAAGTGTAAAGTAGACTGTAGAGAGATAAGAATGTGGGAGAGAGGATGATAGGGAGAAGAAATCTAACAACAGAAGATACAAGAGAAACTATGTGAGAGAGAGAGAGAGAAAGAAGGTAATATAAAGAAAATGTTTGAAGTGTAAAGTAGACTGTAGAGAGATAAGAATGTTGGAGAGAGGATGATAGGGAGAAGAAATCTAACAACAGAAGATACAAGAGAAACTATGTGAGAGAGAGAGAGAGAGAAAGAAGGTAATATAAAGAAAATGTTTAAAGTGTAAAGTAGACTGTGGAGAGATAAGAAGATGGGAGAGAGGATGATTGAAGAGATAAAAAATGGTAAAAACGAAAAAAACCGTTAACTTAAAAACACACTTGCTGATATAGAATGTTTAAAAATATATAAACTTTATTTGTTATGAAAACATTTGGTCTTGTATCTTCTATATTTCATATGGTTCAACCCAATGGATAGAACTCTTCTAATTTTTCTCAGTGGATTTGGTACAAATACTCGTATATGAAACATAACAATCATAATACTTCTAGTGGAGGGTGCAGAACTGTACAAGGTGCGCAAAATAAACGCAGGAGAAGGAAAGTGATATGGTATCTCGAGGGTATCGAGCAGACGTTGCGGTCTTGACGTGTCAGCGAAGCAGATGTTATTTTGTACAGAGAAGGATCTGACGCAGGGTTCAAGAACTTCCTACATCCATGGCTGCGCACTAAAAGAAAGGTAGAAAATTAAAAGAAATGTACACACTCGGGAAGAAATCTAGCGGTAAGAAAGAGAAAGGCGATGAATAGAAATAATTGTCTTCAACTAACAATTGAATTTGCAGAAGATGGTTAATGTGACATTTAAAGAAAGGTAATGGTGGAACATAGTGCAGTCTTTGAAGTGACAGAATAACTTAGTTTACTGTGATTTTGTAACGATGTTTAATGATGGATTAACGAAACACTAGACGTCTAACGTATTGTTAAAGTTTACACATTGTAACAATATGGACTAACGAAACACTAGATGTCTAACGTATTGTTAAAGTTTACACATTGTAACAATATGGACTAACGAAACACTAGATGTCTAACGTATTGTTAAAGTTTACACATTGTAACAATATGGACTAACGAAACACTAGATGTCTAACGTATTGTTAAAGTTTACACATTGTAACAATATGGACTAACGAAACACTAGATGTCTAACGTATTGTTAAAGTTTACACATTGTAACAATATGGACTAACGAAACACTAGATGTCTAACGTATTGTTAAAGTTTACACATTGTAACAATATGGACTAACGAAACACTAGATGTCTAACGTATTGTTAAAGTTTACACATTGTAACAATATGGACTAACGAAACACTAGATGTCTAACGTATTGTTAAGTTTACACATGTAACAATATGGACTAACGAAACACTAGATGTCTAACGTATTGTTAAAGTTTACACATTGTAACAATATGGACTAACGAAACACTAGATGTCTAACGTATTGTTAAAGTTTACACATTGTAACAATAAGGGAAATTGTAAATTTGTGTAGGGGAAAAGTTGGGAAGATGGAAAGCTCTTAAGTTTTTCAGAAGTCATAAGTTATGAGGTCGTGAAGTTATGAGGTCGTGAAGTTATGAGGTCGTGAAGTTATAGAGTTGTTAAATTTTGAAGTTGTCAAGCTATGAAAATGTAAGGCTGCAGAATTATGCAATTATGAAATTGTAAAGCTATGAAGATGTGAGACCACGAGAATTATGCAATTAGGAAGTTATGAAGCTGCACAATTGTTATAATGTGCAGCTGCGATGCTGTGAGGTTAGAATATTATGTTGTTATGAAGTTAATGCCCTTGAAAGTTATCAAGTTATGAAGTTGTGAAATGCTGAAGTTGTGACTTTGTGAAGCTGGGAAGTTGTAATATGTTGAAGCGGGGAAGTTGTCAAGTTTAGCTGTTATGAAACAACGAGGGGAAGGGGAAGTTGTCAAGTTTAGCTGTTATGAAGCAACGAGGGAAGCGGAAAAGTTGTCAAGTTTAGCTGTTATGAAACAACGAGGGGAGCGGAAAAGTTGTCAAGTGTAGCTGTTATGAAGCAACGAGGGAAGCGGAAAAGTTGTCAAGTTTAGCTGTTATGAAACAACGAGGGAAGCGGGGAAGTTGTCAAGTTTAGCTGTTATGAAGCAACGAGGGAAGCGGGGAAGTTGTCAAGTTTAGCTGTTATGAAGCAACGAGGGAAGCGGGGAAGTTGTCAAGTTTAGCTGTTATGAAGCAACGAGGGAAGCGGGGAAGTTGTCAAGTTTAGCTGTTATGAAGCAACGAGGAAGCGGAAAGTTGTCAAGTTTAGCTGTTATGAAACAACGAGGAAGCGGAAAAGTTGTCAGTTTAGCTGTTATGAAGCATCGAGGGAAGCGGAGAAGTTGTCAAGTTTAGCTGTTATGAAGCATCGAGGGAAGCGGAGTTGTCAAGTTTAGCTGTTATGAAACAACGAGGGAAGCGGAAAAGTTGTCAAGTTTAGCTGTTATGAAACAACGAGGGAAGCGGAAAAGTTGTCAAGTTTAGCTGTTATGAAGCATCGAGGGAAGCGGAGAAGTTGTCAAGTTTAGCTGTTATGAAGCATCGAGGGAAGCGGAGTTGTCAAGTTTAGCTGTTATGAAACAACGAGGGAAGCGGAAAAGTTGTCAAGTTTAGCTGTTATGAAACAACGAGGGAAGCGGAAAAGTTGTCAAGTTTAGCTGTTATGAAGCATCGAGGGAAGCGGAGAAGTTGTCATTAGATAGCTGTTATGAAGCAACGAGGTGTGAAATTTTGTAGTTATGAAATTCTTTCTAGGAAAATAATAAATATATCTTCTTCGTCTGCTTTGAACGCTCCCTATCTACGACTTGTTAAACCATTCTTTGTGATTTGTATGTGATCTGAGCTTATGAGCGATTGCACTTTGTGCTAGTTATGCACCTACAAGTAGGTCAGCATATCCGATTTCTGAGATGCTTTTTTATTTACTAGGTAGCTTCCTAGACCCATACCTCAGTCGCCTCTTACGACATGCCTTGTATTTCGCAGTGCTACTATCCTTTGCTCCCCTTGCGATCTCCAACAACACAGGCGTTATAAAGATATGACAAAGAAACTGAAATTTTCGAAGCTAGGAAATTATGAACTAATAATTTTTAAATGTTGTTAAATTTTTGGCCGACAAGTCAACAACGCCGACACAGCCTCAATTAGGTATAAAAAAACCAGGAAGTAAAGTCGACTGGCGTGATGTTGACCACATCACTCATCGTGTGCCGATGGTCAAAGAAAATTGAAGGGTCTAATACCCCATTCCTTAATAAATTTCATGGTACGAAATAGAGTTCCTATACCTGTTTAATGACGTGTATAAAGAATAAACTGCTCATATGAAAGCCCATACTCCGATTTATATTCATCGAGATAAACCATATATCGCTATATGAAGGTGTGTGGATCTAAACAGAATATTGTTGACAGACAGAATTGATAAATAACAGTTGGTGTTAAATATTATCACTGTGGGAAGAATGTATCATGCCAGACTATTTGATCCAAATTCTTTAGTAATCTAACACAAAGATAAAGGTATTATAATTTGTATCTTCTTTTTCCCTTCTTCTTCTTTATTTCTTTTATATAATTCTGTTTTGTCTCAAAGCGTCAGGATAAAGTCTATAGAACAGGCCTTAGTGTGCACTTCATAAATAGTGTTTTCGCGCCTCTGTTATTTCTGAGGTCCGCATGTTGCGTGGGCGACCGTTTGCTTTGTATCCACTGTATCGTAGTAGCATTGTTGTATCCACTGTATCGTAGAGATGTTGTATCCACTGATCGTAGAGCATTGTGTATCCACTGTATCGTAGTGCATTGTTGATCCACGATCGTAGTAGCATTGTTGATCCACTGATCGAGCATTGTTCTATCCACTGATCGTAGTAGCATTGTTGTATCCACTGTATCGTAGTAGCATTGTTGTATCCACCGTATCGGAGTAGCATTGTTGTATCCACTGTATCGTAGTAACATTGTTGTATCCACTGTATCGTAGTAGCATTGTTGTATCCACTGTATCGTAGTAGCATTGTTGTATCCACTGTATCGTAGTAGCACTGTTGATCCACTGATCGTAGAGCATTGTGATCCACTGATCGTAGAGCATTGTTGATCCACTGTATCGTAGAGCATGTTGATCCACTGCATCGTAGTAGCATTGTTGTATCCACTGTATCGAGACATTGTTGATCCACTGTATCGTAGTACATGTTGATCCACTGATCGTAGTAACATGTTGTATCCACTGCATCGTAGAGCATTGTTGATCCACTGTACGTAGAGCATTGTTGATCCACTGCATCGTAGTAGCATTGTTGTATCCACTGTATCGTAGTAGCATTGTTGTATCCACTGTATCGAGAAATTGTTGTATCCACTGATCGTAGAGCATTGTTGTATCCACTGTATCGTAGTAGCATTGTTCTATCCACTGTATCGTAGTAACATTGTTGTATCCACTGTATCGTAGTAGCATTGTTCTATCCACTGTATCGTAGTAACATTGTTGTATCCACTGTATCGTAGTAACATTGTTGTATCCACTGTATCGTAGTAGCATTGTTGTATCCACTGTATCGTAGTAACATTGTTGTATCCACTGTATCGTAGTAGCATTGTTGTATCCACTGTATCGTAGTAGCATTGTTGTATCCACTGTATCGGAGTAGCATTGTTGTATCCACTGATCGGAGAGCATTGTTGATCCACTGTATCGTAGTAGCATTGTTGTATCCACTGTATCGTAGTAACATTGTTGTATCCACTGTATCGTAGTAGCATTGTTCTATCCACTGTATCGTAGTAACATTGTTGTATCCACTGTATCGTAGTAGCATTGTTGTATCCACTGTATCGTAGTAACATTGTTCTTTGACGCGCTGTCTGTTGATAATCAGATTATGTGACCTAACTATTTAATGTATTGTTTCTGGTTAGTTTAACACTGATGTTGTACCTACACTTGTCCAGATGTCTTCATTTCTAAACCGATCTCTTCTTGATACTTCCAGTATTCTGTGTATACACTTCATCTCTGTCGTGACTAGTTTTGTGGCTAGCTCCACTTCGAAGAGGTGTACAGAGAAATTAAGTAGCCTGCCAATGAACCGTTGGGCACCCAAGTCGTCCCCACATTCACGCGGTGCGCGCTGGAAACTTGAATTCGGGTTAACCGGTCTCTGTTTTCCTTGGAAAGAGATAGACTTATATCAGGACTATTTTTGTATGGCCCCACGCTGTGATGGACTTAGTAAGACTACCGTCATGATAAAAGTAATCGCTACTTTACAAACAAGACTAGATGAACGGACAAGACAGGAGATGACACAGAGCATTGAGATAGAGCAACATTGAAGAAGGTTACTTAGAACATCTGTAGAATGGAAGATAAGGAGATATAATTAGTAGAGTTCTTTATAAAGAACATAATCAAAATTATGGGAAGGAATGTAGAACATTAAACTTTCCAGTCCACCAATTTGAATGTAGAACAGTAAATTTTCAGTGTACTGTTGCTAATGTAGAACAGTAACATTCCCAGTCTACTGTTGCTAATGTAGAACAATAACATTTGCAGTCTACTGTTGCTAATGTAGAACAATAACTTTTCCAGTCTACTGTTGCTAATGTAGAACAATAACTTTTCCAGTCTACTGTTGCTAATGTAGAACAATAACTTTTCCAGTCTACTGTTGCTAATGTAAAACAGTAACTTTTTCAGTTTACTGTTGCTAATGTAAAACAGTAACTTTTGCAGTCTACTGTTGCTAATGTAGAACAATAACTTTTCCAGTCTACTGTTGCCAATGTAGAACAATAACTTTTCCAGTGTACTATTGCCAATGTAGAACCGTAACTTTTCCAGTCTACTGTTGCCAATGTAGTAGGATAACTTTGCCAGTGTACTATTGTCAATGTAGAACTGTAACTTTTCCAGTCTACTAATACTGATTCCACCGTTAAATTAACAATTATTACACAGAAGGAGATGAGTACCTAACATTTCTTAGAATTAAACCAAGACAGCATTCGTCCGATTTTTTAATTTTTGGTAGCTCTTCAAAGACACGTCTGCCTAATATGATTCTTTGCCATCACTTTAAGTATAGCAATAAATATGTTAGCGGGTTTCATTTTTACTTTAGTTTTAAGCCAAAACTCCCACCAGCATTTCACCTCACGCATTCTTTATTATCCTGATGAGGTTGTATGTACATATAAAAGGGAATGTTTTATCCATTTTCTGTCACAGAGGTTCTCAACTTTTTTCAACTGGTGACCCACACTGATTTAAAGATGGGAAAACACGTCTCACTCCATCTTCTTCCTCACGTTCTCTCGGCGGAATAGCTGGAATTTTCAAAGAGCAAATAACATATATGTTTCTAACTCTAAGCGTTATAACAGCACTGTCTCCTAAACACAATAACATTGGCAGTGTGAAATGTAACCATAACTAATTTTTGTTAAGAAATTATAGAAAAATATTAACACGAGTCAACATCAACGTTGTTCTTGATTTTTCTAAACAATAAATTTAGAACTTACAGTTTTAATAGAAACAATATTTTAACTGAAAAAACAAAAACTACAAGTTAGTGTAAAGTTTATTAAGACACACAATTCAATAAATTTCCATAACTTTTCACGCCCCTTCAGATACTCCATTACTTTTTAAAAAATGTATCAGTGTTGAACCCTTACCTGTTAGTGCCACAGAGGTTGGTACACAGTTACGTTTTAAACGTGTAAAATATTAAACGTCGTTATCCTTTCGAACGAGAGCTGCTTGGAATTTTAAAATTTTGTTTAATTGACTATTGGCGCAATGAAGGATCCAATCCTTTGGCCGTGATCAAGTGGGCTCTACATTTTGATATTAGCCAAAAGGCCGAGACCCGATACTGCCTCACGCCTCCCAAGTTGAGAACCACTGATCCATCTACTGAAGTATGTAGCAGCTATTACTGATATTCGTGATATGAATCAGCTCGACATGTTAAACCTCCTTTGATGTCCAAGTATTTTCATATCCTGATTTTTTTCTCTCGATCCAGAAGCACTTGGGCTTAAAGCTCTTCGGCTCGGTGCCATGGACATCGTAACCCTTCGGTTAGGTGCCACGAACACCGTAAATCTGGAGAACCTGTGGTTTTACTGCCAGTCCGCGGAATTGAACTCGCACTCACAGAGGACATGTCACCCGTAGTCCAACGCGCTACGAACACGCGGGGCAGGCAAGCATCCTGATCATTAACCTTCGTTATTTTTATCAAGATAGAAATATACGGACAGTATATATCTATCTGTCTGTATATCTGTCTGTCTTTCTGCCTGCCTGCCTGCCTCCTTGCTTTGAAATCTGCCCACCAGTATGTCTGCCTGTCTGTCGGTCTGCCTGTCTGCCAGCCTGCCTGCATGAAGAGAATAAGGAGTTTCTTAAAGAACCACAGAGGAAGCAACAGAGGAAGCAACAGAGGAAACAACAGAGCCAATGAATTTGATCAATAAATAGACAGCGTAAAATTATTTGGGGATTAAGGAAAAAAACAAATTAGCAAACACAGGAATGGAACCACAAACCATTTTTTCTTACAGAACCCATTGCCTAGCTCTACAATAAAAACGTTTATAAGTACACAACCAGCTAGCTCTCCAAAAAAATAGCTTTAAATTCATAATGTTGTCTGACGATATTGATTAGTTTTGTAGAAGGCATGCAGCCAGTCCCTCAACCCCAGGTGATAACTAGCAGGCCAGACAGGTAGTTTAGATAGATAGGTTGGTAGATATGAAATTAGTTGACCGTAGTGTTTGCGCACCAAATCTGCACGTTAATAGCAGATAGCAACACTAGAACGAGATATTTACGTAGTGAAACTAGTTGACGTAGAATTGTTGTATGCAGCACGTTAGTGACAAGAGAGACGAACATAAATATTGGACACTGATGGACGTGTATTAGTTTGTCTGTTAACATCAATAAAGGTCGAGGTAATCAAACAATAATCATGGTTGTTTCCTATTTGTACATCGATAACGTTATGAATACCATCTAATAAACACGAAGGAAACCATCAAACAAATTAAACATCAGCAAATCAGAACTACAAAATTTCTCGAAATCACACAAAGTGAAGTTGTATTTTTCACTGTGTTTTCTTCAGTGTTTGAGTTTTGATTACCTCTGTGTGATATCTCATTTAGATAAATAACTTCTTACACTTCTTTGTCTAAATGGGTTCAAAGGTGAAGGATTGACTTCATTGTACCGGGTTTTCCCATATGACTCCGTCGCTGTCGGTAGAGATGCATGCCGAGAGCATTGCACAAAGCACAAACTCCGTGGCTCCAGCAACAATCCTAGGAATCTCAAGAAAAAATTGCACGTGTGTCTCGGTCCGGATTCGAACCCCAACCTTGTAGAACTAAGACAGGCAAATATAACCACTTCGCCATTGACACCCCCTCTCCCCATCCATATTGAGATCTAATTGCATTTTCATTATCTATATTTGGTTTGTCAGCACACTCGAAAGATCGTTTGTCTTCACAAACATATATCATGAGCACTTGCTTCGAGTTTGGATGTTGACACACTTCCGTACCCTGAAGCTAAGCTGTCCATAATTTCCTCTTTCTCTGTCGTCATCTGTCTCATCCCCCACTGATTAAAACCGACTGTCACTATCTGCTTTAAACATTGTTTATATTCCGCCTGTGGGTGCCAGGGCCCACAAGGAAGCAAAGAATAGTACCACTGCAACCTACATTGCATGTCGTAAGAGGCGACTGATGTAGGCCCTAGGGATGCTACCATTGTAACTAAAAAGAAGCGCAGAAATCGGATGTGCTGACCTACTTGTAGACGCATACCTGGCACAACGTACAATCGCTCTTAGGCTCACGTCACATACAAATCACACAGAGTGGTTGACAAGTGGTTCATATAGAGCGTTTGAAGAAGAAGAAGATGGTTTACTATTGAAATAAAATACATTTTCCGTAGCCTTTTCAGACCTCAGGGTATGAAGTCAATTCTAGGCCCAAGTGTGCAGGAGGCAGGAGTGCCACCTTCATCACTTGTGGAACGTTGAGTGTGGCATTGAACCACTAACCTAAGTCGATAAGCGAACGCTTACACTACGCTAATCCGTCTCCACTTACTGATTGCATGTCTGAAACGTGATGATTGCCTAACTCAAAATGTTAAGTGTGAGTTTTCTCTGTACATTGACCTCTTTCAATACATCAATATTAGTAATTTTAGCAAGTTTTCTCAGTACTTTGACCTCTTTCACTACATCAATATTAGTAATTGTAGTAAGTTGTCTCTGTGCTTTGACCTCTTTCAATACATCAATATTAGTAATTGTAGCAAGTTGTCTCTGTGCTTTGACCTCTTTCAATACATTAATATTAGTAATTTTAGCAGTTCACGAAATTTGAAACATTCTTTCGGTAAAATATTAGTAATTTGTATGTCTTCGTAGAATCTAGAGACTTTATTAATTATTTATCATCCATGATACCCTTCCTTATGTCAGTACTGGCTCGATCACGGTCACAATCCAAGTATACCTGGCTCTAACACCGCAACGGTCAATTTGGAAGTAAATATGTTCCCGTGGATTTTTACGAACGGTAAAAATAAATATCGCGGTTCAGAACGCAATGACAAACTACTGAACGTATAAGTGGTGCCTAAAACTCAAAGGCTCGTTTACTATGGTTGGTGGCTACGTCTTGTACAGGATATGCCTCGATATTCATTTCGTTCAAATCTAATTTTCTTTTCTTTTTTTTTGGTTGTGTTTGTTTGTTTATGTTAGTTTGCCAAAGACACTTTAATCGACACGTTGATACATTTGGGATCCTATATAACTAATTTTTAAACTCCTGTTTCTATTATTTAAAAAAAAACAATGATTTATTCGTCGGAAGACACTAAGTAATATAAACGGAAATCATTGAACCAGAGCAGCGAATCATGAAACGAATATAAATACGTCTCTAATATCATAACTCAAGAAGGAATTGCTTCTTCTTCTTCTTCTTTGCGTTCGTTCTTTGCGACCAATTTTAATCACTCTTTGTGACATGTTTGATCTTTGTCAAGAACGTGTATACGTTGCACATTGGTTTGGTAGGCCCCTAAACGCATATACTTCTACACGTTTATGACATGTGCATCCGATTTCAGCGAAACCTCCTTGGTTGCCTATTACGAAATGCGTGGCAGGTAACAGTGGTTCTATTCTTTACACCCCAAATTTGGGCCCCGGTAACCACTCGGACAGAGGAATTGCTTGAATGAAAGAATAATGTCAGTGTTACTTTAAAGAGAAATACAATGTAAGACAATGTGGGTATGGTTTCAAGAGATCATGTAACTTTATCCACGAAAATAGTGCAATTTACACCCCCACTATCACTATAATAATTGCCTGCCTGAATAGCGTGTTCGTAGCGCATTGGACTACGGGTGACAAGCTCCTGTGAATGCGGGTTCAATTCCACGGGCTGGCAGAAAAGCCACAGGTTCTCCAGATTTACGGTTTTCGTGGCAGCGAACCGAAGGGTTACGATGTCCATGGCACCGAGCCGAAGAGCTGAAAGCTCAAGTGCTTCTGGATCGGAGAAACATTTTTTTTTAAACATTACTATAATAACAAAATAGGATTACAGTAATATTGGTAAAGAGTCTAAAGGCGTAGGATTGACTTAAATGAGCCAGGTTTAATTATATTGCTCTTTCGTTGTTAACAGAAATTGAACGACATCTACTGAGAGTGTTGCATAAAGTATGAACTCCGTAGCTCCAGCAGAAACTCTAGGGATATCTTTAAAAAAATGCACAAGTGACTCTGCCCGGATTCTAACCAACAAACTTCAGAAAGTAATACAAAAGTAATACAAAAGTAATACAAAAGTAATACAAAAGTAATACAAAAGTAATACAAGTAATAAAAAGTAATACAAAGTTTAGAAAATTATATCATGCAATCTCTCCAGAGCATGTCTAGAGTTTCTCTGTCGCAGATAGTGTCTGCTTGTTGAAGGTGCTGAGCACCTATAGAGGTACAGTGCGTGCATGGACATTATTTCTAATTAATTTTTTTTAATAACACTACAGCTTATGTTCTTACAAGACATTGTTGTTTTCATTAAATGTAGCAACAGAAGAGTTTTCTGTTAAAATAAAAACCATTTTAGAAGTTAAGATAGAAGGCAGGAGAACACAACAAGAGATACAATTAGGAATAGAACATTAGGAAGGGGACAGTTAATAGATTAACAGAGTATATAGTCAGGGCGTGGTCCCCGGCAACATATGGCCGACTAGTTCAGACGGGAAAATCAAAATTCCTGTTTAATGGGGGCAGGTTTTTATGTGTTTGATAGAACACTGTATGGTTTTCTGCAATTTTACTCAATTTTGATAGAACACTGTATGGTTCTCTGCAATTTTACTCAATTTTGATAGAACACTATATGGTTCTCTGCAATTTTACTCAATTTTGATAGAACACTGTATGGTTCTCTCCAATTTTACTAAATTCTACCAGTGCATGGTTATTTATTGATGAAAAATGTTAATAATACTAATATTCCTTAGCGTTAAATTTAACTTGTAACACAATATTGCCTAGATTTAGCATGAAGTGTTATTTTTAAAATGAATTTCTCTTTATACAACAATAATGGAATGCGAGGTCACGAGACGATTGTGGTCTGATTTCCGAGAATTTATACCTGAACCCGCCGGCCGTATGTTATCCGAGGCCACGAGTCAGGGCAAGGACCAGAAAGGATTGGAGAGCCATTAGAGCACATCTTAATGTCGGTGATGGTGCACGATTGATTGAACAGCAGATGCATGTTGATATCTAAATGATATGACATATGGTACTTTGATGTAAAACTCCAGTAAAACATACAAGATTCATAGTTCAAGGAAAAACAAGTTTACGATAAGCACCGAAGCTATATATATATATATATATTTACGGTAATGAGAGAGCGGACAGGCTTGCATCAACATCATCGATTGTTGGGGAATTGAAGATGGATAAGGGGATATTCTTCGGTCTCTTCGCGACTGTCTATTGGATGAGGATACTAAAATCGATGTTGAATCGAACAAGCGATTTAAGCAGTTTGGAGTTACCCGTTGTTCAAGTCGAACTGGATGCCTGAGAGGCAGAGTGAGAGGTGTGTTTAATCAGCGAGCCACAGGAACCATCAGTATGCATACTCTTCGATATCTGTTGGGGAGACTGAGCACCTATGGATCTGCCCGGAGTGCAATGACGTCAGTTTAGTAACCAATAACCAATAACCAATATATATATATATATAAATTAATACATGTAAGTAATATTTAAAAAGTATTCGAAATACTCGATTTAGACTTTTCTAGATGTGCGTGAGAAAGTAATGTTTTCATTCGGATGCTATCTTACATTTAGAAAAAGATAAGGAGAGAAAGAGAGAGAGAGAGAGAGAGAACAAATATAAAACGAATGTAACTACTGGTGTTATCGATTTGATTGTGATAGGTAGAGTCATTAACCACAGTTTATCGTTTTACACCGCTGTCAAGGAGGGTAATTAAATTTTTTTTCTCCGTCCCCAATTCTGTCAACTTTTAATTATTTCATTCACAAATACTTCCAATTATTTTTGGCATCATAAAAATGACATCTGCGGATGCTACATTCAGAAAATAATTGTTGGAAACATTACTAGTAATAATTTAACAAATGCAAAAATTGAATGTGCCTTATTTTCTCACATATATATAAATAATAATAATAATTCATCTCTTACCGTTATACGTTACATAGGGTCTGCAAGTAATTTCTCCATACCACTCTATCCTGGCCAACTCGCTCAATCTCTTCCATGGAACTGAGACCGACATTTCTTGCCCCTCTCAGCAAAGTTCGTTTCAGGGTCTCCTTAGGTCGTCCTCTCTTTCTTGAACCCTTTGCATCCCACTTCAATGCCTGCTTTGATATTCGTTGATCATTTCTCCACAAGGTGTGTCCAACATATCTCCATCTTCTCTTTCTTATAACAGTTGTCACTAGTGGTTGACCAGATTTTTCTTTGATTTCATCACTTTTCCTGAATTCGTTCCATTTTATATTCATTATTTTTCGCAGATATGTTCATTATATATATATATATATATATATATATATATATATATATTAGGTAGTAGTGTATACCTTACGGAGCGCCGCTTACATCAAAGCCCGCAGTTCTACCACCTCCTCCAGCATCATGTTCAATGTGTCTTTGATGTCCTGCTGCTACCTACGTCTTGGTCGTCGACTACCTCGTACTCAAGGAACCGTGCCTTCCATTACCGTTCTCTCTAAAGCACTGTGACGTTTAACGTGACCGCAGTATTTCATCTTCTGATGTTGTTTATGAGGCAATGCTCCTCTATATGCTCATACGACCTAAAATCATAAAACACTGCTTGATAAACAACACAATTAGACTACCTGAGTAGAAGGTTCCACACAACTGAGCATAGCACTACGCGCCTAGAGTTGGTGGAGCCTTCTGGGTCTGCAAGAAAGCCAGGTACTCTTCCCCGATCAAATATAGGAAAAGGGTGACAACCCATAATTCCTGGTGGTTCGCAACAACAACAAAGGACATAATTTCCTGAAAACAGAAATATTTTGTTCACATTAAACAGTGAAGAGACTTGACCAGAGAATACCACCGGTATTCGAACTCTCCCCCCTGGCTATGATGATCCTCCGCCTCTGTGAAACCACCATCAAATAGCTTGTCCTGCGCAGAACTTTTTCACCCCAACAGTCCTTTGGAATTTTTCTCTCTTTCTCTGTTTCTCTCTCTCTCTCTTTCTCTCTCTCTCTCTCTGTTTCTCTCTCTCTGTTCTCTCTCTCGTTTCTCTCTCTCTCTGTAGTAGCCCCCAGCTCCAAGGTAGTAGCTAACAGACTAGACAGGTAGTTTATAGATAGAAAGGTAGTGGAAAGAAAGTAGGTAGAGACTGTAGAGATTGCACACCAAAGCTGCACGCTATGAGTGTAATAGCAGCACTAGAACAAGACTAGTTTGACGTAGATTAGTGAGTACTGCTTAGCGACGTAGAAAGAAGGATACGAACGTAAACAGTGGACAGGAGTGAACGTGGTTTGTATACATATGTCAACACCAATAAAGCAATCATGAAACATACAGGAACGTCTTATTATTTGTAGTGTTTGTGGCATCACCACCAGTCTAACCACCACCACACTAAATCAATACTACAACATCTCTCTCTGTTTCTCTCTCTCTCTCTCCTCCACAGACCAGATGTCCCGCCTCTTCATCCGTCATACTCAAACCATCAGTTATATCATGAATCCATCGTCTCCTTGGTCTTCCGCTTCTCCACTTTGTCGGGATGCCTTATTCCATGATGGTCCTTTTTAACCCTTCGTGTCTCTTTATATGTCCATAATACTTCCATTTTCTCTTTCTTATTCTTTATATGTCCATAATACTTCCATTTTCTCTTTCTTATTCTTTATATGTCCATAATACTTCCATTTTCTCTTTCTTATTTGTAACAAAAGCCAGGTTTTTTTATTTTGATTTCTTTCTGAGTAGCTCTTTTTATTCTCTTCTTTGTCTGTGAAACAAAGATGACTCTTCTGTAGCACTTACATTCAAAAGCATACATGTTTTCCCATTGCCTTGTTTAATGTTAATGCTTCATACCCATACGTTACCGCTGGGAAAATGCATGCCCATAGTATTCTGATCTTTGTTTTCTTATCAGTTCCATCCTATAAGGTTTTAAGTTGTTAAATTTTGTGATACCAGAAAGTGTTAATCATTTACAAAATGTATAACGATTGTTTTACAAGTTCAATTTCGTCTCATCGTAGCATCAATTATTACCAGAGTCTAAAAATCATTAAAATAATCACATAACCGGTAAACTAGACAGTGATAACAAGCAGTTCTTATTCTCAGACTTCCTCCTGATCGATGACAGTTTTGCATTAATCACGAGACAGTATAATCATTACATACCTGATCTAGTGACACCTGAGTGAAGTCCTTGTGTCCTTGAGCGAAGATTGGTAATTATAGTCCTGATTACAGATGAGACACATTGAGTTCTGACATTGCTTGTCTTATCCACAGCTTAATGTAAAATAGAAAATCTTATCACATGTTACTGTAAAATAGAAAATCTTATATATTGTCTATGTATATATTTATATATCCCACTCTTGTTCCTTTTAAACCCCGGTTTGGACATAGGCCCTCAATGTTCTTCTTCTTCTTCAGCGATCTCTGGTCATGCGCTTAATTTACTGTGGACCAAAAACTGGGCAGTCAGCTTCAGGTCTGTTAGGTTTCCCCAAAGCTTAGTTTTAGGTCGACTGGGTGTGGCCACATGTTGCTTCTCAGCTCACACAGGAGAGGACAGTCTTGCAGGATATGCTCTGGTGTCTGTTCCTCCTGCTGACACTGGCAGAGAGCTGTTTGACTTATTCCCAGTCTATATAAGTGTTTGTTGAGTCTGCAGTGTCCTGTGCGTAGTCGAAATCTAAGTTGTTTATCATGCTAAGTCGTATGTCTTTAGCTATCACTTGCAGCTCGTCCTTATGTCGTAAATCGTTGCTTCCGTAAATCGCTTAGTTTCTCTTTTCCTTTCTCTGTCGGATTTCATACTTTCTCTAGAAGATCTATTTTTTCCGCTGGCTGGAACAGTTATTATTCTCCTTATCACCCGTGTGTTGACAGGGCTTGCAAAGAATAGTAACACTGCGACCTACAATGCATGTCGTAAGAGCACGTCTGTGGTAGGGGCCTAGGGAAGCTACCCTACTAAATAAAAACGTCACATAAATCGGATGTGCTGGTCTTCTTGTAGGATGAATAACTGGCACAACGCACATTCGCTCTTAAGCTCGGTTCACATACAAATCACAAAGAGTGGTGTAACAAGTGGTCGATATGGAATGTTCAAAGAAGAAGATTCTCCTTGTATTTAACGTGTTCATAGTTGGTTGGATTTTATAGTTCAAGTTCGTCATCGGGTTTGAGTGGAGTCGCCGGCCACTAATGGAACTCTACATAAACCACCTATTACGACATGTCTTGTAGGTTCCAGTGTTACTATGCTTTGCTCTCACTAGTGGGCAAACTCAACAGGCAATCGTGAGGTTACATCAACAATACAAAAAGTGGTACTGCAGTCATACAATTTACAGTCCAAATTAGAACAATATATCATATTATTAGGAAAAGAAAAATTAAAAAATTCATGGTAACACAATCCAGGAAGTGAAATAAAGAACCATTTTTCATATCACGTGGTACATACGGTGTTTGCCCCCTAATTTTATTTCCCTGCGCACACGTTGAGTGACAGGATAAACATTATGCTGGTCGCATTATTTCCCATTGTTTATCTGCGTCACAATAGATAGAGCTTGGTCGATCTGGGAAGCCTATTCTTATATAAATACCGCTTACACTCGCTATCTCAAGCCTGAGACCACCCGTCTAGGAAGCGAGTGCTCTAACTACTGTTTAATCTATAGAAATAACATTAAAACGACACTGTCTCCTACTGTTGTTACCAGTACGTGTGTTGAATGTTGATATTATTTGTGAATCAGATCAAGTGTACGGGCTTTAGTGTTCTTCGCATTGGTATACAGATAAAAACAAATATAACTCGATCGATGTGTCATACATTTGTCCAATAATATACTACCTGTAGGTTTTAATCTTCTGCTTTTGTTGTCAAACTGCTACCGGGTTTTTTTTTACCGAGTCGTGGTTTTTCTGTTTTTGTCTTTCGATGCCGTAGCGGCGTTGGTGATAGCTATTTTTGCGTTTTGACAGGATTCTGCTATGTCAAAATATTTTAATACCCCTATTTAAAAATTTTTTTTTTTAATGCCGATTTGTTATTCTGCTATGACCAACTTTTTCAATCCCGAACTTTCTTTCTTATTCTGATGTTGGTGACTCTAGTCTTTTCTAGTGTTGTTGGTAACTTTTCGTTGGCATTTCATTTCACATGAAGTTATTTTTTGCGACTGTTATTTGCTCATTGTCCGTGTTTGACTCTGGTAACACAAAGTAGGCATGAAATTGTCAACATCTGTTTATATGTAGATTATTTCTAAGCTACAAAGGTGTGTGTGTTATATAGTGTATATAGATATCAAGAAGTGTCATAGAATGTAATTATAGAAAATGCAGATGTCATCAACAGAACTGACAGGCTATGGGACCCAGATAGAGGACAATAGTGAGTTCAACGAAAGAAAACCGTGGGGAGAGCAGTGAAATGTGATATAAGACCAAAAAAACAACTTGATGGAGAACGATGGAAAGTGAAATAAGACCAATAACAACTTAACAGGATATTTAGTTGTGTGTTTTTCAGTAACAGTAATACAAATTTACAAATTAGAAACATATCATAGAGATAGTGAAACTATTGTTGGATTACGAACTGCGCTAGATAATGAAAAGATGTGTTTCTAAAAACGAAAAACAACATAAATCTGAAAAACTATAAATAAAAAAGAAAAATATATACATATGTGACTTATATAGACATACATAGACATACATAGACATATATAGACATATACAGACATATATAGACATATATAGACATATATAGACATACATAGACTTATATAGACATATATTAGACATACATAGACATATATAGACATACATAGACATATATAGACATACATAGACATACATAGACTTATATAGACTTATATAGACATATATTAGACATACATAGACATATATAGACATACATAGACATATATAGACATACATAGACATACTGACTTATATAGACATATATAGACTTATATAGACTTATATAGACTTATATAGACATATATAGACATATATGAACATATATAGACATATATAGACTTATATAGACATATATAGACATACATAGACATATATAGACTTATATAGACTTATATAGACTTATATAGACATATATAGACATATATAGACATATATAGACTTATATAGACATATATAGACTTATATAGACTTATATAGACTTATATAGACTTATATAGACATATATAGACATATATAGACATATATAGACATATATAGACATATATAGACTTATATAGACTTATATAGACATATATTAGACATACATAGACATATATAGACATACATAGACATATATAGACTTATATAGACTTATATAGACTTATATAGACATATATAGACATATATAGACATATATAGACATATATAGACATATATAGACTTATATAGACTTATATAGACATATATAGACATATATAGACATATATAGACTTATATAGACATATATAGACATATATAGACATATATTAGACATACATAGACATATATAGACATACATAGACATATATAGACATACATAGACATACATAGACTTATATAGACATATATAGACTTATATAGACTTATATAGACTTATATAGACATATATAGACATATATAGACATATATAGACATATATAGACTTATATAGACATATATAGACATACATAGACATATATAGACTTATATAGACTTATATAGACTTATATAGACATATATAGACATATATAGACATATATAGACTTATATAGACATATATAGACTTATATAGACTTATATAGACTTATATAGACTTATATAGACATATATAGACATATATAGACATATATAGACATATATAGACATATATAGACTTATATAGACTTATATGAAGTAGGTGCGATCGTTGGCATTGAGATAGGTTGCAATCGTTGGTATTGAAGTAGGGTGCTATCTTAGTATACATGTAGGTTGCTATCTTTGATGATGGTCTTATTCAAAGATGTGATAATTTATTATAAGAGCATTTGTTGGTTTATGGTCCTACAATTCCCATTCTCTCATGATGACTGATGACCCATAACATATGGTAATAATATACAAACTCAATGCTTGATGGCATGCGACATGTTTATTGATCTATAAGCAT
This sequence comes from Arion vulgaris, assembly GCA_020796225.1. Lineage (NCBI taxonomy): Eukaryota > Metazoa > Mollusca > Gastropoda > Stylommatophora > Arionidae > Arion > Arion vulgaris. The sequence goes on from CM036764.1 coordinate 32,179,263, forward strand.
AAACGTTCTTGCTTAAGAACACGTCCATCTGTCAATTGTTTATGTTGTCTCCCTTCTTTCTTCACTGTCCTTCGCAACCGTTACTAAATCGTCACTATTTTACTACACAAAAGCGTCATGTCTCGTAGTTATGTGTTGCACTTCACATAGAGTACAACACATAGTCTCAACTATTAAATAATCTAATTATACTACACTAACTATCTGGCTAACTGTCCACTTCTCCACTGCCATCTGGGGAACTATGACATATAGACATATATTAGACATACATAGACATATATAGACATACATAGACATATAGACTTATATGACTTATATAGACTTATATAGACATATATAGACATATATAGACATATATAGACATATATAGACATATATAGACTTATATAGACTTATATAGACATATATAGACATATATAGACATATATAGACTTATATAGACATATATAGACATATATAGACATATATTAGAGAGCATGAGAAAAGACTACAGAAGCAACATAGAAATATATAATCGGTTGAGTCCGAACGAATAAAAAATACCATTTGAAAATTTAAAACGATTTTCAAGAATTCTTTGGGTTTTTTCAGTATATTTTTCCCTTGTTTTGCTAAATTACTGGTTTGATCCTCGGACGCTGGCTAACCAGCAGAGCAGTCCACCAAAAGTACTATCAACACGCCCGCCAACCAGCCAACACCTTTAGACAAATCCAACAACAGCGTCGACATAGAGTCACACACACACACACACACACACACACACCGGATCAACACAAGTCCTTTTCAGTGCTACATACAGATCAACACCAAAAGTCCTTCCCAGGAGTTTCTCTCACATACTAGAACACAATACTCAACAGTCTTTTCTAGGACTAGTCCCAGACCACATGGCCACACCACAGAAAAATAGCCAATACACTCTGATATAACCAAAAAAGACACCCGTCTTAGGTTGAAAGAGACGAGCCTCGGTCACATAGAGACTTGCACCACTTAACAAAAAAAAAAAAATACTGGTAAATATATAAACTTGGGTTCTCAATAAGAAGGAGCTAATTCTTATTTTTGTTGTTTGTTGGCCTACACGCTCTGATTTAACCAAAAAGGCTTGTCCTTAGGTTGAAAAGAAGCTTGCCACGGATTAAAGACTTGATTCATCTACGTAACAAACAAATAAACAAACATAACTGGTTTTAGTTAAGTGATTGTCAAACTTATCTGAATCCTCTTCTATTTTCACCCTTGTATAACCAGCTATATAAACCACGCTATACACTCATTGTGTTGATTTTTTATGTGATCTGAGCCACTGTATCACTTTGTGTCTTGTTTGAAATTAAGCTGTGATTTATGTCTTCCTCACCAACACATTTCATTTCAACAGCTGAAGATGACAACGATGAGGTGCCTTACAAGAGCTGCAGGTGTCTGCTTCTTCTTCGAACGCTGCATATCGACCGCTTGTCAACCGCTCTGTGTGTTTTGTATGTGATCCGAGCCTAAGAGCGATTGTACATTGCGCCAGTCATGCGCCCACAAGTATGCTAGCATATCCTATTTTTATCCTGTTTTATATTTACTAGGGTAGCATCCATATGGCCTACATCGGTCGCTTCTTACGACATGCATTGCAGGTTGCAGTGGTACTATTCTTTGCTTCCCTTGGCGCGCTGGCACTACATGGACGGATGAAGGTGTAACAATAAGGGAAACAATTAGAAATGAAGAAATCAGAAGTAGACCAGTCATGAAATTCATTTTAAAAAAAACAAATTAAATGGTTTGAACACCTGAAATGAATGCCCTGGTATCGTCTAACACAGAGGACACACTAAAAGTAAAATATGTACAGAGCAAGATGAAGACCACACAAAAGATGGAGCGACGGCATCAAGATCAGCTTTAAGAAAATGAATAACAGCTTACAACATGCATTAGAACAAACTCTAACAAAATCACTACATTCTCCCTACATCTATCAAGAAGTAAATGGTGGAAGAGAAGTAGAAGACATTCCATTTCGACATGAACATTTTTTGTTTGAGTTCGCTCTCCCTGCTGTTTCATAATTATTTCCTTTCTTAAAAATTCCATTTAACTTTTCAATCTCCAACTTTTCCCGGACGCCGACTTTACAGCCTGATCTTTTCGAGTTTCGACTGCAAAAGATTCGTTCACGAGCTCAATTTGAGCCTGAGACTTAGTTATATCGGTCGCTTCCGATAGTACTAAACACTCGATCAAACATCTTTTCTCTACTTCTGTTGTGCCTTTCAGTGTATGCGAAGAGCTCTGACAAATGCCCTCGAGTGATCCTCGTATATTGTGTTTCCTATCTCGTCGGATACTTCTGTGATTCATCGTTTGGTGGACGATCTTTGGTCTGGAAAACTTTGATCGATCACAGTAAACTGCTTCAAGTAAATTGCCTTTTTGTATTTTTCTTGTTATTCATATTCTTCTATCTATTTCGTTTACGCATTTACTGTCTTTTCAATGTTGCAGCCTTCATCTGTTTCGTTTTGTTGTTGTTGTTTACTTCCCGCGTCTATCGTAATTATAATCTTTTATATTTTAAATATTCTAATATGTTTATTTGTGCTATCGTGTCTGCTACAAAACAACAGTAGCAGTGTTGTAATGACTCAACCGCCTCCCCCATCCTCCACGCCGTCTCCGTTGGTGCTCCTCTTACTGGCTTAACCCGTTCACTCCTCCATTTTTTCCGCCTCGAAGCATTTATTTTGTCTTGTTTACTGAATTCCTCAGTAGACTTATTTTGCGTATCTTAAAACAATACCACTAGCCGGTATATCAGCACAGAAGGACGAATGGGTTAAATTACGTGACATTTAAGAATATGCAAGTCTTTGTGGCGAAGCGGTTAAGTGTTCGCCTTGCGTTCGAAGTTGTGAGTTCAAATCTAAAAGCCTTCTTTCAATTCGTAAGTGAATTTATCCTTTGGGATCTTTAGAATTATTGCCAGAACTACGGAGAGAGTGCTCTGTGGAATACTCTTGACAGGTGGCGTGCCATGTCTGTTGAGAGAGAACAACCATATTGGGATACCCGGTGTATTGAAATCAATACTTTGCCTTCAGACCCCCTATTAGGTAAATGTTTCTGTTTCAGCCACATATGCAATCTATTTTAACAACAGAATTACAATAGAGGTCTCATTTTTATATCATGAGGTGTGCCTGCCTACCCAGCGTGTTCGTAGCGCCTTGGACGACGGGTGACAAGCCCCCTGTGAGTGCGGTTCAATTCCGCGGGCTGCAGAAAAGCCACAGGTTTCCAGATTTACGGTGTTCGTGGCACCGAACCGAAGGTTACGATGTCCATGGCACCGAGCCGAAGTGCTGAAAGCTCAAGTGCTTCTGGATCGAAAAAAAACATATCATAAGGCGTATTGTGGAATACAATGTTAGGTCCGAACATTTCTTGATCAACGACAGTATATATAGATTATGTGGTCAACATTGGACCGGTCGCTGTTGCTGCCCAGAGTTGATCTTGTTCCCAGTTGTTTAATCGACACGAATTGCGCAGATGTCCTTCTCTATTTTTCTCATTGCTAAATGATACATTATAATCATATGGGAGGGAAGGGAGGGGGCTCTATGGCGCAGAGGTTAGGTAATCGCTTCTGTTTAAAAAAACCTCCGTTTGTTCTCTCGTGAAGCTATCAGGATATTTTTCCAGAGATCGCTGATCTCAGTATAGGTGAGATCGAGTTCCTAGTCGAGACGGATGATGAAACGTAGTTCCTGTGTCAAGTTGAACAGTAACATAACTCTAGGCAGCTGCAACGTCGTTATGCTGGCAACATTTATGAAAACTATTAAAATAAAATATCTACAACAAATTTCCACTGTTTAAAACTATTTTGGGAACCAGCGCAGGTGCAGCGAGGTTCGTGCACTGTCACTGTGATCTTACTGCATAATAAAAAGATCGGAGCATACGCTGCTTTTCTTCTTCTTCTTCTGCGATCAACTTTTGCTATGCGACTTCTCCGGTATGTGTCATAAACAGGGCGGTGCGCTTGAGGTCTTCACCGGTTCCCCATAGTTTGTCTTGTAGGGTTGTTTCTGTTGGCCAGATCTCCAATCTCTCACTACTCAGACTAGGGCAGTCTTGTAGGATGTACTCTGGGGACTGCTTTGGTGCTCCACAGGTGCAGGCTGCCGAGTCCTGAGACCCATTCTGTGGAGGTGTGCTCTGAGACTGCACTGTCCCGTTCTAAGTCTGAAAACTGTGGTCTGTGCTTTTCTGTTTAGTGTATTTATACTGTCTGACTCTGGGTTGTATCCTCCATTTGTTTTTCTACGCTGCTTTTAAACGAAGTACAATGATGATTATTCTATAAATGAATATATCAATCAATCATTAAAAATACATCACGTTACAGAAGAAAAATAAGAATCCGTTAGAATGCTAAACGGATTAATATAAATATGCTGAGCTATATCAAAGAAAGATTGAACCTTCTGATAAAGCCCTGACCTTCACGTGTGTGGTACCATACATAAGTAGGGACCAAGAACCGCGTTGCAATGTACAGTCATTCTTGTCAAAGATCAATTATACAGGGTGTTCAAGATAAAAAACGGCATATCAATGGAGTTAATCTGGCATAAATTTATGAAAATGAGAAGTTTCAGTTATGACGTAGTATAGGTCAAAGTTGTGTAATTGTATTGCGGGAAGGGATGATGAACAAATGTGACGTAGGACGAACTAGTCACAACCGGTTTAAAAAGTAAATAGATACAGCGCAATAGGTAGCTAGCAACTTTTGATTTGTCAATGGGACTGCTTTTATCTTGAACACACCGTATACCACAATAAGAATGATCAAATTGGTCGCAACGAACGAACGCGAAGAAGAAGCAGAGCCGTCTGATAAACATCTACAGGAAGCTGTGATCGTTTATTATGTCCTGTAATGTGAGGACATGGGTTTACACACATTCTGACAAGGTGAAATGTTATTACCGAAATGATATTGAGAACAAGAAAGAAAGAAAGAAAGAAGAGATGGAGAAAGAGTGAGAGAGAGAGAAACTAAACAACCTAGCATCATGGCATGTTGTCACCGAAAGCGAAGCTGATTAGAAATTCCGCGGTTCAAGGCCAGCTAGAGACCCCCAAAGAATGTTATCGCTGTGCATACTGTATGTGTTGTCTACATGTTCCCTGATCGATTATCTGTGCTCTAAATTACAAGTACCTACTGAAGTTGGAGAACGACTCACCTAAATGGCGAGGGAGACTGGTGATAAGGAAAGCAGTCTTTCACGCAAAAATCAGTCTGAGTGGTTCTGTATTGGGCGTTATAACTACGCCTGAATTCATATCCGACAAAATTTCTCCCAAGTGTTGCCGGGTTTCGCAAGAGGAGCACAGAATAATAACACTGTAACCTACCGGCATGTCGTAGAGGCGACTGGAGTAGCAGTCTGGGAGAGCTACTTTAGTAAATAAAAGCATCCATGAAATCGGATGTACTGGCCTACTTGTAGGCGGAAACTAACACAACGTATATTCGCTCTTTGGCTTGGATCACATACAAATCACAAAGAGTAGTTAACAAGTGTCGATATGAAGCGCTCGAAGAAGAAGAAGAAGATATCCGGCAAATAAAAAAACACAACATTGCAACACGGAAGAGAGGAAACAATAATGCTCACAGCCAATACTAAAGACAGAGAATTGTGTAGATCCGTTTTCTGTAACGCCTATAGTCACTACATCTGAGTATGATGATGATGATGATAAATATGACGATCTTCTTACACTTATATTCTTTAATATAAATCATTACTCTGGTCTATTAATTATTAAATAGCGTGTTAGATTTGCATAATACTTACAGCTAGAACTACCAGAGCTGCGATTGAGAAAATTGCTGCAGTTAGGACTCGCAGACTCAATGTTAAATGTCAAAACAGTGTTTGTGTGTGTCAATGACATTTACACGTGCAACAAGAACAATAACTATAATTAACGGTCAGATTGATATATTTATGGGCGCAGGAACGTGTCGAGTTCTAGAGTGATACAGATCATGAAAAAAACATTACATTGAGCTTGGCTGTGCTAATGTTCTCGACAAGTGCACAAAGGGGCACATAAAAACAGAGAAAATGATTTAGATATGCATAGTAATAGTAGAAGTTTTCATAGATTTGTCATGATGCTCCAGTATAACTAAGTAGATGGGGGTACCATAGCATTGGGTTTTATTTCCTGTGAAATACTATCTGTAACACATCTGTACAAATGTGTGTCACCTTGGATAACGTGCCCCCCCAATGTTCTCAGAAAGGGGTTAGTACTATAGTTCGTACCAAAATTCATGATCACACTAAGGTTTAATTTGTACGAAATCTACCTGATGCATATCAGTGATGTTTTGAGTCTTATATACCTCACGATCTTATGAATACATGTTTAACTAATTGGTAGGTAACTTAGTTCATGCAAAAACCTTTTTGTTGTATAATCTTACATAAGCACAACAAAATGATAATAGAATTTAGAATTTACAGTAATACACAAAATGGTGGCGAATGTTTGCAAAGGCGTATCCCTATTACATATTATAAAAAGCAATGTGACATAGTGAACAAATGATACCTTCCACTGTGAAAATAAATTGTGTGGGCATACGCCAATGACAGTTGTTAGGATACATTGCAAACTGATTAATCCCACGGATTCCGATTTTACTTACGCTGAATTGCATGTAGAGCACAGAAATGCTTAGTTACAGACAAATTTATCAATCGTGCTCCTAAACTTCTAAAAGTATACCAAATCAACTTCGCTGTAATTTTAGTAATTACATATAATGTAATAAACCAGTAACAAACATGGCCAATAACAGCAGCTAATGAGCGGAAAATCATAACGACAGAGATGAGGTGTCTTAGAAAAGCTGCAGGTGTAACAATAAGAGACACAATTAGAAATGAAGAAATCAGAAGGAGACTGGATGTGAAACGAGTCATGCAATTCATAAAAGAACAACCTTTGGCTGAAATCGGATGAACATGTCCTAAACGTGTAGAAATATATGCGTTTAGGGCCTACCAAACCAATGTGCAACGTATACACGTTCTTGGCAAAGATCAAACATATCACAAAGAGTGATTAAAATTGGTCGTAAAGAACGAACGCAAAGAAGAAGAAGATAAAAGAACAACAGATTAAATGGTTTGGACACCTGACCAGAATGCCCTGGTGTCGCCTACCACAGAGAGCCACACAGAAAAACGTATTATGAATACAAGACAAAAGATGGAGCGACGGTATCAAGAACAGCCTTTCGAACATGAATATCAGCTTATAAAGTGCCTTAAAACAAGCACACACAAGACCACTACGTTTCACCCCCACACTTCTATAAAGAAGTAAATGGTGGAAGAGAAGGAGAAGAAGGAGATATAATGAAAATCTGACAGCACTAAAGGTTTGGGTGGGCCAAAAATACTTTATGAAGGTCGTCACTGTTATCTATATAAAAATGTAAAATAAAACCCAATAATTTCTACCAAGTGGATGATTTTATATATATATATATATATATATATATATATATATATATATATATATATATAAACTGCTCAAGAGAAGTCAAGAAAGAAATCCGAAAAGACAAGAAACAACACATAGTCATCTCATGCAATAAAATTGATGAATTAAGAAAACAAGGGAAGAGAGAGAAATGTACAACGAAATTAATATAATGACACGTGACTTCAGCCCATCAATACAAGTCATAAACGATAACAATGGTAAAACATTAACAGAAAAGAAAGATGTACTAGAAAGATGGCGTGAGTACTGCAGAAACATGTATGAAGACACATCTAAAATCCACATAAGATAATAACAGAAAGTGTAGAGACAGAACCAGAGCCCATGTTGGATGAAGTGCGCCTGACGATCAAAAGCCGGAACAGAGGAAAGTCACCAGGGTGCGATGATATACTAGCGGAATTGATTCAAGCAGGCGGGGAGGCCAGTGTTCGGGTATATCATAAATTGTGCACAAAGATATGGAATAGCTCCTCCTGGTCAAAGGAATGGAAAAGATCAGTATTTATACCTATTCCAAAGAAGGAAACATGAAACTATGCACCAATTACAGAACTATTGCCCTTATAAGTCACGCCAGCAAAAGCCTACTAAAAATCATAATGAAGAGGATGGAACAAAGATTAGAAGATGAAATACACGAAACACAAGCAGGTTTCAGAAGAGGTAGAGGCACTAGAGATCATATTTGTAGCATGAGACTCATTATCGAGAAATGCAGAAAATACAACATAGACCTGCATGCATGTTTCATAGACTATAGCAAGGCTTTCGACCATATACAACACCAGACAATGTGGAACATCATGAAAGACATGCACTTTCCAACACACATAATACAATCTCTATACCACGAACAACAGGCAACCATTAAAATAGAGGTGAAATAGCTGAATGGTTCGAGATTCAAAAGGGGTACGACAGGGATGTATTTTGTCCCCATACTTATTCAATATATATGAGGAGAACATCATGAGGAATGTAAAGACGATGCCAACTATGTGAATTACGACCCTCTCACTATAGGCGGCAAATCAATACCAGAGCTTAGATACGCAGACGATACAGTATTATTATTCACCAGCAAAGAAGGTTTGGAAAACCTAATCATGACGACCAAGAAACATAGTGAAGACCAACATCTATATTTAAATACACAAAAACAAAAATCATGTCAACCGACAAAGCAAAAGGCTCACCTAACATCCAAATAAACAATTAAGAACTCCAATGTGTAGAGAGCTACGAATATCTGGGCTCAATAATTAACAACAACGGTGACTGCTCCAAAGAGATCTCAAGAAGATTGACAATAGTAATCAAGAAGTTAAACACAATGAAGAACATGTGGCAAAGCACCAGCAAAATACTAAAATTAAAAATATTGAGAGCATGCATTTTCCCAGTGGCTACATATGGTTGTGAATCATGGACTATTACACAAAAATTAAGAACGAAAATCCAGTCCTTCGAAATTTAATGCTACAGAAAGATCCTACGAATACCATGGACAGAAACAAGACAGAACACTGATGTCCTGAAAGAACTAAATGTTAAAGAGAATTGGCTGATAAACAACATACTATACAAAAAAATTACATACTTTGGTCACATAAAGCGTCACGATGGTCTGGAAAGAACAATACTATAGGACAGGGTCCCAGTACGCAGAGGCAGACCAAGAAGAAGATGGCTACAAGATATTAAAGAAACCATGAACATGACCATCGACGAAGTGGGTGAACTGGCTAGAGACAGAGTGAATTTCAGATGTGCTGCAAAGAGAGCAACATCCTATAAAGGATACGCACCTTGATGATGATGGATGATTTTATATTGGTCGGTAAAAATGATCACGATTTTTGGAATCACCTATAACAAATTAAATCTATAAAAGTTGGTTGTGACAGAATCATCATCAGATAGCTTGTCAGGAGCAGAATTGTGACACCCTAACTGTCTTTTGGAATATCTCTTTCTCATAGGCCAGCTGTCCGCCTCTTCAGCGGTCGTGCTCAAATCATCAGTTACATCCTGAATCTATCTTCTCCCTGGTCTTCCTCTTCTCCTCTTTGCCGGGATGATTTCTTCCATAATGGTCTTCTCCAGCCCTTCGTGTCTAGTTAAATGTCCACAATACTTATATTTTCTCATTCTTATTTGTAGCATTAGCCTATTTATTTGATTTTGAGTTCCTTCTCGATATATCTATTTGCTTTATTCTCTACCCAAGTTTTACGAAGGACTCTCATGTGACACTTATATTCAAAAGCATATATATGGTTTTCTACTGCTTTATTAAATGTCCATGTTTCACACCCATACATCGGAATTGGGAATATGCTTGCTCAGTATTCTGATATTTGTTTTCCTATCAGTTCCATTCTTCTACCTTTTTTAGTTTCTTCAGTTTTTGTAAGAGTATGTGTGTTCTTCTTTCAATTTATTTCATCCCATTTCCATCTTTTGTTAGCAGTAAACTGAGATATTCAGAATTGTTCCCATTTTCTTTTTGTGTTTTATGACATTGTCAAGATATGTACATTTATCCACATATACCAGTATGTGGTCTCATCTATACATACATATGCTTATGTCTTATTTGTATTTATTTTAAATTTTTTTGCATTTCTGTAAGGCATGGTGCTGTTTTCCAGAAACTGCTTATTTTCGACCACGTCAAACAACACAGTGTTTTAGAGAGAACGGTAATGGAAGGCATGGTTTCTGGAGTATGAGGCAGGGGACCGCCAAGTCAATGGTGGCAGCTGGACATCAAAGAAACATTGAACATGACACTGGAGGAGACGGGAGAACTTGCTATGCTGGAAACAGAGAATTTTTTTTCAGGCGGACTGTAATGAAAGCGATGTTTCGCACGGGACATGCTACTTGATTTGTGTGAGAGAAGATTGATATCTTCTGTATAGTTTTAGTCTTCCAATATGATGAAGAGAGCCCTTTATTTCAGGTTTCAGAATGTCCTTCAATTGTCTATTGTCTTTCTCCAGATGAATGATGAAGGTGGTTGTCCACTATTGTCGTTAAGCATAGGGGTGGAAGCTTTAATTTGCGTTTCAGTGCCAGATGAGTCGCCCTTGTTGTGTTATTTCCGTGTTTATTTAGTGTGGTTTTGATTTTGTCTATCCATCTCCTTCTTGGTTTTCCCTTGGATCTAATACCTGATCTCTTTTTATTTTATGCTGTTATTGGTGACAGGTTGTATTTCATTTTCATTAAATGTCCAAACCACTGCATTTCATTGTTCTTCAATATCCAATCAATTATCAAATCAAATAAGAAAGATGATATCACAAGATACACCAAATTTCACATGGAGTGTCTGACTTGAATTCTTTAAGTTATAGGAGAAGTCCTTGTACAAGAGGAAGGCTATGACATTGATCATCTTCTGTGGTGTGCCGTAGTGTCTAAATATTTTCTAGACCAGCGATGTTCACCACGACGTACGCTGGCGCCATAGCTCCCTTGTCATGCATTCATGGCGCCATGTTTTAACCCGTCCACTTAAGCGATAATCAGATTTCAAGAAAACAGTCTATTTTTTATGTTTGATGTAGCACCCTCATGAAAACAATTTTCCTACTTTTGCAATCTTGTTTTATTTTTGTAACCATTCTACTACCCCCTAACACCGCCCTTTGTTTTTTCATTAGAGAAGGCGTCGACATTGTAACTATACTCCTATTACTAGTAATATTACTATTGTTATTATCAGTAGTAGTAGTAGTCCACGGAGAAGATGGATTCAGGATGTAACTGATGGTTTGAACATGACGGCTGAAGAGGCAGGACATCTGGTCTATGAGAGAAAGAAATTCCGGAGGACTGTTGGGGTGGCAAAGTTCTGCTCAGGGCAAGCTATTTGATGATGATGAGTAGTCCAATCGTCACATGGCGCTGGCGTCTATATAACAATCGGTCAGATGCGCCCAATATATAAACATGTTAAACAACACTGCTCTAGACTGACTATACAAATGCTATCTTCTTCTGTCCTCTTTTTTGAACGCTCCATTTCGAACACTTGTTTACCACTCTTTGTGATTTGTATGTGATCTGAGCCTAAGAGCTATTGTACGTTGTGCCAGTTATGCGACTACAAGTAGGTCAGCATAACCGATTTCTGCTAAGCTTTTTATTTACTACGGTTGCTTCCCTAGGCCCCTACCTCTGTCGCCTCTTACGACATGCCTTGTATGTCGCAGTGTTACAATTCATTGATCCTTTAGATGGCCCCGACACCACAAGGGAGCACATTTTATCTAAAATCTTCCAGAAGTTTACAAAGTCATTACATCGTCTAAAAATGTTTCTGATGTTAAATAAATGTTTCTGATGTCATGTTAAATAAATGTTTCTGGTGTTAGATAAATGTTTCTGATGTTAAATAAATGTTTCTGATGTTAAATAAATGTTTCTGATGTTAAATAAATGTTTCTGATGTTAAATAAATGTTTCTGGTGTCATGTTAAATAAATGTTTCTGATGTTAAATAAATGTTTCTGATGTCACGTTAAATAAATGTTTCTGATGTTAAATAAATGTTCTGATGTTAAATAAATGTTTCTGATGTCATGTTAAATAAATGTTTCTGATGTTAAATAAATGTTTCTGATGTTAAGTAAATGTTTCTGATGTTAAATAAATGTTTCTGATGTTAATAAATGTTTTGATGTCATTTAAATACATTTTGATGATGTTAAATAAATGTTTCGATGTTAAATAAATGTTTCTGATGTTAAGTAAATGTTTTTGATGTCATGTTAAATAAATATTTCTGATGTTAAATAAATGTTTCTGATGTTAAATAAATGTTTCTGATGTTAATAAATGTTTTGATGATTAAATAAATATTTCGATGTTAAATAAATGTTTCGATGATGTTAAATAAATGTTTCTGATGTTAAATAAATGTTCTGATGTTAAATAAATGTTTCGATGTTAAATAAATGTTTTGATGTTAAATAAATATTTATGATGTCATGTTAAATAAATGTTTCTGATGTTAAATAAATATTTCTGATGTCATGTTAAATAAATGTTTCTAATGTTAAATAAATGTTTCTGATGTTAAATAAATATTTCTGATGTCATGTTAAATAAATGTTTCTGATGTTAAATAAATGTTTCTGATGTTAAATAAATGTTTCTGATGTTAAATAAATGTTTCTGATGTTAAATAAATGTTTCTGATGTTAAATAAATGTTTCTGATGTTAAATAAATGTTTCTGATTTTAAATAAATGTTTCTGATTGTTAATAAATGTTTCTGATATTAAATAAATGTTTCTGATGTTAAATAAATGTTTCTGATGTTAAATAAATGTTTCTGATGTTAAATAAATGTTTCTGATGTTAAATAAATGTTTCTGATGTTAAGTAAATGTTTCTGATGTCATTAAATAAAAATTTATGAATTAAATATGTTCTGATGTCATTTAAATAAATGTTTCGATGTTAAATAAATATTTCTGATGTTAAATAAATGTTTTTGATTCAAAGTTTAAAAAAATTTCCGATTTAAATTTTTCTATTTAAATCAATGTATTAATTTAAGTAATGATTTGATGTAATTTACAAGTAAATATTTTCTGATAGTTAAATAAATTTTTTCTGGTTCAAATAAATGCTTTCTTTTATTTAAATAAATGTTTTTGTGTAAATAATGTTTCGAAGTTCAATGAAATGTTTTCATGTATTTTTATGTTAAATAAATAGTTTCTTTTATGTTTTAGTCTAATAAATAGGTTGCTGATTTACAATGATTGTTTCGATGTAAATAAACAGTTTTTAAAAGATTGTTTCTGATGTTAAAGTAAATGTTTATGATGTCATGTTAAGTAAATGTTTTGATGTTAAACAAAATTTCTGAGTCAGGCTTAAATAAATATTTTTGTTCATGGTAATAAATGTTTCTGATGTTAAGCAGTAAAGTTTCTGATGTTAAATAAATGGTTCTGATGTTAAATAAATGTTTCCGATGTTATGTTAAATAAATGTTTCTGATGTTAAATAAATGTTTCTGATGTTAAATAAATGTTTCTGATGTTAAATAAATGTTCTGATGTTAAATAAATGTTTCTGATTTTAAATAAATGTTTCTGATGTTAAGTAAATGTTTCTGATATTAAATAAATGTTTCTGATGTTAAACAAATGTTTCTGATGTTAAACAAATGTTTCTGATGTTAAATAAATGTTTCTGATGTTAAATAAATGTTTCTGATGTTAAGTAAATGTTTCTGATGTTAAATAAATATTTCTGATGTTAAATAAATATTTCTGATGTTAAATAAATATTTCTGATGTTAAATAAATATTTCTGATGTTAAATAAATGTTTTTGATTTTCTCACCGCTGGTAAAATGTGTCCGTTCTACGTGAGGATTTTTCTCTCTTTTCATGTAATCACATTATAATAATTTTGCAGAATACATTGATGTAATAATTGAGAGCAGAGTAATTCCCTCATAATCATTGCAATCTGTTATAACCCCTTTGTCTAGAATCCGAACTATTATTTCTTGCGTTCAATCGATTGGCAATTTGTCTTTCCTCCCTTTCATTATAAATACGTGTACCAATACGGCTGTTGTTGCCGCTATTGGCTATGCCTTTCGAAGTTCTGATGGAAATTTGTCTTTACATGATATTGTTTTGTTTTTCTAGAAATGTACAGCTTGTATAGCTTCTTTTCTGTTTGATGACTTTCAGTCTATCTATACGTCAATGGAAGGCTGGTTGAATTTCGGGGAAGGCCCGGATTGCTCAGGTTCGGATCTGTAAAATAAACCAGCTTTAAACAGTATTGTTCGTCTCGCATTTTGTTCTAGCTCAATGGTCAGTAATTGTTTATGACTGTCTCTAATGTGTATGTGCTGTTGCAGTGTCTTTTAAATCAGTCAAGTACAATGTCTACAGGCTTAGGCGATGATATCACTACATTCTGTTCTCTGGAGTAGAAGACAGTCAAGCTGGTGGCAGTGCACACACCGCCACATTGATGCAATCATCATTCTGGGAATTAAAAAAAACACTTTATTGAAAGCTTTTTTAATTTGATCTTTTAATCCTATGTTGCCTCGCAGGGCTAGGAAAAAACACTTTTATAGAACAGACATGTGTCTATCCGTGCTTCTTTTATTTCCGTAGTTAATATTTTGCGTGGAAAACCTTTTATTTCGTATCCACACTGTATTTGAATTGCATTGTCATTTTAGATGCACTTTTGGTAATCTGGTTAGATGGCCGAAACATTTAATACATTGTTTTTTGATGAAGTTCAAGTATTAATGTTGTATACATATTTTTTTTCTGATGTCTCATCAATAAGACCGTCTTCTCTTGATACTCCCAGCATTCTGGGTAGAAACTTTATCTATTGTGTGATTAGTTTTCTTCTGTCGTTTGATGTCAACATCGACGTTTAGCACTGCTGCTACTATGCCGGGAGAAAGATTGTGTTGTACAAAGGTCTTTTAGTGTTCATGGTGACATTCTTGCATTTTAAATTGGTACCATTTATCCTATGATTTGATTTGGTTTATTGCTAATTTGTTGAATTTCGTTTCGTTATTATTTTATTTATTGAAAATTAAAACATCTGCATTACTACATGTAATATCGCTTTTCAGGGCGGTGTATGATAGGTAAGACACGAGTATAATAAATTTAATGGTCGCATGGCTATGACAATCAACGTGAAACTGTTCAGATTAGGATGTTACATTTAGACCCCGACAGAGAAAGCAAGTCCGTAGCCTTACCAGTGATCGAGAGCGGGTTTCTGGAAAGGTAGGCGCGTTTTCTTTATTCGGCCAAACGCTCCTCCAATTGAAAGATACAATGTTGAAATCAACATGTCTGCAACATCTACATCTACAAGATGATAAAACACGAGAATTAGTATTCTCCAACATATACATCTACAAGATGATAAAACACGAGAATTAGTATTCTAAGTCTCCTGTGTGCTGCCGGTGTTCTCAATGGGAGCAAAGAATAGTAATACTGCGACCTACAAGTCATGTCGTAAGAGGGGACTGAGGTAGGAGTCTAGGAAAGCTACTCTAATAAATAAAAATCACTGAAGAAATCGGATATGCTGGCCTACTTTTAGGCACATGACTGGCACAACTTACAATCGCCATTAGGCTCAGATCACATACACATCACAGAGCGTGGTTTAGCAGGTGGTCATTATGGAGCGTTCAAAGAAGAAGAAGAAAGAGGAAGTAATCTCAAGAAAACTGTGCTAAGAAAAAGACAAATCTCCTCCTCATTACGTTATCATATTATATTAGAGAGTCCGAAATCCCAATCTAGTCAAAATGCAGAATAAGAAAGAGGAAGTAATCTCAAGAAAACTGTGCTAAGAAAAAGACAAATCTCCTCCTCATTACGTTATCATATTATATTAGAGAGTCCGAAATCCCAATCTAGTCAAAATGCAGAAGAAGAAAGAGGAAGTAATCTCAAGAAAACTGTGCTAAGAAAAAGACAAATCTCCTCCTCATTACGTTATCATATTATATTAGAGAGTCCGAAATCCTAATCTAATCAAAATGCAGAAGAAGAAAGAAATAGAATCATTATCATGTCTGGGTTTCAGCACAGACAGCAAACATTTCGGGTAAATGATGAAATGATGAAAGTTGGTCCAGAAGTATGTATCCAGACAAAAGTTAAAGGAATACTCGACAAGAATGAGCAGAACAGCATACAACGCAAGACAGTCGCTCTCAGTTTACTTGATGAAGAATACCCACATGATCTCTGGGTCCGGGTATACACGGATGGGTCAGCAGAAAATGCAGTGAAGAATGAAGGAGCAGGAGTGTACATAGTATACCCAAACAACGCTAGAGATGCGATTAAAGTACCAACAGGGAAATTCTGTCACAACTATGATGCAGAAATCCAGGCAATCAAGGTGGCAACTGAAAAACTGTTGAATACCAGACCCGATCCTCAACCTGTTGTATTTTTGACTGATGCAAAATCAGCACACCAAGCACTCCAGTCCAGAAAATTGCCAGGTCTACAGACCCTACTGTCTAAATTGTCCAAGCAGCGCAGGGTCGTCTTGCAGTGGATACCCTCTCACTATGGAATACCAGGAAATGAAACAGCAGACCGATTGGCCAAAGAAGGTGCTACAGGAGAGCAGCCGGATGTGCCAGTTACCTACCACCAAAAGAAAAGGATGATTAAATAAATGAGAGAGCCACAAATACCAACACAAGACGATTACTATAATATGAGCAGATTGGAACACGTTGTCATTCTGCGCCTTAGAACAGGACACAATCGGCTCCGCAGCCACATGTATACAAAATTCAAGATTTGCAATTCAGCCATGTGTACATGTGGACAGGCACACCAGACTGCAGAACACATACTTCAAGACTGCCCGAATATGATACACTGAGGCAAACTCACTGGCCTAACGAAACAACACTCGACAGAAAACTACATGGACCTCTGTGTGAGCTACAAAAGACAGTGAAGTTCATACAAGAGACAACATTGAATATATAGACATATTTCAAGCGAACGAAAGGAAGGAAGGAAGGTTCATATTTGCTTAGAAGACATATTTAGAATGTATGAGGTTGAACCACATTTGTCGAATCTGCATATTGTGATTTCCTGGTGGACTAACATTACTTGTTTTCTCTTCAGTGTGTGATGATAATCGTGAACCTAATCACCAAAAGAAGACAAAAATAATAAGGATCACATGTTAGCTCACTTGAGTGTATAATCTTGCCGAAATATTCGCATATGCGCTCTCTGATATATACACTCACACATACTACCTCTCTCACCGATATACATACTTAAATATACTCTCTCTCTCTTTCTCTATCTCTCTCTCTCTCTCACACACACAAGCATTCTCAAACATTCTCTTTCTCTCCCAAACTGACATACATACTTAGACGTACTCACTCTCTCTCTCATTCTGACATACATAAACATACCGTCTCTTTCTTTTCCTTCTTTTTTGCCCTCGCTCTCATTAAACAAATTAACCACTCATTATGATCTGTGTGGTTTGCCTCAAGAATATGAACACATTGGACCTCGGTTCATTAGCCCCCACATGGCTCTCAGAAATTCGGGTTAAAGTGATGCCTGGGTACACGTGATAATCTCTTACATCTTTCAAACTTTCTCGCACTCAACGTCACTCATTATTGATCAATTTTTTTAACCACTCATTGCGGCTTGGCATGATCTGAGTTCTCTTGGATCAAAATGGTGGTCATCATCACCCGTGATGGACGAGCATTATCAAGATCTGAGTCGAAGAGCATGTTCAAACATTGCCACTTTTTCTGACATGGTGTGGTCGTTCCGGAAAAGAAACATTTCTCAACAATTTTGGGACATTTTGGATTTTTCACTTCGTTATTCTCTTCTACAGAACAGACATGTACATATCAGCCTTAATGAGAGGACCAGTCACTAGGCTGTATTTTTACATATAACTGGTTTGCTTTACAGGCATTAGTATAGGAACATCAGCTATTACCCGAGTTTTTTCCGGCACCGAGCAATTCTGGTACGATCAACTGTCATTTACACGCTTCTGTGTCTGTTATCGATCTTTAGACCTCGACCAGGAAATTCGTGTAGACGCAGCCACTCTAAGATACTGCTTGTCTATTATTGGTACAAATCTTATAATCATTTTCTCAGACTACAGTGCAACAATATGTTTCCAGGTCTACCACGCGGAGATGGAGTAAGGTCATAGTCAGTGCCAGCTCACTGACCCTAGCACTTCCATATAATTAAATTAAGTCACTGTTCATATGCTACCTCTGACATACACATTCATACATACTCTCTCTCTCTCTCTTTCTCTCTCTCTCTCTCTCACACGCACACACACACATAAACATAAACACAGACATACACATTTTATTTAGACTTTGGATTGTCCGCAATAAGTGAATTCTTATTTTTCATGTTTGTTGGCCTACCCGCTCTGATATAACCAGAAAAGGCTAGTCCTTAGATTGAACATGGCGTGCATCGACTTAACGAGAGTTTTGGCACCGAGCCGAAGAGCTGAAAGCTCAAGTGCTTCTGGATCGAAAAACCCTTCTATACAACAAACAAACAAATGAAAGTGTAAAGAAACCAGAGTTTAAAAAGAAAACCCAAACAAAACGAAAGGAGTTAATTCTTATTTTTAGGTTTATTGGTCTACACACTCTAATATAACCAAAACAAGGGCTCGTCTTTAGGTTGAATGGGACGTTCCTCCGAATTAAGAAGCTATAATCCCTCCATAACAAACAAACCAGACATATCCTCTACCTCACAAACACACTCACACATATCCTCTCTATCATATACACTCACCCATGTTCTCTCCAACACACACACACACACACACACTCACACACACATATGTCCTTTCCTTCACCATCTTTAACTCACACATACTTTCATAGATGAACTTATTTCTCCCTCACATCCACACATCTGAATTTCATCACGTACACACACACTCACGCAAGCCTCCCGCCTCCCTCTTTCTCTCTCTCCTTCTCTCTCACTCTCTCTCCCTCTATGTATCTCTCTCTCTCTCTCTCAAACACACACTCAACTAAGACTCCCGGCAATGGTGTCTCTGCATCCTTTCTTCTATCACTATAACAAATACTCCCTAGGTACAGGTGAGCTCTGCTGGAATTTATATGCAATAAAGCTAAACAGAAACTGATTTTATGCAGACATATGACAATGATATACGAAGTTTTTTAAAAACCCGTTCTACACCTTTTGTTTACCTCAGGTAAAAGCTGCACGTCATAGATTTTATTATTAGCTACATAACACCAACATCAGCATAAGAAAGAAAGTTGGCACAAAACCGTACTTGAATTACATAGATAAGCAAAGAATGAAGTGGTTTGGCCACTTAATAAGAATGCATCCAAACTCCACAGTATACAGAGTCTTCTACAACAGAACATCGGGAAAGAAGGCAAGAGGAAGACCACGGAAAAGATGGTTAGAAGGCGTAGCAGAATCCCGTGAAAGAGCAAAAATAACAATCACACAAGCCACCAGAACAGCGCAAGACAAAAACAGAAAACCACGACACTGGGCAACAACCCGGTAGCAGTGTGACGACAAAAGAAGAAGAAGCTACATAACACAGGTAAACCATAACACAGGTAAACCATACAACAGGTAAACTACACCACAGGTAAACTACACCACATGTAAAAGTGGCCTCTGTGGCGTAGACGTTATGTGCTCGCCTTTCGTTTCAAAGGTGTTCGGTTCTCTCCCTCGTGGAGACATTGGGCTATTTTTCCCGAGATGTCAGTGTAGGGGAGATTGAGTTCCTAGTCCTATCGCAGACGACAGATAAAACGTATCACCCGTGTTCAAGTTGAGCATGTAAAAGTATAATTGGCAGTTCAAACTCAAGAAGAGTAGGCTGGAAAAGAGCTGCCCGGACAAATTTCATTTTAAAGATTGAAATATAAAAATTCCTACAAAATACTTCCACCTTCTTCTAAATTACATCAGAGACCATCAACGGTGCTACTGCGTTCGTGGACTGCCGCTGAGATATTCCAGTGTAAGAAAGATACCGGAGCACACATGGTTACTCACCGAAGTGCAACAATGCTGAGCCTATCAATCAATCAATCAATCAATCAATCAATCAACACAGGTACATCATAGCACATTCAGAAAACAAGAAATTCTTGTTGCATGCAGCTTGATATTATATTTAAGAACCCTACTAGATCATTGATGGCGTCTGTGGCTTAGGGGATAGTGACTCGGTCTATTAACCCCGACGTTCCTAGTTCGAATCACGCTGCGAACAGTTTGGTTGGAAATTGTTTCTCGTGAATTTTACAAAAGGACGATGGCACCACCCGTTCAGAAAGCAATGGCAAACTACTGAACGTAATAATACCTAGAAAAACCACAAACAGAGTTGAAAAGCTGGGGTTGGTTCGCAAAGTCCTGTAAAGGATATGCAATCAACTTTAACTAGATCATTATTTACTTTTGAATACAAGTGTTACAGAAGAGTCCTCCGTATATCATAGACCGATAAGAGAACAAATAGATATATCCAGAAAGAAGTCAAAATCAAAGAAAACTGGTTGATGCTATAAATAAGAATGATAAAATTGAAGTATTTTGGAAATATAAAAAGAAACGGAGGTTATGGAGAAGTCCATTATGGGAAGATAGCATCCCGGCGAATAGGAAGACTACGGAAAACGATGGATTCAGGATGTTAATTCATGATTTGAGCATGACGGCTACAGATTCGGTACATCTGGCCAATGAGAGAGATACTTTTTTTTTCCCCGATCCAGAAGCACTTGAGCTTTCAGCTCTTCGGCTCGGTGCCATGGACATCGTAACCCTTCGGTTCGGTGCCACGAACACCGTAAATCTGGGGAATCTGTGGCTTTTCTGCCATCCCGCGGAATTGAACCCGCACACACAGAGGGATAGTCACCCGTAGTCCAACGCACTACGAACACGCTGGGCAGACGGGCAGAGAGATAAATTCAGAACCACTGTTCTTATAGCAAAGTTCTGCTCTGGACAAGCTATTTCATAATGACTTCATGATTTGTTACTAGCATATTGTTTAATTGGTTTAATCGCTGTATGTATTATTCTACATTTAACTTCTTCTTTTCCGTCTTATGTTCGCCCTCCATGAATTTACTTGTAGTCAGGGCGCCTGGTATAGCGCTTCTGACTGATTTTTACGTGAAGGCATGCTTTCTTTTTTATAAGTGTCCCCCGCCATAAAGTCGGACCTTTTCCGACTTCAGATGTTACATTCAATTATTTGATGATCGCTTTTTAAAGCGCCCTTTAGTTTTGTTTTTATTTCGTTTCTTTCTATTCTCCCACTTTGTATTTGTTTTTCAGTTTTGTTATATTGTGTCGTTTATTTTCTCTTCATTTCTTTCTTCTTTCTTTTTTTTAATTGTTTCAATGGCGTTGTTATGTGCAATTTTATTACGATGTATCCATTACTTTATTTATAATCATCATTAAATAGTTTGTCCTGAGCAGAACTTTACCACCCCAACAGTTCTCCGGAATTTCTCTCTCTCATAGGTCAGATGTCCTGCTTCTGTAGCTGTCATGTTCAAACCATTAGTTACATCCTGAATCCATCTTCTCTTTGGTCTCCTCTTCTCTCTTTGCAGGTATGCCTCCTTCCATGTTGGTCTTCTCCAGCTCTTCATGTCTTTTTATTTATAATATCTGTACAAAATACTACTACCACCAACGTAAGTCTCATATGACGTGTATTGTAAGTTAGTTTGTTTGTTTACGTATTATCATGTTTGTTGGCATTGGTGCTTTTGTTTGTTTACCTATTATCATGTTGGTTGGCATCGGTGCTTTCAACGGGTTGTCTTAATTTATAATACTACAAATGCTGCTGTTACTACTACTGCTACTGATACTGCTAATCGATCTATCTATCTATTCTCTAATCCTGTTTTGCCTTTCAGCATCAGGTCAAAAAGGAGACACATGGAGTGAACCTCTCTATAAACCTTGTCTTTCTTTCTCTTCTCCAATCCTGATTTTTCCAATACAGCTAATGCTACTAATACTACTACTACTACTACTACTGTTGCCACTGCTACTACTACTACTACTACTACTACTACTATTAATACTACTATTACTTATACTACTATTACTATTAACCTTATGGCTTCAAGAGAACAAAAAGGCTGCAACTACTGCTCTTCACCTGTTTATACTGTAGACCGTCCTCTCTGCTCTGCTCAGAGAATCTCCACCATTTCTGACGTATCTCCACCTGTTCTTGGTTAGCTATTCTTTTGCCTCAACATCTTCTCCTTTCCTGTGAGTACTCACTTTAGTCAAGTGAATATCTGGTTGCGTTGTGCAGTTATTTCCTGATGGTGTCTCCACTCTATCGTCACTGTCTCTCTTTTCATTCTCCCATTCTTTATTTACTATTTCAGCCCGGCTATATCTTTCTCTCTCTCTCTGTTTGTCTCTCTCTAAAACCACCCAGCGACCCCATCTAAATATATATATATATATATCGATGATCAATTATAATTTATTTATGAATTGGAAATGCAAACCTCCAGAATAAAGCATCAAAGAAAATGTAACACTATTACATCAAGTCTATAGATTTATCGATTAGAAAACATTGATAGCATCCGATGGGAAATATATTCCTGACATGATCTAGAGCAGCATTTCCCAAACTGGGTCCGCAGACACCCGTTGATACGCGGGTACTCACCGGGGTCCTTATGCGCTTAAAGAAATGTTATGATCTTTGACTATTCAATAAGGAAATACATTTTATGCCTACATATAGGCCTAATGTTTCCTTTGTTAGTTATTAAAATGTTAAATTGCAAACATTGTTTACTATTGTAACATACAGATAATTAATTCATGTTCATTTTCATATATAGAAACTTTTGGGGATGCGCGACAGCAAAATGTATTTAAAAGGGTGTCCACGGTAATGCAAAGTTTGAGATCCGCTGATAAAGAGTATGTCTGGTGTTGAGAAAAATAGCATTTAGAAGGTGCGACAAGGGAGAGACACAATGCTGAAATATTTAGAGACATTATCCTGCCATCATCATTACTTTCCTAGACAAAAATTGATTGATTATCAACTAATGTAATAAAAAATGGAGTGGATGAACTCTTTCTAAATATAACTATAACTGCACACAGAAAATATTGTTTGTAGAAATAGGTAAATTCTTTAGCATATTGTAAGCAGAAGCAGATGTCCTGAAAGTTGAAACAGAAAGATTAACATGGGAGGAAGAAACGATCAAATATTTCTTTCACTGAAGAATTATCTGTTGCACTAAGAAGTCAATAAAATGCAGACAGAATGATATAAGAAAAGCACTATATATAATCTGAGCCAGTAGTTTAAAAGAACTATAATATCATCATCATCATCATCATCATCAGATGCCTTTTCCGACTGGCGAAGGCGAACATGGATCTAAACAAATCTCTATCTTTTGTGTTCGCTGTTAATTCAGATGTTGACGCTCTACTGTGCCATGAAGTCAGGCTATCCAAAATTTTATCTCTCTGTCTTCCTCTGTCTCGTCTACTCTCGATTTTACCGGTTGTCACAATGTATTCTAAACCTCCGCTCCTAAGCACATGTCCGAAAAATGATGACTGCCTCTTTCTTATATTGATAATAAGTTTTCTCTGTGTCTTCACCTCATTCAACACCTCAACATTAGTGATTTTAGCACTACATGGAATTCTTATCATTCTTCTGTAAAACCACATCTCTGTAACCTTTAGAGATTTTTTCGATCTGTTTGTTTATTGTCCATGACTCGCATCCGTATGTCAGTACTGGTTCTATGTAGCGCTGAATAATTCGCATTCTGACCTCAACTGGCAAGGACTTGTTGCATAAGATGCTTCTCATTTTCATGAACGATGTCTTTGCTGCCCTATTCTGCTCTTTATTTCTGATCGGCATCTGCGATATGATGTTACCAGGAGTCCAATGTATTTAAATTGCTGCACTTGTCTTAGCTCAGTCCCATTTACTGTGATGGTGAATTTAACTATAATTATAGTAGATCCAATCTAATTGCTACATACTTAACAATGATGGGGGATCTCTATGGCGACTGGTTAAGACGTTTACCTGGTGATCTGAAAGTCGTAAATTCGTATCCAGACTCGAGATCGCTGAAGAAGAATTATCCGGCCCTAGTCAATGTGCAATATTTGTGGAGATCCCTTGAATTATTGTTGGAGCTACGGAGTTTGTGCTTTTGTGCTACACTCTTGGCAAGTGGCTTGCTATATGGAGAAACCCGGTGCAATGAAGTCAATCCTTCGTCTTGATATCCTTTTAGACACTTAACAATAATGAGGTGGACATGATAGCAAGGGAATGAGAGAAAGTACATCAACCCGTCGTCTCTATATCCTTTTAGACACTTAACAATAATGAGGCGAACATGATAGCAAGGGAAGGAGAGAAAGTACATCAGCCCTTCGTCTTTATATCCTTTTAGACACTTAACAATAATGAGACGGAGATGATAGCAAGGGAAGGAGAGAAAGTACACCAACCGGTAGTCAACATAAACTATGAAGAGACAAGGACATTTGTTACAAGAGAATACACGATAAAGTGTAAAACAGAACTTCAGGTCTCAGATAAATGATTCATATTACCCAATGGCCATGCCTGTCGGCGTAGGCGATCGTGTCTCTCCACAACTTTATCTCCCTAATGCAGATAATCTATTCTGACGTTGCTCTTCGATGTGGAGACGATACATGATGATGATTAATTTGAGAAATTTTTGTATATTTTTATTATTGTTTTCATATCGGTTCTCGTTCTTGATTTCCATTATTTTGTATATAACAAAAAGTTATAACACCCGTTTTCATACCATAAGGTTTATTGTAAAATATGGTGTAAGGCCGGCATTTTTGTTTGAGCACACAGTGTATAATTAGTCAAGCACCTCGCCGATACTATTTACTTCCTAGTGTTTCTGTAGTACCCAAGCGATGCTGGATCGACCTGTGAGTCATACGGTTGGAAAAATCCCGCTGGTTCTGTGGAATTTGATCCTGGGACCGCACACATAGAAAGCAAATGCACTAGCTACTACGCTACTCTCTAATTATTTAATTTATTATTCTCAGCTCTCCCATTATATAATATATTATTCACAACTTTTCCCTTATCATTATCAAATAGCTGGCCACAAGAAGAACTTAGCCACCCTAATAGTCTTTCGGAATTTCTATTTCTCATAGTCCAGATTTCCCGCCTCTGCATCCGTCATGCTCAAACTATCAGTTACACACAGAATCCATCTTTTCCGTAGTCTTTCTCTTCTCCTCTTTGCTTGGATGCCTCCTTCCAAGATAGTCTTCTCCAAACCTTCTTATTTCTTTATATGTACAAAATACTTCAATTTCGAATTCTTATTTGAAGCATCAGTCAGTTTTATTTTATTTAGAGTTCTTTCTGGATAGATCTAATTATTCTCTTCTCTTACATTATATTTTATATTATTGATGTGCCCACCTGCCCCAGCTTGTTCATAGCGCGTTGGACGACGGGTGACAAACACCCCTTGAGTGCGGTTCAATTGCAAAAAATCTACAGGATGTCCAGATTTACGGTGTTCGTGACACCAAACCGAAGGGCTACGATGTCCATGGCACCGAGCCGAAGAACTGAAAGCTCAAGTTTTTCTGGATCGAAAAAAAACAATATTACTATGTCTCTCCCATTATAAAGTATTTTATTCACGTCTCTCTTATTATTTAGTTTATTTCATTAATCTGAAGATTTATTTCCACGTTGGTTCGTGCATTTGTTGATGTATGAAGAAGATGGAGATATGTTGAACACACATTGAGAAGAAATGATCAAAGAATATCAAAGCAGGCATTGAAGTGGGATGTTCAAGAAAGGGTTCAAGAAAGAGAGGAAGCCCTAGGGAGACCCTAAAACGAACTTTGCTGAAAGAGGCAAAAATATGGTCTAGTTCCATGGAGGAGACTGATTGAGTTTCCCAGGATAGAGCAGATAGAGAAATTCTTGCAGGTCCTATACGTAACGTAAGTAAGGATATAATATTATATTTGTTGAGTTATGAATAGAAATGAGATATGAGCCAAACTACTATTGTCATTGTCTTCCCAGCGGAAGATGAGTTGTGTCCACTTTGCCTTTAAAGCGTAGGTGTCTTCCCAGCTGGAAGATGTAGTTGGCTTCCACTTGCCTTAAAGCGAGAATTGTCTTTCCAGCTGAAGATGAGTTGGTTCCCTCTGCCTTTAAGCGAGGAATGGATCTTTATTTGCGTTCAGGCCAGATGATTGCCCTTGTTGTGTATCGACTGTGACAAACTACTATTGTCTATTGTCTTTTCCCAGCTGGAAGATGTAGTTGGTTGTCCACTCTTGCCTTAAAGCGTAGGAATGGGATCTTTAATTTGCGTTCTAGGGCCAGATGATTCACCCTTGTTGTGTTACATCGACCTTGTTGAGCCAAACTACTATTGTCTATTGTCTTTTCCCAGCTGGAAGATGTAGTTGGCTGTCCACTCTTGCCTTTAAAGCGTAGGAATGGGATCTTTAATTTGCGTTCTAGGGCCAGATGATTCACCCTTGTTGTGTTACATCGACCTTGTTGAGCCAAACTACTATTGACTCATTGTCTTTCCCAGCTGGAAGATAGTGGCTGTCCTTGCCTTTGCTGGAATGGGATCTTAATTTGTTCTAGGGCCGATGATTCGCCCTTGTTGGTCATCGACCTTGTTGAGCCAACTACTGTGACTCGAATGTAATGTCAGAAGAAGGCATGTTCGTTACGTCCTGCTACTGTGTTAACAACGTCTCACTGAACGTGAGTAGAGAAATAACAGTTGATGGATGACACGTAAAGCGTGTGATACAGCTATCGCAACTGACTAGCAAACAGTTGTCTTTCTCGTCAGAAAAACATCAAATCTCAACGATGTTAAATGACAAGGAAACTTCAGATCGTTAGATACCAGAGATTCCACAACTTTACTTAGTCATTCAAATTGTTTTATATAAAGGTAACAATTTTTCAAACTGAGATTGGAGAATACAGTCGCCCGTGTGGTGCCAGGGCCCCCGCAATGAAAGTAAAGAATAGTAACACTGCAACCTACAAGGCATGTCGTAAGAGAGGACTGATGTAGGTCCTAGGGTAGCAGCCTTAGTAAATAAAAAGCGTCGCATAAAACGGATGTGCTGACCTGTAGCCTCATAACAGGCACAACGTGCAATCGCTCTTAGGCTCAGATCACATACAAATCACACAGAGTGGTTAACAAGTGGTTGATATGGAGTGTTTGAAGAAGAAGAAGAAGAAAAAGATGAAGGAGAATGCAGTGTTAGTTTCGTATTTTTCAATGACCGTAGTAGGCACACAGTATGTAATGTGGTCAACATCCCGCCGGCCGCTTTTACTTCTCGGTGTTTTTCTGGAACATAATTGCAGCTGGGTTAACCGGAGAGCTGTTAAGATAAGAAGAAAATATCATCCCCATTGTGAACCCCGACCACGCGAATAAAAAGCGAGTGGACTAACTTTTTTTTTTTTAGTTAATTATTATTATTTACTCGTATGTATTTTTGGCGTACACGCTTTTATTAAACCCCAAAACTGTTCTCAGGTTGAACGACACTTGCTTCGGTTAAAATAGACTTTATCTCCTCTGGCCAATGGATTAGAGAGCAGCTCCCATGCGAGAGACATGTGTTAAATTCAAGGTAATCCCAAGAATTTTTTTCTGTTGTGGACATAAATAAAAAAATCCTAACATGAACAGCTTCTGGCTACTGCACTAGCCATGCGGCTATTAAATTCCTCAGGCTCACGTCCCACTTGTCCTACACCGCCCTAAAAAGCGGCCCTACAGGCAGCAACAACAGTTGTTTGATATTTATATCCTAAGAAACAGGGTCTCAACGAGTCTGAAGCCTTGGCGCTGTGTGGTGCTGGCCCGTAAGGAAGCTACGAATAGTACCACTGAAAACTACAAGGCATGTCGTAAGAGGCGACTGATATACGACATAGGGAGCTACCCTGTTAAATAAAAAACGTCGCAGAAATCGGAAGTGCTGGCCTACTTGCAGGCGCATAACTGGCACACCGAACAGTCGCTCTTAGGCTCAGATCACATACAAATCACACAGAGGGGTTAACAAGTGGTCGATATGGAATATTCGAGAAAGAATAAGAATAAAGGTTTATGATTTACTTCATTGCACTGGGTTTCCTAATATGGATCCGTCCCTGTCAGCATAAATGGCACGCCATCTGCCGAGAATGTTGCACAAAGCACAAACTCCGTATATCTAGCAGCAAGTATAGGATCATTAAAATGATGCACATTCAGACTCACAACATTCAGAACGACAGACACACGTCTGTCTTAACCATTTCGTCATAGAGACCCTCCAACAAGCAGACTACTAAACAACAAAATACCCGTATATGCAGCCAACCAGTGCCGTGATTGGGCAATTTAATGCTGTTGTGTTTGTCAGAAACATACAATATTTGTCTTGAATAAATTTAAAGAAATACTTTCTTGTATACTGATTAACTAATGTCTAGACATCATAGCCATTATTATTACCCCCCGATACACACACACACACACACACACACACACACACATACATCCATATTCAGGCTCTTACACACAGATAGACATACGCATAGAGCCAAGATCCCTCTCTAAAGTCTCAGACGTGGATGTTTATTTAGTTCATGATTATCAGTGTGGCACCAGGATAAGCGGATGAACTCTCACTTGGCCTGGATGAAATTTGTTTATGGATTATCAGAAGAACTTGGCTGTAAGCGGATTAATACTGCCTTAGCTAGAGTAAAGTACTGGGTGATTGGTTGCACGTATATTTGATGCTAATGTGTAATCAGTTACACACTTTTATTCTACTGCTGTAACACAGTCTGCACAGTACTAACATAACCGTTGCTACCTTCAATTGCTAGGTAAATCTCCCCTGTGCTACCGGAGCGCGCGCGGTAAGCAAAGAATACTACCACTGCGACCCACAAGGCATTTTGTATGAAGGTGCCTAGGAAGGTACCCAGTAAACAAAAAGCGTGGCAGAAATCGGAGTGCTGGCCTACTTGTAGACGCATAACTGGCACAACGTACAATCGCACTAAGGCTCAGATAACATACAAATCACACAGAGTGGTTAACAAGTGGTCGATATGGAGCTTTCGAAGAAGAAGAAGGTCCGGTGATTTAATTATAAAACATTGCAGAAAACAGTTTTGTCTTTTACATTAAAATATATATATACCCATAGAGACAGGGAAAAGAGGCGCACGACAGTTGTGGTCCTATGCTTCACTAGGAGCAGAGATAAATAAGAATAAGATCTGTACCCACAGTACGGTACCCTTTTAGAAATTCATTGTTTCAAGACGGTTTCAAGGTGAAGGGTTGACTTCATTTCACCGGGTTTTTCCCCCCATATCTCTCGGTTCATATCTTCTCAGAAATAACTCATCACTTGTGGAGATAGTGTTACACACAGAACGAATTTCGTAACTCCAGCAACAATCTTAAGAATTTCAGAAAAAAAAACCTCTCCCGTAAACCCCTCTTCTTCTTCTTCCTCGAATGCTCCATATCGACCACTTGTTAACCACTCTGTGTGATTTCTATGTGATCTGAGCCTAAGAGCGATTGTACATTGTGCCAGTTGTACACCTACAAATAGGCCATCCCATCTGATTTCTGCGATACTTTTTATTTACTAGTGAAGTTTCCCTAGGTCATACATCAGTCACCTCTTACAGTCACACATGCCTCGTAGGTCACAGTTAGAACTATTCTTTATTTCCCTTGTGGGCCCTGGGACCACACTGGCGATCCATGAACTGAACAATGCGAAATTGATTTGTACATACTATCTTCAGAACTCAAGACATTACTATTTCATCACAAACACTCAAAAAAAGATACTTTAATCAATGAAATTTTATCAAAATATCTTATCTTATCTTAACACATTTGCTGTGAAGCGTCATGGGGAGAGTTAGTTTCTATCTTGTGCCAGGTGTGTTGCGCTTGACGTCAGTCCATGCTTTAGCAGGGACTCCCATCGTGTTCTTTGCCTACCTCGTGCTCTGCGCAATAAGTGTTGATTATTATAGGCACGTGATGGTAGTAAACATAGTTCCATTCTCATTAGAAGGCCGAACCACTTGATTCTTTGCTTCTCGATGTACTGTATGTATGGTATAGTACCAACGATGCTTCTGATATTCTCGTTTCTCACTCTATCTCGCCTTGTAACGTTCACAGCTTTTCGTAGACATCTCATTTCACATGTTGTAATATTTCTGTCTTAGTCAGGGGCCATATTTGGCACTGATAGCAGAGAGTTAGAATAAATATGCAGTTTATCAGTTGTCGTTTGACTGCCATGTTAATGCTTGGATGTTTTAATAGATGTGACAGTTGGTATGTCACTGCGTTTGCCTTCTGGCATCTAGTCTCGATTTCTCTGTCCATTTTCCATCTGCTGTGAATATACTCCCGAGATCTCCAAATATCAATACTTTAATCAGTAACATTTCAAAATATTGTTTGTCTCCTCTTGTACAATTTCTCACTGCTATCAGGAGCACTAATCTCTAGGACTCTGTTCGATATTTCTGCCTCTCCTTAATTAATTTCAGTATTTCTAGTCGTCCTCGTTCTTGATAAAGTCACTATTTCAAGATTTACGGTTCAGGTTCTCTTTGCAATGTACTGCAAGATACTTTCTAGAAATGGACTCATATTGAATTGACATCTGACTCAAGCTAGTTACTAGATCACTAAATGTACTGATCAAACCTCAACTAGGCATTTGAACAAATTGTTCCTGATTTCAAAGGTAGACTCATTCAGAAAACATCACTACTGAAGTATAGATGGTGCAAACAACACTTACTGGTTGATGGCTACTCATTTAGATATCATCATCAATGACACATAGCTAATAAGTCAATGTTCAGCCTATAGGCTCTTTTTTGTTTATCTCATTAAATATCATATAAATGAACAACCTATTCAATTTCACTAGTTAAAGTATTTATAATTTTGCTTCTAAATGTGAATGTTTAATATTCTAACTCATAAATGTCAAGTGTAAATTACATATCATCATCTAGGGTCTGCCTGAGTAGCATCATGGATCCAAAACTTCTATGGTTTATGTATCAATTCAATGTGACGTTCTAGCTGCATGAAGTCACTGATCAAAGTCTTCTGTCTATTGTGCTCCTATTACATGTCCATTTGATGTCAATTAGTAATTAAGGCTCCAATAAATGCACTCATCAAAGCACTTCTAGGCTCCTATAATGTCACTGATCAAAGTACTTCTAGGCTCCAATAATGTCACTGATCAAAGTACTTCTAGCTCCAATAATGTCACTGATCAAAGTACTTCTAGGCTCCTATAATGTCACTGATCAAAGACTTCTAGCTCCAATAATGTCACTGATCAAAGTACTTCTAGGCTCCAATAATGTCACTGATCAAAGTACTTCTAGCCCCATAATGTCACTGATCAAAGTACTTCTAGGCTCCTATAATGTCACTGATCAAAGAACTTCTAGGCTCCTATAATGTCACTGATCAAAGTACTTCTAGGCTCCTATAATGTCACTGATCAAAGTACTTCTAGGCTCCTATAATGTCACTGATCAAAGTACTTCTAGCTCCAATAATGTCACTGATCAAAGTACTTCTAGGCTCAATATGTCACTGATCAAAGCACTTCTAGGCTCCTACAATGTCACTGATCAAAGCACTTCTAGGCTCCTATAATGTCACTGATCAAAGTACTTCTAGGCTCCTATAATGTCACTGATCAAAGTACTTCTAGGCTCCTATAATGTCACTGATCAAAGCACTTCTAGGCTCCAATAATGTCACTGATCAAAGTACTTCTAGGCTCTAAATGTCACTGATCAAAGACTTCTAGGCTCCTATAATGTCACTGATCAAAGTACTTCTAGGCTCCTATAATGTCACTGATCAAAGTACTTCTAGGCTCCTATAATGTCACTGATTAAAGTACTTCTAGGCTCCTATAATGCACTGTCAAAGCACTTCTAGGCTCCAATAATGTCACTGATCAAAGTACTTCTAGGCTCCTAAAATGTCACTGATCAAAGTACTTCTAGGCTCCTATAATGTCACTGATCAAAGTACTTCTAGGCTCCTATAATGTCACTGATCAAAGTACTTCTAGGCTCCTATAATGTCACTGATCAAAGTACTTCTAGGCTCCTAAAATGTCACTGATCAAAGCACTTCTAGGCTCCTATAATGTCACTGATCAAAGCACTTCTAGGCCCCTAAATGTCACTGATCAAAGCACTTCTAGGCTCCTATAATGTCACTGATCAAAGTACTTCTAGGCTCCTATAATGTCACTGATCAAAGCACTTCTAGGCTCCAATAATGTCACTGATCAAAGAACTTCTAGGCTCCAATAATGTCACTGATCAAAGTACTTCTAGGCTCCATAATGCCCACTGATCAAAGCACTTCTAGGCTCCTATAATGTCACTGATCAAAGTACTTCTAGGCTCCAATAATGTCACTGATCAAAGACTTCTAGGCTCATATAATGTCACAGATCAAAGTACTTCTAGGCTCCTATAATGTCACTGATCAAAGTACTTCTAGGCTCCTAAAATGTCACTGATCAAAGCACTTCTAGGCTCCTATAATTCCACTGATCAAAGACTTCTAGGCCCCTATAATGTCACTGATCAAATTACTTCTAGGCTCCTACAATGTCACTGATCAAAGCACTTCTAGGCTCCTATAATTCCACTGATCAAAGCACTTCTAGGCTCCTATAATGTCACTGATCAAAGTACTTCTAGGCTCCAATAATGTCACTGATCAAAGAACTTCTAGGCTCCTATAATGTCACTGATCAAAGTACTTCTAGGCTCCTATAATGTCACTGATCAAAGTACTTCTAGGCTCCTATAATGTCACTGATCAAAGTACTTCTAGGCTCCTATAATGTCACTGATCAAAGCACTTCTAGGCTCCTATAATGTCACTGATCAAAGTACTTCTAGGCTCCAATAATGTCACTGATCAAAGTACTTCTAGGCTCCTACAATGTCACTGATCAAAGAACTTCTAGGCTCCTATAATGTCACTGATCAAAGTACTTCTAGGCTCCTATAATGTCAATGATCAAAGTACTTCTAGGCTCCTATAATGTCACTGATCAAAGTACTTCTAGGCTCCTAAAATGTCACTGATCAAAGCACTTCTAGGCTCCATAATTCACTGATCAAAGTACTTCTAGGCTCCTAAATGTCACTGATCAAAGTACTTCTAGGCTCCTATAATGTCACTGATCAAAGTACTTCTAGGCTCCTATAATGTCACTGATCAAAGCACTTCTAGGCTCCAATAATGTCACTCATCAAATACTTCTAGGCTCCAAATGTCACTGATCAAAGCACTTCTAGGCTCCATAATGTCACTGATCAAAGTACTTCTAGGCTCCTATAATGTCACTGATCAAAGTACTTCTAGGCTCCTATAATGTCACTGATCAAAGCACTTCTAGGCTCCTATAATGTCAATGATCAAAGTACTTCTAGGCTCCTATAATGTCACTGATCAAATTACTTCTAGGCTCCTACAATGTCACTGATCAAAGAACTTCTAGGCTCCTATAATTCAACTGATCAAAGTACTTCTAGGCTCCTATAATGTCACTGATCAAATTACTTCTAGGCTCCTACAATGTCACTGATCAAAGCACTTCTAGGCTCCTATAATTCCACTGATCAAAGCACTTCTAGGCTCCTATAATGTCACTGATCAAAGTACTTCTAGGCTCCTATAATGTCACTGATCAAAGCACTTCTAGGCTCCTATAATGCCACTGATCAAAGCACTTCTAGGCTCCAATAATGTCACTGATCAAAGAACTTCTAGGCTCCAATAATGTCACTGATCAAAGTACTTCTAGGCTCCAATAATGTCACTGATCAAAGCACTTCTAGGCTCCAATAATGTCACTGATCAAAGAACTTCTAGGCTCCAATAATGTCACTGATCAAAGCACTTCTAGGCTCCAATAATGTCACTGATCAAAGTACTTCTAGGCTCCAATAATGTCACTGATCAAAGTACTTCTAGGCTCCTATAATGTCACTGATCAAAGCACTTCTAGGCTCCAATAATGTCACTGATCAAAGTACTTCTAGGCTCCTATAATGTCACTGATCAAAGTACTTCTAGGCTCCTATAATGTCACTGATCAAAGTACTTCTAGGCTCCTATAATGTCACTGATTAAAGTACTTCTATGCTCCTATAATGTCACTGATCAAAGTACTTCTAGGCTCCAATAATGTCACTGATCAAAGTACTTCTAGGCTCCTACAATGTCACTGATCAAAGAACTTCTAGGCTCCTATAATGTCACTGATCAAAGTACTTCTAGGCTCCTATAATGTCAATGATCGAAGTACTTCTAGGCTCCAATAATGTCACTGATCAAAGTACTTCTAGCTCCAATAATGTCACTGATCAAAGTACTTCTAGGCTCCAATAATGTCACTGATCAAAGTACTTCTAGGCTCCAATAATGTCACTGATCAAAGTACTTCTAGGCTCCAATAATGTCACTGATCAAAGTACTTCTAGGCTCCTATAATGTCACTGATCAAAGTACTTCTAGCCTCCTATAATGTCACTGATTAAAGTACTTCTAGCTCCAATAATGTCCACTGATTAAAATAAATTTCAAGAATTAAAACGACTATAATAAAATAGTTCTGAGTTCTGTTAAAAAAATGTTCAATCTTGCACTTTCACTGATGAGATAATGTGTCATAATCAGGTGTCGTGTCGGCTGGGGTAGGCGATCATGGATCTCCACAAATCTCTGTCGTTGGTGCTTGCTATCAACTCAGATGTTGACGCTCTACCGTCCCATGAAGTCAGGCTATCTAACATTTTTCTCTCGTCTTCCTCTGTCTCGTCTACTCGATTTTACCAGTTGTCACAATGTGTTCTAAACCTTTCTTCTCATCACATGCCCGAAAAATGACGACTGCCTCTTTCTTATATTGATGATGAGTATTCACTGTGTCTTGACCTCATTCACCATCTCAACATTAGTGATTTTAGCAATCCATGGGATTTTCATTATTCTTCTGTAAAACCACATTTCTATGGCTCTTATATATAATAAGATAATGTATACTATATTTAAATGTCACTACTAAAATAATTGAAATTTTATTGAATGTTACTACTAAAATAATTGAAATTTTATTGAATGTTACTACTAAAATAATGAAACTTTATTGAATGTCACTAATAAAATAATTGAAACTTTATTGAATGTCACTAATAAAATAATTGAAGCTTTATTGAATGTTACTACTAAAATAATTGAAACTTTATTGAATGTCACTACTAAAATAATTGAAACTTTATTGAATGTCACTAATAAAATAATTGAAACTTTATTGAATGTCACTAATAAAATAATTGAAACTTTATGTTTTAATGTAGGAAAACACTTCTAAACATAGTATTTCTAATGTAGGAAAACACTTCTAAACATAGTATTTCTAATGTAGGAAAACACTTCTAAACATAGAATTTCTAATGTAGGAAAACACTTCTAAACATAGAATTTCTAATGTAGGAAAACACTTCTAAACATAGTATTTCTAATGTAGGAAAACACTTCTAAACATAGTATTTCTAATGTAGGAAAACACTTCTAAACATAGAATTTCATAATGTAGGAAACACTTCTAAACATAGAATTTCTAATGTAAGAAACACTTCTAAACATAGGATTTCTAATGTAGAAACACTTCTAAACATCAGATTTCTAATGTAGGAAACACTTCTAAACATAGAATTTCTAATGTAGGGAAACACTTCTAAACATAGAATTTCTAATGTAGGAAAACACTTCTAAACATAGAATTTCTAATGTAAGGAAACACTTCTAAACATAGGATTTCTAATGTAGGGAAACACTTCTAAACATCAGATTTCTAATACTTTAATAGAATTAATAACACTTCTAAACATAGATTTCTAATGTAGGAAAACACTTCTAAACATATAATTTCTAATGTAGGAAACACTTCTAAACATAGATTTCTAATGTAGGAAACTCTAAACTAGATTTCTAATAAACACAACATAGGTTCTTGTAGAAAACTAAACAGAATTAAGGAAACACTTTACTGAGATTTCTAGTAGAACGTGTGGTTCAATCACAGGTGTTACTAAGACAGATTGAAGTCTCTCTGAGATTCATGGTTCACCATGTGAGAACATGCTGTTTTGGGAGGCAGAGTGGAGAGACCGGTGAGATAACCCGACGTGCCAGGCTGACGTGGCGGCAAATTAATTGACAGTAATAGGAAGATTTGATAAGTCGAGTTGCAATCTTAGTAGTAGTGGTTGAACGAATGGGCCGTTCGGAAGTTCGGCCTCTGCTTGTTTGTTGGGATTGTAAACAATATTTATAGCCACTGTTTGAGTTTGTCAATTGTACATGTGCGTGTCTGCGTGTCTATTCAATCTCTCTTCTAGTTTCATGTTTTTCTTCTTTATTGCGTTATTGACGATGTGAATTATGTTTCTACAACCTTTGACCTAAGTAATAAATCATTGTAAATGAAAGTTGAAGATAAAGTAAATAAAAGGGAGTCGTTAATATCATATTGTAGAAACAAATCATGGACAATAAATGTGCAATGGAGAAGAAAGTTGGATATCATCATCATCAAATAGCTTATCCTGAGCAGAATTTTGCCACCCCAACCGTCCTTCGGAATTTCTCTCTCTCTTAAGCCAGATGTCCCGCCTCTTCAGCCGTCATGCTGAAACCATCAGTTACATCCTGAATACATCAAATCATGGAGAATAAATGTGCAAAGGACAAGAAAGTTGGATATCATCATCATCATCATCAAATAGCTTATCCTGAGCAGAATTTTGCCACCCCAACCGTCCTTCGGAATTTCTCTCTCTCTTAAGCCAGATGTCCCGCCTCTTCAGCCGTCATGCTGAAACCATCAGTTACATCATGAACCCATCAAATCAAGGACAATAAATGTACAAAGTAGAAGAAAGTTAAATATCACAGTAACGATATTTTTACAGAATAATGTTAAGAATGAAGCATGCATAAAAATGAACTATTGCTGATGTATCGAAAAGAAGCTACACGGTTCATGATTGTCTTTGTTTGACTATATATATATATATATATATATATATATATATATATATATATATATATAAATCTATAATCTTATCTTATAAAAGATTGTCGTTGTGTGTGTGTTTGTGTGAGGAAGAAAAAACTTCCAAGCGTTCAACGTTGAAAACAACAAATTTAAACAGCTAATTCTTTCAGAAATGTGTAGGTCAACGAGACTATTTTCAACTCTTTAAGTGGCTTCTTTACGAGTTATGACTTAATCGTTGGTAAAATATATATATATATATATATATATATATATATATATATATATATATATATATATATATATCATAGCGGTACAAACAACCATTATACTAAATCACATATTATGCGCATCACTTAATTGAATAGTGTCAATTCCATGTGGATAAGAGACGAAAGTTAAAACCCCACGGATATTATTTATGATAAAAACGGTACACCGATATATAATACAAACGGAAGGAAGAACAGATGGAAAGAATACTTCCAAGAACTACTTAACCAACTACCAACATCAATTGCGAATAGATTTAAAAATAACACATGCATAGAAGAACCAAATATACTCATCCAAGAAATAGAAGAAGTTGTGAAGAAGAGTCCACGTCACAAGACAGCAGGCATAGACGGTATAACCAATGAAGCAATCAAGGCATGCGGAGAAACAGGAATACAATGGATACATAGAATCTTCAAGTCAGCCTGGACAGAAAGAGAAGTCCCCAAAGATTGGCAGAAAGCCATCATAATACCAATATGGAAAAAAGGCAACAAAAGAGAATGCAATACATACAGAGGCATATCGTTATTAAGTCCTGTTGGGAAATTATATGCTAAAATTTTGGAATCTAGAATCAAACCTATAATAGAACCACAGCTGAACATCGCTCAATTTGGGTTCAGAAAGGGAAAGAGTTGCACTGATGCCCTATTCACTAAGGCAACTCAGCGAAAACACCATAGAATATGACAAACAGTTCAACTTAGCATTCATAGACCAAGAAAAGGCCTTTGATAGAATAAACAGAAACAAACTATGGGCGATACTAAGTGAATACGGAATTCAGGCCAACTATTAGACAATATTAGAGCGCTATACCAAAAATGCTCAAGTGTAGTACTAACAAGCGACGGCCTAA
The DNA here is from genome assembly GCA_020796225.1 of Arion vulgaris. Taxonomy (NCBI): domain Eukaryota; kingdom Metazoa; phylum Mollusca; class Gastropoda; order Stylommatophora; family Arionidae; genus Arion; species Arion vulgaris. Next base: position 32,217,933 of record CM036764.1, read on the forward strand.
CAGACGAATTTGAATTATCATCAGGAGTAAGGCAGGGATGTGTGCTTTCGCCTATACTTTTCAATATATACATAGACAGGATAACGCAAGAAACCAAGACAGATAACAACCTCGATAACAACTACAATTCAATAAACGAACTACTCTTTGCAGATGATCAGAGTATAATTTACAACAACGAACACAAACTTCAACAACACATAAATGCACTGCAAGCGACATGCGAAAATATGACATGAAAATTAACACCTTCAAAACAGAAGTCATGACAATAAACAGGTCAACAGGTCAACTAAATATACACGTGAATAATGTAAAATACAACAGACTCCAGAATTCAAATATCTCGGGAGTATATTCACAGCAGATGGAAGATGGATAGAGAAATCGAGACTAGATGCCAGAAGGCAAATGCAGTGACATACCAACTGTCACCACTATTAAAACATCCAAGCATTAACATGGCAGTCAAACGACAACTGATAAACTGCATATTTATTACAACTCTCTGCTATCAGTGCCAAACATGGCCCCTGAATAAGACACAAGAAAGAAAGATTACAGCATGTGAAATGAGGTGTCTACGAAAAGCTGTCAACGTTACAAGGCGAGATAGAGTGAAAAACGAGAATATCAGAAGCATCGTTGGTACTATACCATGCATACAGTACATCGAGAAGCAAATAATCAAGTGCTTCGGCCATCTAATGAGAATGGAACCACATTTACTACCCTCACGTGCATATAATAATCGACAATCAGGGCGCCTGGCAAGAGGTAGGCCAAGAACACGATGGATAGATAACATCTCAAGAGTCCCTGTGAAAGCAATTATTGACAACGTCAAGCGCAACACACCTGGCACACGATATAAAACTAACTCTCCCCACGACGTTTCACGGCAAATGTGGTTAAGATAAGATAAGATTTAATTGAAAAGTTAATATCACTATATGTGAACGAAGAAAGTCAATTAAGAATAGGATCAAAATTAGTTTGTTTCCTTATGTTTGTTAAATTAGTGCCATTGAAGAGCCTTATATTCGCAGATGACCAAGTACTGATTGCAGAAAACGAAGAATCTCTCCAGAACAATTTGAGCTTAGTTAACATCAAGGGTGAGGAGTATAACATGAGAATAAATAAAATAAAGACAAAGACAACAACCAGAAAACCTTACAATAAAACTGCAGATCATAGGCATTAAACAAACTAATGAGTTGAAATACTTCGGGGTCATTTTCAGACGGAAGTAACGATAAGGAAATCAGCAATAGATGTATACAAACTAACCAGGCACTGGCGCAGTTAACATCACTTGTTGTCACATACAGAGATACCTCTAAATACTAAAGCGAATCTTATAAGAACGATTTCCTGACCAACACTATGTTATTGGTGTAAATATGGCCAATAACAGCAGCTTATGAGTAGCAAATCATAACGACGGAGATAAGATGCATTAGAAGAGCTGCAGGTGTGGCAGTAAGAGACACAATTAGAAATGAGATAATCAGAAGAAGACTAAATGTAAAACCAGTCATGCAATTCATACAAGAACAAGAGATTGAATGGTTGACTAAAACCTGACTAGAATGCTCTGGTATCGTCTTCTACAGAGAGAAACACTGAAAGAGTATAATAAGTACAGAGCAAGAGGAAGATACACAAGATCATTATATTTTCCTCCCCCTTCAGCAACACTTCTATAAAGAAGTAAATGGTGGAAGAGAAAAAGATTTGATTGATTGATTTATAGGATCATCGTCATTGCACTGCGGTGAGTAACCATGTGTGCTACAATCTTTTTCTTACAAGGAAGATCTCAGCTGCAGTGCACGAACTCCGTAGCACCGGCGAGGGTCTCCGATGTAATTTTGAAGATGGTGAAGATATTTTGTTAGAATTTTATTTTTAATAATTTTCTAATGCGTTTTGTCCGAGCAGCGGCTATCCAGCATGCTCTTCTCGATTTTGAACTCCCAAGGGCTCTTTTATGGGCTCAAATTGAACACGAGACCTACGTTTTATCATCCGTCTCCTACAGGTCTAGGAACTCGATCTCATCTACACTGATATCAGGGATCTCTGGAAAAATATTCAGATAGCTCGACGAGGGAGCGAACCGGTTACCATTGGCACGAGAAGCGAGCACATAACATAGCATCAGAGATCCATTTCTCCTCTGTAAAAGAAGATTAAGAATAGGAATCTTATGAAATGTGCTCATCTAAAGTCAACAGAATTAAAAGATACGATTGGGAATTATGATAATAGATAAAGTCAGGACAAGTTAGTAATTTTGCGATACACAATGACTAGAAACAAAGAATGAAGTGGTTTGGTCACTTAATAAGAATGCATCAAGACTCCACAATATAGAGTCTTCTACAACAGAACATCAGGAAAGAAGGCTAGAGGCAGACCACGAAAAAGATGGTTAGAAGGCATAGTAGAATCGTGTCAAAGAGCAAAAATAACAATCAATCAAGCCACCAGAACAGCGCAGAAAAACCCACAGAAAACCTCGACACTGGGTAACAACCCGGGGGTAGCAGTGTGACGACATTGGGTAACAACCCGGTAGCAGTGTGACGACACTGGGGAACAACCCGGTAGCAGTGTGACGACACTGGGTAACAACCCGGTAACCGTGTGACGACACTGGGTAACAACCCGGTAGCAGTGTGACGACACTGGGTAACAACCCGGTAGCAGTGTGACGACACTGGGTAACAACCGGTAGCAGTGTGACGACACTGGGTAACAACCCGGTAGCAGTGTGACGACACTGGGCACAACCCGGTAGCAGTGTGACGACACTGGGGAACAACCCGGTAGCAGTGTGACGACACTGGGTAACAACCCGGTAACAGTGTGACGACACTGGGGAACAACCCGGTAACAGTGTGACGACACTGGTAACAACCGGGGTAGCAGTGTGACGACACTGGGGAACAACCCGGTAGCAGTGTGACGACACTGGGTAACAACCCGGTAGCAGTGTGACGACACTGGGTAACAACCGGGGTAGCAGTGTGACGACACTGGTAACAACCCGGTAGCAGTGTGACGACACGGGTGACACAACTATTCAGGGAGAGTAGCCCGGTAGTGTACGAACATTAAGGTTTTAAAATGGTAGCAGTGTACACACAACAAGAAGAAAAAAAAACTACATAACCTTATGAAATATCTCAAATTTTATTTCAGCTTTTTCAAAAGATGGAAGAAAACAGCTGAACACTGTTTAGACAAAAGATGTAAATGGCCGGGAAAAATTTTAAATAAACAAGATCCAGTCTTAGAAATGAAGATATCAGGAAACAAGTGAGTACAAGGCATTCCCTACTTATTTCACTCCAAGAAAACCAATCAAAATTCATTTTTCAAACCTTTCATAAGCTGCTTTATCAACATGACAGCTCATCCTCAAAGAAACAATGTTACTGCGATTATAAATTTGGATCATTTCAAATGTTCAAAAAGGTCATGTCCAACACAAAAAAGATGGATCTACAGTCAGGACTAAAAGATGTGCGTTTGAATCACTGCTTTTTTAAACACAATCAAAATCACAAAAAAACGTCTTTTTTTTAACGATTCAGTGCTGAATGCAAATACAGTTAAATAAAATTTAAAAAATTAAATTATATACCAATAACATAATTCCAGGCAGTAGTTGAGTTTGTAAACAATATTTTAAATTTTCAGTACCTCAAGTACTGTGCTGCTATCAGTCGTACTCTTTCACCCTCTCAGTTGATGATTTATCATTGTTGTCTTCCTTCTTTATTTTAGTTTCACTCCTCTGCTCATCTCTTAAGGGTCACTCTTCTAGTCTGGCATCTCTCATATGATTTATGTATGCTCTCCGTGTCTTTTAGTTATTTTTACATTCCTGCCACATGGTACGCCTGAGCCTGCAGAAATATATTTGCTCTTAGAACGTTGTTTATAACATTTCATCAAAAGACCTGGCTTCAGGACAAGGTGGCGGTTGAGAACAGGTATGGTAGATGGCATTAACAATATCATCAAAACATGATTTGCCTTAAGAATAACTTTTAATGGCAAGGGTGTATCAGTTCAAAGGATAATAGACATTGAGATGGGAAATGGGGATTCCTAAAAGATGATAAAACAACCACATTTTGTTTGATAGATGGGAAGCAAATACAGGAGAACAATTTTTGTCTTGAAAAAATTATTTGACGGTCAAATTAAAAATGAAGCCGCGGTAGCGTAGTTTGTTAGTGAGCTCGCTTCTCAAGGCTGGTGGTATGGGTTCAACTCCCACAGTGTGCGTGGAATTTTTCCGACCGCGACGGCTCTCAGGTCGACCCAGCCTCAAGTGGGTACCAGACATGCTCTGGGAAAGTAAAGGCGGCAGGAGTGATGCTGACCACAACACCCATCGTGTGTCGACGGTCAATGAAAAATACAGACCTAATACTGTATTGCCCTTATACCACGAGGTATGAAAGGGTTAAAAAAATAAAAAATAGAGACTAACATTCATCCTATGGAAATCCATAGTATTTTGAATCCGTAGAAGCAATGCAGAAACAAGTAAAAATAAAGTACAGTAGTGTTGAAAGGACAAAACAATAACAATATGCAGCGACATTTCGATCAAAGGCCTTGATCAAGTATAAATGCCTCAAATTTACTTGATAAAAACCTTTTGGTCGAAACGTCCCTGCTAATTGTTATTGTTTTTGTACGTTATAAAACTACAGTATTTTGTTTTTACATATTCCGCCATTGCGACATAGTTTTACTGCAGTATTTACTGCCCTTATATCGATAGAAGCTATACATATATTGAAGAATACATGATTAATCAAGAAAGTCAAATGATGATGGTATTATACATCTATAGATCAACCAGTTTCATTGGGATCAACCTCACAGATCATAAGAAACATCAATAAATTGGCAGCCGACAACAAGATGTACGAGGTTGAAAAAAATATAGAAACAGTTTTTCAACGGTAGAAACCAGTATTAACGTTGATTCTCCGTTTATTTTTCTTCATAAAAGTTTTACAAACTTGGTAAAAAAATGTTTAAACAGTTTTTATAACTAGGATAGATTTGGCTTCTTTTTGTAGTCAATAATTTATCTGATTTTTCAATCTGAGCACCTTTTAATCATTCTTATAGCGCATTGTTATCTTTCTTGATCACTGTGTTATCTTTCTTGATCACTTTGTTATCTTTCTTGATCACTTTGTTATCTTTCTTGATCACTTTGTTATCTTTCTTGATAACTTTGTTATCTATCTTGATAACTTTGTTATTTTTCTTTATAACTTTGTTATCTTTCTTGATAACTTTGTTATCTTTCTTGATCCCTTTGTTATCTTTCTTGATAACTTTGTTATCTTTCTTGTTAACTTTGTTATCTTTCTTGTTAACTTTGTTATCTTTCTTGATAACTTTGTTATCTTTCTTGATCACTTTGTTATCTTTCTTGATAACTTTGTTATCTTTCTTGATAACTTTGTTATCTTTCTTGATAACTTTGTTATCTATCTTGATAACTTTGTTATCTTTCTTGATAACTTTGTTATCTATCTATCTTTGTTTATCTTTATTGAACACTTGGTACAGTCATGGTAAATACATGCGTGTGACTAATGACTAAATGGTAGAATTGTATTGATAAATACATGTATGTGAATAATAAACTAAGATGTAGAACTGTCTTGGTAAAGTCCGGGTGCATACATGTGTGGGAACAATAAGTGGTAGAACTGTCTTGGTAAAGCCCGGGTGCATACATGTGTGCGAATAATAACTAAGTGACTAACAAAATAAGGATTGTTGTAGATATCTATTTTAACTCCACCCGTTTACTTAGCTTTTAAAACCACTCGCAGGCTTTCACATTAGCAGACAATAGTCTTAGTTGTATGGTGTAAGTCATATGTTTCTGTGTGCAGGCCATGAACAAATGACATATTTATGATATATGATTATCTGCAGTCACTTTGAACAGAGAGAGAGAGAGAGAGAGAGAGAGAGCAAGAGAGAGAGAGAGAGAGCTAGAGAGAGAGAGAGAGATAATGAAATGTAGAGTGTGATATAAAGAGAGACAGAAAAAATAATGTAGGAGAAAAATAGAAAGGGAGAAAGATAGATAAAAAGAGACAGAAGTTAGAAGAAGCAGCTAGGTAATGCGTGGGCAAGAGAAATGAAGAAAGGTAGTGCAAATTGTGAAACCAAGGGAGGAGAATTAGAGGGAGAGAGATGGGAAGGAACAAAATGATACAAATAAATGAAGTATGCACCCCCTCCTGAACCCTCTCTATCCATCAATCTATTCACCCACTCATTCACCCATCCACTCATCAATTCATCCATCCATCTATCCTACCTCCGTCCGTCCATTCTTTCATCCGTCTTTCCGTCCGTCTTTCTATCTGTGTGTGTCCGCCTGTCCGCTTGCTCATAGCTGAATGCATGAATCTATGGAGCTTTCTGATAAGAAGAAGAAGAAAATATACATCTCTTTCTATCTGTCTATGACTGTCAACGTGAATATACCTTTTTATATACATCTCTCTTTCTATCTATGTCAACGGCTGTCAATGTGAATATATTCTTCTATAAACATCTCTTTCAATCTCTGTCTATGACTGTGAACACAAATATAATTTTCTTTTTACACGAAAGACTTAATTTATATTAGTTGTTACTCAAATGACCAGTGCTTCAGTTATCCTGCCACTCAATTGAAAATAGCATTCATGTTTGTGTGGATGTCTGGGTGTTCTTTCGTGACATTAAGTTACATTTAGAGAAAACCAGCTCCTTCTGTATGTCACTTGAGATTTCTTGTTTGCCTCTCACTCTTACTTTTCCTTTCAGTTTCTAGCTGTCTTTCGTTTTCTTTTCTTACATTTCATCTTCTTACCATTTAATTCATGCTTAAATTTTTGCTCTCTCTCTCTTTCGCTCGCTCGCTCTCTCATATATATATATATGCTTGCTTATTCATATCCTCTAGTAGTGAAGCATAGTGCCTCAATAGTTGTTCACCACTTTCCCGGTCTCTGGCCTATTCCTGTTTAGCTTCCCATGATAATCCGTTTAATTTGTGGGCTCTATTCAAGTGTTTGTCTATGGACATCTCTATTTAGGTAAGATCGGGTTATTAGTCGTATCGGAGACGGACGATAAGACGTAGGTTGTGTGCTAAAGTTAAACACGCAAATATTATTTTTGATAATAAAAGAAATAGTAGGCTGGAGAATCGTTGTTCTGGTAACAATAAAAAAATTCATGTAAATTGTCTTCTTCTTCTTCTTCTCTTCCACCATTTACTTCTTTATAGAAGCGTTGGGGTCAAACGTAGTGATCTTGTGGTGCTTGTTCTTCTTCTCTTACCATTTACTTCTTATAGAAGCGTTGGGTGAAACGTAGTGATCTTGTTGTGCTTCTTCTTCTCTTCCACCATTTACTTTATGAAGCGTTGGGTGAAACGTAGTGATCTTGTGTGTGCTTGTTCTTTTCCACCATTTACTTCTTTATAGAAGTGTTGGGGTGAAACGTAGTGATCTTGTGTGTGCTTGTTCTTCTTTCCTTCCACCATTTACTTTTTATAGAAGCGTTGGGTGAAACGTAGTGATCTTGTGTACTTTTTCTCTTCCATCATTTACTTTTATAGAAGCGTTGGGTGAAACGTAGTGATCTTGTGTGTGCTTGTTCTTCTCTTCCACCATTTACTTCTTTATAAAGCGTTGGGTGAAACGTAGTGATCTTGTGTGTGTCTTCTTTCCTTCCACCATTTACTTCTTTATAGAAGGTTGGGGTGAAACGTAGTGATCTTGTGTGTGCTTGTTCTTTTTCTCTTCCACCATTTACTTTCTTTATAGAAGCGTTGTGAAACGTAGTGATCTTGTGTGTGCTTGTCTTCTCTTCCACCATTTACTTCTTAGAAGCGTTGGGGTGAAACGTAGTGATCTTGTGTGTACTTGTTCTTCTCTTCCACCATTTACTTCTTTATAGAAGCGTTGGGGGTGAAACGTAGTGATCTTGTGTGTACTTTTCTTCTCTTCCACCATTTACTTCTTTATAGAAGCGTTGGGTGAAACTGTGATCTGTGTACTTGTTCTTCCTTCCACCATTTACTTCTTTATAGAAGCGTTGGGTGAAACGTAGTGATCTTGTGTACTTTTCTTCTTCCACCATTTACTCTTATAGAAGCGTTGGGGTGAACGTATGATCTTTGTGTGCTTTATTTAAGGCACTTTGTAAGCTGATATTCATGTTCGTAAGGCTGTTCTTGATACTGTCGCTCCATCTTTTTGAGTGGTCTTCTCTTGCCTTGTACTCATTATATTTCTGTGTGGCTCTCTGTTGTAGGCGGCACCAGGGCATTGTAAACTGTTACCATCTTCAAAACTATACAGGGACCCGTGCCGATGCTACGGAGTTCAGTAGAGAGATCATGCTGTGTAAGAAATAGATTGTAGGACGCATAGTTATTCACTGAAGTGGTCATGGCTCAATCCATCGATTAATCAATCAATATGTCTGTACATTTTTCGGTCCATTTATTTATCTTTCTGTCTTGTTCTTTCTATCTCTGTTTATTTCTCTATCTAAGTCTCTTCCTTTCTCTGCGTACCATGTATTTAATTTTGTTAATTTTTCTCTGCAGATTTCTCTGTGTTCCTCTATTTCACGTTCTATCTCATTGTGTTTCTACTTGTCTTATCACACAATCTCTATTTCTCTCTCCCTTTTCCTGTTTGTTTTTATTCTCTCTGGTTATTTAACACTCACTATATTTTTACACATAAAAACAATGTACTGTAGTTTTACAAAATGCAATACATAATACATGCAACATTTCAACAAAAGGCCTTTATCAAAAAGCTTTTAAGTGTTTCTCTATTGCTACATAGTTTTACTCATCTTCCCTTATATGTAGCTACTATCCCAGTCGTCGCTTGTCATTGCCCTGGACTACCAAATAAGTCCTGACGAATGTATTTACTGAATATTTCTATCCCATTAAAATAGTATTGCCTTTTAACCTAACAACCATGATTTTTCCGAAAATATCTGTCTGGCCCCACAAACAAAAATGATCACGAGCCGCCACTGGATATAACCATATTTTTTACTACTATTTCCATCTCTCTATTTCTTTCCCTATCTCTCTATCTGTCTCTCTATCTCTAATTGTCAGCGACATGAAAAATGCACATATTCCTACAAATGATTCAAGTGAAGGTTAGCTTAAATTTAATCGTCGGATCCGAAATATTCTCGCGCCATTTTCATTTGAATCATGCTACCGAAAAATTAATTTCCCTGGAGCAAGTTTAAATTTGCTAAAAATGTCGTTCGGTTGCCATCACAAAACATAATGTATTTCCATATATCCATACAGACTCTAGTTTATATTCATAAATCATTATTGCAACATCTTCCTTATTTTCCAGTTTCTTTGCTATTTTACGTGTGATGATAGATGCATTTAGTATCTATTTAGAACTCTTGTGACCATTTTATTGTGGTTGGTTGGGGTGGGGGTCAAAGTCTCTGTGGCGTAGAGGCTAGGCGTTCGTCTCTCGTGCCAAAAGGTACCCGGTTCACTCCCTCGTGGAGTCATCGGAATATTTTTTTCCCGAGATCCCTGATCTCATTGTAGGTGAGATCGAGTTGCTAGTCATATCGGAGACGGACGATAAAACGTATGTCTCATGTTCAATTTGAGCACGTAAAAGATTCCTTGGCAGTTGAAATCGAGAAAAGCGGGGTGGAAAGCTGGACATTCCTACCAAAATTTCTTTACCATCTTCAAAATTATATCCGGGAACCTCGACGGTGCTACGGAGTTCATGCACTGCAACTCAGATATTTCTGTGTAAGAAAGAGATCCAAGCACACATGGTTACTCACCGAAGTACAATAATGATGGTCCTATCAATCAGTCAATCAATCAATCAATCATTCTATTGCGGTTTTTTTTTTAGAAATATCTTGTATATTGTGGTGCGTTAGTTACAAGCTGGGCCCTCTAATGGATTTCAAGTCCATTAATGCATTTCCAAGCTGGACCATACTTTATTGATTTTTTTCTCAATATTCTACGAATATTATTAGTGTCTTTCAGAAAGTAGTGCACCCCATCGGTTTTCTCACGAACTGTTTATTAAAAAAAGTATGAAATTTATAAACAATATACATGGGCATGTCACTTAAGCATCTGTATTATTGAACATAAATTCCAGCAACTTGTACAGCTCTGTGCTAGCTCGAAAGAAGAGCATGTATTCCTAGCCCGTACCGGATTTTGTTGTGATCATGTAGCCATTTTTCGTTGCATGAATCATTCTCTCATCATCTTCAAACCTTGTCCCGCTGAGTGCATCTTTAAGTGGATGAAACAGATGAAAATCAGAGGGTGTCAAGTCGGGACTATAGTATTGATGTAGGAGCACAATCCAACACAATTTGGTGATTGCTTCTAGCGTTACCAGACTTGTGTGAGGGTCTCGTTGTCGTGAAGAAGAAGCAGGTCTGCTGATAAATCGTTTAATAACATGAAAATTGGAAAATAGAAACCTGAATTAAATCAACAATACTTCACTCACAGACCACATATTTGGACGTAGTAGGGCCGTGCTGTGCTATGATACAGAGAGGCGGTCGTATCAGGCGTCGTTGTAAGGTAGGGGGAGGCGGCATAAGCAGCGAAATGAAATACAATTTGAACCATCCAATAATTAAAACTCTTTACGCAACGCTTTTCTATATTGGTCTATGTTATTTCGATATTTATGTATAGGATTTATGATTTATTGCACACCTCTGCCTAAGCGCTTTTTGGTACCACTTGATTTCGTTTTCTGGTGCAGGTGCAATCAATTTGTAAAAAATCGAAGGTTATTTTAAAGAAGAAAAACTCATTGGCGGCATTTCGAAGACTTGCATCATACTGAGAAAATATACCGCACGGCCCTGGGATACAGTTGTTTAACAACTTACTGAAAGTGCAAGCAAAAAAGCTCTTCCTCTGAAACTCCGGTGACGACAGCGAACTAACACCTGAGAAAGTTTATGCATATTGTCAGTTTGACGGACTAGAAAGTTGATATAACGGTGATTAGAACTCATCTTTGTATGTTACAGGAGTCAGGGTGTGAGCTGGAGGTCAAGGTTAAGACTATATTGTTTTACTGAGGTGATCTCGTTTTGGTTAAATTACATATATCAGAGTTATTACTTTTTAACCTTTCACCTTCAAGTATGACCATTGTTTTTCACAAGCTTAACCTGGGAGGAAAGGGGGGGGGTTCAGAAAACTACTCCTGCCCCTCTCAATGTTGTCTCTTTGGAATGTAACGAGAGAAGCTTATTTCAGTACATCGCGACAATATATATATATACAGTGGCGGCTCGTGATCATTTTTGTTGGTTGGGCCAGACAAACATTTTCGGAAAAATCATGGTTTTGTGTTAGGTTAAATTTTAATTTATTTTAAAAATACACATTACACTAATTTTGGTGGGGCCCTGCCCTGTAGGCCCCTAATAACGAGCGCCACTGTATATATATATATATATATATATATATATATATATATATATATATATATATATATATAATAATAATGGCATCTCAACCTCCTTGAATGCAAAAAATAATAAACATTAAATGTGACGAATTCAGAAGTGATGAAATCAAAGAAATGTTTGGTCAACCGCTAGTAATAACTGTTTTAAGATGGAGAAGATGGAGATATGTTTGGCATACCTTGAAAAAATTATCAAAGAATACCAAAACAGACAATGAAGTGGGAGAGGAAGCCGTAGGGAAACGCAGAAACAAACTTTTTCTGAGAGAGACACAAAATATGGGTCTCAATTCCATGGAAGAGATTGAGCGAGTTGCCTGGACAGAGCGGTATGGATAAACTACTTTGTAGGCCCTATGTAACGTGTAGCGATACGAGAGGAACGTATAACCTCATAGTATGGATGCAGATCATCAACATATTTCGTTGTGTTCAGTAGGGATATCATATTACAGAGGTTCATGATCACATACGCTAGAAAATTGATACATGAAAGAAATTCCCCGTCCTATGTTCTTTGTTATGTTTTTCTTTTATTCAATTAATCAAGTGCCATGCATGCCGGCGTATGCGATCATGTCTCTCCACAACTATACTTTCTCTCCCGTGTACAGTTAATCAGTTCTGACGTCGATCTTTTGTCGAACCACAATGTCAGACCTTCCAACATCTTTTCCAACTGTCTTCAGCGATCTTTCCTTCCCTGAATTTTACCTGCTGTCACCACCAAGTGTTCTAAATCTTCTCTTCGCATTATATGCACGTAGAACCTCGATTGTCTGATTCTTAGTATTTTAATGAGATTTCTTTGTGTGCAGACTTGTTTTAAACCTCATCATTTGTTTTCTTCACTGTTCTTGGTTATCTTTGCTTTCATTGCAATAAATAATTATTTGTTCCGGTTGAAAGATCTCAAGTTGGGTCTTCTATTTCGTGCTTTTTATTTTTGACAATACTTCACCCTGTCTCATCTTTCTTCGTCATTCTATTGTTTCATGCGATTTTCTAACTTTCATATTTTATGTTTCAATTATCATACAGCGATTTACTCCGACTGGTTACTTCATTTCTTCTTATCTTTATCAGAGTTTCAGCTAACAACTGACTATAAGACTTTCGTTGTTTTTGCTAGTATTTTCTAAATCTAACACATGTTGCTTAAATTATCATTATTCACGTCGTGTCTAGTATTATTCCCTCGCAAGATCAGAACATATCCTAAATTGTTGTCTGTGGTCAGTAGAAATAAATATAAATAAATGCAAGCATTCTCAGTTCCTCCTAGCTTCTTCTGAATCCAGTCATTTTTTGAATTTATTCTTTCTCTTTGAACGTTCCGTATACACCACTTGTTAACTACTCTTTGTGATTTGTATGTGATCCTAACCTAAGCGCAATTGTACGTTGTGCCAGTTATGCGCCTACAAGTAGGCCAGTACATCGATTTCTGTAACGCTGTTTTATTTAGTAGGGTAGCTTTCCTAGGCCCATACCGTAGTTGCCTCTTACATGTCTTGGAGGTCGCAGTGTTACTAAGTCTTTGATCCCTTTATTTATACAAAAGAGATCAAAAGAAGACTCTTAAAAATGTGAAAGAGGATGAATAGTAAAAATAAAATTAATATGACGAATAAATCAAGCGTACATTGCTTATGTTTTTCTTGTTTTCTACTCGTATATAATAGAAGCGAAATAGAACTAAGAAAAATGTATTGCATAAACAAAAGATAGAGTTTGTTTATTTATTTCAAATATTATATAGGGACATATTTGTATTGCTACATATTTAAACGTAGAAGTTGAAGGGTACAAACATTACTTAATACTAATTAAAAGCAACAAAACATTCTCACAAACGGTAGTGGTATAGAGTTACTAAATATATATATATATGACCTTTTTCTTCTTTACAGACGGTCAATTGGCAAGTGTTTAACTGTGACAACTTCTGAGTTTTCGCTTTTCTCTCTTGTCGTTCAGCGCATACATAAGTCTCTTCTCAAAATACTCTGAGCCCTTTCGCAATTTGTCTTTCCACACAACTGTGTCATCAGCTTATCCTTCCCATGTGCTGGGACCTATAGAAAAGTTTTTCACTGAGGCTTTGCAGACATCTTTATATCTGAGCAGTGGTCTGCCCTGGTGCCTCTTTCCTCCGAAAGTTCACAGAACAACATTTGTTTTGGTATGCGACAAGTTTCCATTCTTCTCACATGCCCCAACCATCTTAGTCGTCTACTGCTGAGTATGCCCATGATGGGAGGCAGATTCGAAATATACGAAACAAATACATTATACAGTAGAATACGATAAGGAGACAATCACTTGAAGAATCATCATTATTAAATAGCTTGTCCTGAGCTGAACTTTGCCACCTTAACAGTCCTTTGTAATTTCTCTATCTCATAGGTCAGATGTCCTGCTTCTGGAGCTGTCATGCTCAAACCATCAGTTACATCCTGGATACACCTTCTCCGTTGTCTTCCTCTTCTCCTCTTTGTCGGGATACCTCCTTCCATGATGGTCTTCCTCTTCTCCTCTTTGTCGGGATACCTCCTTCCATGATGGTCTTCCTCTTCTCCTCTTTGTCGGGATACCTCCTTCCATGATGGTCTTCCTCTTCTCCTCTTTGTCGGGATACCTCCTTCCATGATGGTCTTCCTCTTCTCCTCTTTGTCGGGATACCTCCTTCCATGATGGTCTTCCTCTTCTCCTCTTTGTCGGGTTACCTCCTTCCATGATGGTCTTCCTCTTCTCCTCTTTGTCGGGATACCTCCTTCCATGATGGTCTTCCTCTTCTCCTCTTTGTCGGGATACCTCCTTCCATGATGGTCTTCCTCTTCTCCTCTTTGTCGGGTTACCTCCTTCCATGATGGTCTTCCTCTTCTCCTCTTTGTCGGGATACCTCCTTCCATGATGGTCTTCTCCAACCCTTCTTGTCTCTTCATATGCTAAAATACTTGAATTTTCTCATTCGTATTTGTAGCATCGTGTATAGAATACACCAATGAAACAAAAAACATAAAGAATATAGTCTACAGTTACAAAATATACGAAATAGTCACGTATAGAATATAATTTATATCAGCGTTGATTCAAAGAGGACCCGTGTTCGGAGAATCATAGTCACGTATATAATATAATTTATATCAGCGTTGATTCAAAGAGGACCCGTGTTCGGAGAATCATAGTCACGTATATAATATAATTTATATCAGCGTTGATTCAAAGAGGACCCGTGTTCGGAGAATCATAGTCACGTATAGAATATAATTTATATCAGCGTTGATTCAAAGAGGACCCGTGTTCGGAGAATCATTGTTCTTTCTTCCATCGCTGGAAAAACAAGAAAGTAAAACATCACCATGTACAATGTATTTTTAGTGCACCCAAGTATGATGCACATAGCCTCGTACTATATCATTTCCATTCTTTCTATCTGTCTATGGTTGAAAGACAGGACTGTCAGAGATTACTTAGTGATAGACCAACTTGCTGCATTGCAGGTTGGCTGGGGACAGCAAAAGGCTTATGGAGAGCGAACCCAGTAAACGCTGGTTGAAATCGAAACTCCACCGAAGGATAAGCACTAGAGCTCCAAATGGTACTGAATGATGTAACGTAAGATTGCGTTCTTGGCAAAGGCTGTGTATATATCACAATAGAAATGATAAACACGGCCGAAAAAGAACTGATCGAGGAAAAAGAAGTGATAGACTGGACCAGACCCTAATATAACATACATAGGTAGCTCTGGTCATAGTTCGCCGCAGCCATCATCCTTATCAAGGTCAATACCTTCCTAGGCTTCATTACCCCAGGATGGAAATGTTCCATAGAAGCAAGACTTCAATCAAATCACAACCCAAGTTAAAATTTAGATTCCCGCAAGGAGTAAATTCTTATTTCTTATGCTTGTTGGCCTACACGCTCTGACATTGTAACAGTTTCACTGTTATCCTAATTAGGGGTACAGTCGGTCAACCCAGACCTTATTTTTACACGGGGTCCTTGAATACTATTAGTATTAAATTGTTTACCAGTCCAGTTGCTGACCAGTAGGGAGTTAAATTCATGAATAGGGTTCTAACCCGAGGTATTCAGGACTCCTTTAATCTCGAAATCTCGAGACCCAGGTAGGGGCAGCTGGGGTTTTGGTTAGATATATTGAGTGGAACTTTAGATTTAGAAGAGAGACGACACACACTACAGAAGAGATATAGTTATAGTAAGGAAGAGAAAAGGACTCGAAAAGGAACACACGAGACTGAGTTCCGTGGTATGAAGATTATTGAGAGAGAGGAAGACTAACTTATAGTCTTATATATTTTTCTGACAAAATTTAAGGAACATTTAAATTGAACAGAGAGGGAGATAGTCAGAAGTGAACTAGCGAAGTGAACAAGCGAATATTGTTTTCTGATACGAAGAGACATACAACCTTCCAATCATCTGATGAATATTGGTGTTGTTGTGGACAAACACCCAGAGACCCTGATGACCAGAGACAAGACGACCAGAGACCAGACGACCCAGTTCTAGAGAGGCCACTTCTATGACCTAGGCCGAGACGACGTCCGAACTTTTAGTAAGAGGATTCAAAAACAAACTTTAACCCTGGTAAAAAATTAACTGTTTTCGAGGAACTAGAAAACCCTGTTCAACGAACTTTTCAGTGATGGTAGAGAGTTCAGAGAGCGGCCACTTGTAGACCACTGTATTTCTGAACAGAGTATGCCACCAACTAGCATACACAGAATTGCGGTGAACTTATAAGGTAAAGAACAATTTCTGAACTAAGATATATTGTTTGATTGTGAAATGAACTAATTGCGGTGAACTTATAAGGTAAAGAACAATTTCTGAACTAAGATATATTGTTTAATTGTGAAATGAACTAATTGCTGTGAACTTATAAGGTAAAGAACAATTTCTGAACTAAGATATATTGTTTAATTGTGAAATGAACTAATTGCGGTGAACTTATAAGACGGTTTCCAATTAGAGTATAGAATGAATTAGGTTGATGTGAGTTGATGCCTAGGATTGATTTATTAAGATATACATTACGGTTGTCCAAAGTGACGTTGAGTTAGGAGAGTTACCTGTGAATCAATATTTTTCTTTGCTATTAAAATTTATTGTTTTGAAGAACGAAGTGTGTACTTAAGTGTGTTCCTTGCATCTTCATGAGAAAGTATCATTCTATTAAATTAACACTACTACCTCTTTCAACAAGGACCTTGTACCAGCTAGCCTGTTATAACATAACAAAAAAAGGGTCATAATTGGGTTGAAGGTATGTGCCTCGGCTTGAAGATGCTTTAATCCTACATAAACAAACAAAAATCACAACCCCAGGTATTTCATTACCTGAGATCTCTTATCACATCCGAACACAAAATCACAATTGGTGTTGAAGTATTGATAATACGGTTATTCAGAGGGAACCATGTTCCCGTTGCCTTCATCGGGTAGGCAAGTACCCCCACTTCCCACAGTGTGTGTGTCTGTGTGTGGTTATATGTAATTGTTCCATCATTTGCCTGTGACATACCCATATTTTCTATACAATTATCTCCAGCAATTTTCCCCACGCACTCAATCTATCACTCTTGTAATCTCTTCAATGTCACTAACCGCAACAAAAAATTAACATTGCTCTCTATTCCTCCAAGTAGAACAGAAGGCAAATAAATTACAATAATTATATACCCCATTATTTATCTCTCTCTCTCTCTCTCGATTCCTCTCAAATTATTTCTTCTTTCCTCTCCCCATCTTTGTTTCTTTCGCTTACTTCCCAGTTGTGCTTTCCACTTGCTACAATAATGTGAAAGATGACGCATTATTCAACAATACAGATTTTCTATCTTTGCCATATTCAACAGTACAGATCTCCTACCTTTGCAGTATTCAACAATACAGATCTCCTACCTTTGTAGTATTCAACAGTACAGATCTCCTACCTTTGTAGTATTCAACAATACAGATCTCCTACCTTTGTAGTATTCAACAATACAGATCTCCTACCTTTGTAGTATTCAACAATACAGATCTCCTACCTTTGTAGTATTCAACAATACAGATCTCCTACCTTTGCAGTATTCAACAGTACAGATCTCCTACCTTTGTAGTATTCAGCAGTACAGATCTCCTACCTTTGCAGTATTCAACAATACAGATCTCCTACCTTTGTAGTATTCAACAGTACAGATCTCCTACCTTTGCAGTATTCAACAATACAGATCTCCTACCTTTGTAGTATTCAACAGTACAGATCTCCTACCTTTGCAGTACTCAACAATACAGATCTCCTACCTTTGCAGTATTCAGCGGTACAGATCTCCTACCTTTGTAGTATTCAACAATACAGATCTCCTACCTTTGCAGTATTCAACAGTACAGATCTCCTACTTTTGTAGTATTCAACAATACAGATCTCCTACCTTTGTAGTATTCAACAATACAGATCTCCTACCTTTGTAGTATTCAGCAGTACAGATCTCCTACCTTTGCAGTATTCAACAATACAGATCTCCTACCTTTGTAGTATTCAACAGTACAGATCTCCTACCTTTGCAGTATTCAACAATACAGATCTCCTACCTTTGTAGTATTCAACAGTACAGATCTCCTACCTTTGCAGTACTCAACAATACAGATCTCCTACCTTTGCAGTATTCAGCGGTACAGATCTCCTACCTTTGTAGTATTCAACAATACAGATCTCCTACCTTTGCAGTATTCAACAGTACAGATCTCCTACTTTTGTAGTATTCAACAATACAGATCTCCTACCTTTGTAGTATTCAACAATACAGATCTCCTACCTTTGTAGTATTCAGCAGTACAGATCTCCTACCTTTGCAGTATTCAACAATACAGATCTCCTACCTTTGTAGTATTCAACAGTACAGATCTCCTACCTTTGCAGTATTCAACAATACAGATCTCCTACCTTTGTAGTATTCAACAGTACAGATCTCCTACCTTTTCAGTACTCAACAATACAGATCTCCTACCTTTGCAGTATTCAGCGGTACAGATCTCCTACCTTTGTAGTATTCAACAATACAGATCTCCTACCTTTGCAGTATTCAACAGTACAGATCTCCTACCTTTGTAGTATTCAACAATACAGATCTCCTACCTTTGTAGTATTCAACAATACAGATCTCCTACCTTTGTAGTATTCAACAATACAGATCTCCTACCTTTGTAGTATTCAACAGTACAGATCTCCTACCTTTGTAGTATTCAACAATACAGATCTCCTACCTTTGTAGTATTCAACAATACAGATCTCCTACCTTTGTAGTATTCAACAGTACAGATCTCCTACCTTTGCAGTATTCAACAGTACAGATCTCCCACCTTTATACAAGTATGCTAATATTCTTAAATGAATCTTGGAGTCATATTCTGAATTGTGCTAAATATCGAACTTCATTTTGCTTCATCTTCTTCTTTATTTCATCATTTTCTTCTTCGTCTTCATCTTCAACTTCTTCTTTCTTCCCTTTCTATTTTTGTTCTACTTTCTCTTTTCTCTTCTATAACTTCTTTTGCTTCTTCTGATTTTCAGTTCTCTTTTGTCTTCTTATTCTTCTCCATATTTTTAATTTCGTAATCTTCGATTTTTTTATCTTCTTTGCCAACTTTCCTCCTCTTTTCCTTTCTCTTCTTTCTTCCTTTTCGTCCATTTTCTTGTGTGTTCCTTCATTAGTAATTCTAGATCATCAACCCTGTTGTAGAAAGTTTACTGAAGTATCAGCCACACATATCAGCCATATTTAATCGAATTTACTGATGACGAGTGTCTGGTCGAATGGATTAGGGCGTGGCTCTCCTGCGGGAGACTCGGGTTTAGCTCCCGGTAAGGCGAAGGAGTTTTTTCTGTCGGGGCATAAAAAACCATCCTAATCAGAACAGTTCCGCAGTGACTGCACTAGCCATGCAGTTATTAAATTCAACAGGATCATGTCCCTCCTGTCTTACACCATCTAAAAATCGATATTACAAACAGTAGCGCCATTTTATTAAAAAAACTGATCTATCAGCCACACATATCGTCCGTATTTTAACCCAGTTCCCCGATGTGCCAGACACACATATAAGCCATATTTGAACCATGTTACAGATGTACCAGCCACACATACCAGCCTTGTTTTAACAATTTTCCAATGTACCTGCGAAAAGTTACCAACAACACCAGAAAAGACAGTCACCAACATCAGCATAAGAAAGAAAGTTGGCACAGAACCGTGCTTGAAATACATTGAGAAACAAAGAATAAAGTGGTCTGGCCACTTAATAAGAATGTATCTAAACTCCACAGTATACAGAGTCTTCTATAACAGAACATTAGGAAGAAGGCGAGGGTAGACTACGAAAACGATGATTAGATGGTATAGCAGAATACTGTCAAAGAGCAAAAATAACAATCACCCAAGCCACCAGAACAGCGCAAAACAAAAACAGAAAACCACGACACTGGGCAACCCGGTAGTAGTGTGACGAAACAAATAAGAAAGAAGACCAATATACCAGCTACACATATCAATCCTGGTGCAGTCAACTTGATAAAGTACCACCCACACATACCCTTGTAAAAAAAAAAAACTGTATTAGTTCTGAACATTAAATTGTATCATAGACTTTCCTGATTCTGTTCCATTCATCACAATCTTCAACAATTACAATTTTATGTGACTGTAAAACTAAAATCCTGTAACCAAAAATAAAAAAGCACAGACCGTTGAATCTGTATATTTAAATACGCTATATTGCTTGAACAGCGAGTAGCCGATGCAGACTTTAATGTGTTTATCTTCAGTTTGCATGATGGGGAAAGCAGGAACAAGAACTCTCCCAGACTCGCACCAGGAATAAAAAACGTAACACACACACAACGTACAAACGTGTAAGGATTTGCTATGTTTGCTACTACACAAATATAGTAGTATGGTCTGTGTTGAAATCACAGGTTCGAAGCAATGGATAAAACATCTGCTTAAACTTTCTGTTAGGACTGCCTCAGCATCACATACAAAATCGTGTTTTTAAGCCGAAGGATTGACTTCACTGCACCAGATTTTACCCCATATGGCTCGGCCCCTCTCCGCAGAAATGGCACGCAACCTGCCGAGAGTATTGCACAAAGCACGAACTCCGTAGCTCCAGCAACAATTCTAGAGTCTCTGGAAAAAAACTGCACTCGTGAACAGAACAGTGCGATCCGGATTCGAACCCACGACTCACAAGGCAAAGGGCTTAACCACTTAACCACTTAACCACTTAACCACTTAACCACTTAACCACAAAAACCAGATAAAAAATGATGTGTTTGCAGTTATTTCTTCTACCAATGACTAGAAGACATTGTGTTATAATAAAAGACTATGAGATTCATTTGTCTATTGTTGGGAAATCTGAACAATCTGAGGAGCTATTGTCTATCATGAATATAAGGAAAGTAATCACACAGACAAATTATTACATTGTGTTGATCCTGTTGTAACTATACGTCAAGAAATATTGAAACAGTGACTAAAGAATAACAACTGAAAAAGGGAGAAAAATGAAGTGAGAAAGACATAAAAATAAAGAATAACAGAAAAGATAGAGACATAAAAATAGAGATAGACAGATATAAATAATAAAGAGAGACAGACATACATTAAAAAATAAACAGCTGCAGACATAAAAATAGAAATTAAGAAAAGCATAAAAAAGAGGCAGACGTAAAAAAAAGAGACAAATATAAAACAGAAAGAGAGACAGAAATAATAACGAAAGAGAGAAAGAACTGTAAAAAGAACGAAACACAGACATAAAAAAGAGAAGAGGTAGATATAAAAAAAAATTAAGAAAGACAAACATGGGATCGCGAGAGAGAGAGAGAGAGAGAGAGAGAGAGAGAGAGAGAAAGACAAACATAAGAAAGAAAGACAGATAAATAAAAGGAAAGATAGACAGAGATAAACAAGAAAGAGAAACAGACAGGAAAAATTAAATCGACAGACATAAAACAGAAATAGATTTGTAAGCTATAGAGGGAACATGCTTTATCTGATGTGACATTCATAATCAATTTCATAGCAAACGGATCTGATAGAAGCTGGGCCAGAAAATATATCATCAACAATATCAATATGACATCCGTGTTTAAGGATACCAACAAAAATATAAGAAGACATAATTAACATTTTTTTAATGGTTCTTCTTTGATTCCTCGTTCTACTTCATTCACACTGCCTTTTCATTCTTCAGTTTTTATTTTCATTTGCTTGTTAATGTCAATAGAAACGACGATTTAGTGTGTTCTCAACGATCCGTGTGGTGCCGGGGCCCGCATGGGAAGCAAAGAATAGTACCACTGCGAGCTACAAGGGATGTCGTAAGTTGCGACTGAGGTAGGGACCTAGGGAGGCTACACTAGTAAATAAAAAGTATCGCAGAAATCGGATGTGCTGTAATACTTGTAGGTGCATAACTGGCACAACGTGCAATCACTTCTAGGCTCAGATCATATACAAATCACACAGAGCGATTAACAAGTAGTTGATATGTAGCTTTCGAAAAAAAAGAAGATTATTATTAGCTGTTTGGATATATGGTAATTTGTCACTACAGTTTGCAAGTTGATTTAACTAAGCATGCCAGTCAGTATCACACATCTAAGACATATTAGTGTCTTACTATTAGCCCTGTTCGGTTATACGGTAATTTGTCACTACAGTTTGAAAGTTGATTTAACTAAGCATGCCAGTCAGTATCACACATCTAAGACATCTTATTAGTGTCTTACTATTAGCCCTGTTCGGTTATACGGTAACTTGTCACTACAGTTTGCAAGTTGATTTAATTCAGCATGCCAGTCAGTTTTGCAAACGTGAAACATATTAATAGTGTCTTACTATTAGCTCTGTTCGGTTATACGGTAAGGTAACACTACGTTTTGCATATTGACATTAAATAATGTTGACATGTCAGTCAGGATTGTTAGTTTTATGATTTGATTAATCATTTGGCTTGCTTATGTGATACCATACAAACATGTCTTTGTTTGCTTATGTGATACCATACATACTTGTCTTTATTTGCTTATGTGATACCATACATACATGTCTCTGCTTGCTTATGTGATACCATACATACTTGTCTTTATTTGCTTATGTGATACCATACATACGTGTCTCTGCTTGCTTATGTGATACCATACATACGTGTCTCTGCTAGCTTATGTGATACCATACATACTGTCTCTGCTAGCTTATGTGATACCATACATACATGTCTCTGCTTGCTTATGTGATACCATACATACATGTCTCTGCTAGCTTATGTGATACCATACATACATGTCTCTGCTAGCTTATGTGATACCATACATACGTGTCTCTGCTTGCTTATGTGATACCATACATACATGTCTCTGCTTGCTTATGTGATACCATACATACGTGTCTTTGCTTGCTTATCTGATACCATACATACGTGTCTCTGCTAGCTTATGTGATACCATACATACGTGTCTCTGCTAGCTTATGTGATACCATACATACATGTCTCTGCTTGCTTATGTGATACCATACATACATGTCTCTGCTAGCTTATGTGATACCATACATACGTGTCTCTGCTAGCTTATGTGATACCATACATACATGTCTCTGCTAGCTTATGTGATACCATACATATGTGTCTCTGCTAGCTTATGTGATACCATACATACATGTCTCTGCTAGCTTATGTGATACCATACATAGGTGTCTCTGCTAGCTTATGTGATACCATACATAGTCTGCTATTTATCATACTCTGCTCTGCTTATGTGATACCATACATACATGTCTCTGCTAGCTTATGTGATACCATACATACGTGTCTCTGCTAGCTTATGTGATACCATACATACTGTCTCTGCTTAGCTTATGTGATACCATACATACGTGTCTCTGCTAGCTTATGTGATACCATACATACGTGTCTCTGCTAGCTTATGTGATACCATACATACGTGTTCTGCTAGCTTCTATGTGATACCATACATACGTGTCTTGTGCTTATGTGATACCATACATACGTGTCTCTGCTAGCTTATGTGATACCATACTATCGTGTCCTTTGCTTTGCTTATGTGATACCATACATACGTGTCTCTGCTAGCTTATGTGATACCATACATACTGTCTCTGCTGCTTATGTGATACCATACATACGTGTCTTTGCTAGCTTATGTGATACCATACATACATGTCTCTGCTAGCTTATGTGATACCATACATACATGTCTCTGCTAGCTTATGTGATACCATACATACGTGTCTCTGCTAGCTTATGTGATACCATACATACGTGTCTCTTGCTAGCTTATGTGATACCATACATACGTGTCTCTTGCTAGCTTATGTGATACCATACATACATGTCTCTGCTAGCTTATGTGATACCATACATACGTGTCTTTGCTAGCTTATGTGATACCATACATACATGTCTCTGCTTGCTTATGTGATACCATACATACTGTCTCTGCTAGCTTATGTGATACCATACATACGTGTCTCTGCTAGCTTATGTGATACCATACATACATGTCTTTGCTTGCTTATGTGATACCATACATACGTGTCTCTGTTTGCTTATGTGATACCATACATACATGTCTCTCTGCTTGCTTATGTGATACCATACATACGTGTCTCTGCTGCTTATTGATACCATACATACGTGTCTCTGCTAGCTTATGTGATACCATACATACGTGTCTCTGCTAGCTTATGTGATACCATACATACGTGTCTCTGCTAGCTTATGTGATACCATACATACGTGTTTCTGCTAGCTTATGTGATACCATACATACGTGTCTTTGCTTGCTTATGTGATACCATACATACGTGTCTCTGCTAGCTTATGTGATACCATACATACGTGTCTCTGCTGGCTTATGTGATACCATACATACGTGTCTCTGCTAGCTTATGTGATACCATACATACATGTCTCTGCTAGCTTATGTGATACCATACATACGTGTCTCTGCTAGCTTATGTGATACCATACATACGTGTCTTTGCTAGCTTATGTGATACCATACATACGTGTCTTTGCTAGCTTATGTGATACCATACATACATGTCTCTGCTAGCTTATGTGATACCATACATACAGTGTCTTGCTGCTTATGTGATACCATACATACGTGTCTCTGCTAGCTTATGTGATACCATACATACATGTCTCTGCTTGCTTATGTGATACCATACATACATGTCTCTCCTTGCTTATGTGATACCATACATACATGTCTTTGCTTGCTTATGTGATACCATACATACTGCTTTGCTTGCTTATGTGATACCATACATACGTGTCTCTGCTAGCTTATGTGATACCATACATACGTGTCTTTGCTTATGTGATACCATACATACGTGTCTCTGCTAGCTTATGTGATACCATACATACGTGTCTCTGCTAGCTTATGTGATACCATACATACATGTCTTTGCTTGCTTATGTGATACCATACATACATGTCTTTGACGCTTATGTGATACCATACATACGTGTCTCTGCTAGCTTATGTGATACCATACATACGTGTCTCTGCTAGCTTATGTGATACCATACATACTGTCTTTTGCTAGCCTTATGTGATCACCATACATACGTGCTCTCTGCTGTCTTATGTGATAACCATACATTTTCGTGTTCTAGCATAGCCTAGTATACGCATAACATCTAATATTCTTCTTGCTTTATGTTATACAATTTACATACGTGTCTTTGCTGTGTGATTGTGATACCATCATACATGCCTTGACTCTTATGGATACCATCTATCGTGTCTCTCTAGCTTATTGATCCATACATGTGTTTGCACGTTATGCTGATAATCACAATGTCTGTTGCTGTATGTGAAGCTGACTACTGTCTTGCTTGACTTTAGTATACCATACAAATGATCTTTGCCTTGTGTCACATCATCAGTTTAAGTTCTGCTTATGTGAACCATCCATGCTGTGCTGTGATCCATCATACATGCTTTCGCTTTATTGATACTAATCGTGTCTCTCTAGCTTATGTGACACAACGTGTCTCTGCTACTAGTGGATACCATACATACGTGTCTCTGCTAGCTTATGTGATACCATACATACTTGTCTTTGTCGAAAAACGCCAATTTATTAAGTATCACTACAGCCTCCCCTCGGTATTCTCCAGATCTGATCTGATCCGCTCTGATAACTTCAAAGTTGTTCGTTTCTGTACATCACCTCAGTCAATATCGCAAAACTTAAGACATCTTAATAGTGTCTTACTATTAGCTCTGTTCGGTTATACGGTAATTTAACACTACGTTTTGCAAGTGGATTTCAATAAGCATGCCAGTCAGTATCGCACAACTTAAGACATCTTAATGGACACACATTCCTTATCTGTTCTTAAAGTTTTCTTTCGGCTCAGGGTGTGTGTGCACGTGTTGTCTATGTGAGTCCACATGCCGTGTGTGTGAGAGAGTGTGTAGAAGGCGTGACGGTAGTGGTTGTGCTGACTCTAGTATATCCCTACTGCTACAAATGATGTTGGTGCCTTGTGTCACATCTGGATTTAGTTTGAAAAGTATCTTTGCTATGTAAACTGCCATGCTGGGACTCCCGATTCTCTCATCTTGTCGCAGTTTATATATTCTTGTTGTAGCTGCTTTCTTTATTAAAAGGGTAGACCAACGTTTCCCCTTGGGTCCGCGACCCCACGGGAGTCCGCGAGTTACTCACAGAGGGTCCTCAAGCAATTGAAGAAGTATTTTGATCTTTGACATTTCGAACAGAAAACTAAATTTAAAAAATATGTATAAAAGCAGTGGTAAACTAGTTGCGCTGCGAAATCAAAGGACCCGGACTAGACCGGAGTCTAAATGTCTGACAGGACAATATGAAAGATCATTTGAAGTTGCCCACAGTCTGAGAGTCTGAGAACATTGTATACTATTGTAATACAAAGACAATTCATTCCTGTCCATTTTTTATATAGAAACATTTGGGGGAAGCGAGGGAGACCGAGGCAACACAATGTATTTAAAAGGGGGTCCACTGTAATGAAGAGTTTGAGAACCACTGGGGTAGACAAAGAACAGGTCCTATAAAGTTTTCGTTCTATGTTATTTTGTCTACTGGTTTTACTCTTCCCTTTATCTAATCTTGGGTTAAGCTAGGGATGGGACGGGATGGCATGTGTTTCAAGACGGCATTCAATCAAAAAGAAACATACATATATATTAAAACATATTGAAAACATACAGTAAAGTAAAAGTATTTCTTGCCCAAATTATCGGGGTCCAAATTAGGGGTTTAAAGAATAGAACCACTGTTACCTGCCGCATATATAGTAAGAGGCGCTAAGGAGGTTGGGTGTGGGGCTTGATACCCAACCACTTTAAAAGCATTAGATAGTTACAGAAACCACAACAAAGGATATTCATAGCTGCACCATAGGAAGAAGAAGGACCTCAAGGAAAATAGGAAAAGAGTGGAGAGATCTGGAAAAGATGGTATTGACTATGAGGATATGGACGGTCTTGGTGAATATGAGGATATGGACGTCCTTGGTGAATATGAGGATATGGACGGTCTTGGTGAATATGAGGATATGGACGTCCTTGGTGAATATGAGGATATGGACGTCCTTGGTGAATATGAGGATATGGACGTCCTTGGTGAATATGAGGATATGGACGGCCTTGGTGAATATGAGGATATGGACGGCCTTGGTGAATATGAGGATATGGACGGCCTTGGTGAATATGAGGATATGGACGGCCTTGGTGAATATGAGGATATGGACGGCCTTGGTGAATATGAGGATATGGACGACCTTGGTGAATATGAGGATATGGAGCTGAATATGATGTATGACCTTGGTGAATATGAGGATATGGATGTCCTTGGTGAATATGAGGTTA
This sequence comes from Arion vulgaris, assembly GCA_020796225.1. NCBI lineage: Eukaryota > Metazoa > Mollusca > Gastropoda > Stylommatophora > Arionidae > Arion > Arion vulgaris. Next base: position 32,245,512 of record CM036764.1, read on the forward strand.
TGGACGGCCTTGGTGAATATGAGGATATGGACGTCCTTGGTGAATATGAGGTTATGGACGGCCTTGGTGAATATGAGGATATGGACGTCCTTGGTGAATATGAGGTTATGGACGGCCTTGGTGAATATGAGAATATGGACGGCCTTGGTGAATATGAGGATATGGACTGCCTTGGTTGTGGACCTATACCTACCTAAGGGCGAAGGATGAAGAAGAAAAATGTGTTTCTATATCCTCTTCATGACATACTCGATATACATAGCATTCAAGAAACCTCATTGATGTCTGTCTGTTGTCTTTCTACCAATGATATCCTATGTCAGTCCACACTCTTTGTTAACATCTTCCCTAAGGTTCTTCGTGTTTCTTTTGATCTGTATTGATTTCTCTTTTAATCTACTCTTCTGTCATAGCAATGTCTTTGTCAGAGTGTCAAACGGCATTCTAAACAAATTTTTAACCGTCTTCAATTTATACATTTCACCGTGGTTATCAGTAGTTATGTTTTCCACGACTCCTTTATTTGTGTCTGTTCTAGTCAAGTTATTCCCATAATTATTCTCAGATATACATTTTTACGCTCGTGTGATGCCGAGGCTCGCAAGGGAGGCAAAGAATAGTACCACTGCGACCTACAAGGTAAGAGACGAGTGATGTAGGACCTAGGAAAGCTACCCTAGCAAATAAAAAACATCGCAGAAATCGGATGTGCTGGCCGACTTGTAGGCGCATAACTGACACAACGTAAATCGCTCTTAGGTAAAGATCACATACAAATCACAAATAGTGGTTAACAAGTGGTCGATATGGAAATGAAGAAGAAGAAAATATATATTTTGAAAAGTTCTAGAATTTATAGATAATGTATGCGATCATTTTCAATTTTTCTCCATTTTTTTATACAATTAGATATTGCAACAAATATGTATGTATATATATATATATATATATATATAATTTTTTTTTTAATAATCATCATCATCATCAAGGTGTGTATCCTTTATAGGACGTTGCTCTCTTTGCTGCACATCTGAAATTCACTCTGTCTCTTGCCAGTTCACCCACTTCGTCGATGGTCATGTTCATGGTTTCTTTAATATCTTGTAGCCATCTTCTTCTTGGTCTGCCTCTGCGTCCTGGGACCCTGCCCTCTAGTATTGTTCTTTCCAGGCCATCGTGACGTTTGATGTGACCAAAGTATGTAATTTTTCTTGGCCTGCCTCGTGCTCTGCGCCCTGAGTAAATATATATATATATCAGGAGGAAGGAGCACGAATGGAAATGTCCAATGTGAGCACATGACATCGATAGCATAATATAACATAACATAAATTAACATTATATTTTTTACTAGCTGGTTTTGCTAATATCCTGGTCACATTGACTTATTGCTTTTTATTTATCATATCAAAGGCTACATTGTGACTGTGACTGACTCATGACAGGGCTGTACGACATTATCATAACAAAAAATAAATCGCTACTTCTCATTTTATGTTACAATGGGGTTTTCGCTCATACTTCCAACTGTCAATCAACTACAAACATATCTCGAATTAATATTTATAACTATCTTAAGTCAAGTCTGATGGTCTCTGATCCATAATATCAGCCACTGTGCTACTGAATAACTTAGTACCAATCTGCATACATTTGTATCCTGTTAGGAATTTGTCCCCATGTTTTGGATTGGGGACGGAGGAAAAAGGGGGGAGATGTTAGAGTTAACAACCCACATCTAAGGTTGAAAGGTTTTAAAGACGAAAGATTGACTTTATTGCACCGGGTTTTACCCCATATAGCCGGATCCCTCTCCGCAGAAATGGCATAAATGGCAGAAATGATCATGTCACTCTGCGAAAACAAAGTACAAAGCATGAAGTCCATAGCTCCAGTAACAATCCTAGGGATCTCTGGAAAAAATGCACTTGTGAACAGAACGGCACGGTTAGGATTCAAACCCACGACCTTCGACTAGCAAGGCAAGGGCGTAACTACTTAGCCACAGAGACCCCTGCTATAAATGTTATTAAGGTTTAATATTTACATAGACTAGTGCGTCTGTCGCTTAGGGATAGAGACTCGGTCTATTAACCCCGACGTTCTGAGTTCGAATCACGCTGCTGGCAGTTTGGTTGCAAATTGTTTCGCGCAGATTTTTACAAAAGGATGATGGCGCCATCCATTGACAAAAAGCAATGGCAAACTACTGAACGTAATAATGCCTAGAAAAATCACACACGGCATTAAAAAAGCTGGCGTTGATTCGCAAAGTCCTGTAAAGGACACGCAATTAACTTTTTTTTTAGTACTGTCCAGTAGAAGATTGATTACGGTAGAAAATAAATGGTAATCGTCTTGATTGACCAGAAAGAAGGGAACAGGTAAAATAATTCATGCAATGAGGAAGACTATCTCAAGCAAGACATTACCAACAGCAGACGGTTTAGTCATTTCTTTATCAATCTTATCTTATCTATCTTATTTTATCTTAACACATCCACGTGTGCCGTGAAACGTTGTGGGGAGTCGTAGTTTTCCATCCAGGACCAGGTGTATTACATCTGCAGCTGTTATTCCATGTTATTGTAGGATCCTTGTGATGTTATCTATCCATTGGGTTTTTGGTCTTCTTGGTTACCTGAAGTCATGTTGTCGATTGTTATATGCCCGTGATGGCAGTAGATCTAGTTCCGTTCGAATTAGGTGACCGAATCACTCTATTTTATTTAGGACGTCCATTGCATGAGTCCAGGGTATGAGTCCATCGATGTTTCTAATGAAGTCATTTTTACTCTATCCCGTCCTTTAACATTGACAGTCTTTTTTTTAAACAGTTCAATTCCCAGGCTGGAATTTTTCTTCTAGTTGGTTATACGAGAGTTGTTAAAAGTGTACAGTTTGTCAGTTGTCGTTTGAATGCCATGTCTATGCTTGTGTGTTTGAACAGTGGTGACACGCGCCTGTTTATTCATAGAGGGCGTGCCTTGCTATGTGTGATACAGAGAGGCGGCCGCATCGAAATGGGGGCAGCATAAGCAGCAAAATCTAAATTACAACTAAAGGTTATTTTAAAGAAAAAATATTTAAGGGCGGCATTTCGAAGACTTGCATTATACTGAGAAAATATACCGCACGGCCCTGATTCATAGCGTTAACATTAAAGCTGAGAGACGCGATATCGTAGTGGTTAGTTTCTCCTTGCTTCGTAAGTGTGTGGTCCAAGGACCAAACTCTCCAGTTGAAGTGAGAAGTTGTTCCAACCTTAACGCATCCCAGACCGACCAAGATATGTTAGGGTACAAAAGAAACAGTAGAACGCAAAGGACGCCGGGTTTTTTTGTTTTTTTTCCGATCCAGAAGCACTTGAGCTGAAAGCTCTTCGGCTCGGTGTCATGGGCATCGTAACCTTTCGGCTCGGTGCCACGAACACCGTAAATTTGGGTAACTTTTCTGCCAGTCCGCGGAGTTTAACTCGCACTTACAGAGGACTAGTCACCCTAGTCCAACGCGCTACGAACACGCTGGGCAGAGTACAGAGGACTAGTCACTCCTAGTCCAACGCGCTACGAACACGCTGGGCAGAGTACAGAGGACTAGTCACCCTAGTCAACGCGCTACAACTGGAGGTCGACACAGCCCAGCGCTACGAACACGCTGGGGCAGAGTAGCACAGTCAACTAGGTCACTCCTAGTCCAACGCGCTACGAACACGCTGGGCAGACGGGCAAAGGACGCCGGTATGTTGACCCCATCACCCATATGGTAAGTTGGTCAAAAGGTTATTGGTTACTAAACCGACGTCATATCAGTCCGGGAAGACCAGTAGATGCTCAGTCTTTTCAACATCTATCAAAGGGTATGCATACTGATGGTTCCCATGTATCGCTGGTTAAACACAACCTGCACGCTGCCTTTCAGACATCCAGTTCTGCATGTATAAATAAATAAAATTTCCTGCAGCCCTTTACAGACTTTAGGATATGAAGTCATTCCACTTCACATTTCTAGACCCTAGTATGCAGGAAGTAGGAGGGTCAATTTATTTCCCCACGTGTGGGACGTCGAGTGTGGGATTGTACCCACAACCTTACTTATGTCTGTGTGGATGTGCCAACGCTTATGTGTTACGTTAATCTGTGCCACAGCTTTGGTTGTACAACGTGTAAATTAAAAAAAATCTTAAATCGCGGGATAGATTCAACATCAATTTAATGTCCTCATCCGACACCGACGTGCATTGCTTATAAGAAATCACAGATAAAACACAGTGTTACTCAGTATTCTTTATTTAGAAAAATGAATTCTTTACTTGTTTTTTTTTCTTTCTTTTTTTTAACCTAGTCTCAAAATAGAATTAGAAGTACAGAAAAATAGATTTTACCTAGAAAGTAAGGAGATTGATTTATTGAGTGATTGATAGGACCATCATCATTGCACTTCGGTGAGTAACAATGTGTGCTCCCATTTCTTTCTTACACAGGACGATCTCAACGGCAGTGCATGAACTTCTAAGCACCGGAGAGGGTTCCAGTTGTAAAAAAAAAAAGAGAATCATAATAGAAGGTATGGTTCCTGGAGTACGAGTGAGAGGACGACCAAGGCGAAGGTGACAGCCGGACATTAAAAAAAACCTACTAAACATGACACCAGAGGAGGCGGGAGAACTTGCAAGAGACATAGTTTTTCATTAGGGCTGTGATGGAAGCAACGTTCCGTACGGGACATGCTACTACTATTTGAGGGAAAAAAAAAAGTACGACACCATGTACACAGTTTTTATAATTGACCACTTGACCTGTACTATTTAAATCATTGTTTACAACATGTCTTTGAGTGGATATGTAATGAGAGGAAATAATTCGAACATAAACATTAGAACAGGTCAATCTCATTTATAATTAACACAACAATTAACAGATGCAGAACAACGTAGTATCAAGGTATGAAATAAAGTTAGCAAAACAAAATTTGATATGTGACATTACTAGCAGGAAGTTCTTAAGTTTGTGTCGCCAGCAGGATCGCACTTGAAGAATAGGAACAAGTCTCACAACGAAGACTTCTTGGCAGTTGGATCGAAGTATCAGGACTACTTTACTAGAATGTTCTTGATAAAATAATACATTGTCAACAATGACGTCGTGGAATTTTTCTTCGGCCTTAACGGCTCTCACCACAGCCAACTATAAACTTATGGGCCTGCGGACTCAGGTAAAAATAATGGGAAATCAGACCACAACCGGTCACTGACCTCGCATTCCAGTATCGTTGTATATAGACGAATTAATTTTAAGATCAACATAAAATGCTAAATCAAAGTTATATTATATAACAAGTTAATTTTAACAATAAGGAATATCAATATTTTTAATATGTTACACCAATAAATAACCATAGACTCACAGAATTGAGTAAAATTGCAAAACAGCTTGCAGTGTTCAATCAAACATATATAAATGCTTTGTATCCACTATATCGGAGTAACATTGCTCTTTGAGGCGCACTGTCTTTTTGATAATCTGTTTATGTAACGGACCATTCATTTGTTGTTTCTTATGAATTGCAGAACTGATGTTGTAGCCACTTTTTCCTGATGTTTTCATTTCTAAACCGGTCTCTTCTTGTTACTCACATCATTCTGCGTAGACACTGTCGTGACTAGTACGTATGCTTTTCTCAGACTTATATGTGTCTGTGTGCATTTATTATCTTATATTTTGAGAACCTTTGAAATAATGAGCTCAACAGCTCGCTCCACTCAGTAATAAAACCTGTGCTGTTCTGTCTTCACTACACGCTGCAAATATACTCAACTGGCCACTTTCTGGGAATACACTGCTTTGATTTCGAATGGCGGACTGAGATGCGTAAGGGGACCAGGAGGACGAGTCTCAAAGAAACATTGAAAGGCAACAGTAACGGTTTTACACCCCATCTTCATACTGTAAGCTTGTAGGAGGTCTCTATGGTGAAATTGCTAAGACATTTGCCTGTCGTTCTGAGGCTGTGAATCTAACGGAACGAGTCCTTCAGTGCACATTTTTGAAGAGATCCTAGGATAGAAATCTACATTGACATAGATAGAGATACGATCTTCATCTAAAGATCATGTTTAGATTTTCTAGTCCATCCAGAAATCTGACAGCAAAAATGATTATGATGGATGGTGTATATCATCTGCATGTAATTGTTAAAATCTATACTACTCAGAACACAATGAAAATCGTGCATATCCTTTACAGGACGTCTAGATTGTTGCCGAACTATGGAGTCTGCTTTGTGCAATACTGCAGTTTCAAGTCATTATACGAGAGGATGTTGAGTCATTTGAGTTTGGTTTTTTTTCCTGATCCAAGAGCACTTGAGCTGAAAGCTCTTCGGCTAGTGTCATGGACATCGTAACCTTCGGCTCGGTGCCACGAACATCAAATCGGGACCGATAGCTTTCTCAGTCCGGAGTTGAACCCGCACTTACGAGAATAGTCACCGTATCAACGCTCGAACACGATGGACGACGGGCAGTCATTTGAGTTAAAATCTGGTAGCAATCAAGTCAATTCTTCGTTCTAGATCCTTAAAATCGCCTACTTTTGATTATTATTTAACCTATTTATTTGATATTTGGCAGCTTGCGTTATTTTATTGTGTGAATTACTATTACCCATGTGTTGCCGGGGCTTGCACGGGGAACAAGGAATAGTAACACTTCGACCTAAAGCCATGTCGTAAAAGGCGAGGGAGGTAGATGCCTAGGATGCTGCCTAGTAAATAAAGCTTCGCATAAATAAGAAATGCTGGCCTACTTGTAAGCGCATAACTGCACACCGTAAAATCGCTGTTAGGCTCAGATCACATAAAAATAACAAATAATGGTTAAATAAGTGGTTGATTTGGAGAGTTGGAAGAAAATTTACTATAACTTTAAGCACACCAGTTAAGTTGTATTACTTAAATTTATGATAAAGTTCACGCCTACGTTCTTTTAATGTAAATTTATTTTTACCTCGAGAGTCACTTACTTAGATTACTCATGTTAACTGTAAATTGTCAATGACATTTGAAGTGAAATATTTAATATGCGCAAAATTACATATATCATATCAACACTATGAATCTCCTTTCAATATCAAAAGTGGATCATATCTAAGAGTCAAGATAGGAAAAACCACAATGTGAGAGACTAGATGCTTGAGACGTGTCATCACAGTTACAAGAAGAGATAGATAGGATAAGAAGTATAGATATCATAAAACGATTATACATTGTACCCTTCATCCTGTTTGTGAAGATATAGAAAATACAATGATTCAGTCCTCTCATGAGATTACAGTACTCTGAAAATACCACTTGAAACAAGAATAGCAACTAAAACGATAACTAAATAATTGCAAAAAATCATAAATTGGTTTCTGAGCAGAATAGAGGGAATGAGATGGTATGGTAGGGTCACAAATGTGGAGTTAATGGAAAGAACGAAACAGGTTCATGTGAACCACGAGGTGAAGAGAAGGCGCTGAATAGAACGCATGTATGTGTTCCATCTCTGGGAATATAACAAGAAAGGCCATTTCATGGAACACGCAGAGAAAGCGAAAGATTGAGAGTCTAGAAATACACGAAGAAGAGATTTGTAGGCAAAGATTAACAATAAGAGAGCCGCTGTAGCGTAGTTGTTAGTGAACTCGCTTCGCAAGGCTGGTGGTCTGGTTCAGCTCCGCAATGCGCGGGAATTTTGCCGACCACGCCGGCTCTCAGGTCGACCCAGCCTCAACTGGGTACCAGACATGCTCTGGGAAAGAAGACGGCCGGCGTGATCCTGACCACATCACCAATTGTGTGCCGACGGTCAATGAAAAAAACAGGCCTAACACTGTATTGACCTATATACCACGAGGTATGAAAGGGGTTCCTTTACTTACTATTAACATTAAATGAAACAAAGCTGGAAAGAGTTGATTGAAAGAGATAGCTAAAGAAATTAAGACTAGACATGAGTTGATTGAAAGAGATAGCTAAAGAAATTAAGACTAGACATGAGTTGATTGAAAGAGATAGCTAAAGAAATTAAGACTAGACATGAGTTGATTGAAAGAGATAGCTAAAGAAATTAAGACTAGACATGAGTTGATTGAAAGAGATAGCTAAAGAAATTAAGACTAGACATGAGTTGATTGAAAGAGAAGCTAAAGAAATAAGACTAGACATGAGTTGATTGAAAGAGATAGCTAAAGAAATTAAGACTAGACATGAGTTGATTGAAAGAGATAGCTAAAGAAATTAAGACTAGACATGAGTTGATTGAAAGAGATAGCTAAAGAAATTAAGACTAGACATGAGTTGATTGAAAGAGATAGCTAAAGAAATTAAGACTAGACATGAGTTGATTGAAAGAGATAGCTAAAGAAATTAAGACTAGACATGAGTTGATTGAAAGAGATAGCTAAAGAAATTAAGACTAGACATGAGTTGATTGAAAGAGATAGCTAAAGAAATTAAGACTAGACATGAGTTGATTGAAAGAGATAGCTAAAGAAATTAAGACTAGACATGAGTTGATTGAAAGAGATAGCTAAAGAAATTAAGACTAGACATGAGTTGATTGAAAGAGATAGCTAAAGAAATTAAGACTAGACATGAGTTGATTGAAAGAGATAGCTAAAGAAATTAAGACTAGACATGAGTTGATTGAAAGAGATAGCTAAAGAAATTAAGACTAGACATGAGTTGATTGAAAGAGATAGCTAAAGAAATTAAGACTAGACATGAGTTGATTGAAAGAGATAGCTAAAGAAATTAAGACTAGACATGAGTTGATTGAAAGAGATAGCTAAAGAAATTAAGACTAGACATGAGTTGATTGAAAGAGATAGCTAAAGAAATTAAGACTAGACATGAGTTGATTGAAAGAGATAGCTAAAGAAATTAAGACTAGACATGAGTTGGTTGAGATAGCTAAAGAAATTAAGACTAGACAAGAGTTGATTGAAATAGATAGCTAAAGAAATTAAGACTAGACATGAGTTGATTGAAAGAGATAGCTAAAGAAATTAAGACTAGACATGAGTTGATTGAAAGAGATAGCTAAAGAAATTAAGACTAGACATGAGTTGATTGAAAGAGATAGCTAAAGAAATTAAGACTAGACATGAGTTGATTGAAAGAGATAGCTAAAGAAATTAAGACTAGACATGAGTTGGTTGAGGGCTTTATGCAGAGGTTAAAAAGACACACTAGAGAGAGAGAGAGAGAGAGAGAGAGAAGAAGAAGAAGAAGAGGAAGAAGAAACAGATTAGCAATAGAAGATCTGGTATCAGAGCGCAAGGAAGGAAAAAAATGAAAGATAAAATCTAAGAATACTTCAAAACATGGGCTCTTGACAATTTTTGACACATGCTTGATCTAATAACAAGAGCTTAGGCGTACCTTGTTGTATCACTGCATAAGTGTCTAGACTTATTTCTCTTCCTCAGTGATATAACGGCTCTTGCCCTATTGAAGTTCAGCCCAACGTCATGTAGTGTGCTAAGCATTAAAGAACGTAGTTTCTGTGGATTTTTTGTTCACTCTAAACAAGAGGAAGAATTGTAACGCTTTAGTACTAGGGGTGGATAGGTTGGAGTGGGGGCTCTCTCTGTGCCAATCTATGATACAATAGACAAGATATGGTTCACTATGCTACAATATTCAAAATAGCAGACATGACAGGGTTTACTATGCTACAACATTCAAAACGGCAGACATGACAGGGTTTACTATGCTACAACATTCAATCAGAACATGAGGGTTTACTATGCTACAACATTCAATACAGCAGAGAAGACAGGGTTCACTGTACTATAACATTGATTTACCAAATTGTCCGCTGCTCTCGTCGAGTTCTCCTATACTATAGGCATGTGATCAAATAGTTATGGCCAGAGGATTGTCATGCCCTGTGTCCCTACACCTTTACGATGGAGATCAGTGATAAAAAAATCTGCAAATATTGGTTCTTATATCTCAGTTCTAGGAAATATTATCTGGCCTGTGTTCAGCTACAGATTGTGCATGAATATTGTCAAAACGAGCAAGAATTTATACAAATGGTTATTGGTTATTTGTCTATTGTCTTTCCCCAGGTGGATGATGGAATTGGTTGTCCACTCTTGCTGTTAAGCGTAGGGTGGAGCTTCAATTTGCGTTCCAGGACCAGATGAGTCATATGCCAGAGTCAGATGTGTTATATCCGTATTTATTAAGTGTGGTCTTGGTATTGTCTGTCCATCTTTCTCTTGGTATTCCCTTGGCTCTAGTACCTGATCTTTTTTTATTTTATGCCTTTGTTGGTGGTTAGTTGTGTTCCATTCTTATTAAGTGTCCAAACCATTGCATTTGTTGTCTTTCAATGTATTCGGTGCATGAATTTATGCCCACTCTGCTTCTGATGTCCTCGTTTCATAGTCTATCTTTCCTAGTGACCCAACTGCCTTACTCAGGCATTTCATTTCACACTTGGTGAGCTTTCTGTGTGGTTCTGTGTGACAAGTTTGGCACTGTAACAAAGTGTTGCTGTCAGAGACAAGTTTGGCACTGGTAACAAAGTGTTGCTGTCAGAGACCAAGTTTGGCACTGGTAACAAAGTGTTGCTGTCAGTGACCAAGTTTGGCACTGGTAACAAAGTGTTGCTGTCAGTGACCAAGTTTGGCACTGGTAACAAAGTGTTGCTGTCAGTGACCAAGTTTGACACTGGTAACAAAGTGTTGCTATCAGTGACAAGTTGCACTGTAACAAGTGTTGCTATCAGTGACCAAGTTTGACACTGGTAACAAAGTGTTGCTGTCAGAGACCAGTTGACTGGTAACAAGTTGTTAGAGACCAGTTGGCACTGGTAACAAAGTGTTGCTATCAGTGACCAAGTTTGGCACTGGTAACAAAGTGTTGCTGTTATTGCTTACC